>CM055403.1:121728355-121765126 GCA_029228625.1 Pseudolycoriella hygida
CGTAAAGTGTGACGCAGTCCGAAAGTCCGCTTCCAAAATTAATGATATCGCTTGAGGTGACGCTATCGCTAATAATACGCAGAAGTTTGTTTGAATGGAACCTTGTGTTCAAAGTTTTAATTTCCTGTAAAAATTACAGCGCTTTTTTTAAAACAAAATTACGTTGTGTTAAAAAAATTGCGTCACAAATGCCGGACCCAACGACGAAATAATTTTCAGGCACTATCAGTTTTTGCGCTGGAAAAATTTAACTTATTGTTTCTTATTGCGTAGACTGTTTAAGACAAATTGAAATTTTTGCGTGTAAAAACTGAAAGTATTGAAAATTTATTCCGCTGGTGGGTTCGGCATTTGTGACGCAATTTCGCAATTTTTTTAACACAACGTAATTTCATTTAAAAAAAAGCGCTCTAGCTTTTTCAGGAAATTAAAACTTTAAACACAAAGTTCCATTCAAACAAACTTCTGCGTATTATCAGCGATAGCGTCACCTCAAGCGATATCATTAATTTTGGAAGCGGTTTTTCGGACTGCGTCACACTTTACCTTTTAAGAGGTTTTTGTTGTTAAACATGTACGCGAAATAATATTGCAATCAATATTCACTATAAATTACAAAATTATAGTTTTATAGTTTTATAATTATAATTTTATATTTTATAATTTTATATTTTTTATAAATTTATTATTAAATTATAAAATTATAATTACAAATTGACTGATATAATGATAAGAGATCAGCGAGTAATTCGGCAGTCGATCCTCAATTGTTCGTCAGTAAACTTCTCCGTAATAACAAAATTATAAGTTGGCTGATATAAAATACGAGAGCTGATCGAGTAATTTCGTTAGCGCAGCGCTCAACCGATGAACATGTACGCCAATTAATGTCTGCGAAATTCACCCGAATATATTTGTATCTGTTTGACAGCCAATAATTTTAGATCTTTATTGTACAATATTTCCTTTGGGCTGCCGCTGGAATGTTCTGTTTGCATTTGAAAAAGAATATTTTAGAAAAAATCAAAATTTTGTCACTTTGCTTACATTTGATTAGCTAAAAATTACATGAAAGACAGTTATCTATTAATAAAATGGCGCTTCAGTTCAGATGAAATTATCTACGTTTTTACAAACAAAGCTTCAGTGAGTACTTTTTTCACAATGCACAAGAACTTCAGAGCTACAGTTTTCGATTTTCACCAAGTGAATCATATGGTTTGCATGTTTGTAATTCCTTCAAAGTGAAAGGTCTATATTTACTCATCTCTGTGGGTCTTCTCATGCTTTTCTAAATACTTTTGTTGCTTAAAAGATTTCTTGCATTGCGGACAAGTGTAAGATTTCTCTATTAAAAAAGGAGATTTTCTGTATCCTAAGTAAGTATCCTAACTACTCACTTGTGTGTGTCTTCAGATGCTTTTTCATGGAGGAAATTCGTGCAAAATAATTCTTGCATTGCGGACAGGAATGCGGCCTTTCTCCTAAAAATTGTTTTTATTCTTTTGCCTATTCGGTGAAAGTATCCTCACTACTCACCTGTGTGCGTCATCTGATGCTTTTTTAAGTCGCTTCTTCGTGCAAACGTTTTTTTGCATTGCGGACAAGAATGCGGCCTTTCTCCTAAAAATTGTTTTTATCCTTTTGTCCATTCGGTAAACGTATCCTTACTACTCACCTGTGTGGGTTATCTGATGGCTTTTTAAGCTGGTCTTTAGTGTAAACGTTTTTTTGCATTGCGGACAAGAATGCGGCCTTTCTCCTAAAAGTTGTTTTTATTCTTTTGTCCATTCGGTGAAAGTATCCTAACTACTCACCTGTGTGTGTCATCTGATGCTTTTTTAAGTTGCCTCTTTGTGCAAACATTTTTTTGCATTGCAGACAAGAATGCCGCCTTTCTCCTAAAAATTGTTTTTATCCTTTTGTCCATTCGGTGAAAGTATCCTAACTACTCACCTGTGTGTTTCATCTGATGGGTTTTTTGTACAAACGTTTTATGGCATTGCGGACAAGAATGCGGTCTTTCTCCTACAAAATTATTACTTGTATTCTTTCATTAATTCTGTGGAGTATCAATAGACGACGTCCCATACCAGGGGGGAGGGAGTATAAAAAACCGGACGCACTCAGATAAGGTCCAACAAGAAACATTAATGAAGTAGTGTTTTTAAGATTGCGATCATTCAGAGTGACGAAGTGGTGGTCACATCGAGAAGTGCTTCTCCGGAAAATCATTGAAGACGATTCTAAAAATACCGACCAATAATGTAATGCACGATTTATATTGCCCGTCTATTCAAACGAGTTTGGACAAATGTATCTGCAAAACATGTTGGAATTTTATTGCAATCGTCCAACTGAATCGACACATAAAACACGTCTATAAAACTGGAACCATAACTATTCCAAAAGTAAGGCCGCGACGAATCGCTGCTCAAATGCCAAATGCCAAAACGATGTGGATAATGCCAATTTCATTTCAGATTTATTTCTTTTATTCGGCTTTTGTAGTTGTTTTTGTGGTAGATAATCAAGCCTAGATCAACGTTTATGAATATCATTTTTCGATAAAATTTGATTTAGGTGGGTGACGGACGACTTTTGTTTTTTATTCTAAAGCGTTGGTTAGAAAGAGACTAACTATATCTGCTTCTTTCTAACCAACGCCTTAGAATATAAGAACAAAAGTCGTCCGTCACCCACCTAAATCCAATTTTTTCGAAAAATGATCTTCCGAAACGTTGAACCAGGAACTAGGCTCGATTCCAGAAAAACAACTACACAAGCCGAAAAAAGAAATCAATCTGAAATGAATTTGGCTGGACAGTAGACATATACGCATACATGCTCCAACAAAAGGCGAACTTTCCAGTTTTTTCTATGGCAGATCATTTAGGTCATGTTTGGGAAGAAAAAGTGCATACTTTATGAGTTAGAGTTTAAGTTTCATCATGCCTGAGCAGCCTCAGCTCAACGAGCCAAAGCCAAGAGTCATTAAAGTCGGTTGGAAATTGGCTGAGATATCGAGGTTTGAAAATGACATTTTTGTATGGACCGTCGACTTTTCTATTGTTCATTGTTACATTGTTATGAAAATTTTTTTTCTGATCTGTCGGTTTCTATCTATCTATCTATGTATGTATGCATGTATCTATTTATCTATTAATAATTTTCGATCTCGAGAACCAGTCCGCCGATATTCCTGAAATTTTCAGGGAACGTCAAACTCGACTCCAAATGAAAAATTTCATTAGCCGATTTTCCGGGAAATTTCTGGAAAAGTCATAGAATGTAGAAAGTGGTCAATTTTGAAGGTTTTTTAGGTAATGCTCGGAGTATTCGAATTTTACATCCGGAGTGACAGTACCTAGAGAGTTGGTTTCTGCTAGGAAGTTATAGAGTTGTGTATGGAGAATTTTTTAACATTTTCAGAAAATCTTGGATTTTTAGAGTACCTAGACAGTTGATTTCTTCGGGAAAGTTATAGAGATTATTGAGGAGAATTTTATGAGATACTAAGAAATGCAAGCCGTAAAAGTGTCACGAAGTGTCCCGAAGGTAGTCGAAAGTGACACAAAGTGTACCGATAGTAGCCGAAGGTGCCACGAAGTGTTCCGAAACCAGCCGAAGGTGCCACAAAGTATTCCGAAGGTGACACGAAGTGTTCCGATTGTAGCCGAAGAAGACGCGACATGTTCCGAAGACAGCCGAAGGTACCACGAAGTGTTTCGAAGGCAGCCGAAGGTGCCACAAAGGGTTCCGCAGGCAGCCGAAGGTGCCACGAAGTGTTTCGAAGGTAGCCGAAGGTGACACGAAGTGTTCCGAAGGTAGCCGAAGGTGACACGAAATGTTCCGAAGGGGACAACTCAGTGGTGAACATCTTTTTAAAGAAAAATTTTCTTGAAGAAATTTTTTTCTGAGAAAATTTTTTTTTAAGAAAGTTTTTTTGAAAAATTTCTTCTGAAAAAAATTTTTTTTCAAAGAAATAATTTTTTCGAAAATTTTTTTTCCAAAAAACAGAAAATTTTTAGCATGAATTTTAGTTATAACGACTGAACACTTTCAAAACGATTCATATCGCATACAAAAGCCTCTTCAAAGGTAAAGTGTGACGCAATCCGTAAGTCCGCTTCCACAGTTAATGATATCGCTTGAGGTGACGCTATCGCTGAAAATACGCAAAAATTGGTTTCAATTAAATTTTAGTATCACTTTTTTTAAAACAAAATTACGTTGTGTTCAAAAATTACGTCACTAATGAAAGATCTAACAACGAAATAACTTTTCTGTACTTTCGAAGCAATCTAGTTTACAAATTTAATCTTTGCAGCGTTAAAACTGAAAGTGTTGAAAAATAATTCCGCTGATGGGTCCGGCATTTGTGCGCATTTTTTTTAACACAACGTAATTTTGTTTTAAAACAAGCGCTGTAGTTGTTTTAAAAAGTAAAACTTTGAACACAAGATTCCATTCAATCATCATTATCTGCGATAGCGTCACCTCAAGCGATATCATTAATTTTGGAAGCAGACTTACGGACTGCGTCACACTTTACCTTTTTTTTATTAAAGGTAGTTGTCCTAATTGTTCTTAGAACGCGCACGGGGGCCTCCGTTTGGGCCCATTGCACTAACTGCTTAATGGACCTACTGATTAAAGTGGAATCCGAACCACCATTAGGAGTGTCATTTAGACTTGAGATCCCTGTGAAAATTTGTCTATTGCCTCACAATTAAGCGAATAAATGGATTTCGAATGGATTCCAGCATACATTTTTAGTGACAGATGATGCATCACTTGAGTTCACTGCGTGATGGATTCTGAAGGCATTTGTAGTTCATTTTTAATTCACGAGGGAGCTTGTGTAGCTCAATTCCTATCATTTTTGATAGATGGAGTTACTGTGTTGGTTGAATATTGTTTTTTTTAGACTTCTGTCGGTATGAGCGTTTCGCAATGAGAAATTTGTGTATCAATTTATCCAATCTTTGTGAGACCTTGCGGCCAATAGAGCTCAGTGAGCATTGACTAATCATCGTCATGATAGGAAAAACCGTATGGACAAGGTTTGTACCGGGAATCGAACCCGGGAACCATAAGCTAAGAGTCCAATGCTCTACCGATTGAGCTACCTGGCACCTTTACCTATGTTTCAAATAAAAGTGACGAAAAAAAAACTCTGAATTTTAATATTTTTGTTATAACGAGTGATTTGTGAATTGGACGTCATTTTTGGGGAAATAATGAAATTAGACGAGTGGGGTAGCGGACTAGAAATGATCAAATGTGTGCGTCGTCTGATGAGTTATCAAGTTGCTAAGACTTGCAAAAGATTTTTTTATAGCGTACAAGAATGCGGTCTTTCTCCTAAAAATTATTTTTATTCTTTTGTCCATTCGGTTAAAGTATCCTAACTACTCACCTGTGTGGGTCATCTGATGGCTTTTTAAGTGGCCTTTTTGTGTAAACGATTTTTGGCATTGCGGACAAGAATGCGGTCTCCCCCCTGACAGAAAAGTTTTTATTCATTCAGAACTTTTTTGATAGTAACCTACTCACCAGAATGAGTTCTCATATGTCTCACGATTTTGTTCTTAGAATCGTACGATTTTTTGCAAATGTCGCAAGTGAACGATCTCTTGCCTAAATTAATAACAATGTAAACTTATAACGATTCCGTCATGAAAAATAAGTGCAACTAACTTGCGAGGTTATTTTCCGGTGGAGACGCATTAGGTGAACAATTGTTGGTCTCACGAAAATAGCGAGCCATGAGAATGGCTTTGAATGTTCTCTTCACATTGTGATTTACCTAAAAAAGTGAAGAACGAAATTCGGCTCAAGCGTATGGTCAAAGTATCAAAAGATTTGTTGAAATAAAGATCAATTTCCATTTTGTTTACTTAAAACAAAAAATTTTGATGACATGATTTCCATTGCAACGAAAGCTAAAAAAATTATGGAAAGTTAGCCGCTTCGGATTGGAAGCTTTGTGCCTCTCTTTGGCTGTTGCGTTACTGTTTGTGAACCGGTCATCTGATCGTATAAATGAAATATGATGTGTAATGCAAAGAGCAGTTTCAAGTTCTTAATGTTCTCACAATTCTAACGAGATTGCAAGGATCCATAAAATCCTGTCGAAAGACCCAAAGCTACTGCCAAGCTCCCTCTTAAAACCCCAATGGTGAATTTACAAGTTGTGGCCAAGAGACGGTTAGGCACTTGCTTGAGGTACATTTTCCAGGTTGTAGGGAAGACAAAGATGACGGGCCGGAACCAGATCTTACTCCCCCATCGGAAGAAGACTGGGTGCTCGCCAAAAAAATTATCACAATGGATAAGCTAAAATGGGCCATAGGAAAGTTCAAACCTTTCAAGTCAGCTGGGAACGACGGCATCTTTCCTGCGCTATTAAAAGAAAGCGGAGAGATTCTGTTGGAACCACTGCGAGAGGTGATGATCAGTTCTTTGGCTCTAGGCCACATTCCAAAGAAATGGGAAACGGTGAAGGTCTCTTTCATACCGAAGCCAGGTAAACCGTCACATAATAAGGCGAAGGACTACAGACCAATAAGCCTGACTTCATTCATACTGAAGACACTAGAAAGGCTCATTGATCTGCACATAAGGGAAGAAATTCTTGCCGAATCTCCACTGCACGTAAACCAACATGCCTATCAGGCAGGCAAGTCTACAGACTCCGCTCTACATGGTCTTGTAGCTGAGATAGAAGATTCCTTTCGCGTCGAAGAAATATCCCTTGGATGTTTTATGGAAACACGGGATTCGAAGTGATCGGCAGGACGCTAGTAGAGAGGGGAGTAGCGCCAGTTGTAGTCAGATGGATAGATAGGATGCTCAGAGATAGGACCGTTGAGGCCGACGTCTGCGGCGCCAAGGCTGATCTCTGGGTTGCCAAGGGATGTCCCCAAGGCGGCATTCTTTCACCCCTGCTTGGTTGATTCCCTTCTAAGGGAGCTAAACGAAAGCGGGTTCCTTACCCAGGGATACTCGGACGATCTGACCATCCTGATCAAAGGCAAGTTCGAGAGCACTCTGGGAGACTGCTTGAGAATGGCTCTGAGAATAGTGGAGCGATGGTGCCGAGAAAGAGGTCTGCAAGTAAACCCAGATAAGACGGACATAGTGCTGTTCAGCCGAAGACTCACAGGCTCAGATCTTGTTGGGAAAGTGAGGATCTTCGGGAAGGACGTTGAATATAGCCCCCAGCTGAAATATCTGAGAGTTACGCTTGACCGCAAGCTAAACTGGATCGCCCATGTAGAGGACAAAGCTCAAAAAGTTCTGACGGCCTTTTGGATTTGCAGAAGTGCTATTGGGAAGAGCTGGGGCTTATCCTCAAAAGCAATGCTGTGGATGTACGAAGCGGTAGTAAGGCCCGCGATAAGTCATGGCTGCGTAGTATGGTGGCCAAGGCTCAACGTGCAGACGGCGAGGGAAAGATTGAAAGAAGTTCAGAGGTTAGCGTGTGTGTGTGCCACGGGTGCCATGAAGACGACGGCAACGGCGGCCCTGGAAGTGCTACTGGCAGTGCCACCTATCGATATAGTAGTGAAGGCGAAAGCTTTCGCAACTGCAGACAGGTTGACACAAAATGGCTGGTGGTCTCCAGGTTTCAAGACCGGGCATGGGAAGATCAAAAATATGATCTCTGATCATATCTTTGACATGCCGCGGGACTCTATGACACAGAAACTGAGTTTCGAAAGAAACTTTGAAGTGCTATTCCCAAACAGGGATGAGTGGGCGAACGGGTGGCCACTTACGCTACCCGAAAGTGAATGGGTCAGATTCACAGACGGGTCGAAGACAGGTGAAGGGACCGGAGCCGGGGTATATAACCCGAGGACGGATACCGGCATCTGGATTCACCTGGGAAGTCTATCCAGCATCTTCCAGGCGGAACCTTCAGCAGCTCTTTTGGGAGCTCGAGAAATTCTGCCAGAAGGACTGAGTGGTGAAGACGTGATCGTGTGCACTGATAGTGAATCAGCAATAAAGGCGCTGATATCACCCATTGTGACTTCTAAATTGGTGGAAGAATGTAAGGGCTACTTGAACCAGATAGGGCTGAGCAATCGAGTCAAACTGGTTTGGGTGCCTGGGCACTCCGGAGTGAACGGTAATGAGAAGGCTGATAGGCTGGCAAAAACCGGCTCAACGGCAATATCATACGGATCTGAACCTCACATCCCCATCCCGAATTCGCTTTGTGCGAAAGCGGTGAAGGACTGGGTGAGGGCGGAGCATAGAAAAAGCTGGACAGCGTACGAAGGAGGAGTGCATACCAAGCATTTCTTCCCCACTCCGAACGAGAAATGGACTAAGGAGCTCCTGACGATGGGCCGGGATCGCATAAGAAGGGTAGTTAGTGCGACGACCGGACATTGCGGACTCAACAAGCACCTCACGAAGATGAGAATTTCAGGTGACCCAGACTGTTCCTGTGGCTTGGAAGAAGAAACGGGCTTTCACGTTATATGTGAATGCCCTAAATTCCATCAACTAAGACTCAGGACACTAGGCGACTACGTCGTGCACCCTTCGAAAGTGGCCGAGCTAGGGCCTATCATATTAGACAGGTTCCTGGTCGGCACGCAAAGGTTTTCATGATTTTTTAAATGATGAGCGGGAAAAAGGAACACAGGGTCACAAGATCTGTGTTCCAGACCACGAAAGTGATCGTCCCAAACTGATAAAAATCTAGCAACGAGATTGAAAGTTTTCGTCTGAAGAGCAATTCAATGTCGGTGAGGTCAAAGACTTCTTTTGTTGAGTTTTTGCATTGATGTAGGAGTACGTGAAAAAGTACATCTTTTCATCTGATTTTGACTAAAAGCTTCTTTGAAATTCACAACCTCAAGTCATGAATATTGGATTTCATTTATTTTAAATGAACTCTTACCTGTAGCATATCAGCGTCAATATCTAAATTCAAGTCCATGTCAAGAAGCAACAAAAATTAAAAATTTCTACTCGTCAATACAACTCGACAAAACGCACAACACAATTACAATGCACCAAGCAACGTGAAGAGCCAAAATGAAGTGACAAATCGTATATAAAAGCGCGCACAACATCCACCGAATGTCTATGGCAATCTCATCTCACAAACTAGTACTTTTTTTTTACCAAATTCTTAACTATCGAGTGGAAATGTCTGGCGTTGTATTCTGCGTTTTTAGCATGGGAGTGGACTTTACATTTTTATTTCAATTTAGCGACCATGCGGATATTTCCCATTCCATTTAAATAATTTTTCAGCAGAAAGTGATTAATAAACCATAGAAATTTTCCCGCCGATTTTCCTGAAAATTTTTTGGTTTTTGGATATTATTGGATCCGTACGAAGTACAAAGGTCCTATACGTTTACTACAAACAATTTTATTGTAACATGAGATAGATCGCGGTGGGAGTTGGAGGATCATCTATTATCGTCTAGAGATGACGAATCAGCAATAAAAAAAATGTCCATCTGTCTGTCCCTCTCCAATTTTTTTTCCAAACGGCTCAACCGATCAGCCTAAACTTTTTTTTCCTGAAAGGTACATGCCTCCCATGATTCAAGTTCGAAGATGAGCAAAATCGGCTAAGTAGTTCCGGAGATATGGTCGAAGAAGTGGAGGTCGGACATGAAATTTTCGATGATCGATGAAACTTTTTCGCAAATATCTCAGCAAGTATAGCACGGAAATTCCTCATTTTGGTGTCAAATGAAAGCATCTGATGTCATAAAACTAGGAAAAATTTTTTGTGGGAATCGGGAATTGAGATTCTTGGCCATATACGAAAACAGTTTTTCGTCTATATTTCCTTAACTATGCAATATGAATATTTACTGTCAAAGGCAAAGCTGTAGAGAATTCAATTTAAGCGTACACGTGTTTCAGGGTTTTGGGGAAATATGGCCCAATCGCGGTACATGGCCACTTCCATAGTTGGGCAGAATGACCCGAATCTCCAGAACTATGAGAGGTAGCAAGTTGCTTCCAAAGGCAAAGTTGTAGAAAATAAAATGTTGGATAACACGTGTGTCAGGGTTTTAGGGGAAAATGGCTTAGTCCTTGGATATAAGCTTTGCTAGATTTGAATGGTCTGAGATGTACTTCGGTAGGGCCTCTGACATTACCTTGGGTAATTTCTATGGATCTTTGAAATTCTCACAGTTATAAAAGAACAGGAAACGTTGGATTGTTTGCTTATTTGTAAATTTAGATTCGTTCGAGTGTCTTTGCCACGTCTATTCTGTTTGCCACATCTATTCTGACACGTGCGGGTCTTTGGTTATGTTTATAATTAAAAATATAATTTATAATTTACATTTATAATTATAAAATTATAAATTGGCGGATGTAAATATCAGAGCTGAGCAAGTAATTTCGTTAGTCGATTGTCATTTGTTGGTGGTAAACATCTCTGTAATAATAAAATTGATTTTCAGCTATCATATATTTTCATGGCTTACGAAATTGTTTTCAGTTCAGATGTAAGAGTACGTCGCTTGCATCTCGTATACATGTCAGTGGACTAACTTAAGCGATACATGTCGGTCATCCAATGATGAATTAAATATGACTGTAGCGTAGCCACATATGATATTGTATTGGTCACAAATGTAAGAACGTCGGCTATTGGACTAAGAAGTTTTTTCATAGCTCATGTAGTCAAGCTATCAACTACAGACTAAATATTGCCAACTGCCAACTAATAATTATTTGCCATCTCTGCTACTATTATGCACTATGTGATTGCCCGCTTCATGAACTTGTGCGTGTAGTGGTAGTGCCCTTGTGAATTTTTGAACTCAGTTGTTTTCTGCAACAGCGTAGTGGTGTTGTCACATCCATAGGCAGTGACAACACCAATACGCTGTTGCCGAAAACAACTGAACTATCACTCATAGCTGTCTTCGCAATATTTTCGCAAGTGGAACAGACATCGGAGAAACAGACGGACGGGCGGATGAAGTGTCCACAATTTTTTCTATAGAACCCAATAACCCCAATTCCCAAACAAAATAACACTAACAAATTTTAATAGTAGATTATGCACCGCTGTCCAGGATGCTCTATTTTGACGATTTGGTGGTTATTTCCCGAGCCGAAGGCGTGGGAAATAATCCAAATCGTCAAAATAAACCATCCTGGACAGCGGTGCATATGCTATTTTATCTGCCGAGAAAAGATATATCGAGCAAACAATTTTGCCCTAGGGAGAAAAATGCGAGATTATCGTTCTAGGCAGATAAATGAAATTTAGGGCTGAAATATAATTTTCGCGCAAACAGACAACAAACGCCATATTTCCTCACCAAATTTACATTCGAAAAGGCGCGTTTTAGGCTTACATTTGAACATCACTTTTTAGACCAGAACTGAAACAGACAGGTGGAAACAAAAGTCTTTTCTTCCCACCTTTCACTGCTGACAGAAAAATGAAAACTACTCAAGGTAATATTTATCACTACTGACCACTGAAAAACTGAACACTGAACACTGAACAATGTTTTTTTTTACTTCACAAACACTTTTTATGTAAACACACACACATCGCTTTGATTTGTACTTTTTACTACTTATTTTTGTTTATGTTTACATGAACAAAATAGTACATTACATCACAAGGAGCTAAAACGGTGTATTTAGACCCAGGTGGTGAAAAGGTCGAAAGACCTTTTCAACACCGTGGTCTAAATCAGTACCGTTTTAGCTCCGAGTGATGTATACTATTTTTCGCGCAGACGGACAAAAAGTCAGATTCCGAACAAAACACTCAACAAGCTTTGATACAGAATTTGCATTTTCATCATAGGACACTGCGACAGTTTGTTCCTTATTCTTCATCCTATTTTTCATAACAGTTGTTTTCGATGTGAAAAATAATTGATACGATGACCGAAATTGTATCAAAAGTGAAGTGAATTCGGAAATAATTATGTGAAAACTTAGTTTCAGGCATTATTATTGCAATTGATGTGATGTTTTCATTCAGTTACGATATTTGATTGAAGTCAGTAAATTCAACTGGGCAAAAAAGACTTTTCGGTCCTGGGTCGAAAACGACAGGTGGCAAAAAAAGTTATTGTTCAAAAGTGTACCGAACAAGCCTACTTTACGGTCTCAATATTGTGAGGAAATCTGACGTTTTTTGTCCGTCTGCGCGAAAATTAAATGATTCATGTGAAAAAATCAATCGTACACTAGCTATGATCATGATATAAAGTTTTCATGCAAAATTTGTCCAGTGTTTTTGTTCGGAATCTGGCGTTTTGTCGGTCTACGCGAAAAATAGTATACATAACTTGGAGCTAAAACGGTGCTGATTTAGACCACGGTGGTAAAAATGTCCTCCTCAAGCTCGCTGCGCTACACCCTCGGATTTGACCTTTTTACCACCTGGGTCTAAATGCACCGTTTTGACGGACGGACGGACAGTAAGGGTGAAAGCATAAAGTAACTATCGCTACTTAATAAACCATTGAAATTGGTATAGCGATAGAGTAAAGTCAAAGAAGTTGATTAGTAAATCTTTTGTATTGCTTAGATACGACCAAATTTGTTGATAAATCTACTAAAAAGTACAAATAGACATTTTAAGCAATGGACGAATAACAAGGACGAAAGCTGATTTCAGCGTATCACGACCGCTTCAGTACACCGATGTCTTGCTAGCACTATGTGTAAATCAGCACAACACATATTAGAATGAGCAATCATTCCAAGACTTAAATACACTGCTTCGTCAACGTTCAAGTTTGTTTTTTTATTCAAACTGCTAGAGTCTACTTCTAGCTATTTGTTGGATCTCTCCCTTTTAGATTAGATTTCTGGTCGAGGCGGCCAACTGGCCTTGAAATACAGATACTATGATCCTTTGTTGCTTCCCCGTTACTCTTCTATCATTCGACCTAGTCATGTATTCTGCCTTAGTTGGATTCCCACATTAAATGTTCCCATTTCAGAATGTTTAGTTGTAACCGGTACGCCGAATGAGCCTCGTCGTCTGAGCACACGCACTACGATACATCTTCTAGCCTCCAGCCTCTAGTTCTTGTCCAGGAAATGTGCGGTTCACGTTTCGGGAAATATGCTCAAGCGAAGCTCGAACGGTTCACGTTTCGGGAAATATACTCGAGCAAAACTCGAACGGTTTACGTTATGGGAAATATGGTCAAGCAAAGCTCGAGCGGTTTACGTTTCGGGAAATATGCTCGAGCAAAGCTCGAACGGTTTATGTTATGAAAAATCGATTTAAGATGGGAAATGGGAAATAGCTTCAAAGTGGGAAATGACTAAAAATGGGAAATCGCTTCAAGATGGGAAATGACTAAAAATGGGAAATCGCTTCAAAGTAGGAAAAGACTAAAAAAGGGGAAATCGCTTCAGGATGGGAAATGACGAAAAAATGGGAAACCGCTTCAAGATGGGAAATGACTAAGAATTAGGAAATCGCTTCAAAGTGGGAAATTACTAAAAATGGGAAATCGCTTCAAAGTGGGAAATGACTAAAAAATGGGAAATCGCTTCAAGATGGGAAATGACTAAGAAATGGGAAATCGCTTCAAAGTGGGAAATTACTAAAAATGGGAAATCGCTTCAAAGTGGGAAATGACTAAAAATGGGAAATCGCTTCAAGATGGGGAATGACTAAAAATGGGAAATCGCTTCAAAGTAGGAAAAGACTAAAAAAGAGGAAATAGCTTCAGGATGAGAAATGACGAAAAAATGGGAAATCGCTTCAAGATGGGAAATGACTAAGAAATAGGAAATCGCTTCAAAGTGGGAAATTACTAAAAATGGGAAATCGTTTCAAAGTGTGAAATGACTAAAAAATGGGAAATCGCTTCAAGATGGGAAACGATTAAGAAATGGGAAATTGCTTCAAAGTGGGAAAAATTACTAAAAATGGGAAATCGCTTCCAAGTGGGAAATGACTAAAAATGGGAAATCGCTGAAAACGGGAAATGAATAAAAAATGGAAATTGCTGAAAAATGGGAAATGAAAGAAAAATTGGGAAATAAATAAAAAATGGGAAATGGCTGAAAATGGAAAGTGAGTAAACAACTTAGTTGAAAAAAATTATGAAAAATTTCGCCTGCGCCTTTGATAAACTCTTAAAATATTTGATTGAGATTTTGATGACTTCGTTCAAAAAAATCTCGCTCGCTTCGCTCGCGATTTGTAAAATTTTGATTGACATGTCAACGATTTTTTAAAAAGTATTTAAAAAAATCTCGCTCCCTCCGCTCCCGGATCATAAATTTTTCTTTGTAAAATTTCAATTGATATGTCAACAAGTTCGTTAAAAGTATTA
This sequence comes from Pseudolycoriella hygida, assembly GCA_029228625.1. NCBI lineage: Eukaryota > Metazoa > Arthropoda > Insecta > Diptera > Sciaridae > Pseudolycoriella > Pseudolycoriella hygida. The sequence continues at coordinate 121,742,692 of CM055403.1, forward strand.
AGAAAAATCTCGCTCGCTCTACTCGCAACATTTCAACATTTTGGTCACCGGGAAATAACTTTTGGCCACCGGGAAATCGCAGTTTGAACACCAGGAAATCTCACTTTTTAACCGGGAAATCTCGATTCCTCAGGAAAAAATGGGAAATCGGATTTGGATACCGGGAAAAAAACATTATTCCCAGCCGCGCCACTGAGCTATCATGTTCCTACTCTCCTTTGCTTAAAAAGTCTATTTGTACTTTTTAGTTGATTTATCAACTTTGGTCGTATCGAAGCAATACAAAAGATCTAGTAATTTTAAATTACCGACCAAGCAAAACAGCAATGCATCAAAGAAGTTGATTCCCTTGGTGCAACTGGTTGCAGCTAGATGTAGTGCACAGACGGATGTACGGACGGACAGGAAGAGTGAAAACATAAAGTGACTATCGCTACTTAAAAATGGAAAAATAGGGCAGTGTGATCTAGCTGTGAGTTCTAAACCATTTTTTGAACGAGTTAACTTCTGAAGGCATTGAAATAATGAAATCAAACGAAGAATTCGTATAAAACATTTCGGCTAACGTTTTTCGTTTATGAGTCTTTTCTTGACGATCAGTTTCATGAATTTCTAGTTAATTCTGATATATTGATCGATTTTTTGTTTAATTTTTTTTATTGGTAAAATCTATTATAACTTGAGGTTTATCTAATGTTAAATACTTAGGTGTGGATATTTTGACTGTCAAATGTTTTTTTAGTGGCAAATATTAGCATAAACGAAAATAAAAAATAAAAATGTTGATGGTAATTTATACTTTTATTATAACATCATAAAAAATCTTCTTGAGGTGTCAGTATCGGGCGCCCGTTATCTTTCGATTAATAAAAGGTCAATGTAATTCAATATTTTTTTATGTTGAATTATGTGTTTGAGAAATCTCCATTTCGTAAAGATCTTGAAAACACTTTACATTCCATTTTCTAAGTAAAATCATAAAAATTAGTTTTAGTACAAAAATTTTACGTTAGAGTCGACACTGGTGCATATAAAATGCTTGAAGAGCCACCACAGGGAGTTATGCAACGGGGTAGGGGATATTTTAACATTCGATCCGAAAACTATTTAGCAAGACTATTTAAGATTTAAGATCACGAAAAATGCCCCTTTAAGTGACTTGACTTAGGAGGGGAGGTGAAAGGTCGTAAAAAACCAGACGCACCTAGACTAGGTAGATGTTACAGTTTTCTGTATTTAGAGAACGCGATTTTTTTACAACGAGAGGTTACAAGAGGTGGAGTGACTCTCAAATTGGGTAAAAAATTGCTGGACGCCATCTGTATGGACTAGAGATGTATGAGTCGAGTCACCCTCGAACCGTACCCAAGCCGAATAAAAATTCCAACCCGAGAACCCGATCCGAAACACATAATTTCCCGAACTTTTATTTTTGAAATGTTTTTTAAATTTAAGTTTGAGAAAATGATTGCGCGAATTAATTTTTACGGGTCGGGTCCGGTTTAATTAGTTGAAGTAACCAAGCCTCACCCGACCACATAAAAAATTAAATTGACTTCATGGCTGTCAAAAAAAAGACAGCAGAATTGGTGGGAAATGAAGTAGTTCCACTGTTCAATGAAAGATTTTGTTATTTAAATAGTCGGACTTTTAATGAAAAATAGAGAAAAACTTTTTCCTGTTCAGACTCTTGCACTATGGAAATGAAGGTGTCAATGAATTAGCAGCATCGAAAGCACTAATACAAACTATATTCAAGGCTAAGTGTTAGGTTTCTCGTATATATATATATATATATCTAGAAAAGTTGAGTTATTGCCACCTTGTAAAAAGAAGCAACTTGCATGAATGACACATTCAGCTTCTTACATTCCAACCACCTTTTCTACCATGTCGATTTCATGGCAGTAGTCAGCAGAACCCTGCTGAGTCGATATGGTATCAGATTTGATCGAGTTGTTATGCTATATGAAGATTCTACCTCACATCTCAATACAACTTCACCGCTTCATATTTATTTACAAATTGTCTTATACCTTTTACTTTACGACTTTTTCGCATATCATACGGTGCAATAATAAACGTATATGACAAGTTCCACCGACATCGATATAAGACTAGAACTTGAGATTTTTCTAAGGACTTACCTACGCTCTAAATTCTTGGAACCACCTATCACCATGCGAATAATATACCGCGAAATGGACGGAAGTTGCTCTGTTGCTATTGTTGTTGTTTTATTAATTTAGAGTTGGTTTACTAAATACTTGATAAAAAGATAGAGTTTGATTTCGTCTGGCCGAAAATTTTTCTTTTGTGAGTGACGAAAAACCTGTTCGGAATAGTGAGGAACTTGTCATATGCATAACATGCTGCTTTTTGCATGCACGCTGCATTTATGTATTGTATACACACCGCATATACATTGGATTTTTGCGTCTTATTAATTTATTAACAAATATCGACGGTGGTTTTCGTTTATGTGTCGAAGAGATCTAAAAAAAATATTAATGAACGCAATATTTTTATCTGACATGCAATTTTTTTAATTAATTTAATTTGTGGTTTAGTGAAAAATGACTTTACGAACATATAACAGTAAATAATACACCAGAAAGATCATTCTTTAGCAATACCTTCACTCGTACAAATCAAAATTTAATGTAAAACGTGGGTTTGCGTTAATGCTTTCCTTATCGAAGAAGTCAATTTTCTTGTCAAATAAACTTAAACAGACAAAGTCACACCTCAATATTGACCCAGGGGAACCCGGGCAATCATTTGTTAAAATTGATATGTAGCTATAAATGCCTTGAACGGTACTCCGAAAATGTGAATAAGATCGAACGACCTAATTCTCTTCGATGACCTCCCACACCTCCTTCGTATTGTCTACTATGTAACTTTGCCTTTCGGAATGATTCTTTATGTCTCTTCCTTAGTGAAATATTCGTGAAAAACACCCCTGTGCCACATGTATTCCTCATCACGAACAATTCAATTGATTTCTTAAGACTCCCTAATTAGCAGTTTCCGCATTGTACTTTTTCAGGAGGACATTAAACACGATCGGATATCGGATGAACGAACTCCACGGTTGTGAGAGAGACGGACGGACATTACTTTTTCTTAAGTTCGGTGTCAATTAAGTGTAGTGTGAAGTAGTTAGAAGAGTTATATTTTATGATTTTCGGGATATAGTTAGTGGCATTTTAGATAAAGATGACAGGTTAGGGGTCATTCATAAAGGATGTCACGCTTGCTATAAACTCAACAAAGTCCATATCTCCTAACTGGTAATAGGGAAGGTGTTTGGGGGGGTAGCCACAGTTCTATAAACAGAATTTGCTGTCCTGACTGAGTTATTACCTTTTTATGGATACTCATTTTTTATAGCAAACGTGACATCCTTTATGAATGACCCCTTATTACGGGTAAAGGTGAAGGCTAGTCGGGATTATTTTCAAGATTTATTAACATCTGTCAATCAGGTGGGGGTGGCGGAAGAAATTTCACTGGATGAGGTGTCCCGAAAGGTCGGCAGATTAAAAGCAGGAAAATCTGAAGTGGTGGATGAAATTAGGATGGATCAGGTGGAGAACCTGTACTGGATAAGATTCAGGGTGGTCTCAGGCCTCTGAGAGGGTGTCAGAATCAGGCAGGCTATCGAAAAGCTTTATGAAAAGATCAAGGACTTATATTTATGCTTCCTCGACTTGGAGAAGGCATTCGACCGGATAACAAAGTAGAAGCTGTTCAGGGTGCTTAGCGAGTACGGTATCAATGGCAGTTTACTACGTGCCATTAAGAGTATTTACTCAGGGAGCAGGGCCGCTGTAAGAATAGATGGTGATGGGGTTAATAACGGCGTTCGTCAGGGTTGTTGTCTTTCCCCGCTTCTGTTCATAATTTTCAAGCGGGCAAACTTGCAGGGAAATGTCGAGGTGGGTGAGGTAATAATGAAAATCCTGGCCTATGCGGATGACTTGATTCTGTTAGCAGATAATACCAGGGATTTATAGGATGGGATTGACTACCTGAATGCTGCATGTGAGGAGTGCGGGTGAAGATAAGTGTAGGGAAAACTATTGTTATGTATGTCGAAAAATCTCGGAAGGAGTTAATTTGCAATTTGAATGGGGAGAGGATGGCAAGTTAGTTAGGACATTTGAGAACAGGAGGAAATGAGTAATGCGGTGGCCAGTCAGATGGGGTCGCACGTGTTTAACAAAAGGGAATTAACTAGCGAAACAAAGTCTATTTTCAGGCCGACGATTCTGTACGGTAGTGAGAGTTGGGTTGACTGCGGATATCTCGTGCATGACTTGAAGGTTTCTGATATGAGGGTTCTTAGGAACATAGCGAAAGTTAATAAGAGGGAGCAGAGGGATAATCATAATTAGGAACGACGACATTAGGGAAAATTGAAGAGAGAGGCGGCAAGGGCCAGTCGTCTGCGCTGGTTCAGGCACGTTCAAAGAATGGGTAATAACAGACTACCGAAAAGGACCTTGGATGCACAGGTTCCGGGTGTTAGACCAAGGGCTAGACTAAGGAGAAGGTTTATAGATTCAATTAAGTCAGATTTACACTTGCTTTGGGCGAACAAACCATCTCCTTCATGGGCGATAGAAGAGAACGGAGGACGATATTTCACCATTCAGGGGTTGTGGCAACAAAATCTCACACCGGAAGGTACTAATGTAGTCTATTAAGTTGATAATATACGGTAAATAGAGAAAATGAACGAAAAGGTTGCTAAGGGGCTGTTCACAAATGACGTACGGATTTTTAACGATTTTTGCCCCCATCCCTCACCCCTCCATGCGATACTATGCAATTCCAAAGAACCCCCTTTAAATTACGTACGACTTTAAAAACGCCTCCCCCATTTCAAAAAAATTGAAGTTCTTTAGTCCATTATTGTGTCATATGTCGTTCAACGCTATTTCAGGAAGATTCATTAAATAACCTCATCAATATTGACAAAACATTAAAGCAGCAATAAAATTTTAATGGAGGCGACGCGCTTCGTATCGTGTACGGTTTATGTGAAAGCTCAACTTGTAAATAAAATATTTTTAAATAAAAAGTGAACAATTTATTTTTTGGTACGTGCGACTTGACTTTGACCCCCCTCCCCCACCGTACGTTACCGTTCCCCCTAAATCCTGTACGTCATTTGTGAACAAACCCTAACATCTTATCATAACAATTTCATAAGTTCACACACCTCCATTTTTGGGTGTTGGCTTACAGACCAGATGCTGCGAGGTCGGTTGTGTTGCAAGAGGTTCGGCCACCAGGTTCAATTTCATTTATTAACCAAGTACGTCCCTCTTTTCCAATCATTATTCGTTTTACATTGACAGGTTGCAGGCTGCTGGAAAACTACCGTCCGATTAGTCTTTTAGCAACGCTCTACAAACTGTATATGAAAATCATCACGAAAAGAAACAAAGAACAAATTGGACTTCTATCAACCCGTCGAACAAGCTGGATTCAGATCCAGTTACAGTAGCAACGACCATTTGCAAGTGATACGAACGTTGATCGAGAAGTGTAACGAGTATAAGATTGGTGTTGTGCTAATTTTCATAGATTTCGAGAAAGCGTTTGATTCGATCGAAAATTGGTCAATATTGGGCTTCCTTGGATGAATGCAGAAAGGACTCGAGATACTCCAACGCAATTTGATGTGTCTACAAAAATGCTACCTTTTGCATAAAGCTGCACGAGAAAACGGAAAAGGTCAAAATCGGTAGAGGCGTACGACAGGGTGACACCATCTCGCCAAAATTATTGACAACATCTCTTTAAAGTGTTTTCAAGAAGTTGGACTGGAGCAAGATGGGAATTAGTGTGAATGGAAAGTACTTGAATCACCTTCGTTTCGCTGATGACATTGCCTTGATTGCGACAGACCCAAGTAATGTTACAACAGTTGAATGAAGAGTCTAGCAAAATTGGACTCAAGACGAACTTGTCAAAAACGAAGATCATGACAAACATCGACGACGTCTGAAAATTGGAGACACCGTAACCGAAGGGGTCGACAATTATTCTATCTTGGCCACAAACTGAAATTGGGTTTGGACAATCAAACTGCCGAAATCAGACAAAGAATTGGTCTCGGATGGGCAGCGTTTGGAAAGCTAAATTTGATCTTAGAAAGCAAAATGAACAACAGCCTCAAACGTAAAGTATTCGATTCATGTGTTCTTCCGGTACTGACGTAAATCTCACGTTAACAAAAGAATCGGAAAGTAAACTGAGAGTCGCTCAAAGAGCCATGGAAAGAAGTATGCTTGGAATATCGCTCAGAGGCAAAAAGTCAAATCATTGGATCCGACAACAAACAAAAGTCGTGAATGTCATGGAGCGAATCGCAAAGCTGAAATGGAACTGGGCAGGACACATTGCAAGAACGACCGATGAATGATGGATCAAGAATATAATGTCATGGAGACCTCCCACAATGAGACCGAAGGGCAGACCACCAGAACGATAGACCAACAGTATTAAACGAGTGGCAGGAACAAATTGGCAGCAAATGGCGATTAATCGTACGAAGTGGAGCGAGGTAGGGGAGACCTACGTCCAGAATTGGATATACATGGGCTAAGAAAGAAGCTGCTGGAGAGATTGGACGGGTCGAATCATGACCATTGATTGACCAACATTGACCAACGAATTGAATAAGGAATTAATTTAAAGTTAGTCTTTTTTCAACCATGAATAGAGAAATAGAGAAAAGGGACTAGGGTAAGCATAACCGTGAGCCGTGTTATTTGAGATTGCGAGCCTCCGGGAAATGTTACGAGCCCTTCAACAAAAGTATTTTGGGAGGCTTGTAACTAATGCACACCTGCTCGTAGCCGGATGTTTTACTCTAGTTCTTTGCTGAGGCGTAAATTCATATATGAAACTAGTCGGAACCCCCGCCCCTAGGGGCTACGCAGGCTTTATCATTTTCGGTTGTTATCTATTCAGAGAGCCAGAGCAAATATTTTTTCGTTTTAAATAATGATGCGTAATGTTTCATGTCGTTATATCACTTCGTTGATATTACCGCTAATAATACTAAAATCGAAATGGGCGAGAGAAGCGTTAGAAATCAAAATGCTTTCTTTGCCGCAAAATTACTCCCCTTCCCCCGTATACAACCTCCCCCGTATTCCACCTCCCTTGTATTCAACTTCCCCCGTATGCAACGTTCCCCGTATTTCACGTTCACCGTATGCAACGTTCCCCGTATTCAACTTTCCCCCTTATTCCACGTTCACCGTATGCAACGTTCCCCGTATTCAACTTTCCCCCGTATTCAACTTTCCCCCGTATTCCACGTTCACCGTATTCCACGTTCACCGTATTCCACGTTCACCGTATTCCACGTTCACCGCATTATACGTTCACCGTATTCAACGTTCACCGTATGTAACGTTCGTCGTATTCAACTTTCCCCGTATTCCAAGTTCCCCGTATTCCACTTCCCCCGTATTCCACGTTCACCGTATGCAACGTTCGTTGTATTCAACTTTCCCCGTATTCCACTTCCCCCGTATTCCACGTTCACCGTATGCAACTTTCACCGTATTCCACGTTCCCAGTATTACACTTCCCCCATATTCAACGTTTCCCGTATTCCACTTTCCCCGTATTCAACGTTCATCGTATTCCAAGTTCCCCGTATTCAGCGTTGCACTTGCTACGTATTCTACTCTGACACTTCCCCAACAAATCTCTAAGACGACATCTTGGCTATATTTTGGCCGATTTTCAATTATGACCCGTTTTTCACCCATAAATCCCTTATTTTAAAACAAAATCTCATCCCGGAACATGTTTTCTCGACGTTTTGGACCATCCCCGACAACATATCAAAAATTTGTCAGTAATTTTCGGGCAGCGGAGCAAATTTTTGCCCATTTTTGCCTCCTTGGACACCGAACCACTCAACCGATTTCCTTCAACCTAATTCCGCTACCTTCGCACTGTCGAAACCTTTCATTTGGCAACTCACTGGCCTCATTCCGGCAACTAGCGGCTGAGATACAGATTAATATTGTGCTCCAGCTCTGGACAAATCGCCAAATAATGACCTATAGCTCGAAAGTATGAAACTTTTTCACCAAACATTGTTCAGCAAATTTGTTGTGTCAAGCCTCCACTATCGATTGGCAATCAAAAATTATCTCTACTTTGTCCAACAGCAAAAGTTCCCTAACAACAAAGTGAGGAAATCCCAAAATTTTAACAGTTTTCGTAGCCTAGCTCCTCAGCATGAAGTCGGATCAAAAAATTTTATTCTACAAAGTTGTAGGCCATCAAAAACTCTAAGACTTTTCTTCGCCGACCAAATCTCTAACACAACATTTTGACTGACTTTTGGCCGATTTTCAATTTTGACCCTTTCTTGACCCATAACTCCCTTATTTGAGAACAATGTCCTACATCGGAACATGTTTTCTCGACGTTTTGCACCATCCCCGACAACGTATCAAAAAGTATTTTTTTTTCGTCCTCAGTTTAAACGCAAAAATAACGGGATCGTTACAGACAGACTAATAAATAGACATAAATAGACAAATAAATAAAAAAAAATAGACAAACAGACGGACATTAGAGGTTTATAATTAGTGATTAAAATAGGATTCTGCCTTAGGCTCGGGAAAAAGAAATTTATCAATTCATGCGAGTCGAGAAATTTAAAAAGCGAAAATGTTTATAGCCTGCAGCGAACTGATTTGTGTGTGAAAATTCTTTGGAGTATTATAAACAGGTATAACTTTTTTTTTTTATTTATTTATTTATTTCGTCAATGGCCCAGGCCCCCTGACTACTTACAATATTATACATTGACAATTTAAATAAATTTTAACTAAAATGATGTTTTACGCTGTCGTTGTTCTATCTGTGTTGTTCAGTTTGACTGACTTAATGAATGTCTGTGTCCAATGATTCCCTGAAAGAAAAATGATTAGCGATAACTAGTCGACTAGACTAGCAGATGTTTGCACAAGTCGAATAGACCTGGAGTTTGTTTTTCAAAGTCGTGGCTAATCATATTCTGATTAGAGTGAGAACCATTGGTTCACTGCAATCAACTGAAAGTGGAAGTTTCAGGTTAGGTTGAGTTAAATATTAAAAATCAAATTAAAATTACAACAATCACGATAAGTCACTCGTCGAAGGAAATACGATAACAAAATCAATAATTCAAAAATTCATCAGTTTTCTAGCGTTTTATGAATTCCCTAACGGTGACCGTGTCAGGCCAGAGCTTACTATTGACCACCGAGTTAAACAGTTCTGATCTAACGGTGACCTTAAACGATACAAAGCTAACCGTGTCTAAATCGATATAGGGTGAAACCAGTTTTTTGCACTTCTTCAATCGACGCTATTACGTTATTCCTGAGTAGATAATTACTCACATCGTCTTCGGTAACTGACGTAAGTTGGACACATAAGCAATCTTGTGTGTTTCTATCGGCGATACAACACTTCGTGGAGTAGAACCCCTATGCGGTTTAATAGGTGAGACATCGTCTACAGCGGACACTTTTTCGACGATTGACGATGAAGTTAGCACCTCGGCGAAGGAACTAGAAGCTGATAGACTTACCGATGGTTCAGTGGGAACTTCTTTAAAATCTTCGGAAAAATACTTTGGATCGGTTTGAGCAACGTCAGATTTTTTTATTACAGGTGAGGTCATCTGGTGCGATTCATTTGGGCATGGTGAATTACATAACCGACTGTTGGACATCATTACATTTTTCGGAGGACTGCGAAAGTCATTGGTTTTTTTAATGTCATTTTTGACGGCCGGAGACATAGTAACCAAAAACACGGAACTTGTAGTCGATTTTGCACTATGAATCGGCTTACGCTTACGATTGTTCGCAGCAGGAAGTGAACGTTGAACATAAAATCGCGATGATGTTGGAACATTTGCAGTGGAATTGAGTTTATTGAACAGAGGAGATGAAACGTTGGACGAGCTTATTTGCATAATGCAGCTATCACAGAACCATTGAAGATTCGGCATTTGTCTATAACAGAGCATCTTTGTTGAAATTGACACATTCAGCGTGATAAACTTGTCGACAAATTCCATCACAAATAATTTTGTTTGGATTGTCGTTTCGGAAGCCGTTATCAAACACAGTGCAATTGTTCATTTTTTTAATTCAATATTCAGCTGGAATAGAACAATAATAAACGGTCTAATTAATAGACGTTGGAGGCGAAAAATCGTCAAATAATTAAATGACACAGCAATACCGACGGGATAAATTAGTCAACAAATGTGACAGCGCGCGCATTTATCTAAATGAAGTTATGTTTGCGCAAGCTTTTACGTTATCACAAAGCACAACACAATATAATATCTGTCCACAATTACAAAATGCGAATTAAAATCAAACAAAACTAGTCGACACTACAACACGGCATGAATTCACTAATCGGTTGCACAAAAAATAACACTTCAACCATCAAAATACAACGAAAAATTGAGAAACAGGCTGAGCGCTATCGAAGCACGACCGACCGTTACGACGTTTTTCAGTAATTTTCAGTAAAAGAACATAATTGAAAACGGAATATGGCTCATTCCATTTGGCTATTCTTGCGACAATGCCATGTTTAAATAAGTGTATTTATCAACAAGTATAAATACTTAATCCATAATAACACTTACCGATTACTTTTGTGATATTCGTTCGTCTTATATTTTTGTTATATTATTTTACCCAATCAGGATTTTTCAATGTGAGGCTACGTAGTGTAAATGTTTACCTCAAAATTCAATGGACACATCTAGTACTAAACACCTCAACTCGTTAATTTTAATCGTTTTTTTCGATGTTTCTAATTATTTTAATTGAATATTGCACTGTGGATCCCATTAGTAATAGACTTCAAAATGACGGTAACATAAATTCAAAGCAAATGTAGTTTTCGGTCTTTCTGAACGCAAAAAGAGAAGCACCGAAATAAATGCAGAAACATCGACTTAATTGCAATTAAGGTTTCAATTTTTATTTTAATTACTCGCGTCATTAAATCCTAACGATGTATTTGTTTGAATGCTTCAAATTGTATCATTTTCTTTACCTCTTTCAACTCAGACGCATAAAAATATGCCCTTTTGCCGCCAATATTGTTTCAAAGTTATTTACTATTATAAGTACTTGAATGGCACTTTTTCATTGCAGTAATTTTCCTTAGTTAAAATGTTTTTGGTCTGTGCGGGTGTTGGGTTTAATCAAGCTAATACACAAATGAGGAAAATAATTATGACTCGCATTTAACCGCTTTGTGTTCGTCTAAAAATCTCACTCAAAATATGGATGACAAGAAAGGTCCAACGTTTTAATGATCCATGACTCATATGAATACAAAATTATGTTGTGACTCAATGTTCGTATCCAATTTTTTAGATTGATATACGTTGAGAATGAGACCTCTCTTCATGTTGAAAAAATGAATTAGGTGATTTGGAAATATCGGACAGTGCTCATCAACTTGTACTTTCAAACTTAAAATATATAACATCAATTTAAACGAATTATTGCTATATCACTGCACCAAGTTTTAATTGTAACTACAAAGAAAATATCAAAATAAAAATCGAGAAAAAAAATTCAGTCTACAAAATGAGACATTGATGACTTTGAACTTATTGTCGGCAAAGTACTTTGTGTTACATTACACTTTTCCCGACATATTTCAAATGTGTCTAACACTTCGAAATTTTTAATTCGTGTTTATTTTTCAAATTTGATTTTAGTATCGGAAAAAATAATAATTTTTTTTTAAAACTGTTTTGGATTGTCGATTGATCAGAATGAGTTAGCGTTTCTCTGGCTAAGTATGAGCTTTTGTCGAATTAACTATGAAAATGGTTGTTTTAAAATCGTATCATTTCTACTTATTCGTGGATTTTGTTTACCTCTCGTCTCATGTGTTCCGGGAATGATTTAGTGCTAGTGATATTAAAAATTAATATGTCACACCTGTATACAATAGTCTATTTACGATCCCATTATTATCGTGAATAAAGAAAAAATCATCGAATTTATTCTTCAAAGAAAATTGCGCCACAGGTGTGCTTATAGCTTACATATACACATGTAGTATTTATTTTTTAATAATAAAATATAATATCAGAACATTTATATCGAAATTTACATTACAAGCAGCATCATCTGCGTATGCGTACGTTAGTCATGAGAGCCGCAGAAAAATCGACGGAGGCGGCGTCCGTCAAACAGGAAAAATTTGAATTCCTTAGCACATTTTTGTAGTACTTCACTTTTGTGTGACAACTTGTCATAGGAATCCTTGCCTGTCGTCAACAACAAAAAAGCAGTCGAGGTCCACTCATCCTACCTGTTCCATTAAAAACTCTTCTTCCACTCCTCCCACTGGCATTAAAGATGTGGCGGAGTTAGCACAGAGCACAAAATACGCTGGTACCATATAATAATGCGTTTCGATACCATTAATTTTAACTTTAAATACCATTAAATCCTATGTGTAACGTGAGAGATGAGAAAGAGAATGACGTAAGTGATTCGTAAGGCTTACGTACTTGACGAATTGATTGTTCCAAAGGGAACCTCTTTTGCCTGGTCCTTTGATATTTTGTGACGCACAAAACTTAGTAGAATCCAAAATTCGACTACAATTCATTAATATGAAAGAAACACCTTTTGCTTGGTCATCCGATATTTTGTGCCGTATTTTCGCGTATTTTCGACTCGAAATTTTAAATCGGAAGGGAATTGGAATCGAAAATACGATGAGGCAGAATTTTGTGCGGCACAAAATATCCGAGGAACAGGCAAAACACGTCTCCTTTGTCAAGTACATAAAGCTAACATATAACCATGGTTGGGTTAGCGTCGCTAAACACTAGCGTCGCTGCTAGCGCCGCTAATAGCGACGATAAAATTCAAGACTTCTCGCTAGTGGCGATTAGCGCTCGCCAAAATCCGATTAGCGAATAGTTTTCGCTGATCGCTAATGGATTCGCTAAAATATGGAGCTGTTCATCACAAGTCATCACTCTATTTTCGACTGAATGCCAGTTTTTCAAAAATTTTTAGTGTTTTTTCTATTCTAGATTTTGGATTATTAGTGAAAAATTAGCGACCGCTAGTTTTTTTTTTAGACTAGCAAATCAGTTAGCGACGCTAGTATTTTTTGAAACTAGCGTTAGCGTTAGCGACGCTAAAAAAAATGACTAGCGAGCACAACCTTGCATACAACTTGCGTCATTCTCTTTCTCATTATATGGTACCAGCATATTATGTTCTCTGTGCTAACTTTTTCGAAGTCATTAAAGCATTAAAATTTCAAAAATATAAATGAAAAGAAAATCTCAGAAGAAATTGAAAAAAATGTTTAATTCAGATGAAAGAACGTTTTTGTAACCTGGAAATGGAATATTTTATCGTTGTTCTGTATCACCTGTGTCACGGTGTAATAGCAGCCGAGCCGAACGCCTGAAATGAACTTTGAAAAATTTTCTATTTGCACCGAACCGCAACCGAAAATTTTTTTGCTTAAGCAGTAGCTAATTATATTGAACGCGATAAAAATCGTTCGCGTAAGGCTTGTTTGAAAGCTCAACCTGACAAAAATAAAAAAAATTGATCAAGTTGAACTTTCAAACAAACCTTACGCGAGCGATTTTTATCGCTTCCAATATACATAATTACTGCTTTAGAAATAAAATATATGAAAAATTAACAAGTAATTTCATTAACTTTTACTTTTTTTTTTGAAACTTGAACTGGAACCCAAAACAGAACCTTTTTTCAATTTTTCAAAGCCCGAATTCAAAATCGAACATATGCAAGAGACCCATACGCATCAGATGTGGCAAACAGAAAAGATGTTACTCTTAAGTGTATGAACTTGAGTCCACATTAAATTGGATTGGAAATTGCCGAAAGGGCATCCCGAAAGGGAATATTGATGAGCGGGTTGCCCGAAACTTCAAAAAACCCGAACCTGAATTGTTTTTTCGGGTTCATGGGTTTCGAGTTTCGAAAATTTTAATCGGGTCGGGTTCGGTCCGGGCCGGGTTTGGAAACAGTTCGGGTTTCGGGTTTCGAAAAATATTATCGGGTCGGGTTCGGTCCGGGTCGGGTTGTTGTATCATTTTATTCGGGTCCCGATCCTTTATTGACTTTTTATATTTTATAAAACTTGTCTAAATTTTATCATCTTACATTACACGAATTTTGTTTTAGTCTAAGGTCCGTGAAGAATGCAGACGTCTGGCCTTGAAATAATTTCTGTTTCGAAGTAATTTCGAAGAACTTGAGTGTCTGGTTCGGTCCGCGTCGGGTTTTGAAACAGTTCGGGTTTCGGGTTTCGAAAAATTGTATCGGGTCGGTTTCGGTCCGGGTCGAGTTTCGAAAAATGGTCGACCCGCTCATCTCTACTACAGCCCGAACAACTTAACAGATTTTCTATCATTTAATTTTCGTGATTTTATGATGTCCATATCTTTTATTCAAAACCTCCCATAGCGATTTCCGTTCTAAATTCGCAGAGATATAAAAGAAAAAGTTCCACGAACCTTTTTTAACCACTTTTTCGACCATAACTTCGAAAGTTTTCGACCGATTTTGCCCAAATTCAATCAAGTAATCAATTTTTTGATTATCTTTCAGATAAGATCAACCCGATTGATGCAGAAAAACACGTCGGACAATAGTAGAGACTCAGTTTTTGGGCCCTGAAAAATGGGTCCAAAAAAAATTATGAAAATCAGAAAAGATTTACTCGAATTATGTACAAAAGACCAAAAGCCACTTAAACGACCCAAGCTCATTGCCCCTTGGGCCGACAGTGCCCAGATTCAATTTCAAAAAAGATTTTTCAATAACCTTTTAGAGAAAATTTTTTTTTGAAAATCGGTTGAGTTTTGGTCAAGTTATCGTGTTGACAGACGGACGGACGGACATTTTTTATTGCTGATTCGTCATCTAAGGACCATGATCGATGCTCCCCCTACTCTCGGGTTAAAATTGGAGTGGTTACAAACGTCGTGGTAAACGCATTAAACCATTTTTCTTAGAACTATGCGTACGGGTCTAAACAGTTTTTCTAAGATTTCATAAGCCCGGTTTCTCAGTAAAATTTCGTTTTGAGGCTAGAATAAGTATCATCAAAATTAAAAACTGTGCGGTTAAACTTTGACAGAAATGCGGCTATTTTGGTACTAAATTTCTACGTAAAGCGAAAAAAAAGGCTACTCACAATGGCGCAGCCAGTAAAAAAACGATATTTTCAAAAACAAATTACAATATATAAAATTCATCTACTCTACTTTTCCCTAATGTTGCCAAGATGGCCTCTTTGAATTGCAACTGAAATCTTCTGCAATAGGAAATCTTTCGAGCGTGATTCCCCAGAAGCTGTCCTTATCAATTACCCTAATGTGCCTATAAAATTCTTCGTTTCTGGACCCATGTAACCTAGAGTTTCAAAAGCAACAGGAGTTAATAAATAGTTTTCTTTTAAAGATATATAATGCTTATGCTTAAATCTGTCCGCGTTATCGGCTATTGAACTCGCTTTCTTAGAAGACATCAGAAGGGGCTAACGTATCTCGAACCGTCACGTCCCAGACAAGTGACTTTCCATGACTCCACGGAATCAGAGTCATACCATCAGGCCGTTTGCCATCGTCTAGAAATTCCTGGTTATTGTATTATATTTGGAAACCCTGCAGAAGAAAATGCATGAGAAATAATTTTATTAATTTCGTCATGCCTAGAAATTATCCATGCTTTCTTCTTGCATGACAAACCATGCAAGCCGTCCTTTTTAACCATGGCGCTTATATTCCTCACATAATTGGGGACCTAAACGAAGACCAACAGCAATCCTCGCGGAATTGTTATCTAATAGCAAACCAGTATTACTCGATTGGACCACTTGCAGCCACTTTGAAGATTCACTAGTAGATGAAAGTAGTCTTGCCTGAGCAACAAGTTCACTAGAATCAAACATCCTGGAAAACTTACTGTTGATCCTCGGAAGATCCCAATTTCTCTGTTCTTTTTTCTGTTCGTCGTTTCCTGGAATAAAATCTTTAGAAATTTCCTCAATAAGCCCTAAAAAAATATTATCGATTATTTGAATATTAAATTTTTCTAACAACTTGTTCGAAAGATCAGACGAAGAATAAACAGACGATAAATAGGCCGGTAATGCCAAATCTTCAACCTCCGAATGCCTAATCCACCAAAAGCTAAAGAAAGAGTAGCTTGATAATCTCGAATTAGATTTATTTTAATTCTTAATGGTACAAGAAGACTTAGTTTTTGGTAAAATTGATTTTGTTCTCTGCGTTTAGATATTTTCGATACTTCGAACTCAAACGTTTTCTTTTCAGTATACTTTTAATTATTCTTTGTATTTGTTTGTGTTAACCTAAAATTCATAGTAATGATCTATACAATGCAAACCGACAGTAAAAGATATGAGTTATTTATATGAGATATTTATACGTGTGAAATCCTCACCTTCTGAGAAACAATGGAGGATTTAGTCATACAAAGTATGTTAATCTTTATTGCCGCCGTCGCCTCGTCGACAGGTGTTTCAGCGGCGGTAATTTGGCGGCTCTCATAACTGATGTATATGACGATGATAACCCATTAAAAAAAAGGAGGAAAATAAAAATTTTAATAATAATAATACAAAATGTAGAAAATCCAAGAAACGAAATAAATGGGATTGTTTTGTATATTTGTGTTACCTACAATCAAGATAGTGCACGTAACCTCATTTGTTTTTGGTGTCAAAACTGTTGTGAGGTCCCTTTTGCTACCAAGTATTTTAATATTGTTGCTTCATGAATGAAACGCAACAATAAAAAGTTATAATATATTGAATTTCATGTTTATTTAAATAAATAATTTCATATCGTGTTGTTCAGTTCATATACCCACAGGTCAACATAATAAGACTCTGAGAGCAGCTCTTTTCCATGTGGTGGGTAGTTTATGCAAGTATGCTTCCGGTCGTACAGCATCTCATTCAAGCAAACAAAGAAATTTTGGTAATTAAGTTAAGATATTCGTCCGTACAGGTAAAACTTTAAATATGTAGTTAGCACCTAATATAAGACCAATCTGGAGACTGGTAGTAACATGCAATCAAAGCATTCATTTCTCATGTTTTGATCGCAATTTGAATGCATATTTGTATGGAATCACCTGTTTATGGATAATTACTCTAGGGTCGCTGGCAGACTATGTTTACCCGCGTGAGCAGCATGTAAATGACCGATGAATCAAAACGTAATTCGATAAGATGAAACTAGAGTTTTGATGACTTTTGAAAGCTTTTACAGAGCTTGATCGGACCATGAAAAAATCAATCAAACTTTTTGCTCTTTTATCATTACTGGCCTGGTTTAGCTTCAGGCCACGTTATTTAACCTGACTTGTTCCGAGTTTTAATTTTGTCTGACTATACCTACCCTTACTGACTTGCACACTAACAAGATAACAAAACTACGAAAAAAAACATTTTCTGTGTAAGCGAGAGTGTATTGGGGGTAGAGAAAGCTTACTTTCGCTCCATGTGCACCAACACTACTGCCCTAATTTGCATAAGAAACTTAGTGTGAAAGAGACAAAAAAATTTGTATGGACTTTTGCACAGATTTTTTTTTCTCTCTTTTGCACTAAGTTTCTTATGCAAATTACAGCAGACTAGCCCTTCTCATTTCAAATTGATTTCTTTTTTCGGCTTGTGGAGTAGTTTTTCTGGTTGATAATCGAACCTAGAACGTTTACGAAGGTCATTTTTCGAAAAAAATGGGATCTAGGTAGGTGCGGATGACTTTCGCTCTTGTATTCTAAAGTGTTGATTAGAAAGAGACCAACTATATCTGTCTCTTTCTAGATGTAGCAGCAATCCAAAAATCATTGTACACAAGTGATTCTGTGTAAGCGTAATTATGATGGGTGAAGAATACCATATTGGAGGGTAACTGGGCCACCAAAACTTTTGCATGCATTTAATGCATTCAATATCGTCTAGAGATGACGAATCAACGAAAAAAAATGTTCGTTTTTCCGTCGCGGCATTTTTTTTTCTAAACGGCTGCACCGATCACCCTAAACTTTTTTTTTCCCTGACAGTTACATAGTGGTTCCTGAAACATGGTCGAAAAAGTGACCAAAAACATGGATTTTCGAGGGTCGGTGAAACTTTTTAGAAATTGGGTTAGTGGTATGAGCACTGGGACCAATGGAATTAGAGCCGTGCGCCGGCTTTTCGTCGGCTGGGAGTTCAAGACATTCCTTAGCCTTTGGAATGCATCCTACACTTGTCCAATATTCAGCTAAAATATAGAGGATAGTTGTATCTAATCGGCTCTCAAAGACAATTTTGCTCGTATATGTCACTGGAACAAATTATTTAAGTTGCGCCGATTTTTCGATTTTCGATTTTAAGTCAGCGCAACTCAAATAATTTGTTCCAGTGAGATTTACGAGCAAAATTGTCTTTGAGAGCCGATTAGATACAAGTGTAGGATATAGTCCTAAGACTGAAGGCTGTCTTGAAGACCCTGCCGAGGAAACGCCGGTGCACAGCTTTAAATGGAATGAAATTGAGTTTCTAGGCCATATACGAAAGCAGATGGTTCTTCGTCTACATTTGCTCAACTATGCAATATGGAGATTACGTCAAAGGCAAATTTGTAGAGAAGAAAACACGTGTTTCAGGGTTTTAAGGAAAAACTATTGAATCCCAGGATAAAGGAACTTCTCAGTCAGTTTGAAGTTTGCTTCTTAAAGCAAAGTGGGTGAGAACTACATTTTAGAGAAAATAGTTTCGGGATTACTACATTGGTCTTCTTTTTGATATGATACACATTTAGGCAATCAAAATCAATGGTCTCAGACGTACTTCGTAAGGGCCTTTGACATTACCTTGGGTAATTTCTATTGGTCTTTGAAATTCTTAAAGTTATAAAAGAGCACAAAACATTGGATTGTTTGCTCATTTCTATATTCAGATGCGTTCGAGTCTTTTTGCAACATCTATTCTGTTTGCCATATCTATCATTCTTACTCTGAGGGACGTACGGGTCTGTGGTTATGTTCAATTGTGGATTGTCGATATGAACAATTTCTTATTATTTCGTCAATTTTACGAAATCAGCAATCGTGAAAGGGATTGTAGAGAATTAGAAATATTTATAATTTCTTGGCAATCCTTGCTGATGCATACGTCAAATGCTGATTTCAGAATAGCAATAGCACACGCCTATTTTCGTGACTGTTGATTTTTATCAGAGGTTCGTTGGTTCCTCTGCCACAAAATTCCTGAGATGGGCAATTGGGTGCTATGACAAATCTCCCAACCGTAATTCGTACACTTTATTTTCGAACACTTTATTTTCGTACACTTTAATTTCGTACACTTTATTTTCGTACAATTTGTTTTCGCACACCTTATTTTCGTACACTCTAATTTCGTACACTTCCTTTTTTTGTACACATTAATTTCGTACACTTCAATTTCGTACACTTTAATTTCGTACACTTTATTTAACCTTGAGATTTTTGACATAAAAAACCGAACCGCAAAACCGAACCTAAACTTTAGAACCGAACCCTAGAACCGAACCTTTACAATTCTTAGTTCGGAGAACCGAACCGAAACCGAACCGAAACTGAATTTGATCGGTTTAAAAAAAAATCAAATTAATTAATTTTTGATTTTTCTGTTTCAAACTTCGAAAACGAAAATATGTTTGCGTCACATTTAATATCGTCGTGTCATATTTGCAATGTATTTTTTAACGAGTATTTTTTTTCATTTACTCAAACTCGCAAACACAAATGTGTTTGCCAATTCCTATTCGAATCAACTCATGTTATCACAGTATGTAATTATAATGCATTCTATAGATCGAACACGTCCCGAATTATTCAAAATTTCGGAAATTGTGTTCGCAGTGCTAGCTACCCAAGTGCAGGCCCGTACCCAGGGGGGGGGGGGAGGGGGCGAAACTGAAATGTTACGAATTTTGCGAAAAAATATAAATTTTGACGTCATGATCGTTTTCAATGCGGCGCAATCATTCTTTTCCTTTCCAATCTCATTTCAATGTTTCCATTTCGTTATTGAAATAGATTTTCGGTTCTACATTGCAAGAAAAAACTTTTGACACTCTTAACGACAGTGGCGGTCACATATACTGAGCTTAGAATTTTTTGCTATAAAATGGTAATCAGAACTGTATACCTTCATAGAAAACCAAAATGTGCAATTCAATTTTAAAGAATTTTCGCCTGCGGCGCAACTTTTAAATATAACATTCACCACCCACTCAAACTAAACTTTTTATTTTTCTCGCATAAGAATAGTACTCAAAAAATTTTTTTCCTTGCAGCGTTATAACAGAAGCTGTATGCTAGCTGCTAACAAAACCTGCGACAAAAATTTAGGAAATTTTCTTATAAATAGTGTGAACGTATTCAGGAAAATATGGGAAGTGAAGGACAAATTCTATTGTCAAAACTTAGAGTAGCTTGTTTTTAAAAATCCGTTGCTGTATATATTTTAGACGGAGGGGAACTTCGCACATTTAACTCACATTTTGTGAGCTAAACGAACCAAGAAGAAGATAATTTCATGTGAAAATAAGTAATGACATTATATTGGAAAAATGGAAACGCCATGAATAATACTAAATTTTTCAAAACTTTGTGAAAAAATTTTTTCGCTCGCTCCGCTTGCGATTTGTGACGTCTGTTCTGTTTCAAAGACGAAGCAGAGTCGTGTGTGCGTCCTAAAAAGCTGGTAAATAAACAAAAGTTCTGTGTGTTAGGCACTGCAAATAATTTTAGGGGGGTGGCGCCGGTCAAACACAAAACACCTTCTATCGGCGACCCTGTTTAACGAAAATCCTATACCAAAAATACGAGTATATTAATGTGAAATGCGCGAAATAAAGAGAATTCTCTCAAAATTTCATATAGTTTTATCAATTCGGTGGGTCGACCCTGGCTACGGGCCTCCCCAAGTGACAGTCGAACGCGCATTTTGGACGCTCGATTTTGTATTTACTAAAAAAAGAGGCCGAACCAAGGCCGACATTTTAGAAAAAGAGTTGATTGCAAGTGCAAGTTAAGTGCAAGAAAATAGTTCGAAATATACAAGACTTGACAATGCAAGCGTGGGCGTGGCTTGCGAAATACGTATTGTCTAATTATTAGGGAAATAAAGTTAAAATCTAAAATTGATGTGTTTTGAATTTGAACTCACCAAAGAATAATCTTTGTCTTTGGTTAATAATATTTATATGCAAAAAAATACTTTATTTTTTCTTCGATTTTAAATGTCAATAAAATTCTCAATAAAATAATAAAACTAAATGAGGTTACAAATAACCGAACCGAAAACCGGTTTTGATTTGATTGAAGTACCAAAACCGGAACCGAGCCTTTCACTTTTCTTTTTCAAAAACCGAACCTCGAACCGAACCGTTTTTTTATTTTCTTTAAAACCAGAACCGAGAACCGAACCTTTTTTCCACAGGTTCGGAAGCCCGTTTCGTACACTTTATTTTCGTACAATTTGTTTTCGCACACCTCTTATTTTCGTACACTCTAATTTCGTACACTTTCCTTTTTTGTACACTTTAATTTCGTACACTCCAATTTCGTACACTTTAATTTTGTACACTTAATTTCCCTTAGCTTCGTTAGCCAGCCAGCTAGTTTTTGTGACATTTCGTAAAAGGGAAAATTACTTAGTTTCGTTAGTTTAGCCTAGTTTTTGTATCATTTGGTAAAAGGAAAAGTTCTATAGCTTCGTTAGCTTCGTTAGCAACATAGTCTTTGTGGCGTTTCATTAAAGCGCTAATTCTCGGCTCATTTTTTATACACAAAAAGTACCACCGGTACCCAAAATATAGATTTTGTACACAAACAAAATTTTTTGTACGCTAAAATTTTTTTTTAATTGAAAAATGATTTTGTACACAAAAAATTTAATTTTGTACACAAATATTGTATTAATGTTATTACAGTCTGTCTGTGGAATATTCGAAGGACCACATTTTATATTTTGTAATATAAGCCCAACAAAAACCTTTTAAAAGGTAAAGTGTGACGCAGTCCCTAATGTCTACTTCCAAAATTAATGATATCAGTGGAGGTGACGCTTGCGCTGAAAATACGCATACATTTCCCTGACGACAACGTTACCCTGTGTTAAAAAAATCGCGTCACAAGTGCCAGACCCAACGACGAAATAATTTTTCTGTACTTTCAGTTTTTACGCTGCAAAAATTTAACATTTGTGTCTTTTTGCGAAGATTGTTTTGAGTTTTAAATTTTTGCGTGTGAAAACTGAAAATGTTGAAAAATTA
>CM055403.1:121765626-121809626 GCA_029228625.1 Pseudolycoriella hygida
TTCCGACTTTTCCAAAGTTTTCCCGGAAAAGCGGCATATGAAATTTTTCATTTTGGACCGATTCTGACGTTCCCTGAAAATTTGATGCAAATCGGCTGTCTAGTTCTCGAGATCGAAAATTATTAATAGAACATAGATAGATAGATAGAACATAGATAGATAGATAGATAGATAGATAGAAACCGAGAGATCAGAAAAAAAGTTTTCATAATAATGAGAACAATGGATTTTGGTAAGATGTATGGAAAAGTACCATCTTCAAACCTCCACATCTCAGCCAATTTTCAACCGATTTTGATGAGTGAGGGCTTTGTTTTTTCTACAAATAATTTGGAGGGCAAGGGGGCGAGGGGAAAAAACTCAAAACTTCGCCTATACATCGTGTCTTGTCCCAAAGTTTTTGTATGGAGGTTTTTGGGTTTGTGGACGTTTTTTTTGGGGTGTGGGGACTGCGTCACGCTCTCCGCTACCGCTCCGAGCATGATTTTGTATGACCTTAGAAAATGAGGTCTCAGAATATTCCTTAGTCTGTACAAGCTTATTGTTATTACTTTTTCTTTAAATTTATTTTGCATCAACACGTGTTTTATTTATTAAAAAGGATAATGTATCGTACTGGGAGGCTCCCACACCCCCGCGCCTGCGGCGGGCTAGATTACGCCCTGCAGGCGGCTTTACGTGAATGGGACTCTGCGGCCCCAAACCCCGCTAGGGGCTCTGCCCCTTAGACCCCGCAAGGTGAGATATTCAACCCTTGACCCCCCTTTGCGGGTGCCGCCGCGCCTCGACCCCGCTTTTTTATTTTTTTATTATGTTCACGGCCTGCGGCGCCACTTTTTCAACTATTTATCATTTAAGAATGAGCATGTAAAGTTGAGCCAACGTTTATTTTGTACATTCCTCATGCACATAATTTTCTTTGTTGTAAAGTTAGTGTGCAAAACCATAATTTTTTTGTTCCTTTTGTACTTTTTGTGTACAGAAAAAATTAAACCTTAATTCTTTAGTTTCGTTGACAACCTTGTTTTGTAGATTTCGTAAAAGGAAAAATTACACTAGTACAGTCGACGAAATATAAGATACATTGGAAAAAAGAAACTTGAAGATAACAAATATTAGACAATAATAACATTAAGTAATAATAGTTTTAAATAACACGAATTCAAATCACAGCTATTTAACAATATTGCGCGTATCAATTTGAATACTTAAGTCAAAGGTAAAAGTAAAATATTTTGTTAATATCATAGGAAAAGCAAAAAGAGGAAAATTTATAGCGTTGTCCATGGGTCAAACGCGTTGTCTGGTAATTTCATTAGTTCGGTGCGAAATTGATTGTGTTGTAGCATCGGGTCTATAGTTTTCGCTGCAATGTTGAATAAACGGCAGGCTATGTTGAATGGGGAAATGTCGTAGGTTCTTAGTTTGATGAATTTAGCGTGTCGTGTGATGTGTAAGCCGTCATTCAGAGTTATCTTTGATCGCAGGTGCGGTGAATTGTATTTGCCTGTAATTATCGAGTGAACGAACAATATAATTGCGTTTACACGACGCCTGACTAGAGTTGCTAGGCTCAATTGAGCGCATCTTTGCGTATATGGTGATAGTACATACGACCCAGTCGTCTCGTACCGTAGATGTGGATTGTTGTCACCAAGCAAGTATAACACCATTTGCTTCTGTACGCTATCAATTGAATTTTTGTGAACCATATAAGTTGGTGACCAGATCAAAGCAGAGAACTCTAAGATGGAACGTACAAGCAGCTGATAAATAATCTTAATCGTTCCACTACTGAAGAATTGGGATTGTCTTTTGACAAATTTTGAGGTCGTTTTGGCTCTATTGGTTATTGGTTTAATATTTTCCCGAAAGAATACAATCAATGCTAGCGGTAATAGAAGAGTGTACTAAATTAAAGTGTACGAAATTGAAATGTACGAAATTGAAGTGTACGAAATTGGAGTGTACGAAATTGAAGTGTACAAAATTGGAGTGTCCGAAATTGAAGTGTACAAAATAGGAAAGTGTACGAAATTGAAGTGTACAAAGTCGAAGTGTACGAAATAGGAAAGTGTCCGAAATCGAAGTGTACATAATAGGAAGTGCGAAGTGTACGAAATCAAATTGTACAAAATAGGAAGTGTACGAAATTGAAAGTGTCCGAAATTGAATTGTACGAAATAGGAAGTGTACGAAATTGTAGTGTGCGAAATTGAACTGAAAGGTGTGCAAAATAGGACTCAACGATATTTAAGGCAGTGTACGAAAAAAGTTGGGAGATTTGTAGGGTCACCGGGCAATTGTAATTAATAGTATGTTTCCTCCATAAAAGACAATGTCTGCCTTTAAGGTATTTTTCTTTTATTTATTTATTCAAACCAATGTAGGCTCACAGCCCGTACATGCTGCGTACATAAATCTTATGGAATCATCATAGTAATCGTACATAATTATGTATTTCAAATCAAAATAAATCGAACTAATTCAAGTAAAAAAAGATAATAATAAAAAAAAGAAGAATAAAAATAGCAATCAATAAATCAAATGCATTCGTTAAAATCGAATTTAATCAAATCAAATCAAAGAAAGAAAAAATAAAAAATATGCAATTCGAGATGAAGTTACCTAGAGATGTGATAATCTAACGATTCGCGAAATTTACTTATCAAATGTTCCTTCAGTTGCCTTTTGAAAGAAACTAGATTGTTAGCAGAGCGAAGTATTCCAGGTAATTCGTTGTAAAAACGAAAACCATGATTCGTGATCGCATGTTGTCCAAACTGAGTGCGTGAGAAGGAAGGGTGAAGAAGACCACTATTCCTTGTAAAATGTTCGTGTACATCTGAATTCAATTGATTGGACATGTCGTGTTTAATCATATCGTTTTTGAGCGAAAAGATTAGCGTCGCTGTTTGATACAAATTAAAGTAGCCGATAGGTAAAATGGAAGAGTTGAAATAGTGTTTTACTGAATCTCTAAATTTTAGACCGTGTATGTTACGTGGGGCTTTCTTTTGTAACAAGAGCAAAATCTTGAGAAAACATTGAGGTGCGCGGTTCCAAATCGGGTTTACATAGCTGAGATGGGAGTGCACGTAGGAGAAATAGAGATTGAAAAGGGCAATTTTTGGTAGTAACCACCTAAGACGCCTCATGACTCCTATAATTGTTGAATTTTTTTTGGCAATTTTGATGATGTGATCATCCCACGTAAATTGTTCATTCATCATTAAGCCCAAATACTTAATTGCACTTTTCTTTTCGAGGGTTGCGTCGCCGTAATACAATTCTAATGTTGTCGGTAGATCGCACTTAAAAATGATATAATTAGTCTTTTTTTCGTTTACCAATAATTCATTTTGCAAAGACCATCTGCGCAAGGCATTTAGGTCATGCTGCATCTGACATTGCAATGCACGCTAGCGTGTTAGACTTTTTCAGAAAGCCAAATTGTTTCATTTTGAAAAATTTCATAGAATCTAGTTTTTCGTATAGTTGATCATATAAAATCTTTTCTAGAAGTTTTGAAAGAGAGGGCAGTATTGATATAGGCCTATAGTTACTAATGGCTGAAGGGTCTTCGCCATCTTTCGGCAGGATAACCACTTTCGCACACTTCAAGAAATCATCGAAATGAGACATTCCAATAGAATTGTTAATCAATCGGGACAAACAGTCCGACAGTCACTGATTGTACCTTTTCAAAAGTTTTACACTAATGCCATCACAACCCGCAGCTGCGCCTGACCGCAGCCCGTTAATGTACCATGACACTGTTAAGTAAAGCGAACCTCCATGTCGGTGATGAACATATCGAGCAGATTTAGCAGATTTAGCAGATTTACCAATACTCACAAGATATTTGTTAAACTGGTTTACCACTTGTAGCGGGTCGAGAAGCTTATTACCATCAACTACAATTTCTGGGCACCGCAGAGGCTTTTGTGGTATAATTATTACGCATAAACACTCTTCGTACGGGTTCTTTTGCATTTTTTCTCAATTATTTGGAAGTACAAATCAACGCCTTCTTGCACTAATCAACTTTTGTGAACTCAGAAGCTTACGAGTGAGTTTTGAGGCAACCCGCTTTGAAAACTGTTTTTTGACTCGTGTAGTTGTATACCTCGCCTTCGGATCAGATATACTATCTCTTACTTACTTACTTTACCGGCACTACAACCCATTAAGGGTCTTGGCCTTCTCCAACATGCTTCTCCAACCGGGCCTATCTGCAGCTAACGTCTCCCAGCTGGTTACTCCCACAGTTCTTAAGTTGGCAAAAGCAGCGTCGCTCCACCTGGACTTGGGTCGCCCTGCACTCCTTTTGCCTTCAGGTTTGGACTTCAGAATTTTTTTTGGAATACGATGTTCATTCATTCGTTGTACGTGACCGAGCCAACGTAGTCTATTTATTTTTGTTGTTCTGACTATGTCGGGCTCTCCAAAAAGCTCGTGATTATATCGTCTGCGCCATCTTTTCAGTTTTCGGTCAAATACTGGTCCAAATATTGTACGCAGTACCTTTCGCTCGAACATATGCAGAGATTGTTCATTTTTCTGTGTCAAGCACCACGACTCCGAACCGTACGTAACTACCGGTCTGATCACAATTTTATAAAGTGCGCATTTTGAATTTCGGCTTACTGACTTGGACTTTAGAATTTTCAGCAGGCTGTAATAACTCCGGTTGCCCAAAGCTACTCGCCTTTTTATTTCGTCCGCAATGTCGTTGTTTATGTTCAGCTCTGATCCAAGGTATACGAACTTATTGACCATTTTGAATGTGTGTGTGTCGATCGTTACGTTATCTTCCCGATATCGATTCGTAGGTGGGATGATCATGTATTCCGTTTTTCCGTCATTGACCTTCAACCCAAGGTCGGTACCTTTCCTCTCCAAGGCCATAAACTTATCTTTAACAACATCCATAGTTCGGCCAATAATGTCCAGGTCATCTGCAAAACCAAGCAACTGACTGGACTTGGAGAAAATGGTGCCGCTGGAGTCTATGTCCATGGTTTGAACAGCTGCTTCGAGTGTTAAATTGAAAAGCAGCGTTGCAAGAGGATCTCCTTGACGTAGGCCTTCCTCAATGTCGAAAGTCTCTGACATTTGATTGCGGATCCTTACTCGGCTGTTAGCTCCGTTTAGTGTTAGCTTCGTTAGCGAGATCAGTTTGTTGGGAATTCCGAACTCCTCCATGACTCTCCATAGCTTACTTCTTCTAACACTGTCATAGGCTGCCTTGAAGTCAACGAACAAATGGTGTGTTTCAATGTTGTACTCCTTGCACTTCTCCAAGATCTGTCTGATATTAAACAGCTGGTCCGATGTTGAACGATGTTGTACACGAAAACCACTTTGGTATTCACCTATCGTAGATTCCGTGTATGGGTGAAGGCGCTGATATAGAATATTTGCAAATATCTTGTAAGCAATATTCAGCAGAGCGATTCCTCGAAAATTGCCACACTCCAATTTGTCACCTTTTTTGTATATGGGACAAAGTATGCTGGTCTGCCACTCTTCCGGTAACTCCTCGTCATTCCAGATGCGTATGATGAGCTCGTGCATCTCCATACATAGCGCGTTGCCGCCGTTCTTGAAAAGTTCACCGGGTAGGTTGTCAGTCCCCGGGGCTTTGACATTTTTGAGCTTTAAAATTTCAGCTTCAACTTCTTGCATCGTTGGTTCTTCTATGTATGGTTGCGCAGTCTGAAATGGCAATTCGTCGTTTTCGTCGTCTCGGTTGAGCGGTCTGTTCGGGTTAAGCAGTTCCTTAAAGTACTCAGCCCATCTCGCAATGCACCTTTCCTCATCTGCTAAGACCAATCCATGCCTGTCCTTACACAGCAAAGGTTGTTGACTGTAACCGTTTCTGGATTCGTTCACTTTCCGGTAAAAGTTCCGAGTCTCCTTCCGATTGCCAAACTTCTCAATTTCGATCAAAACTTCCTTGTCACGCTGTCGCTTTTTCCGTCGGAAGAGTTTTCTCTCGAAATTTCTTTTAGAACGGTACTCTTCCTGGCCAGCTCGAGTGAATCTACTTCCGGCGAGCTGCGTTTTTGTCGTCCATGGCCTTCTGGCATTCATCGTCAAACCAGATATTTCTTTTATTTCCCGTTCTCGTTCCCACTGCCTCTGCTGCGGCGGTCTCTACATTCCGTCTAATTTGATTCCACGCATCGTCTACGCTTCGTTGTTCGCTGACCATTCCGCCAATAATATTCGTCTCCAGCCTGTTAACATATTGACGTTGTTAACATATTGACGTTTAATGTCTTCGTTCTGTAGTTTTTCCACGTCCCACCTTTCCAATGCCGGTTGTCGATTGTGTTGAACCGATGTTCGAGACCTAACTGCCGCTCTCACCAGGTAGTGATCGAAATCTAAATTCGGTCCTCTACAGCTTCTGACATTCAACATATTTGAACAGTGACGTGCATCTATCAAAATATGGTCAATCTGGTTTTTGGTTCGTTTATCCGGTGATACCCATGTCGCTTTGTGGATGTCTTTATGTTGGAAATAGGTACTGCTGACAACCATGTTTGTTGATGCTGCAAAATCAACCACCCGCGTTCCATTTTCGTTCGAGTTTTCGTGAAGGCTATGTTTACCGATTGTGGGACGATAAAATACTTCGCGGCCTATCTTAGCATTAAAATCTCCAAGCACAATTTTAATGTCTCGTTTCGGCGCTCCATCATATACATCCACCAGTTTCTCGTAAAATAGCTCCTTCGCCTCGTTGTCGTTTTCCTCCGTAGGCGCATAAACGTTTATAAGAGTGTAATTGAAAAATTTTCCTCTTATCCGTAGAGAGCACAATCGCTCGTCAACAGGACTGAAACCAATCACCGCGTTTCTAGCTCTGCCGAGGACCATGAAGCCTGTTCCATACTCTCTTGGACTGTCGTTACTCTTCCCACTATAGTAGAACTTATAGTCGCTACTGGTCATGGTGTCCTTTCCAGGCCATCTCGTTTCTTGCACAGCTGTTCTGTCAATTTTTGCCGCTCTTAGCGCACTTGTGAGAGATCTCAATCCTCCTGGCCGCAACAAAGATCTTACATTCCATGTTCCTAATTGTAAATCGTTGTCCTTTTTCCGATGCTTGAGTCGTTGCCGTTTATCCTGTCCGATCCGAGGCTGTGTTGGGGAATTCATAACAAGACTGTTTTTACGGTGTCTGGGAGTTAGCCAAGCGCCCAACCTACTTTCCTTCTCCCGATGACCCGTAGGAAAGTCACCAGGTGGTGATGGTAGCCCATCTGACTAGGGCTGTGTATGCTGCCGTTGTCTCCTGCTGTTGAGATCATCCGCCACCATACTAAGTCGCCATCCCATCTTGATAGCGCCTAGCTGCCTTCGGCCCTCCCTATACGTGCCGTTTAGGTACTACCCGAAGGCAGCCCCCCTCATCCTTATGCTAAGTGACCCACACTACTACACCAGGGTTGGTTACCTGATCGTTCATGCGGGTTGCTCACTATAACAGGTGTCACCACGGATAGGATAGGATGTAGGAGTAGGTGGACAGAGGCTAAGGTACATAAAGGAGTACTATATTACGCTTAACACACCATTTGACACCCATATACTATCTCTACCCTCGTCAAAAACGATTTCGAAAGCTTGTTGCTTCAGAACACACTCGAAAGTTCCGCTCATATCACAAAATGGATCCCTCATGTAATGAATTATTTCCACAGCATCGAATGTAATCTACTCTTTCTCTTTCGTTACAAGGTTTTTATGAGTTGCAGTTGATGTTTAAATATGACACTTATTCACTCCACGGTGCGTCTGTTTTGTGGCACACTATAAAAGTTTTGTTTTTGCCCATAAAATAATTTGTTTAAATGTTTTTCTTTGATCAAGCACTAATGTTATCACATGAACACATAAAATCACCATAATTTGAAATTATTTAGAAGATTGCTATCAAAATTTTGACTTTTAAATAACGATCTCAAAGTAAAGGTTCCGAAAAAGGAAAGGTTAAAAAGTTGAATAAAAAATTCTAAAATTAATGACATCGAATATTGAAGTATAGTTAACACAAACGAAAGCTCAAGCTCGACTTCTATCGTAAAAAGTTGGTATTAATATTTTACCATGAATTGAAAAATTCTTTATTTATTTTATCGAGACAAAAACAATTTATAAGAAACATTATCTTCGTGATAATGAAACTAGATATGTGGAATATTAATTGGACTGCAGCAGACAAAAATATTTTGTCAAACATGCTCGTACACCGTACAAATATGTAAAAAGTCCAGTAGCAACGTAGATACAATTTTTATTCATTTTTATAACATTTAAACACCGATGCATAAGTCGATAAGGATATGTGACATGGTTATGAATGGCAACTATTAGTTTATTAATAATTTCAATCATACGCGCATACATGTTTATTTATAACTTCGTTTATTTTGAACATTTATCAGATTCGATACAACAGATTTTTTAGCACAGATAACAAAATTGTTTATTTAAAACATCGTGTAGCTGCACACACTGTTTGTTAATATTTCAAATTACATCTCCAAGTGCATTGGAATATAGTGGTGCCATTATCTATGTATAAGATTTTCTTTTATTTTTTATTTCTGTGTCAGCAACGCTTTCAGAAGAGAATGAAGCAAAATCATCTACGATTTGTCTGGATGAACTATAGATTAGATTTATCAGTATGGGACGACCTATTGTTCGTCTTGAAACACAGATCCTGGGATTCGTTGTTCCTTTTCCCGTTCATCATATAAATCATTATGTGAGCCTTCCTGTCGCTTCCAAGAACCGTTCCAAAATGACAAGGCCACATTTGATAGCCTCAGATGGTCTCACAGTAAAATTCCCAAGAATCATGCGTCTCATTTGGAGAAATTTAGGACAATCACATATCGCGTGTATGCCCGTTTCCTCTTCTAATCCGCATGAACATCTTGGGGTCTCCGGCAACCGCAGCTTATTCAGGTGTCGGTTCAGCCCACAGTGCCCAGTGGTCGACCCTTCTGATACGATCCCGATCCATTTTGATAAGGTCCTTGTCCCATTTTGTTTGAAAGATCAAGGTACGACCGACAATTTATAGAAGAAACTTTTGCCTCTGCTTAGGGCTCAAGTGGGCCTCATATCGGTCCTAAGGTCGGCCCTAACCAAAAAAATCTTTTTTTCCTATGTAGCAGAGGAAATTGAGGGAAACATTTTTGTCTATGGAAGTATGTGTTCGAGGCCTCTACTTAGGGTCCTAGGTCAGTACTAAGGTCGGCCATAGCCCAAAAAATGGTTTTTTGCTATGTTGTAGAGAAAATTAAGAAGAAAATGTTTCTCTATTTGTGCTCTATTTTGTGCTTTCAAAAAAATTTTTTACACCGTTTCTTCGGACGGGTTTTTCCATATTGCCCTATCGGCAATTTCCAATACAATTTATTGTCAACGTAAGGCAATATTTACTTAAATACGTTCGAGTCTTTTCGTAACATCAACTCTGTTTGCCACATCTATTCTGATACGTACGGGACCCCTGCATATGTTTAAAATTTGTCTTGATGACAACTTTACTTTATGTTACTCTGGCAAAATCCCATCTATGCAAATGAGAGAATTAGAGTTTTCTATACATTTTCCGTTGAAATTGAAAGGTCTTTCTATTGTATCAGGGGCAGTGGTCCCACTTGTCCGAAATGTCTGAAATTTTTTGCGGAAAACATTCGAGATCCAGATTTTTTAACCCGAAAAATCGTCTGCGGCGCATCCACTTTTTGTTACTTAAAATTTAAATTTCATTTCAATGAAGTGTGTAAAATTGCAAGATGGACAATCCGCTCTACAGAGCGTTCTGAATGGTAAAAAAGGAATGATAGTAAATGGTAAAAAGAAAGGAGAAACATGAAACAAAATTCCACAGGTCAATTTTCAGACCAAGGAGAAGTTAGGGGACTTTCTCTCAGTCAACAAACACTAGATCTGATTGCAAGTAGAATGGAGCTCATAAAAACCGTAAAGAGAGATTCGGTTGAA
The DNA here is from genome assembly GCA_029228625.1 of Pseudolycoriella hygida. Taxonomy (NCBI): domain Eukaryota; kingdom Metazoa; phylum Arthropoda; class Insecta; order Diptera; family Sciaridae; genus Pseudolycoriella; species Pseudolycoriella hygida. The sequence goes on from CM055403.1 coordinate 121,775,668, forward strand.
TACCGAAACTTAGCAAACGTCATCAATAAAGCGATGAGATCAGATCTTAAGAAGTACAACGTTAAACTGGCGCAAGAGACGATAGAGGCGAACTGCAATATGAGAGTTCTTCGTTCGAAACTGAAAAATGCCAAAAATTAAATCTTTAAATTAAAAGACAAAACCGGAACGATCCAATCGGTCCGAAATGCAATGTTGAATATGGCGAAGGAATTTTATCTCATCAACACGACCGAAACTAACAAACACAACCGCTTCAAACCACCCAGAGAGACCAAGAATCACAAATGTAGGTTCAGAAGAGCTGCCCGACTTAACTGTTGATAAAGTCAATGCAACCGTAACAGAAATGAAAAATGGGAAAACTCCGAGGGAGGATGGTGTGCCGGTCGAAGCCATTAAATTAGGTGGTGACAAGTTGTTGAAAGAGATAACGGCTTTGTTCAACAAATGTCTAGAATTAGAAAAAACACCAAATGTATGGGAAAATGCAGTGATTACATTACTGCACAAAAAAGGGGACATATCGAAGCTGGAAAACTATCGGCCAATCAGTCTGCTCTCAACTCTCTATAAGCTGTTCATGAAGATCATTATGAAAAGGATTACGACAAAACTGGATTCTTACCAACCAATCGAAAAAGCTGGATTCAGATCTGGGTTCAGTACGAACAACCATCTGCAAGTGATGAGAATGCTCATAGACAAATGCAACGAATACAAGATTCCACTTGTCTTGTTATTCATAGACTATGAAAAAGCGTTTGATTCTGTCGAAAGTTGGTCGATTTTGGAATCACTGGACGAATGCAGAGTGGACTCAAGATTTTCCAATTTGATAAAAAATAAATAATATATAATATATAAATAATAAAATAAAAATAAATTTCAAAAAATTAGGTTGGAGTCAGATGGGAATGAACATAAATGGAAAATACTTGAGTCACCTCCGTTTTGCAGATGACATTGTTTTGGTTGAAAGGGATCTGAACCAAGTGAAAGTCATGTTACAACAGCTGAATGAAAGAGTCACTTAAAGTTGCACTCAAGATGAACTTAACAAAGACAAAATTCATGACAAACATTGACGATGATAGAGACATTTAAATTGGAGATACCGTCATCGAAAGAGGCGACAATTATGTGTATCTTGGCCACAAGTTAAAATTAAGTCTTGACAGTTAAACGGCCGAAGTCAAGCGTAGAATTGGCCTCGGATGGGCAGCATTCGGCAAACTCAAACACATTTTCAAATGCAAAATGAACAATAGTCTAAAACGGAAAGTATTTGATTCGTGTGTCCTCCCGGTGTTCACGAATGGGGCAGAAACGTTGACACTAACGAGAGCATCCGAGAACAAGCTCAGAGTAGCACAGAGAGCAATGCAATGAGCATGCTTGGAATTACCCTTAGAGATAAAATGATAAACTAATCGATTCGTCAACAAACAAAAGTCGTTGACGTAATGGAAAGGATCGCATCTCTAAAGTGGAACTGGGCGGGTAACACTGCGAGGATGCGATCGTTGGACAATAAGCATAACGAATTGAAAACCACCAACAAAACGGCCAATGGGTAGACCGCCAGAACGATGGACAAATTCGATAAAACGGGCAGTGGGGACGAACTGGCAACAAATTGCAATGGACCTCTCAGAATGGAGGAAGAGAGGAGAGGCCTACATCCAGCAGTGGATATCAACAGTCTAAACAGGAGGAGGAGGAGGACTTTCTCTGGGCGAACAAACCATCTCATTGGTAGGCGATAGGAGGGCATGGAGTGGGGTTGTACACTTTCCTAGGGTTTTGTCGTAGAGACCTCACACCGGAAGGTACATAATGGTCTATAAAGTTCGATGATGATGATAAAACTTTTCCCTTGCCAATCTCTCGATCGAGAATCTAGAACTTCAGTTGATAAGATCCATTTGACCCACATCCTATGAAGGTGTGCGAAATTGCCGTGACTTACAGATATGAAACTCCTAAGTTTTCCATAAACAAAGATTTATTATATGATTACCCATTGCTCCCTACGATTTACTCATGTTCTCGACATTACGACTCTAGGATCAAAATAAATATTTGATGATCTTCTAGAAATTATCCACATTTCCGGAATCGTTTCAAATTGTTTACGTTATTTGATGCCACAATTTCAATTAATTTATCATTAGAGCAAATAAATTATGCATCTTACAACAACAAACTTGCGATAACCGAAAAACATCGTATCTGTACGTAATAGATGGGATTTTTCGACTAATGGCTTTTGATATCTCACCGCCTAACTTTTCCCATAACAATAGGATGATGCATGATCTTTACTCGTCTTAAACAGATATCTCTCACACCATTAATTTTCGCGCCATAACAAAAATATTTCCAAGCAACCCTCCAAAACACATAAAGTAACTAGCGCGCGGCAAATCAGTCCAATGGTTGGTTTTTAAAGAAAAATAAATTTAATGATTCTTGTGGTTTAAGGTGAGGTGGAAATTATGTTGCTGGTTATGGGGGTATGTTGAGAAATCTACATCGGTAGGGGTTCTATAATAATAAAACGCAATATATGAGAACCATAAAGCAACGTTAATGTCGTAAAGAACTGAAATCTTTATTTCTTCCTTCCGCCATTTTATTTTATAATAATTTTGCCTTAATTTTAGTAATTACGTACAGTTCGAAGATAAAATTTTATTTGGGGTGAGTCAAAGTGTCGAAAGTTAGAGAATAATTTTTAGGCTAATTTCATTGTATATTTCGACTGGTAATGGGGAATTTGGAACAAGTTTATATCCTACAACATGTTCAAGTTGAAGAATATTTAGAGACAATTCGTTCATGAAAACGTACAAATTACTTTATGACAAACTTGTGTTGAAATCACGCAATAGAGTTTTGAGTGACTGACAAAAAATTAAATGGTCCTTTACATTGTTGCGTTACAATTATGTTGAAATTGCAGGCTTTTAATGGTAGCAAGCCAGAGTATAAAATTATACATTAGTATCGCCGAAGGAGTAGCTCGCGACCATGAAAATTTAACGAAATCAAGCAAATTCATATTCTCTGCAGTTGTTCCTTCCAATTTAAGAATATCATTTGCCATCTGTTTTGGTCTTATTTACAATTTTTCTTTTGTTAAGAATGGCATGTTCTTAGACCCGTACGAAGAATACGAGGTTTATTCTACATATACAATCCGAATTCCGATCCTAATGCTTTTGAGGTGTCAAGTAACGAAATCAAAAATTTTGTCTACCCGTCAACACGATAACTATATTTTGAAATGCTCCATCTCATACAGTCTTAGCAGTGAGGTCAAGTTCGGTGAAGATGGGTGCACCTTATTTATTCGGTTAAGGATGTTATAAGGGTAAGGGTAAGGTAAGGCATATATTTAGCTTAAGCTACTTTCATATAAAAACATTTACTATAAATTTGATGAATGGCTTGGTCTTTGAAAACTTAATTTCTAAATCACTTTCTTTTGCTTGGATTTAGACCAAAAGAAAACAAAAAGAAACGTTTTGTTTCGATTCAACAATCTACTAGCATATTTGCTGATCGTCTTATCAAGTACTCATCAGTACACCTATGCTAGGAAGGCTATGTGTATATCAGCACGACACACAGTGGTTTCCTTTTTACATAATACATTTCGTACAAATTACTAAATTTTTAACGGATATGAATTCACTCCAAGTTTGTCCTCAAATGTTCATTCAATTTTCGTTTAAATAATTACTTCGTTCTTTTCAGTCTTTAATTCTTTTTGCAATTTATTAAATTCTCTTAACCCTCTGTGAAACAAAAAATTACGTTCATTTTTATTTTTTTTTTTACACTAACTCGGGAATCGTTCCTCGATAGGGTCGGATAGTCGTGAAAATCACGGTTAAATGTCAACATTTCGCTAAGGTATGATATGGTAACTTCCCCTCATTCAGCCTGAAGATGAACATTAACGTCGAAGCGTCCAAAAAATCATTTGATCAAGGTAGTCAGATTTAGTTCACATCACGTTTTACATAGAAATCCGTGGTCTAAGGAGCTATGTGAGTGATTAAAAAAGTCATACATTTTTCATAACGTAATATGCTTTGCATTATGTGCGTGACAAGAGATGCTATGTGAGTGATTAAAAGAAATGTTCATCTTGACAGTTCAAAAATATGTATCGTTTTACCATTGAAGTGATGCATCGAAAAGTGAGAAATTTTCAAAGAGAGAAATGATAATTTCCGCTAGTTTTTCAATTTGTGCTCTGTGATCAGTCGTCGTAAAATGTTGTGGTTAGTGGCAATCGCCAGCACAAATTCATGGTGCAAAGATTTCTAAAAGCAAACTCAAAATGGATAGGGTCGCCAAACAAAAAAAAAACGAAAAATGAAAATTTCGGTCAGTTTTTCAATTTGTGCTCTGCGCCTAGATGTCGCAAAATCTTGGGGTTGGTGTCAATCGCCAGCACAAATTTTTAGTGCTGTGGTCTTTTGAAGAAAACTTGAACTGAAGTCCAAACCAAAATGACGAAAAATCAAAATTTCATTTCTTGATGAATTTGTGCTGGGTCACCAGAGCAGCACAAATTCTTAAATTAGTACCATTCGTCAGCACAAATTCAGGCGCATCTGTGACGTTAATTTCCCCTCAGCACAAATTCCGGGGGGGGGGGGTGAAGACATGCACCTAACTTTTTGGGCCACTTTTTTGATGTGAAACCATGTGAAACTTAAGGCACCTAGCCTTTACATGGGAATTGAATAAATAAATATGAAATATTGTTCGCATTTTATTTGAATTTTAGTTTATTGTCGTTGAAAATTCAGGTCAGTTCAGGTTAGTCTTTCAAATGACCTGACCTGACCTGATGACCTTGAAAAAATTCTAAAGGCAAAGAATGTGCCAATAGAGACTTTATATCGATTAAGTGAATTCCTCCATCAGACAAATTTGGATCAGTCGCTGCCATGAATTGTTTTGGGTCGATCTAACTCAAGAAAACTTTGATCTGAATTTTCAGTTCATGTTTGAGTCAGTAAAAGTTGAACCTGAGCCTGACCTGAATAAATCAGGTTGACCTGTGGGTCGATTTCAATTCTAGGTCAATCTGAAATACATATTTATTCAAGGTCAACCTGAGGTTTTGGTCAAATTTGGGTCAAACCAGAACGGAACCTGAGACCGGAGTGGCTGCTCATATTGGATTCCAGGTTGATCTGGTGAATTTGTTGTTTTTAGAGCTTGTTGTCGATGTAAAATTCAACCTGACCTTACACATAAATATTATGTTGTCCCAATTTTTTAAGGTTAGATTGAGTTAGATTGACCCTAACTTGAACTGAAAAATTCAGGTCAATTTTTTTTTCTTGAGTCAATTCGATCCAAAACGAGCCATTCCTATACTAACTATAAAATTAATATTATTCTTTGTTCTTATTCGACGATCTAGTGGACACTATTGCTAAGTGTAAACTGTGTACATGTTGATGGAGATAAGAAAAACTAGACATTACTATTCTACTTCATATTTGTAGAAGTTCTATTTACTAGTTGCAACATTAGCTGAATCTGCTCCATCAAATGTTCAATTTTTTTAACCAAAGCAGAATTTTTGCGTCTTTCAGTCACTCTCTTGAGTCATCTCGTTGTATTTCGCTTCAAAGTGTCAGTTAGAGTTTCTAAAATGTTAAATGTAAAATGTTATACGTAGGCATAGGCATAGCAAGGCAAAACATTCAGTTCGGAATTGGGATCCTTCAAGGCAGTGTGTAAGGTCCACTCCTCTTTCTTAAATACGTTGTTGACATTCACCGCTCCATCTTCCATTCAGTGGTTTAACAGCGCTTATTATTAATCGAATGGCTATCTTGCCGTCAACAAGCTTTAAGGTCAAAGAAACTAAAGCCATACATTTCAGGCCATATGTTTCGAAAATGACAAATTCTGTTATATTGAAAGGAAGAACCAGGAAATTGGTTAGGACTTATTAGATATCTAAGTCTTAACGTAGATGTAAACTAAAATCTACACCCTCGAAATTTAATTTGCTCTGGCTGACTCTAAGCTCCTATCTGCTGAGAGCGTAAATATAGAAAATAAAAAATCCATTTAGCAGCAGTTTTGCAAAAAAGATGCCTAAAGTACGAAAAACGATTACTGTTAAGCAGTGTCGTCGCAGACTAAATGTAGCCGGTTGCCCACCATGGGAAAGTTTGTACTAGGGGACACAAGTAACAAATCCACAAATCACAAATAATTTCTCATTTAAAAACACTGGATATGAAATAAATGTACAACTTTGAAATTCATTTACAATGTTCTAAAATACAACAAATGGTCTCATGGCTACAATACGCAGCAGAAAATTACCTTTGGCTTAAGTCCTTACTGATGAGCAGTTCGCTTTCAGTGTCTTGTACCGTAACTTTTCAGAGGAAGTATAGAAGGAGAGAGTTTGTTTTAGGCTCATCATCGAAAAACCTTACAATTCGAATAGGTAACAACTTTCAATCATCGGATTGCTTCTACCCGAAATGTTAACCAATATTTGTCCTTATCCTCTACTTTACAGCCCTCTGCATTAGTAGGCTGATAGGTCTATGTGACGTTTTACTTCGAGTTCAAGTTAAATAGTATATTTTGTAACTAGTGATGAAAAGTTGAATTTTTTGGGACTAGTCGTAAACTTGTCCTGACGAGAAGAAGCCGAGTAGGAGAAGCTTACGAACGTGTCCCAAAAAATGCCACTTTCATCACAAGTTACACACAACGTTTTCTGCTCCGTCATGATCATAATGAGACGAAATCACACAAATGAACGTCTAGAAATCACTCTACAACATTTTCTATGCACGCTTGATTGCGGCCGAAAAAGTATATATAAAGTATATATATAAAAGTACTTTTCCGGACTCAAACAACACTAACAAAAACTTTAAGTTTTCGATCGTAGTTGCCGTAACGAAAAACTTCGAGTTATGTTCATTAGGAACAAAAATATTCTTTTATGCAATTTCGTTGCGAATATAGAACTTTTTCCTATTTGTTTTTCGTTGCGAAATAGGGTACTTTTCTGAACTAAAAAAGCAGTTGCCAAAACAGTTTTTAGACCCTTACGAAGAACGGTCTTTTGTATTTACCACGACGTTTGTAACCAGTCGAATTTCGCCCAGGGAGTTGGTTGAATGCTTAATAAGTCATCGCCTTCGGCTCGGGATACAAACTCAACACTCGTCGAAAAACAGTTTTCAAAGCTTTTTGCTTAAAAACACCCTCTTGAGTTTGGCTCATTTCACAAAATTAATCCCTCGTGTAATGACTTATTTCCGCATCCCCCACTGTAATCTACTATTTTGGGATTTGATCTAGGTTGTTGGGCTAAGGGCCGCCGAGCTAGGGCCGTTTAAGTGGTTTTTGGTCTTTTGTACATAACTCGAGTAAATCTTTCAAGATTTTCATAATTTTTTTTTTTTCAAAGATCTGGGCGTGGCCAAAAATTTATGGGAGAAACTTTTTCAAATTTGAGTCACTGGACTTAGCTAGGGCACTAAAAAAGAGTCTTTGTCAGGGCCCTACGTGTTTTTTGTACATAACTGGAGTAAATCTCTTCCGATTTTCAAAAACTTTTTTTTGTTTGAAAGATCTCGGCACGACCGACAATTTATAGAAGAATTTTTGCCTGTGCTTAGGGCTTAAGTGGGCCTCATGTCGGTCCTAAGGTCGGTCCTAAGGTCGGCCCTAACATAAAAAAATGTTTTTTGCTATGTTGCAAATTGAGGGAAACATTTTTGTCTATGGAAGTATGTACCCGAGGCCTCTACTTAAGGCCCTAGGTCAGTACTAAGGTCGGCCCTAGCCCAAAAAATTTTCAAAATTTTTTTTTGTTTGATAGGCATGGCCGACAATTTATGGAAGAAACTTTATTGGATTTGAGTCCTTGGACTTAGCTAGGGAACTAAAACCGAGTCTATGCTAATGCCATTCGGGTTTTCTGTACATAACTCGAGTAAATATTTTCCGATTGTCATATATTTTTTTTGTTTGAAAGATCTAGGCATGGCCATTGGCCAACAATTTATGGAAGAAACTTTTTTTAATTTGAGTCCTTGAACTTAGCCAGAGCACTAAAAACGAGTCTCTGCTAGGGCTCTATGTGTTTTTTGTACATAACTCGAGTAAATCTCTTCCGATTTTCATAATTGTTTTTTTAATCGACAGGTCTATGAAAGCCCTACTATTTGTAGAAGAATTTTTTTTGAGATTGGGTCCTCGCATATAGCTAGGGCACTAAAAACGAGTCGCTGCTAGCGCTCTACATGTTTTTTGTACTTAACTGGAGTAATTCTTCTCCGATTTTCAGAAAATTTTTTGATTAGAAACATTTTCAGATTTTCAACACTCTTGCCATGACTTTTCGTCATGTCTTTGTTTAATGTTGAAGTATCGAAATAAATTACCGTGCCAAACTTTGCTAACAGAGCATAGAAATTTTACAACAAGTTGATCGAGGACCTTTTTTTTCGTTTATTTATTAGTTCGTGGAAGTCTTATATCAAAAAATACATAAGATAAGTTGATATTATTAAAATTAAAACATCCAAAAATAGATCCGCTGTCACAAATATTTCTTTTTCGGGGTGATTAGAAACAAAAGAAATAATACCGCGAGTCTATAAAAGAAAACTGGACGGAAAAGTTTACAAAAAAAAAACACGCCAGCTATACTTCAGGCAGCCATATCTGACGATGAGAGAGGGATGACATGTAGAAAAGCAGCACGAAAACACAACGTCACCCCTTCCATAATTTTTCGCCACAAAAAAAAAATACGTAAAGAAAATCGGTGGTCAGACCGTTTTTATTGAAGTTGAGGAGTCGGAAACCTTGCTGCGACTTGTTCACTGTAGTGAGTGGGGTTATTATTAAAAAAATTAACGTTTAATCATTGTCCGAATTTCGTGTTTCTATTCACCCGAATTATAGGATCAAAGTTTTTTCAAGAATTTCGAAGAAAAGACGAACATTACATCCCAAAATTTAGTAGAAAATTTTACTAATCACAAATGCACCCACGAACCTACGGGCTCCTGAAGACTCTCGGTCGGTCCTAAGGTCGGCCCTAGACAAAAAAATGGTTTTTGCCAATGTTGCAGAAAAAATTGAGATGAACATTTTTGTCTATTTGGGGATCAATTGTGATCTTTCGGAAGGCTTTTTTACGCCGTTTCTTCGGACGGCTTTTTCAATATTGCCCTCTTGGCAATTTCTAATACAATTTAATGTGGACGCACTTTCATACGCTTAAGAGTTTTCGTAACATCAACTCTGTTTGCCACATCTATTCTGAGACGTACGGATCCCTTCATATGTTTTTATTGCTGATTCGTCATCTAAGGACCATGATCGATGCTCCCCCCCTACTCCCTGGTCGAAATTGGTGTGATTACCAGCGGCGCCGACTTATTTACCGTCCATGGGGGGCAAGCAAAATTTTGTAATTTGATGATGTGTATTTGGCAAACATGCCAAAGTAAGCAATAAAACGGTAGCAAATGTTTGCTTTTATAGCAAAAGTTATAAGAAAATATTTGAACTAATAGATTCCGAATGAAGCTGCTGTATTTTCCGTTTATGTGACAGAAGTAAGTGTACACGTACACTAAGGGTGTGACTGTCTTTTGTTTTGATCTTTGCAAGCAATATTCAACGTGAAGTTAGTTGCAGTTGCGACCGTAGCTAACTTCATCGCAAACAAAATCAGCTGATTTCATTCATAAATTTACCAAAAACAGCCTATTTCATTGAAAAGTTAAAAAATCATCTGATTTTTTTGCAATGAAGTTAACTTCGGTCGTAACTGCAGCCAACCTCACGTTGAGTATTACTTGCAAAGATCAAAACAAAAGACCGTCACGCCTCTGGTGTGCACGCGAGCGAAAATTTTTATATTTTTGTTATTTAATGGAACCCACAGCAATTATATATTTAACTTAGAAATATTCTAAAGTCGTAAGATACCATATAATTTGAATCTCTCAATTTGCGAAGCGAGTTTTTTTTTTAATTATTGGAAACTTTCGAAAAACGAGTCTGCTCTGGCCATTAGAGGGTGCAATTCTGAGACATTCGCTTGAAAAATTCAGGCCCGCTTCGTTGAAAACTATACAGATATATGCTACTTGTAGTGGTTAAGCACAACAGGCCCAAAGGCGTCCTAGGTGCGGAGCCTCAGTTCACCCACGTAACCTATATATCAAGAAGTGACTTCAAAAATGTACGGGCTTGAAGTTCGGAATAACACTTCATCGATACAAAATTGATCTAGGTATTCCAAAATATTCAAAAAAAATTTGTCGGTCCTTGAAAAAACGTCAAATGTAAAATGGATTACTAATACTGTGGGATGGAATATGCCTTGAATGTACCATTTCTGTTCAGAAAGTGATTAAATTTACCTTCCGTTTAATTTGTTACGTTTATTCCTCTCGTCATGGAGGGGGCGTTGCCCCCCATGGATTACGGGTCCAAAAATACACAGTGCGAAATATTTCGACGATGCAAAAGTGGACATACACGATGCTTAAGTCAGTTAGTGTACTTTGATCGCTTATTATTATTTTCATGTTTTGACTTCGGGAAATTACAATTTTCGTTGTTCTCGTGAAAAATTATGTGAATCACAAGGGACGACGTATGAAAATTCCCTGTGCGAGAATTGCTGCCCTTGTAATCCAAATAACTATTGCTGAACATAACTTAAAGGCGCCGTCCATTACACACAAACAATTCTTTGAATTTTATCGCTTCCATAGTCGCGAAGCGTTGAAGCAACGTGCATTTTTGTTAAAAATATAAATGTCTAAAATGTGAATTCAAATGAAACAGCCAAGGTGTATGAATTCTTCACATAAATTGTTTTCATTCTATAGATTATCTTCGAGTACAGACTTGATAAAGCAATCACTGCGTCTGAAAAGGTTGATAAGCATGTCAGTACAATAGATGCCTTTCATTGAGTGGTTCATGTTGCAATAATGAAGTATATTTGGCTCAGTTTTCTCTTGGTGCAAGATTTTTTAGTGTAAAAAAAGAGTTTTCGATCTATTCATATTTCAACAATAATTTTCCGACAGGACTGCAACTGAACGAGGATTCTACACGAAACTTCTGCAAAGTCCTCAGGATGACTACAGTTGTTTAATTCTCGAAGAAAATGTTTCTCGAGTATTCAAAGGATTCGAAACGTCCGACAAGAATGAGTTAAAATATTTCATTAAACCTGCGCTGTCTGCGTCTTCACAGATGATGTTGGAATTTGATGATCACTCGCAAATCATAGAGGTCTATGCAAAGTCGCCTAAGGTATTGGAAACGTATACAAACATGATTTGTAAAACCCGACGTTCAGTTCCCGCTTTGCCTTCAACTTTCAAACGACACTCTCGTAATGGTCCGGAAATTGAAAAGATTATCAACGGAGGGCATCAAGATAATCGAATTGATGTGGTTTTCATGGGAGATGGGTACACAGCCGATGAACGTGATCAATTCTTCGATGATATTCGTCGATTAACGAACGATATGTTCAATGGTGACACATTCCGTTCGTATTTGCCTGTGTTCAACATCTGGGCGGTTTATGTGGAGAGTGCAGAAAGTGGAATTGGATATGATGGAGCAAAAGACACAGCTTTTCGACTTTATAGATCAGCTGGACAATTGAGAGGAATCTACACCGGAAATGCTACGTTTGCGCGACAAGTAAGTAAAGTTTATATGACGAAACGGTGTACATTTTCGTGCATTAATCATTTTCCGCATTCGATTTGTTGGAAGAAAATTATGAACGCAGAATACTTGTACTTTACGAAATTGTAGATTTGCCAACTAACCGGGCCCAATGGCTGTGACTATCCTTCGTTAATAGCAAACGATGATTACTACGGCGGGCTAGGAGGCGAATTCGTTATTTCAACGAAGTCTAATAGAACAGGAACAGGTAAAATTTCACGAGATGGGGTTGTCCATAAAAGACGGCTGGATTTGACGGAGGGAGGTGTATCTTTGGGGTGGAATTTGTTCTAAAAAACCAAGAGAAACAGACGGGAAGTCTAATATTGACAGCCCCAAATATTCAGAACTTTTTTTGGATTTGCCTGTATTTCACATTGTTCCACAGTAGTTCGTTTTTTCGATAGGACTGTGTAATGTGGAGGGAAATGAAAAAAAGTTTTTCAATGTTTTGCGAAAAATTTTGTAAAAAATTCGTGTTTTAGTTGTGTTGAGACATGAAATGGGGCATAACTTCATCAGAGTTGGAGAAGAGTACGACGACGGATCAGTTTATGATGGCGTCAACTCCGCTTCCAGTCTTCCTATGGCGGTAACTAAATGGGGTCACTGGCTTAGTACTGATAGAGTACGAGAGGAGAGAGCAATTTACAGATTATTGGAATATCCATGGGCAGATCTTTCACTTGGAGAGCAGACTTTCACATTTACTTCTGATGGACAGTACTCGAGATGGTACCTTGATTTATCAGTAAGTGCTGCAGGTGAAGCAGACTCCTTAGAGTTTGAGCTTGACGGAAAAATACTTCCATGGCAATCGCGGGGCTCTGATGACAGAGAATTCTACGACTGGTTCGGTGATGATGCATTTTCTGCAGGTAGAATTTATGAAACAGTTAAACGTCGACAAAATTTTAACTTAACATTTCCCATGTCCGGTCAGGTGTGCACACATTCTCCGTTCGCTCTAAAACGAGTTCCACAAATCCTGATATTCCTAGAATGATTTGTTCAATTACTTTGCACGAATTTGGCAACGAGGAAGAGTACGAAATCGATAACGATTTTGTGTCTGCATATCCCACTTGGGATTCACGGAGGCGGATCACATACCGGCCGACAAATGCGGGATGTCTTATGAGGAATATGACTCACAACGAATTTTGTCCTGTTTGTAAAGAAGGAATGTGGTACCAGTTCTTCCAACGAATTTCACTTATTGGTACGTTTGAAGAAGCTGCACTGACGTTTACTGAAAATCTTTTATGTTCATTTAGACGGCGTCTCAGTGAGCAAAGTCGTCAATCCCGATAAAACCAAGCGAGTAGTTGTGAATACTTTGAAATTAGGACAGCTAAGAGAAATCGGCACCGAAGTAGAAGGTGAGCGTTTGGAAATCCGATGGTACCGTGGAGGAGTAGAGACACCTCAATTCAAAGATCAATTTGAAATTGATGCTGAGAGTGGTTCTTGGTCTGTATCTGTTCGGTTTTACACACCAGAAGTAAGATACGATCCGGATGTACTTTTGCGAGACACCGAAACATTTACTGTAACACTTCCTGCTAATAGTACACTCTCTAGTTTTCAGTCGTGGAATTAACGATCAACACGTAAATTGCACCGACAAATAAAAGTATGTTTTGTAAAATCAGGTTTGAAAATATGACATCCCCTTAGACCATAATCTCAGAGTTGAAGTGGAGATAGTAGAAAACTGGTGCTATGACAAAGGTCTGAAGGTGAACCCAAAAAAGACAGATCTCGTTCTATTCAGTAGAAGACCAACAGGATCAAGCGTTGGGGGTATAATCAGGCTTTTCGACGTGGACTTGGAACTCTTAAACCAAGTCAAATATCTCGGATTGCTCATGTCGCAGACAAAACTCAGAAGGCTCCAACGGCTTCGCTTTCTGGACCTGCAATACCTCCTTTGGGAAGTCTGCCGTCAAAAGGCATTCTCGGTTGTATGGAGGCCAAGGCTCAATGTAGAGAAGGCGAGGAAAGACATGAGTGAAATTCAAAGGCTAGTATGCATTTGCATTACTGGAGCTATGAAAACCACAGCCACCGCAGCAATGGAGACACTGCTGAATGTTCCACCTGTAGACCTGATAGTTAGTGCTTTCGCTACGGCAGACAGGTAGGCCAAAACGGCTTCCGAACCGGACATGGCAAAATATGTAACGTAGTTTCAGACCCGATTTTTGCCATGCCCAGGGATAGGATGAGACCGATAACGAACTTCACGAGGCGATTTAACGCCAATTATCCGGCTAGGGAAGACTGGCTGGAGGGCTGGCCTACTCATCTGCCCGAAAGTGGCATAGTCAGATTCACTGATGGATCTCCAGAGACTGGAGAGGGCAAATCTTTCCATTTGGGTGGATTTGCTAACGTTCCACAAGCTGAAATCTTTGGAGCGCTCACGAAGTACTACCTACCGGAACGCATGGGAAAGAATTCCTTGTGTTTCGACAGTAAGGCAGCGATTAGGACGCTCGTGTCACCGACCACGACTTCCAGGCTTGTGAAAGAGTATAAAGATTACCTTAACCTAATAACCTAATGGGTCTGAACAATCGGATCAGTCTGGTCTGGGTACCTGGACGCTCGGGTGTGGAAGGGAATGAGGGAGCAGGTGAGCTAGCAAAAGCAGGCTCTGCAACTCCGACGAGTGGACTTGCACCGTGCTTGCCGGTACACCAATCGCTGTGCATTAAAGCGCTAAAGCACTGGGTGGAACGGAAACACGCGGAACGCTGGAAGGCGTTCACACGAAGCGCTTTTTCCCGAAACCCAACGAGAAGTGGACCAAAGACTTGCTCGGGATGGACCGTAATTGCATAAGGAGGGTAAACGAGCGATTACCGGACATTGTGGACTGAATCGACACCTACACATGTTGTGGTTCTCGGCGACTCCCAGATGTCCCTTTGAACTGGAGGAGGAGACTGGCATACATTTGACATGTATTCAACTGAAGCGAAGAGTTCTGGGAAACTATACGGTACAACCTTCAGAGGTTGCTGAATTGGGACCTGTTACCCTGGACAGATTCCTAACGGCGACAGGGAGATTGCCATGATTTAAATGATGACCCGGAAGGAAAAAAAGGATCGACAGATCTGTGTTTCAAGATCACGTATGTGATAGTTCCAAACTGATAAATCTAACAAAAGACCATAACCTTAACATGCTGACCTTAAGTCGATGATCTATTCTTCAAAAACATATTTTAGAGACTGTAGTTACCGAATCTTTTGCAATGAACTCGTGGGCGTTTGCGTCGCTGGAGCGATGAAGACCACAGTTACAGCGCTGATAGGATTATCAACTGTAAAGTTTTCATTCTATTCAAATCCTTCGCAGCGGGGAATGGGTTAATTGAAACGAGTTTTGCATAGGGAATTTTGGGACTGGCCCCGATAGGAGCAGAAATTAATGTTTTAACTAATGAGATGTCTATAGACCGGATGGGAGCCAAATTTGTGAAGAATTTAGAGGCTTTTACTTCCTAGCAGAGCGGAATGGCTGGAAGGCTGAACTAGCCACTCGCCTGCTGATTGGATAGTGAGCTCCGCAGATAGTTTGAAGACACAGGAAAGAACGGGAAGGATGAATGAGCTTAACCGGAGAAAAGGATTGGATAATTTGGCGAGAATTTCGCAAGCAACAACGTATGCGAGCAAAGGTGAGAACGCTGAGAATACTTTCACCTGACGCTACAGGACGAAAGGAAACCTTTTTTTGGACAGTCAGGGGATGATTAGAGTTCCAATGTCACCTGTCACTACCTCTAAGCTAAGGAAACCCTAAACCAATATTCTTTGGTGTGACAGTGATTTTTCAGCTTTACGGACCGAAACCTATGATTCCAATGTGATAGTGCGTTGAAAGAAAGGATCCAGTCTGAAAGTGTGGTTCATTAACGCGGCTACAAAGGAGGAGCTGGTGCGAGACCCTTCTATGCATTGGCTGAGTATAAATGGGCCAGAAATCCACTCAGCATGGATCGGTGTCACATAAAAAGTGTGGTTGAAGCGACCGCTGAGCACTGCGAGCTGAATAAACACTTGGCACGGATGGTTTTCCTCTCGAGGAAGAAGGAGGTGTTCTGTGAGATTGAAGGATTTAGGTGTTCGCATGGTTCGGTTCTCTGACATACAAAACCCCGAACCACCTACGACGGACATTTTTCTGGTTGTTACCACCTCCTAGGCTTACGTTCAGTAAAACGGACCATCTCGATCTGATAATTCACGCCACCTAAGACTTATTTGAAAAGAAACTTGAATTTGACTTGAAGGACTCGTGCGAAAAAATGCAACTCCAGGTGGAAACATAAAATATTATTCGTTTCTTGTCTTTGTATTATTCGTTTCTTGTCTTTGAGTCTTAGATATACTTTTTTACCAGAGCGTCTTAGTTGAGTGTAATTTGACTTGCACCGAAACCATTAGACCCGGAAATATTCTTTCGTACGAACCTCAAAATAACTTTTTTGTTACTTTATTCAAATTTACGTTCCCCAGAGGGTATCATAATATATTTTGGATTTTATTGAATGCACGGTAAAAATATGAATGAAATGAGGAATTACCACACAGCACAGTAGCCGTTTCAAGTGCGT
This sequence comes from Pseudolycoriella hygida, assembly GCA_029228625.1. Taxonomy (NCBI): domain Eukaryota; kingdom Metazoa; phylum Arthropoda; class Insecta; order Diptera; family Sciaridae; genus Pseudolycoriella; species Pseudolycoriella hygida. The sequence goes on from CM055403.1 coordinate 121,792,097, forward strand.
GTACTTAATTATGGCTTTAAAGAAAAAAAAAACGCGAAAACGCTACAGTTGAATATTTAGGTGTAGTTTATTGACGATGAATTAATTCATTGATAAATTTTAACTTCACGTATTTGAACATGCGATTTGTTTCATTGTGTACTCTTGTGTAGCATGCATGACCTCGCTGATGAATGGGCGAATGTGCAAGAATCTGTTCATAGTAAAAATCCAATGAAGACATTACATCGCGTTAGACTAATAAAAGTAGAAACGAGCTACTGGTGTGTTTACAAACAAATAGCAAACACAAAAAGCGATGATGAGAATCAAAGAAACAAAATAACAATACTTGGTGAATGATGAATAGGATTCTACATGGTGTTTGACTCGACTCAAACGAAGTGTATGTAAACTGTGTTGGTTAACTGGTTGGTTAATTTAGAGTCAATAAGGAACAATATATTTTGCGCACATTTTTGAGTGTAAATGTGTTTCCAATGAGTTCCGATCGGTCAGATTTTTTTACCCGATAATCACTGTATTATAGTGCCCTTCATAGAAAGTGGAAGTGAGTTGGCCTGGCAAAAAAACTCGCTTTTTCGTGCATCATTTCGGTGTCTCATGAGGTCACTTTTCGCACTAATGCGACAAAACTTTTTTAACACAGTAATACGATAAATTTTTTCGCACTAGTGCGTAAGAACCGTTTTTACACACTAATGTGACAAAATTTTGTCGTACTAATACGTAAAAGTTGTTTTTAAAGGTTAAACACGATGAAATCTTTTCACGTTCATATAGTTGCAACTCCAGAACTGACGATGCAAGAAAGCTCCCGAAAACAGAAATATAATCTGGGAGTCATCTGTCGGAATCTTTTCAACTATTGAAAATTTGTATGGAAAAAGTCGCAATTTTCTGTAACGTTTTTCTCTCAAAGTCTTAAATGAAAACGAATGCTTATGTCGTCATTACATACTTAACCTATTCCCAAACAAAATGCGGAAACACTTTTGCTAGAAATGTGAATTCTAATATTTCACTGCAAAAGTCAGTCTTTCAGCTTTTCCACTTAATAAACACTTGTAAACGCATAAGTTTTTCGACAAATATGTTTGCTCACTTGATTTTTAATTGAATAATCAATTTAAATGACAGAAAACATTTTCTAAAAGTCAGACATTGATACATAAAATTGTGAGTTGATGATTGCAAATAAAAATGGTCGCCATCATTGTTGGCTTTTGAAGTTTACAAATATGCAAATGTATCAACTCAAAAAGTTTTTATCCATTTCTTACTCGTAGAAAATGTTTTCTGTCGTTTAAATTGATTATTCAGATAAAGATTAAATGAGCAAATACATTGGTCGAAAATATTATGCGTTTTGAAGTGTTTATTATGTGGAAAAGCTGAAAGACTGGCTTTTGCAGTGAAATATCGTAATTCACATTTATAGCGGCAAAATCCAAGTTTCGTGGTCACTGCTGGGGGGAGAGTGGGGGTGGGTTGTAATGATAGGGGACCACACCTACATCAATAGTCAGTAGTCAGTGTGCGGCGGTCCCTCGTAGGGGGGAGTGGAGGAGTGTCGAAAGTAGAAGAAAAGTGAAAATAGTGCGGGGGAAGGGAAGGGAGCTAATTGAGCGCTTTAAATAGACATTTTGAAGCATTTTGGGCGCTTTAATCATTGTAAGGTCTAACAGAGGAGGGGGAGGGCTAGACCGCAAAGAGAAACATATTGAGCGCTTTAAAGTGAAATGTTATTGATAAGGTAAGCATTCGGTAAGTCTGCACAAACATTGCTAAGTGCACACTCACCCAGGATACGCCGCGTGGAGGCTGATTATATGTTCCCATTGGCCCTGAAAAGGGCCGTTTTACTGTATTGAGGTGGTGACCCCTCGGCTCGTCATTTCCGAGGTATTTTGCGGCTCCAAACAGCCATCAATACGTCTACTTGTCATACAGTTGTTGCAACTCCTCTTGCAACTTCCAAAATTTTTGTTCATTTTCGTTTTCAATAATGTTCCCGTTGCCGTCATATAACGATCCAGCCAAATTGCAGAACTGGATGAACGGATCAACCTTTTTGGCTCAACAAGCACGCAAAAATAAATATTTGCTTAGCTTACTTGCTAAAAAATCATTCTGCCGGTTGTGCGTTCCGACCACTTCCTTACCGTGACGCCAAGATTCCTCTATGTTGTTGGTGTGAGCGCCTGTTTCGGGATTTTTGAAGGTAATTGAATGATTGACCCTTAAATGTTTCAATCCTTCATCTGCCAAACAATTATAAGAACGCCAATAATCAGAAATAATTGTGGTGCCTGGTAAAATGAAATACCTTATAATGCATAAGAGAACTTCTTTCGAACGATTCTCCACTGGTAACATAAAGGCTGAACCCGTTTCCCGTTCGATTCCTCCGAAAACCCACTTGCCTTCTACACGGCGTCCACGACTGTATTTCCTTTTACCAAATTTGGATTCGTCAATTTCAACGATTTTTCCGGCGCGTCCAATTGAATCCGCTTGCACAACTATACCATCAAAAGGACGACCAATCCACCAACATATTTTCTGACACATCCAACAATTCGCTGATATTCCACTTCCTTCCGATTGAAACAGCGTTGTCTGTCACTTCTACCATGTTGGATTTGCCTTTTGGACAAATTGGAGGTTTACCTAACAAGCCCACTTGCTTCGCCAGTGACAAAATGCCATTTTCGCCCTCCAACGCATGTAGTCTTACAGTTGATGTAAAATTTATATTTGTCGCCATGGTTGCAGTTTCCTCTCAAACTTAATAACGAATCTAACGGCATTTTGCAAATACAGCTAATATTCATTTAATTCGTACTTCGTTATTGTTGAAATATCATACAAGGTAATGGATTCAATTGAGAATGATGCACATTGTATTGCGGTTTTGCGCCGAAAAATGAATAATCCGTGGCTGTTTTTGCAAATGATGGGGAAGCAGATTCATGGCCTCAATTTATACGTAAGGCTTCTTGGGAAACAAAATTTAATGACCACAACAGGATGATCGTAGTCAATGTTGCATATAAGAATGGTGGTGTGTCCGAATCGCTCTTACACGGCGTGCTCAGTTTCACACTGAAAGATTATTATACTCGCGTTCGTCGAGCAAACGTGGCCTATCGATATGCATATTTCGATGATCCCATTCACGGTACAGATAGGCGAAGTCGTTCGTACTCTTCCGACACAACAATGAAGGCAGTGGCTTACCTGAATGGACTTGTGAAACCAAAGCATATGTAAACGACAAGTGGACGTATTGAGGGGTGTTTGGAGTCGCAAAATACCTCGGAAATGACGAGCCGAGGGGTCACCACCTCAATACAGTAAAACGGCCCTTTTCAGGGCCAATGGGAACATGTAAGCAGCCTCCACGCGGCGTATCCTAGGTGAGTGCGCACTTAGCAATGTTTGTGATGATGATGACAATGATTAAAGCGCCCAAATGCTTCAAAATGTACATTTAAAGCGCTCAATTAGCTCCCTCCCCTTCCCCCGCACTATTTTCACTTTTCCTCTCCTTTCGACACTCTCCCCTACGGGGGACCGCCGCCAACTGACTACTGATTATTGATGTAGGGGTGGTCCCCTACCATTATCACCCACCCCCACTCTCCCCCCAGCAGTGACCACGAAACTTGGATTTTGCCTAATGACGACATAAGCATTCGTTTTCATTAAAGACTTTAAGAGAAAAACGTAACAGAAAATTGCAACTTTTTCCATAAAATTTTCATTAGTTGAAAAGATTCCAACAGATGGCTCTTTTGTAAGCAGTGTGCACTCTTAACCCGTGCACCGGTAAACGCCACCGAAAAAAGTGTCAAAAAGATACGCTGCCGTCGAAAACTAAAAAAACATCACGTCGCTGTCGCCGCCGACACATTCTCCAAAGCCTGCGCCGCCACCGCTGAAAATAAGTTGCTCGATACCATCCCAAGCTCTCAGATGTCTCAATACCATCCCAGGCTCTGAGATCTTCAAACTTTTTCGTCATTGAAAAACCAACATGAACCTTGCAATGCCTTCATCTCAGTTTTCCGAAAGGTCAAAAAGATGACGTCTTTTCTTGGTCAGATGTCTGTCCTGCGAAGTTTCTGATCCTCCTATATTCCGATATAAGCCTTTTTCGGTTAATCTTGATAACAAGATCTGATCAGTTCGTGACAAACTTTGTAATTTTTAAGTTTTTTAAAGCCATAGTGGCTACTTTTGACTTGGGAATCCGTCACAAAGAAATCGTTACCTCATCTTAATATGGGAAAGAAGCTATCAGAAAGAAGCCTCTGTCGTTATGACATTAATTTATGAAAATTATTTTATGGAAATTATTTATGGAAAAATCTGACATCTGCCATTGAAATCAAAAGCTCTTACTATTGTATTATAGTGAACTAGTGAACTAGTTGCATAAACGTGTATTGAGAAAAATCACGCCTTGTACTACTCTTCTGTATGCCACTCTACTGCAATATGCATAAAAATCGACTAAAATGTGTCCATTATATCCCTACTTTAAGAAATGTAATTGGCTAATTATATGCCCGAACGATATAAACAATCATATTCTTTTCATAAGCTCCGCTAATTCTACCACTTCCGACACACACATTTCTTAATGTTCATTTAATGCTATACCATCTGATGATAAGAGGCACTTTGTGCAACACTCTTTTCTCACCGCTAAACTTTGTATCGCGAAAAACAAATGAATAAAATCCCATATGATAGCAAACACAGAAGGATGCGTGTTTTAAAAATTTTCAAAACGATTCTGACAGCATACTGAACATTAACGTATTCCACAGCAACAAAATTCGGCATTTGGTGTTATTATTGCTTCAGAAAAGAGAAAAAAAGTTTACTCACAAAAATAAATGAAACGATTTCCCCATTGTTAAAGCAGTTTGACCTTTTCCGTCTTGCAATGCCTTTTTATTTAATATTTCGGTATAGGATTTTGTGTTCCTTGATTATGGTTATAACAAAAACCCTTATTGTATGATGAGAAAAATAATTGTTTGAGATGATTCTGCGTACTTTACCATTGCGTGAATATCAACATTATCTATATTTAAACTAATATTCTTGTTGCTGTGTGTGAAATTTGGCTTATTTTAATTTCTGTGGAAAATATTTTATTTATTTTTTTTAGGCATAACAAAAGATGAACTTTCCATGGTATCTTAATTGCTTTTACTTCCTACTTGCATCAATAAGATAAAATCCATAAATTATGCGAATGTGAGTTTATCTCACGAACTGTTGCCTTTAAAGCAAAATTAATCGATGTCTTTATCTTTGGTTGATTATTTTATTTTCATTTTATTTTATTCAATTTTTGTTTCGTATAAATTGAAATTCATGTCAGAAGTCACATAAGGCAGCAGCTTAAATCATATGATAAATCACGACACACTTAAAAAGCAAACCTTAAATATATTTATGAGTAAAGGGTGTGACACCCTCTTTATTTAAATAAAATCCATCAATAAAACCAAATCAAATGAAAATAGCCTTTAAATGTCGTAAGTGAGTTAGACCTCCTACACGATTAATACCGTATGCGATACATAAAGCCTTTAAGGGGCACCATAACCATATTCTCGATCGTTATTAACAAACATTAACATGGGAAAAGGGTGCATAAATTTAAATGCAGTCTCACATCTATTACGGAATCTTAACATCACGTTGTTAGCTTTCAATGTAAATTGATTTGTACGAATAGCAATAAGAGGAAATGGAGACGTTTTTCTTTCGGAATCGTTTTTAAAAAAAATTTTGCGATTTGTTTTAGGGATTTTCAAGGTAAAAATGCTTACGGTTGATGTGTTTATTGAAGCAGAATGCTCAGAAAATTCAGTATTGTACAATAGTTATCAATTCAATTTATTTACAAAAGTTACATCAAGGTTACCCTTACACATCTATCGCTGCATTAGCTACGTTAACATAATCATCAAAATTTTTAAATTTAATTGCTGGTCAAGTTGTTGTTACGCATTGGCGACATGAATAAAAAAGGTAGATACTATTTACACCTGGTGCGAATAGTGATGTATATCATTATTGATACCCGATGGAAATAGTGATATATATCACTTTTGGTACCCCGTGTGAATAGTGATATATATCACTATCGGCACCAAGCAAATAGTAATTGAAATGTTACTCGCATCAGAGCGAATCACATAAAATCTGATTATGAAAAAATATAACTACACACGTCGTCACTCAAACAACCTGTCTGGGTAAGAGGCTAGATCATTTTTTATTTACAAGTCCCGCAATTTGTTATGAATTTTTGCTCAGATGGATTCTCCTTACAGATCCTTTCGTCACCGAAGTTTTTACTGAGTCAGCGGCCACAAACCTAGTGCCATACAAATAACAGTACCGAAACAGCTGAAACAGAATTTGAAACATTTTTGAGTGACGACGGACGGTTTGTAGTTCAAAAACAATTTTGAAAGAAAACCCATATATACAGAATCGAGCAAACTCACAAACAATCGAAATAATAACTCCAATCAGACTTAATAAAAAAATAACAAATTTTATTCCGATTTAAAAATACAAAGATCAACGTGGTTCAGCTTGAAAGTTCTCAACTTGACTCTGAGTTATCAACTTCAATTTGCGTTACTGCTGATTCACAATCATCTGTGTGTGTGTGTGTGAAATAAAAAAATAAAAAAAAATAAATTCGCTCCTGATTTCTCTCCTAATAGTGATTTCAAGTTCAAGAGAAATGTTACACTGCCAACTACAAATTACCTTCCCACATATATGGGTATTTCAGCGTAAGGGTGAAAACAAACGAGCAATTTGAATTGTCGATCTCAGCAATTCTTATACTACTTTTCGTTTCTCACGGTGAGCTTGAAAAGTCGCCCATCAGATTTTATTGCAGATTGTGAAAGAGTGGTCCCCTTCGAGTTCGAAACTACTTTTAGTGAAATAAATTTTCTGGTAAATTTTAAAGAAAATTGATAAAAACTATGTTTTTCCATACATTATCCAAATTTGTGTAAAAGTGATGAAAAAAAATTGTTGCATACAGTCGTTTTTATAATTTTTATCGATAAAAAACATTATCGTAAGCAAAAAATTGTTCTACGGTATATCTAAATCTTTTAGTTTTTTTTTATAGAGCTCCACCTGCATCCGATTTTTACCAAATTCAGTATATCAACGTAGCTTTATAAAAAAAACTAAAAGATCTAGAGATTCACCGTAGAACAATTTTTTGCTTACAATTATGTTGTTTATCGATAAAAATTATCAAAACGCCTGTACGCAACAATTTTTTGGAAAAATTGCACTTTAGTGCTTTTGACAAGAGGGGGAAGGAGGGGGGGAATTGGGGGACCATAACCACATCACAAATATACAATGAATAGGTGGGGGTCGGATCAGTTTAGGAGGGGGGAGGAGTTCAAAGTTTTTATATGGAGAATTGTATTTAACGTATTTATACCAAAAAGGAGGGTAGGGTGATGGGAGTTGTTGGATGGAAATTGTAGGGTATGAATGCCAGACAACAGGTGGCGCTGGTGTGTTATATATTGTGAAAGTAGTGATTTTGTGATATGTAAAGCGCGTAATACTGGAAATTTCAGCGCTCTACTTGTGTAAACATTCGCTAAGTATATACTTACTCAGGATACGCCACGAGGAGGCTGTTCACGTGTATCCCATTGGTCCTGAAAAGGACCACAATTCCCCACCCCTCCTTCCCCCGTCTTGTCAAAAGCACTAAAGTGCAATTTTATCCTTCACTCCATACTTAACATTTAATGTTTTGATTACCCATCAAGAAAGGTAACTTTTTTAAGGGTGGTATCGAAGGAGTATGCCCGACTACGTCTTTCTGCCCCAAGAATTGGGTCATCAAAATAACTATAACGATATTTAACGTTCGCTCGTCGTTTGGGACTATAGTTATCTCGTAACGTAAAAGTTAATGCTTCGTGTAAGAGTGATTCGCAAACCCCATTATAAGCAAAATTAACAACGATCATATGGTTGTGATCTTTGAAATGTGGATTCCAAAAAGCCGTACGAATAAATTGTGGCCGTGTTTCAGCCTCACCGATCACCATTTGTTGGAACAACCAGGAATTACGCATTTGTCTACGAAGGACCATTGTTTCGTTGTCACGTTGATGAGAACCCATTGTTTCGTAAATAAAGGTTCGAAACGGAGCTACAAACCACTACAAAACCTTAAAAACTTGCCTCGCCTGAATGGTATTTATCGAGAATGCAGAATCATTTGTTAAGTGCGCATTTTGATACCAAAACATTGTTGGTTGAGACATACGCTGCATCCACAGCTACAATTGATACAAACGGCAACGATGATCAAACAGCAACGAATGATTCATCTTTAGCAAATGAGTTTAATTTTACAAGTAACCCAGTGACGACAAGTCAGTTAGGCGATGTACAAGTTCTGAGCGCTGAAACCCAAACTACAGCTGTGAATCAACCATTACTAATTGACCTTCTGAATGAAGAAGATGAAACCCAGAGTCAACCAGACTTTCAAACCGAAAAAGTAAACACAATTCGTGTACCAAAGAGTGGTACTACGAAAAGAAAATCGTTGCCCGTCCAACTGAGACAAATACAGCAAACGATCACGAAAATAAATGAATTTTTTTCCTTAATTTATCCTAATTATCTTTATAATGCAACTGTTGTAGATGTTTTAATGTCTGAGCGTCATGTCAATGACAAAATAATTCAAATAAGAGCTTACACGTTCATAGTAAAAGTAATACGTAATGAGTTGTATCCTAAGATCCTAAGATTGATTCCAAGTAGAGATTTGAAAAGTGTCGAATGACTTTTCTCAGTTGGATTTACTCAACAACAAATTCTCTGAGAGGGTTTATCTTTGGCTACTCTATCCATCCCCTCTGGCATTTGTGCAAATCTAGAGTCGAGCTTAGAGCTCTCTGAGAAGTCCAGGAGGCGAGATATGCGTGATACGAACAGACGTCAGACGGAAATACGAGCATATAAGAGTTATCCACATGTGGGTTACGCTAAAAAATTCCTGGAAGCTTTTGTAATTCGGTGAAAAATCAATTTTCAATGAACAAAATAGTTTAATCTAATCACTGTCAACTTAGAGAAATCTATTTCGTTGGGTTCATATGATAATAATCTATAATTCTAATTAAGAGTGATTTCGCGAATTCTTCAACCAGGTTTTATGAAGCTCAAATACATCATCCCTTCGATTCTCCCGAATTTGATGTCAATGGATCCTGTGGGCTATCCTGAGAAAATCGTAGAAGAAAATTCTCTGTAAAAAAATTTTGTTCGGCTGGCAGAGGTGGTCAAAAATACCTCTGCACCGGGTCGCTGAAAACGTGTTTCTTCTAAATCTTTCCGAAGACTGATTGTATTTAGGTGTTTAGATATGTGAGAGTAAATTTCTTCAAAAATATAATAACTTAAAAATATTACGTGTTATGGGGCGCCAGAGCGGTCAAAAGATAAAAAACGCACTGTTTTTGGAGGGCTCTAGAAGTCGCTAACAGCGGCGACCAATAAAATCTAATATTTGATGAGAAGCGCAATGATTCCAAGTTTCAGAAACACCATAGAGATCTTTTGGTTCGAACTGTTTGTGGTCTTGGTGGTCATTTTTGTGAAAAACTTGAAATTCGGGAGCGTTTTTCTAAATCTACCTCCCACATAATCTACTAGATTTTTCTAAAATTATTTTTGTCGCAAAGTCACTTCATATACCTTACTAACGATACCCTAATCGAAAAATCGGCTCGAAAGGGTTTTCTTTTGTCACAAAAGGACAATACAGCGAATTCTACATTTTAGTTGTCGTCAAAAGTAAACTTTTTTGTAGAAATAAAGTTTGTTCAACACTTTCAGAAAAATACAATTTCAAAATGATTGACAACATGGTTGCGTTCGTCCTTTCGACGTAAGCAACCGTAAATTCAAAAGAAGGAACTATAGTTCTTAATGTTTTGAAATAGATGTTTATGGCTTCCAGCTTTTCACGCTTTTATAAATGTTTTTTAGAACATACAAATTTAGTGCCAAGCCACACTAACTACATGAACGACCAGTACCGTATCTAGACCGCTTTTCTAAGGAGGGGAGGGGGCGCGCGCCCCAAATTTTTTGTGCAATTCAAAGAAGTATCAATGTATATTATAGTGTTCTGAAAAGTTTTTAAGATGATAACTGAGTCCGAAGCCGACCTGGAGGTTCGCTAGAGCCAATAAGTCAAAAAATCATGAAAATTATGAAGAAGCTGGTTTTTAAGAAAAGTCAAAGTTCTACACTGTCAAAGAAAAATTTTTTTACTGCGGTGGAAGCTTTTCTTTGAGTCCAGCGCCCCAGGCAATTTTCTTTTTATTGTGGTGTTCAATTGGTGCAAGTTAGGTTGTCATGCAAAGCACAACAAGCGAAAATTTTGAACCGCCTGTTCTCGTTCTTTAGATATCGGAGAATCGTTTCATCGCCGCCCGCATTGAGAAAAACGCCGCAGGCAAAAACTTTGAACTGCTTTTCCCCGTTTTTAGGTAATTCGAAGAATTGCTCAATAGCCACATCAGATACGGCTGCGAAGGCGAAAATGTTGGACTGCTCTCTATTGTTCTTTAGGTAAATCGAAGAACGACTTAATTGCCGCAGGCGAAAGTTTTTGGTTGTAGGACTTATTATAAGTAAGAATTGCAATAATTGATTGATTTCGTGTTTGCCGTGGGCGAAAATTTTTAGGCTCTTAACTAGTTTTTTTAATCAAGGTGTTTGCAATTTTGAAAATTTGGATCCGTTTTTTGCTTATATCTCCGACGAACCGGAATCGCTTTTCAAGTTTTGGAATGAAAGATATGGATCTCAAAAAACTTACTAAAGAAAGTTGATGAAAATTGATTCACTGGTTCAGGCAGTAGGGTCCATAGAGCGCGCCATTCTCATGAATTTCATTAAATATAAAGAAATTTTGCTGTGATTCAGAGGTAGTCGAAGGCTCAAGAGCATTTAAGAAAAAAGTATAGAAGCGTCCTCTCCTTAGGGGCACATTTTTTTCCGAACATTAATATATATCAGAAAGGAAGGAACAAGCCTCAGTGGGGGCGGACAAAATCTCAGGGGGCCTCAGCCCCCCCTCTCCCCCCCCCCCTTCCTACATCTGGCGCTGTAAACGACATTCGACTTTTGGAAAACCCAACAGATGTTTATTGCCTGGAAATTTTCTTCATGTAATTGGTTGATATTAAACTCCATTGGCCTGTGTACATGCATTTTGTCACACAAACATTCAAATTGTATGTGCAACATACACTACTTTAGAAATGTGTATCTAAAACGGTCGTCTAAGCATCTTGTGAAACACACACTACTTTAGAAGAGAGTTGGTTTCTTCCAGAAAGTTGTAGAGTTTGGTCAGGAGAATTTTTTGTGAACTTCAGAAATCTGTCAAAACGACGCCATCTTGGATTTTCGTAAGGAATAAATAATTCTTCTTTGGGATTTTGAATTTTAGCTTCGGAATGACAATATTTAGAGAGTTGGTGTCTTCTACCAAGTTATAGAGTTTGATCAGAAGAATTTTTTTGGGATTTTCAGAAATCTGCCAAAGAGATACCATCTTGGATTTTCGTAAGCAATAAATTAGGCTTTTTTAGTTTTTGAATTTTAGCTTCGGAATAACAATACTTGGAGAGTTGGTCTCTTCTCGAAAGTTATAAAGATTGGTAAGGAGACTTTTTTGGGATCCTAAGAAAATGGCTGCCAGCTGTCAAAGTGACGCCATCTTGGATTTTTTGCTATCTTCTGAAATATAATAGTAACGCGGTTGGTTTCTTCGTTAAAGTTATAGAGATTGGTGAGGGGAATTTTGAGCCTGAAGCCTGAAATTTTTTTTCGTCGGAAATTTTTTTCGCTGGAAATTTTTTTTTCACGGGAATTTTTTTTTTGCCGGAATATTTTTTTGCCAGAAATTTTTTTCTCCGAAAATTTTTTTTTCTTCAAAATTTGTTTCCTTTTTCTTCCAAAATGGAATGACACTAATTGATTTTACTTTTTCACGAAAGTTGGGGTCGCCGCCGCTAGCTATGGCAGCTGCGTCAAGTGCCGTAGCGCCAAATTTCGTCCCTACTTCCAAAACTACTGATATCACAACAAAAGCCTCTTAAAAGGTGAAGTGTGACGCAGTCTGTAAGTTCGCTTCCAAAATTAATGATATCGCTTGAGGTGACACTATCGCTGATAATACGTAAAAATTTGTTTGAATGGAATCTTGCGTTCAAAGTTTTAATATCTGAAAAAATTACAGCGCTTTTTTCAAAACAAAATTACGTTGTGTTAAAGAAATGGCGTCACAAATGCCGGGCCCAACGACGAAATAACTTTTCTGTACTTTCAGTTTTTGCGCTGCAAAAATTTAACTTTTATTTCTTATTGCGTAGATTGTTTAGGGTAAATTTAAATTTTTGCGTGTAAAAGCTGAAAGTGTTGAAAAATTGTTCCTCTGGTGGGCTCGGCATTTATAACGCAATTTTTTTAACACAACGTAATTTTGTTTTAAAAAAATTTTGTAATTTTTTCAAAAAATCAAAACTTTGAACACAAGATTCCATTCAAACAAACTTTTGCGTGTTATCAGTGGGGGTTGCTGTTCCATTCTGGATCATTTCGTGACACTCGAAAACTCATTATGTATTTTTAAGCAACTTGCTTTGAAAACTGTTTTTTTAAAAACACTCTCTTGAGTTTGGCTCATTTCAGAAAATTGATCGCTCATGTATTGACTTACTTCCGCACCCCCACTGTATTTCACTCTCAGTTTTTCCGGTTTTGGTCAAATGAAATCGTGCGAACAGGATTCAAATGAAAGTCTGGAGTTTTTTTTATGAAAAGTCAAATATTTTTTCGGAGGTCTTGTTTCATTCAAAAGCTACAACAATATTGCATTTTGTTATAAAAGGGTGAAACTTACACCATCTATACTGAGCAAAATACGATCGGGAGACCAGAAAATATCCACCCTTCTTAAAGTTTAAGTGAAGCGACTTCTGTATCGTTATTAGTGACAGCGAGGTTAAATAAAAAAGGATGTTCAAAAGCTTTTGAACTTTAAAATTTTTATGAATTTATCAATTTCCTGGCCGGTTTTCACTGATTTTCCGAAGAAATATTTTTCATCTGTATGTAAACTGAAACACTTTGCTTGCAGTTTCTATTCTCTATTCAATTCTCTACAAAATCGCTAGACACAGATTTTCTATCATCTCCCTTAGGAAGTATGAACGATTTTTCATATGGCCAGAGTCTATAACTAAATCTGTGTCATCCCGTGGCAAAATTGTGACGGCATGAGAGTTGATCTGATGGACACATTCGTGTTTGTACCCGTCGCATCTGAAACATCTGGGATAGTTGCACCCATTGCATTGCTGAATAAATTAGGGAGTATGATCTCACGCGTTGCACATAAAAATTGAGCAACAAACTATCTGATTCAACGAATCTCTGCGTCGACCCAACGAGGAAATGATGCGTCAATAATGAGAACAATCTCTCCGTCAAATAATCCCGGCGAAATATTTTCCTTATATAATGGAACGTTTGCATTTTCCCAAACGTCAAGTTGTGCAGCCCTCTACATAAATTTGTAAATTGGCCGACCGAATATTTGACTTTTGAGATGTCCGAAATATTTTTTTGATTGCAACAAGCACACCCTGTTTTGAGAAAAAAGGTTCGTAATGGTGTTTGCAACAAAAAATTGTTCTACAGTATGTATAAATTCGGGACAGTTTTTTTTATAAAAATTATTTTATAAAATATATCGGAATCCCGAGTGAATCCCTGGCACGTCTCGGCTAAGAAATAGGTGGTGTTGCTCGGTTAAATGTATAGAAGAATTGTTTAGTGCGTGAGTTTCTGCTAAACCAGTTGCACTTTAATTACGAATAATTTAATTTTGGATTTGGATTTGGATTTTTAATAAAAATGTTTTTAAACAACTAATATCAGAAAAGTCATAAATTTCACTCAGCTATCGATTAAAAATAGGTTGCAAAAATTAGCGCACCCCAGTGTCTAGGGATTTACATTTCTAGCCAAAAACTATCTCAAACATAAGTAAATTCATTGTGGCTACAAATGACCTCAGCCAAATTTTTTGCGGCTTTCAAGTGCTAGTCAAGTGCTGGTCGTACTTTGTAAACAAAATAATTTTTATAAAAATTTCTGTGCATTTTAGAGGCATACTGTAGAACAATTTTTTGTTTGCGTCAAAGTTGTCAAAATCCAAACGTTCAATTGTAAGTTAGTCATTAAAAAAACCTCCAAATTAAAAGAGAATTGCATAAAAATAAAATCAAGCCAATCATGATAAAATCATCAATATGTTCCTATTTCGTCCCGGAGCTGAGCTCACCTTAGAAATAGGCATGGGACTTTCCGAAAAATATCGATAATGATTATCGAAAGAAATATATCGATATTTGATAATCAAAGTCATTATCGATATTTCAATAAATATCGATATTTATCGAAATATCAAAATATCGGAAAATTAAAAAAGTGGAAAAAAACGCTTTTTTAACATGTTAGACTATAGTTTTTCAACCGTTAGACATAAAATTTTCGCGGACAATCTACAGACGGAAATTGAGTTCATTCATTTTATGAGCTTTCCCTACATTGTTTTGTTTTTTCATATTTAGTCGAGAATAATAAACAATTATAAATCCGCCTTTGTTGCAGAAAAGTCTACGGGCTAAACTAAAATGTTTATTGACATGCCGTAGAACAATTTTTTGCCTAAAATAACATTATTTATCGATAAAATATAAAGAAACGTCTGTTAGCAAAAATTTTTTTTCGCCCTAAATAAACATAATAATCGTAAAAGTAGGTAATAAACATAACCAAAGACCCGTAAGTATCAGAATAGATGTGGCAAACAGAATAGATGTGGCAAAGAGACTCGAACGTATCTAAATATACATACAAATAAGCAAACAATCCAACGTTTTCTGTTCTTTTATAACTGTAAGAATTTGAAAGATCCATAGAAATTACCCAAGGTAATGTCAAAGGCCCTACCGAAGTACGTTTCAGACCATTCAAATCTAGAAAATCTTATATCCAAGGACTAAGTCTTTTTCCCTAAAACCCTGAAACACGTGTTCTCTAAAATTTAATTCTCTACAACTTTGCTTTGGAAGCAACATTCTACCTCTTATATCTGGAGATATTGGTCATCCTGCCTAATTATGAAAGTGGCCATATACTAGCAACGGGCCATATTTTCCGAAAACCCTGAAACACATGTTCGCTTGAATTTAATTCTCTACAACTTCGCCTTTGAAACCAACTTTCCATCTGTCATAGTTGTGGAGATCTGTGTCATCTTGCCCAATTATGGAAGAGGCCATATACCAGTATTGGGTTATATTTCACCAAAACCCTGAAACACGTCTTCGCTTAAATTTAATTCTCTACAACTTCGCCTTTGGAACCAACTTTCAATCTCTCATAGTTTTAGAGATTTGGTTCATCCTGCCTAATTATGGAAGTGGCCATATACCAGCAACGGGCCTTATTTTGCGGAAGTCCTGAAATACGTGTTCGCTTAAATTTAATTCTCTACAACTTTGCCTTTGACAGTAAATCTCCGTATTGCATAAATTTAAATTTATCGATATTATTAATAGGGAGTTTGGGCAAAGTAATTTATCGCTATATTTATAACATATACCTATAGCTACAAGTTATAAGCTATATATTTATGTTATAAGTTTACGTTTTAAGTTATACATTATTCTTAACTTAGAAGTTGCGAAACTGATCAGTACTGTTTCAGATCAGTTTTGAAACTAATAAGTACTTATGTGTATCGTTTGGGCGCCAGGGCTCTTAGAAGGCGCCATATAAAGCCCATATGTATGTGTTTTTGTGTGTAGTGTGTTTGATAGCACATTTTGTATGAGACAAAGGTTGTGTGTTCGAGATAGAGGTTTGGTGTCAAAGGGAAAGTTGTTGGGTTGGGTGTGTAGTGTATCAGGGTGACCTCCAAAATGGCTTAAACAATGGACTCAAAAAAAACTTTTGATATGTTGCAGAGGAAGTTGAGGGGATCATTTTCTTCCATGGAAATAGGAGCCGCCGCGCTTCGGCTCGGCGACGGCCTAAACAAATAAAAATTTTTTCGCCGAAATTTGTTTCCTATTTTCTTCCAAAACTACTGATATCACAACAAAAATCCTTTTTAAAAGGAAAACGTGACGCAAGTACTTGTCCCTTCTTCCAAAACAACTGATATCAATTTGGTTGTGATAACTTATAACCGAGGGGCCCCTTACTCAAATATTTAATGAAATTTAATCTGATTTAAATCTTTAAATCATATGGGATTAATTAAATCTCTGAGTGAGGAACCCCTCGCTTATAACTTATAAAAAATTATAACTTAAAACGTAAACTTATTACTTATAAACGTAGACTTATAACTTATAACGTAATGTATATGTTATAAATTCAGCGATAAGTCGCTTTGTCCAAACTCTCTAATACCAATCATTAATAAAATCACAATAAGCCAAGAAAACTGTCACAAATACTTCTTCACAAGTTCGAATTTTCAGCTATACTCTAAAATCACAAATTATATGTTGTCATAAATGCTTTCAATTTACTATTCACTCCTTAATTCTTTAATTCACTCGGTAACGAGTTTAAATCAATGAGTCCTTTATAAAACAATGAATTAATTACATATTACACTGAAGTCGCTCCGTGTTGTCGTTCGGTATTGATGACTGTCACCATTTCGTTTAGATAATCTTGTAGACTACCAAACTTCAATTTTTGAATGAATTTCAATGTCGTTTCATGCACTCGTTGCTTTACGCTAAGGAGATCCAGCTCGTCAATGTGTGTTCGTTTCTTGCACATTAGAAGAGGTCGCTAAAAGTCTAAATTTGAACCAATTTTCTCAGGTCTGGTACCGTTTGGAAGGTAGAAGTTGCATTAAACCAGACTTAAGTTAACTGGTTAAAACGATTTTTGCCAGCTCCTTGAGCATAAGTAAGAATTGCGAATTTTCGGTTTATACTCGTACAATTGGAAGACTATCAGCAAGACACTTAGTAGAGTGAGCAATCATCAATAATTTACTATTTCTTTAGTTCCAAATTTTAAACTTTTTTTTATTATTTTCAACTAGGCGAGAAATTCCTTTCAAAAAGGTGTCAATAAAATGAAATTATACATCCCACGCATCCGCATCGTATGTTTTGACATTTAATTTTTCTGAAATTAGGAAATGCGAATCAATTTTAGAATCCGGTTCGCACATACACATCGCGTGCCAATGCACCTCCTATAATTTCAATTCAACAAATATTACCGATATTGAAGACGTTACATGAGGTTGATATGAAGAAATTCTCGGTCGGTTTGTCTATAATCATATTATTCACGCCGTAAA
>CM055403.1:121810126-121835126 GCA_029228625.1 Pseudolycoriella hygida
ATGATCCTTAGATGGCGAATCTGCAATAGAAAAAATGTCCGTCCGTCCGACAAGACGATAACTCGAGTAAAACTCAACCGATTTTCAAAAACTTATTTTCCCTGAAAGGTAATCAAAAAATCTTTTATGGGATTGAATCTGGGCACTGTCGGTCCAAGGGCCGCTGAGCTAGGGCCGTTTAAGTTTAACATAACTCAAGCAAATATTTTCCGATTTTCATAAATTTTTTTTTGTTTGAAAAATCTGGGCATGTCCAGCAATTTATAGAAGAACAGTTTTTGGATTTGAGTTCTTTTAGACTTAGCTAAGGCATTAAAAACTAGTCTCTGCTAGAGCCCTACTATACGTGTTTTTTGAACATAACTCGGAAATCTCTTTCGATTTTCAAAAAAAAAAAAATTAATCGAAAGGTCGGATTGTCTCACATTTTATGGACGAAAAATTTGTGATTAGAGGCCCTTGGACAAGGCCAGGTCCCCAAAACTGAGTTTCTACTACTACTTCTATGTTTACATAAATTGTGTAAATCCTAACCGATCTTGTAAATTCTTGTTCTATTTGAGAGGTAACCTAGTACCGGATTTTATTCAAAAGCAAATTTGGGCCCAGTGCCTCTGCTTAAGGCTCAATTTTTTTTTTGTATGTTGCAGAGCAAATTGGGGAAATCATTTTTTCCTATAGAATTATGTGTCCGAGGCCTCTACTTAGGGCCCTATGTCGGCACTAAGTTCGGCCCTAGCCAAAAAAATTGGTATTTTGATATGATGTAGAGAAAATTGAGGAAAACATTTTTCTTTATTTGAAGGTCAATTTTGAAGAAATGCGCTTTACTTTCAGGTTACTTCTAAAATTTAATCTGAAAGAGAATTTATATGCCACGACTGGGACTCGAACCCAGAATCTTCTTCGAACCCAGAACCTTGCCGGTGTGCTGCTCTAACAGTTTGGCTACCGTGGAAATTTTCGTAAATTGAGATTGTATGCGCAAAATGTTATTTAAGGCACAAGTTATGAACAAGATTTTTTGCAACTGCAGTAAGATTTTCATTTTTGACAAATGCCAATTGTTACACTACGTACTACGACGCGACGCCAATCCTATAGGGAGTAAGGGGGAAACGTTTTTTGTTGCCTCCAGATGACAAATCAGCGAAAAAAACAATGTGCGCCTGTCGGTCTGTCTGTCTGTCTGTCCGTCAACACGATAACTTGAGTAAATCTTGATCGATTTTCAAAAACTTTTCTTTTCCTGAAATGTGGTTGAAAAATATTTTATGGGATTTAATCTGGGCACTGTTGGCCCAAGGGCCGCCCTGCTAGGGCCGTTTAAGTGGTTTTTGGTCTTTTTCACATAACTCGAGTAAATCTTTTCTGATTTTCATAATTTTCTTTTGTTTGAAAGATCTGGGCATGGCCGACAATTTGTGGAAGAAACTATTTTTAATTTGAGTCCTTGGACTTAGCTAGGGCACTAAAAATGAGTCTCTGCTAGGGCTCTAAGTGTTTTTTGTACTCGAGTACTTTACTCGAGATCTTTACCGATTTTCAACATTTTTTTTTGTTTGAAAGACCTGGGCATGACCGACAATGGAAGTGGAAGAAACATTTTTCGATTTGAGTCTTTGGACTTAGCTAGGGTACTAAAAAAGAGTCTTTGTTAGGGCCTTACGTGTTTATTGTACATAACCCGAGTAAATCTCTTCCGATTTTTAAATTTTTTTTTTGTTTGAAAGATCTCGGCACGGCCGACAATTTATAAAAGAATTTTTGCCTGTGCTTAAGGCTCAAGTGGGCCTCATGTCGGTCCTAAGGTCGGCCTTAACATAAAAAAATGTTTTTGGTATGTTGCAGAGCAAATTGAGGGAAACATTTTTGTCTATGGAAGTATGAATCCGAGGCCTCTATTTAAGGCCCTAGGTCAGTACTAAGGTCGACCCTAGCCCAAAAAATAGTTTTTTGCTATGTTGTTGACAAAATTGAGGAGAACATTTTTCTTTATTTGGAGGTAAATTTTGTGCGTTCGGAGAATTTTTTTACACCGTTACTTCGGACGGGTTTTTCAATATTGCCCAACGGGCAATTTCCAATACAGTCTAATGTGAACGCAATATTTACTTATATACGTTCCAGTCTTTTCGTAACATCAACTCTGTTTGCCGCATCTATTCTGATACGTACGGGTCCCTTCATATGTTTTTCATCGCTTTCAGAAAAAACTTGAAAATGTATGCAAAAAATCGTTTTTTTTAACAGTCGACTATGCAGGAAGCATCTAAGTAAGTTTATCTGGATGTATTGTGGTGTATTAACAACTCGATAGCGCAGTGGTTAACACGTCTGCTTGCTACTACGAGATTGAGTTGCCAGTGCGTTGGTTCGAAACTCAGCCGCAGACGGATTTCTACCGATTGTTAGATTTGTAAACAAAACAAAACTGATTGAATCGTTCAAGTCAAGTGAAGTTGAGTGTAGTAATGAAAGGTTCTCAAAAAGTAGAACCACAAACAATGAAACTAGTAAATAATGATCTAGCCTCTAACACTTCATGTAAGGTTGTAAGGCAGATTATTATTATTATTATTGTGGTGTATTGTAGTGTAAAGTACTGGCCATAACAGATTATTTGTTATATTTTTGTCACATTTCGGGGAACTTTGTATTTATTCAGAAACTGAAACAATCTAAGACGAGAGCCAGAGTGATCGAAAAATCGATGAAAAGGGGACGGACCAAAAAAACTAATTACGAAACATATACGAATGTAAACTTTGCAGCTCAAGCCACATGTTTGTTAACCCGATATGGAAACAAATTTTGTTCGGTAAAAAAGCGAGTTGCTAAAGCATATTTTCGAATGACTGACGATAAAAATTTGAAACTTGAATCACTTTCACGATCTTTGACCTGACTTCACATCTTTTCCACAATTATTCATGAATTGGGAAGATCGTGCAAACTTTTCACGTAATTATGGTCAAGAATTATTTTTACTAAATGATTGTGTAACTATCCCAAACCTACCCCTTTAAACAGTAAAAAAAATATTCAAAATTTTCATAGAAATGTCAAAGTTTTTAACAGAAGACAAAAGTTTTAAAAACAGTTTAGTAAAATTGTGTTGAATTTTGGTTGTTATCTAACGTGAGCCTCTTTTTATTGCAACAAAATAATAAATAATTAGTCAAGGGATCTGACCCACCTAAGAGATGGGATCTAGTGCTCCGCGTTGGAGTTTTCTTTCTTTCGTCATGAAAGCTTCCCTCTATTTTCTATTTTCTTTAATTTTATTTTTCCTTTTTATATGACCTAGCCCTCTTAAAATAATACAAGTTAATAGTTTAAACTAGGTTTGCATAAAATAAAAAGCATCTATTTTTTTAGCAGCAAAATTATTTTTTTCATCAGCAATTTTGTTCTATTTTTCTGCAAATTTATTTTTTTTACCAGCAAATTTAATCTCTTTTTTCGGCAAATTCATTCTTTTTTTTCGCAATTTTTTTTACCAGCAATTTTAACGGTGCTTTTTCAGCAAATTTATTATTTATTGCTTTCAATCAGCAAAAATTGATGCTAAAATCAGCAAATTTTTACCAGCCAAATTATTTTTTAGCAGCAGATTTTTTACTTTTCGATCAGCAAAACTATTTTTTCGTATCTGCAAAATTAATTTCAGAACCTGGTTTTCAAGGCGTTTCATTAAAGCGCAAATTCCCTAGTTTTGTTAACCACCTAGTTTTGTGATGTTTCGTAAAATAAAAAGTTCCTTAAAGTCGTTAGTCATCTTTTTGAGACATTTTGTAAAAGGAAAATCTCCATAGCCTTGCTAGCCACCTATGTTTTTGTGGCATTTCATTAAAGCTCAGATTCCCTCGTTTTGTTAGCCACCGTTTTGTGACATTTCGTAAAAGTAAAAGTTTCTCAGTTTCGTCAGTCATCTAGTCTTCGTGACATTTTGTAAAAGAAAAACTTCCTAGTTTTGCTAGCCGCCTAGTTTTCTGACATTTCTAGGATCGTATTGAACTTTCCAATAGAAAAAATGATTTTGTCCAATAAAAATAATAAATGTCCAATAAAAAATTTTTTTTCCAATAAAAATATTAAATGTCTAATAAAAAACTAAATTCATCTTGTAAAAGGAAGATGTATTTTTTTATTGGACATTTATTATTTTTATTGGACATTCATCATTTTTTTTTATTGAAAGGTAAATAATAACCCTTTCTCAAAAGGAAAAGTTCCTCAGATTCGTTAGTCACCTAGTTTTTTGACGTTTTGTAAAGGGAAAACTCCCTCCCTTGATTTGTGAGCCACGTAGTTTTGTGACATTTCGTAAAAGGAAAAGTTTCTCAGCTTCTTCAGTCATCTAGTTTTCGTGACATTTTGTAAAAGGAATATCTCCCTAGTTTTGCTAGCCACCTAGTTTTCTGACATTTCGTAAAAGGAAAAGTTCCTCAGCTTCGTTGGTCACTTAGTTTTCTGACATTTCGTAAAAGGATAAAACTCCCTAGTTTTGCTAGTCACCTAGGCCTTTGTGGTGTTTCATTAAAGCGCAAATTCCCTAGTTTTGTTAGCCAACCAGTTTTGCAGCTGGAAAATATTAAATTTGCTAATGAAGATGAAAAAATTTCTTGCTGAGAAATACTAATTTTGCCGCTTAAAAATCCATAAATTTCATGATCGCAAAATAATAAATTTGCTGTGAACAATAGCCAAAAAAATAATTTAATTTTGCTGATTTAAAGAAATAAAATTGAAGACAGGAAAAACATAAATTTGCTGATAAAAAATGAATAAATTTGCTGATAAAAAATGAATAAATTTGCCGATAAAAACATTAAATTTGCTGCTTAAAAAGAATAAGTTAGGGAGGTAAAAATATATATCCCTAACATAAAATAAAATAAAGAAACTCACGACGACGTTAAAAGTTAATTTCTTAACTTTTTGTCATTCCAAACAACTCTGTCAAAACCATTGAAAAACCTATTAAGCTGAAAATTAGCATTGCACCCGATTATTATTAATGAAATCCGTAGGTCAGAGACATAAGTCAAAAAGTTCCACCAACCTTCACAAAACCACGTTTTTACTTTTTCGACCACAACTTCGAAAGTTTTTCACCAATTCTGCCCAAATTCATTCCTGTAATTAACTTTCTACTACTTCTACTTTTGAAAATCGGATAAGATTTACCTGATTTATGTAAAAGAAACACGTTGGGCCCTAGAAGAGATTCAGTAGCTGAGCCCAAAAGCTCAAAATTAAAAAGCTTTCATCTATAAAATGTCAGGCATACCTAGGCCTTTCAGGCAAAAAAAATTATGAAAATCGGAAAAGATTTACTCGTGTTATGTACAAAACACCAAAACACAAAACGAATGTAATAACGAAAGATTCATTGATTATCAGCAGGTTACAAGATTCACTAGCATAAAATGTTAAAAATTTCTTTAATATACGTGATCTAAATTCTATACTTTCTGTTCAGTCCTTACCAAATTTTCCGACATTATCATCGGCTGAACGTTCTAAGCTAATAATTCGGATCTAATTTCTATCAACCTTCTGACAGCTGTGAAACAGTTATGTAAATAGAAAAACTTCAGATACTCATGTTTTATTACAGCGAATGATACTTTGATCAAGTCTATAATTTCAAAGTTACTTACCTGCTGATGCATTTTGTTTAAGTGTTCTTATGCGCCCACAAATAGAAACGTTCATAACATCTCTCAGTTGTCATACTTGCATTAATATTCATTTTATAATTTGCGGTAAAAAAACTTATTCAAGTTAGCTAATGACGTCATTAGCACCTTCGACTGGAGTACTTCAAGTGTTGTTCGCTATTTTGTTTAAGGTAAAAATGTGTACTAAAAAAACCAGAAACGAAGTAATTGATTTCGCAGATTAATAAAACCACATTTTTTTCACCAACAAGGCTTTTGTAATTGCATAACTTTATTGATGTTGAAAATATCAAGCATTTACTTAAAAAAAAAATAATAATTTAAGAAACATTTTTCTTTGGACAATTATCCATCGAAACGGAGAGTTCTTTTTTTTAATTCATTTTTTTTTTCATATAATATTCGTTTAATTTTCGAAAATTTATTAATTTTATCTCATGATAATCTGTTCGATGTGCCTGAATTCTCGTTATGATGAGTGACTAAACAATATTTCTGACAGTTATTGCGACATGATGATGTTTTGATTCTTTTGGTGTGTTAACGCTCTAAGCCGAGTGTTGTCGGAGCATTGCATCGGTTGATTCTTGTGTGTGGTGTTGGTGTTCATATATCCACCGACTTGGATGCGAAGTGCATATATGGGTGCATGGATTTAATAGCTGAAGAAAGAAGTGGCAGTCAAATACAACCTGTAAAAAAAGTAAGGAATATGAAATAATTTAAACTGGTTTTAAACCGCGCATTATTTAAATTTTGATCTCCTATGCATAACAATAAAATCAAATAAAAATTGGTTTCGTTGATGGTGAAGAAACGATACCAAAATTTATTCAATGCGATTTTTTAAAACATCAATTTTGACTACTAATTAATAGGTTGTCAGTACAATACTGCTATTATATGAGGTGTTTTTTTATGATCGAAAAACGCGTCGAAGATTCATCAGCGGTTCTTTGACCTGACTCTTAAAAGGTGACAAACTTGTGGATTATTTTTCTCCTACAATAGTAAAAAAATGTATTATTGAAAATTTCATTTTTTTTATCTTATGTCGAACAACAAAACAATTTATTGGCTAGTTTTATTACCAATAATTTAAAATAAAATTTCGGTTAAATAAGCCCATAAAAAATCAGTATTTTTTAATATACTTCAGAGACGTGAATATTAGAAAATTGTAAAATTCAATATTATAGTTTTACGATTATTTTATTAGATTATTCACACATTAAATTAAATTTAAATTTACGAAGAATTTTAATTCCTATGTTTTTGAGACAGTTATAATTTGATTGAAATACACTTAATATGACACTTTTTTTTGGAGATAATAATTTTTATGACTTTCATACTTGGTGGTATCATGTGTGAGACGTGCGTGGATCATTGTTCAGATCATGATCTTTTCTTTATTGATTAACAAAATGTTTGTTTGATGTTTTGTTCATAAATCCCGATTGTTTACGATCGATCGTAAATTTACATTCATCACATTAAAGCAAAGATTTTAAGGTTAGCATACCAAATACAAGGCTTAACAGGTGCAGTATCGAGAAGAAATTGTGTAGAATCGAGATCAGTGAGTTTTTGCTAAAATTATTATTTTTTTAAACATTTTAATAACCGGATTTTGGAGAAAAATTTTAATCCTAGGAATTATTTTCAAATTAACTGTCATATTTGAAACAGATTTATTTTTATTGGCTTCCAAATGTTAACGCTGTTTCATCAATAATTTTGTGTAATGAAATCGGATAGCCTTGTACACCGAATCGTACGAAAGGTAAGTCTCGTGTGTTTTAATTTGGTGCAAGAGTAGCAGCATTTCGGTTCGATTTCACGGATGTGTAAATGTAAACTTGTCACAAACTTAACATTTCACAAACGGGATAGACCAGTTGGGACACAGTATTTTGTTTTAATCTTTAGTAGTATTACTCACGCGAAGTTAGCTGTACTTACGACCGAATCTAACCTCATTGCAAACAAAATCAGCTGATTTCATTCATTAATTCACCAAAATCAGTTTAATTCACTCAAGAAAGAAGCTTATTTTCTCGGAATGAAGTAAGCTTAGGTTGCAACTGCGGCTAACTTCACGTTGAATATTACTTGCAAAGATCAAAACAGAAAACTTTCACACAAAATAATAAATTGTAATTTAAATTGCAGCATATTTCACATTTTTTTCTGCACTTCACAGATAATTAGGGTGACCCATCATTTCGCCGCGTATGTTTCGCCGCCGAGCATTTCGCCGCTGATCATTTCGCCGCCGATCATATTGCCGCCGGGAACGTTTAGCCGCGGACTCGTTTGGCCGTAGATTCATTAGGCCGCAGACATTTGGCGGTTAACAAAACTAGGAAATTTAGCCTTTTACAAAATCCCACGAAAACCTACACTGAGGAAAATATCTACAAATATCTACGCTGCCAACGTATTTAACGCACCGTACAAGTATGACATACTACACAATACTTAAATAAGGTTGATAATACATTCAGCGCGTATATAATACGTCGGCGGCGTACACAATGCCTATGTCGCTTGTAGATATTTTCCTCAGTGTATGTGGTTATATGTGATTAATGTAACCAAAGCGAGTGATTCATCCTTCTACAAAATGTCACGAAAGCGAGTGATTCATCCTTTTACAAAATGGTACGAAAGCGAGTGATTTATCCTTTTACAAAATGTAACAAAGGCGAGTGATTTATTCTCTTACAAAATGGCGCGAAAGCAAGTGATTCATCCTTTTACAAAATGACATGAAAGCGAGTGATTCATCATTGATTGTCCAACACTCCGCGGCGCTGGCGGAGATTTGTTTGGCGGCGAAAAGTTCCAGCGGCAAAATGTTGTACGGCGAAAAGATTGGGCGGTGAGTTGGCCTAACGACGAAATGATCGCGAGTAGTGACACCTATGTTATTTACATAGCTGAATTTACGTCTCAACATAATATTAGCAGTTTTTAGACTTGTACGAAAAACGAAGGGGTATTATGCGCTTACCACGACGTTTCTAACCACCTCAATTTCGACCCGGGAGTAGGAGGGGGAGGTGGGAGCTTCGATCATGGTCCTTAGATGACGAATCAACAATAGAAACATATGCAGAGGACCCGTACGTATCAGAAAAGATGTGCCAAACAGAATAAATGTTGCAAAAAGATTCGAACGTATCTAAGTAAATGTTGTTTTAACTCGTTAAGTGTAGGAAATAGCGTCGACATCAAATTGGATTGGAAATTGCCGAAAGGGCTATATTGAAAAACCCGTCCAAAGAAACGGCGCAAAAAACATCTCCAATCCTTAAAAAAGCCCTAAATTAAAAAAAATGGAAAAAATTTGAAAAAAATGCACCAGGCCCGATCTTAGAACCGACCTAGACCACTTAGGAAAGGCCTCTGATTCATACTTCCACAAACAAAAAAGTTCACTTCCTTTTTCTCTGCAACACTGCACAAAAAACCTCTTCATTAAAGAAATATTCACAAAAAACCACCAAATATCGCTCAGGATCGAGTAGCGTGAGTTGGGCTGAGGACTTTATAGCCCGAACCACTCAACAGAATTTGACTAACTTAATTTTCGTGATTTTCTTATGTCCATATCTTTTATTTAAAACCTTCGCGAGCAATTTTCGTCCTGATTTCGCAGATATAAAAGTGAAAAAGTTCCACCAACCTTCAAAAAACCACGTTTCTCACCACTTTTACTTAGATGTATGTCTTTTTCAGACAAGGTTTTACATTTCGTCGGTAAAACCTTGTCAGACCAAGGCAGCCTGGTGCTGAAATTCTGACAACGCCTATCTTTAAGAAGGAGCGAGGTTTTTTGTAACACGATCGAAGTCGGCACCAGGCTGCGTACTTGGGAAACTAAAATTGGGAATAACGAAGGCAACCTGGTGCGGGAAATCTGTTTTCGCCAGATTGGAGGCAATTGTGAGTTGTATACGTAACATAAGTTTCAATTCGGCACCAGGCTGCTGTTGCCCTCTGCATTAGAAATTTTTAACTCGAGGACGCAGCCTAGTGCTGAGTATATGACAGCCAGGTGTCGAAATATAAACTTATACAACGTAATGAACTCGCTACTTCATGAATTTGGGCCTTTTCAAATTTTCGGCACCAAGTGTCCTGATAGAGGGCTGATAGAGCAGACCTATCTTCGGGAAAAACTGGTCTTATTATGGATTTACACAGCTATCGTCAGGCCGATGGTATCTTACGCGTCTTTCATTTGGTGGTCGCGTTGTCAAGTTTTTATTTATTTACTCGTATAGCTTGTGCAAAATAAAAACATAACAAAAATCTACCATTTACCACAGATCCGACCTAGATCAACTAAAAGTATTTGAATTCTTCAGGAGAGGTTCGGCAATTTACCGGGAGGTCCAACAGAAGACTATCAATTTGCTGCTATTTCGATTGGCTTGATTAAATGATATGTGATTTCGACATATTGATCTGACGATGCAATGTATTTGTTTCCTATCCCATTTCGTTTGTCCTTCCGTGTAGAACGCACATCGCTCAATATTCTTTGAAGATACTTCGAATTCTGCAGGAGAGGTTCGGTATGTAACCGGGAGGTCCATCAGACAGTCTTGATACCATTCAGTTTCAATTGATGTCGATGTCGCAATTTACTGACATGCCTTTGGATGTAAACAAGATGAATAGAGATCAAAATAATGTTGAGACCATTTTTGGAGCGTATTTAAAATGTCTTTCATTGTGATCACCGGGAGATCTTTCGATGCGTTCGGTGGCTGAGTGATGTTTTCTATAATGTCAATGACAATTTTGTGGTCCAATGGCAATATCATCCACGACGCTAAAGTCCACGTATGTCCATGTAAATCCATGTAACCTACGTTGCATACGATGGTTGACTGGTGTTTTCTGTGTTGCAAGTTCAGCAATGCAGAGGCCATTTGGCAATCATCTCCTACTTGGTTGGAGAACGTAGCTTTCAATGGTTTATTAGTTTTGGCTTTGAGGTTATGTAAAAGTCTTGGGATTTTTGATGAGCCAAAACGTACAATTAACTGCGTCTTTCGGAAAAAACTCCATGCATTCCTGCTCCATTAAATGATGTCCGTAGTGCGTAGAATTGTGACTAAGGTTATAAGACTATCAGAAATTAATAATAAAACAATTTTCAGCTCGAGCACAAAAACTATGAAAATTCACTCGGAGTGCGTTGTCACGTTGGCATAGCCCAAAAACAACTCGCCAAAATACAAAGATTAGCACTCATAAGCATCACAGGTGCAATGAAGTCTACACCAACAGCTGCTCTGGAAGCCTTACTTAACATAGAACCACTACACATTCATATTGAAGCAGTGGCCAGAGCCACCTGCCTAAGACTACACCAATCATCCCTCCTTACTAAACAAAACTATGGCCATGCTAAACTATGGCAAACTATGACCACAGAATCGCCATGCTAAGAAATGCCATTTGACATTACCAATCCTACTTACCGCTTTAACAAGGCATTCACAACACTATTCCCCTCACGGGAGGAATGGAAAAATAACGGCAGTACCAGTATTGATAGCCAAATAATGTGGTACTCGGACGGATCGAAATTCGCGGATCAGGCTGGAGCGGGCATCTTCTGTCAGGAAAGTCAAACGGGCAAATCGTTCCCACTGGGATCCTGTGCCACTATTTTCCAATCATAAACTTTTGCACAGTGCTGCATGGCCTTGTTAGATAAGGGCACTCAAAACCAGCAGATTTGTATATGCTCCGATAGCCAAGGTGCATTAAAGGCCATGCCAATACATATTAATTCCGCTCGGTCACTGCACTCGGCTGCAGAGACAGAATTAATCTCCTCGCGACTAGCAACCCCGTTACGTTAGTCTGGGTTCCTGGTTATAGTAATATCCAAGGCAACGAAATGGCGGACAGTTTAGCTAAAGCGGGAGCAACTTGCAAGTCAATTGGTCCAGAACCACGACTTAAAGGTCCACCCTCTTTCTTTAAGAGCATTACCAACAACTGGAAAAACGAATCCTTCAAAAAGCACTGGATCTCGATAGACCCCGCTGGACAACCTAAAAACTGTATACACCCAAACACCAAAACCAGTAAGTACTTACTTTCTCTCAGCAGGAGGAACATCAGAAGAATGACCTCCATACTTACTGGTCATTGCCCTCTCAACAAATATTTACACATCATCGGCGTTACAAACAACAATCTATGTACGAACTGCGGCGACACCTCTTATGTAAATGCCCAGCATGCATCACAGCCCGAGCTAAAAGCCTAGGAGCTTATATTCTCCCTTATTACATCATCTGGAGCACTCCGCCCAGGAACATATTATACTTCCTCTAAAATGTAGGTAGTCTAATGTGGGTATGCACAACAGGCCCAATAGAGGCTTAGGTGCTGGAGCTTAACTCCGCCCAGTCAAACTAACTAACTAACTATCTTCTAACGAGGAGTTTGTTGAAAAAACTAAACAATCTCAAAAAAGTAGCTCAGCTACTAGATGAAAAAACAGTGGTTTTATTTAGCTATTGAGGGACTTTTTTGAAATTACCAATTTTTTTTAAGAAAACCTTCGCTGGAAAAGCATCGTTTTTATCAGGCCTACTAACTCAAACTGACACTAGCATTATCTTTCGGAGCAAATTTTCTGCGATAGTTGAATGAGACGTTTTTGATGTGTTTCTCACTAAAGACTGCCGAAAACGAAACTCCACAGAGGAAATATATTTATATTTAAAAAATTAAACAGGCCTAGACAATACTCCGAAAACAACAAAGCACAAAAAATATAGGAAGTGAATAAATTTCTGTGGATCAAACAGGCTGCTTTCAAATTACTTCTTTTCTTTTGAACTTTGAACGAATTTAATAAGAAGAAAAGTCCTAGCCGATGAACATTTCCAATTTACAACAGGTCCTGCGAGTAATTATTTCTCTTGGAGGCCATTCAAATAGTGCGCACTCTAAAAAAGACGAAGTTTAGACCCCCTCCCCCCTAGCACGCAACGACACATGGAAATCAAATTTTAAATATATAGAGCACACGCTTTTCTCAAACCCCCCTCCTCTCAAAAAAGCGTGCGCACTATTTGAATGGCCCCTTAATAAAACGTAAAAGAAATTATATGTATCAACTGCATGGGTGAGCTAAAAATTCATTGTGGCATGCTTTTATGATTAAGGAAAAAAAGAAATGGAAATATCCATATTTCCCTGCTATTCTTTATTGGCTAGGCTTTTTTTATGTTCGAATCTTCGATCACAAAGCATCTAAGCATTTTCCCGGAAAACCAGCTGATTCAAATGACATAGCATATTTATAGGCACGCAACTAATTCCTTTTTTTTTTACAAATTTTCACATTTTGTGTTGAACTACAAGTCGGCTCGAGCCGCTCGAGTTGAAAAATTGGCTCCTAGTTGGCTCGGCTGCCCGAAAAATGGTCAATTGCGGCTCGACCGGCGGCTCGTGTTCAGCGGCTGTCATGTCTGGTTCTACCTTGCGAGTTATAAATTGTAGTTAATTTTCCCATCCGAATTTCTGCGAATTTTGGACACAATTTCCATATTCGTTCAATGACACTCAATAATTTCAGTAGGATTTGACTGTTTTTTGCGGTATAGATACTCATGTTTTTGTAAGTATTCTGTTATTTTTTGTACTTAAAATTCAAAATATGTGATTCAAAACTGATAAGTTCACATTCCAGTCAATTTTTTCCTTCAACATTACGGGGTTATCGAATATCTTAAATTGCTTCTGAACATTAAAAAACTTGACATCGACATTCATGACAAATAAATAACGATGTTTAATTTTTCACTAATAACTGTTCGTTCATACCAAGTCCAATCAAAAAATCAAATACTTGTCGATATTAAATTATCATTAAGTTGAAATAAAAACCAAGTTTAAAACTAAAGTTTTCAAATAAATTTAAAATTAACGCTCATCGATTAATAGAAGACGTATTAAGTTACTAATTACATTCAATTAATATTCAAAATATTTTTTTAAAAAATTTATGCAAAATCGATTCAATAAATAAGATTAAGAACAAAACCGTACGGCGTTCTCTTTCGGTACAAATTAATAAGAGAAACAAATAAGAAATTACATTCATCAGACGGTGGTACTGTAAATAAAACACACAACTAGAAACCGTTTCATGGAACTGTTTCGGGAACTAAGCGTAGGAAGTAGACGGTAGTGGCACTCAGTTTTGAATTTCATCTACATCCCGAATGCTGCGGATACTTTCTCACTTAGAGCTCAATCAAAGTCACTATGACTCGAAAGAAGAAAAGTATTCTTTAAAAATGACGTAAAACTCGTGCGAAGAACTTCAAGAAATGTATCTACCAATCTTTTCTTATACTTAAAGCCTGAAGTCTCTAGAATATTTTAGAACTTTATACCAATTTTTTATGTCGAGCCAATCACACGAAAGGCCATGGAAAACATGGTAGGTACAAAATTTTTGAAAATTGTTCTTGGAGCAATAGTAAAACGAATTTCAAAAATTTTTTTTCTCTACTAAAATTATCAGCGGGGTGTCCCGGATCGATTCTGACGGCAGGAGTTTAAAAATAAAAAAAATTTAAACGCTACACCATCATGCATGTCCGATTCGGCTTATTTATTCTTTTCGCAACTCAGTTTCTTGGATTTTTTTTCAAATTTTAACTAGACCTGACCACTGGGAGATACGGGAAATTGATGAAAAAACAAGATTTTTCTAAATGTTTAATGTTTTCTTAGTTTGTTTTACAATTTATAAATTTTTGGGAATAATTGTTGAAAACTTCATTCATAAGTAGTCGGTATTCGCTTTTATATTGTTAATAAAATTTATTGAACTATAAGTTTTAAGGAACCCCTAATTTCATTATCTCTTGTAAACTGAAAGTTTACAATCTCGTGCTTTTTTATTCGATGTACAATATTAGCAGTTTCGCAATTTTGCCAATGCAAAAAAATGATGAAAACAGAGATAATCTTGAAATCAGCTGAAGTTTTGAAGATACGAAGGTAATATTTACAAAACAGCATAGAATATGTCGCGTTTTTCTGTTTGGCTTTTTCAGGTTTCTCAAATCTGATGATATTAACAAGAGCTTCAAAGCCTCAGTTTGTAAAAACTGTCCTTTTTTTCGCAAAAAGTCCTTAAATTGTTCATGTTCTTGAGTGTTTTGGCGTCAACCAACAAAACCGTACAAGACTATCATAGGCGCGCGGTAGCGATGCTCCCGTGACGCAAGTCCCTATACGAGTAAAAAATTAAGAGAAATTTTTTTCGTAGACTTCGGAACCATATATACAACTAAGTTTTGACTTTTTTCCCTTGCGTCGTACCGCCCTGAGACCTCGTTTTTCGGATTCAACGTAAAATTTTGATTGAAATCGACATTTTACTCATTAAAATCGGTCCAGTGGTTCCGGATATATGACCTTTTGAAAATTGCAATTTCCGGTAGAAAATGTTCTTTCCATAGAAGCCAAAGTAAATAAAAATATCCTACGTTAGTGAGATAGTTCCAGGGCGATTTGTATGAAAAACCACTTTTTTTGGCTACGGCTACGCCATATGAGATTTAAAAAAAAGGGGGGGGGGGGTACCGGCCTTGTTTGGGCACCAGCGCTCATGGAAGCTTACATACAAATCCCATGTAAAAGCATATTTTGTTTGTGTTTGTGTGTGTATTCAAGGTATGGGTCAAACATGAGCGAAATTTTTAGAATGTGATCTGAGGGGGCGGTGATGGTGAAACCGTGGCGGCGGTCAGTGGTGGCCGCCACCGCCAGCTATGGCAGCCGCGCGAGATGCCGTGCCGCCAAAAAAATTTTATGATTGAGGGTTGTAGAGGAAGTGACTCTACTTCCAAAAGTACTGATATCACAACAAAAACCCTTTTTAAAAGGGAAATGTCACGCAAGTCTCTTTGTTTCTTCTTCCAAAACGACTGATATCAATTGGGATGACGCTTACAGCTTTGAAAAAAAATTTTTGGAACGTTTTCATTTTTGATTAAAAAAATGCGTCACAAATGCCGGACCCCGCAGTGTTATAGTTTTTCTACGCTTTCAGCTTTCATGCACAAAAATTTGATTTTCTGTACAAAATACGCCATAAATCCCATAAAGTCAAATTTTTGCGTTGTTTGTAGCGAGTTTGTGCAATTCAGTAATTTCATAACATGCCGGTAAACGTAGGATTATTTTCCAAAAAATTTCAGTTGCAATTCAAAGAGGCAATGCAGCATGCATCTTGGCAACATTAGGGAAAAGTAGAGTAGATGAATTTTATTTATTGTAATTTGTTGTTGAAAAGATCGTTTTTTTACTAGCTGCGCCATTGTGAGTGGCCTTTTTTTGATTATTTTGAGACATTTGTTTGGAATCATGGGTAATACTTTCAGGTTAGATTTTGCACAGTTGCCCCATACGGGACAAGAACTCAATAAGACACTTCAGATTATGACCTTATAGATTTGTATCTTATTTGGGACATTCAGTTTAGGTTTTCTGGTGGGAAGCGGCTTTGGCGCTCCGAGAAATTTAAGTGCTTTGGCGCACAATAGGTCGACGTGGGATTTGATGGCGAGTTTCTTATCAAGAGTAACTCCTAGATATGTGATAGAATTTTCCCAAGCTATCTCAGAGCCACGGATTGAGATACCCTGAGATGATAGCCATATCTGCGCCCTTCTTCTTGTAAATAGACTCGCACAGGACTTTTTCTCGTTAAGTTTTATTTTCCATTTTGATGCGTAGACAATTAGTTGTTCAGTAGCTTCGTTCAGTCTGTTCGATATTTTGCGCGGGGATTTACCTGATTGGTAAAAACAAGAGTCGTCAGCGAAAAACGCTTTTTCGCATTTAGTTATCTTCAAATCGAACGTAGATGTTATACAAGGTAGGTACGACTCAAGATACTACCTTGTGGTACACCAGCCAGAATAATAAAGATAGGCGACTTGCGGTGATTTATTGATACATGAAAGGATCTTTTCAGTGGAAAGGATTGAATAATCAACGGAAATTTAAGAGTAAACATCTTTTGCACGAGTCCACTGTGCCAAACACTGTCGAACGTCTTTTCTATATTAAAAGTAATCAAACCGGTGGAGTGTTTCTTAGTGATAGACTCTTGAACATAGTTGCACATGGTTTGATCGAAAGCCAAATTGTTTATTTGGGAGGAGGTCGTGTGAGGACATGTGAATCTGCAGTCTTTTAAGAATAAGTTTTTCAAGGACTTTGCTGACCGAATTTAGCGAGGTAATTGGGCTGTAATTATTTGGTAATGTGTGGTCTTTTCCAGGCTTTGGAATCGGTATAACATTTGCACATTTCCAAAGGTCTGGGAAATAGGGCAACTTAAAGCATACTCGAAAGATATCTTCTTCTTCTTCTTCCTTAGCCTTTTATATCCACTGCTGGATGTAGGCCTCCCCCATAGATCGCCACTTTTTTCGGTCCATTGCCACTTGCTGCCACGTCGTGCCTGCCGTTCTTTTGATATCGTTGGTCCATCTTTCCGGTGGACGTCCCATCGGTCGTTTCGTTGGTGGCCGCCATTGCATTATAGTTTTCGTCCATCGATCGTCGGTCATTCTGGCAATATGACCAGCCCAATTCCACTTGCGCGACGCTATTCGTGTCATGACATCGATGACTCTGGTTTGTCGCCGGATCCACTCATTTGTCATTTTGTCCCTGAGTGTGATTCCTAGCATTGCCCTTTCCATTGCCCTCTGTGCAACTCTCAATTTGTTCGCTGATGCTTTGGTGATCGTGAGAGTCTCGGCTCCGTATGTCAGGACCGGCAGCACACACATATCGAACACTTTCCTCTTCAGACTGTTGCTCATGTTGCTCTTGAAGATGTACCGTAACTTGCCGAACGCCGCCCAACCGAGTCCGATCCTTCTCTTTATTTCAGCCGTTTGGTTGTCGAGACCGAGCTTCATGACGTGGCCGAGATACTTGTACGAATTCACGATTTCAATTTCCTCGTCTCCGATCTTGATTGGTGTAGCACCATCGATGTTTGTCATCACTTTCGTTTTCGACATGTTCATCTTCAAACCGATTTTTTGGGCTTCCTCGTTGAGCTGCAACAGCATCGCTTCAATCTGTTCCAGAGTCGTTGATGTCAGGGCAATGTCGTCGGCGAATCGAAGGTTGTTCAGAAACTTCCCATTTATGTTGATTCCCAGTTCACTCCAATCAAGCTTTTTAAAAACCGTTTCCAGAGCTGACGTGAACAATTTCGGTGAAATGGTATCTCCTTGACGGACTCCTCTTCCAATTCGAAATTTATCGGTGGTTTTATGCAGTTTGACGCACGACGTTGCGTGCTCGTAGATATGTTTTATCATCCGGGTATATCTCGAGTCAATCCGACAATCGTCCAAGGAGTCTAAAATCGACCATAATTCGACCGAATCGAACGCTTTTTCGAAGTCTATGAAGCATATCGCGATGATGATTTTGTATTCGTTGCATTTTTCTATTAGACTTCTCATCACTTGCAAGTGGTCATTTGTGCTGAATCCGGAACGAAACCCTGCTTGTTCGATCGGCTGGTAGAAGTCTAGCTTCTTTGTGATCCGTTTCGTTATCACCTTCATAAACAGTTTGTAGAGGTGCGAGATCAAACTGATGGGCCTGTAGTTTTCCAGTTTCGTGATGTCTCCTTTCTTGTGCAGCAAAGTGATGACTGCGTTTTCCCATGATTCTGGTATTTTCTCTTGTTCGAGACACTTGTTGAACAGATCCGTTGTCATTTTGAGCAGTGTGGGTCCGCCTTCTTTGATTGCTTCGATCGGAATGTCGTCGTCACCTGGAGCTTTTCTGTTCTTCATTTCGTCTAACGAAGCCTGTACTTCGTTAATCGTTATGTCCGGCAAATCTTCGGAACCAACGTTCATTATCACCGGTCTCGCTTTTGCTCTTTCTGCCGGTAGTTTGGCTCGAACCGACGTAAAAAGGTCCTCATAGAACTCTCGCGCGATGTCCAATACCTTGTCCTGATCTGTTTGTATGACGCCCGCCTTATCGCGTAATTTAAAAATTTGTCTGTACCCGTTCGCCCGTTTCGCTCGTAATACTTTCATATTCCCATTTGCTTCGATAGCGTTCATGGCCAGTTTCACGTTGTATTGTCGCAGATCGGTTTTCATTTTCTTGTTGATGGCTTTCGTTTTGTCTCTGTATTCAACAGTGTCTCGCTTTCCACCTTTCACCAAATCCAGTCTTTCTGCTATTAGGTCTAGCGTTTCCTTGCTGAGCTTCGACTCTTTAGTGCATGTAGATCGGCATCTGGTTTCCAGGAAGCTTCTCACTGAGGTCACTATTCTTTCTGTCAGCTCATCAATCGTTGCAGTTTGCGAATTCGTTCCGTTCAGTTCGTTGTCCATAGCTTCCTTAAATGCGTCGCTTTGTTCTTTCAGGCGTTCCATGTCTAAAACGACTTTTTTCTTGACCAACTTTTCTCTCTCTGTCCGTGTGTTCAAGACGACTTTGGCTCGCACCATTCGATGATCGCTGCCTGTTGTGAAACGGTTAAGCACAGTAACATCCTTGACAATCGATTTGCGGTTCGATATGATGTAATCGATCTCGTTCTTTGTTCTGCCGTCTGCACTGGCCCAAGTCCACTTCCTCTGAACCTTACCGGAGAAAAATGAGTTCATTGCGAAAATTCCTTGTTGTTGGAGAAAATTCAGCAAAGTATCTCCTCGTTCGTTCCTCTGATCGTAACCAAACGTTCCAATCGAAGTTTCTGCAACGTCTTCTCTTTTTCCCAATTTGGCATTGAAATCGCCGACTAGCAACTGATATTGAGCTCTGTTTTCTTCAATCGCTTTGGAGACATCTTCATAGAAGCTTTCAATTTCTTCGTCGTCGTGATCCGTCGTCGGTGCGTACGCTTGGATGACTTTCAAACTGTACATCGCATTTATCTTCAGCCGCACATAGATGACTCTGTCGGAGATGCTGTTGATTTGGATTATACGGTTCGACCAGCGTTTGCTGATGAGCAGTCCTACACCATGCATCGCTGTTTGGCTATCGCTTCCACGGTAGTACAAAGTGCTTCCTGATTTCAACTTCAAGCATTCTTCACCACGTCGCCTGACTTCGCTCAATCCGACAATGTCCCATTTGATCTTTTCCAGTGCCGACTCCAATTCGAGAAGTTTTTCGTTCGATGATAGCGTTCGAGTGTTATACGTGGCAATGTATAGTCCGGTGTGACAACCTATTGTAACCCAGGGATTCTTAGCACCCTCTGCTCGTCGTCTGGTCTGACCGTTGTCGGAGTCAGGGATCAACGAGCGGCTGGGAACTGAGGGCCGATTTTTCCTGGTTGTGCTCTTCATCTTCGGGGGGGTTTTAGCCGTTAAAACACCACGCTGGCCGGTGCGGGTTGGTGAGTGATGGTAGTCCTGCTGACTCGGACTTTGCATGCTGCCGTTGTCCCTTGCTGTTGAGATCATCCGCCACCATGCTGAGGTACTATCCCATCTTGATAGCGCCTAACTGCCTTCGGCCCTCGCTCTACGTGACGTTGAGGTACTACCCGAAGACAGCCCCCCTCATCCTTCTGCTAAGTGACCCACACTAATACACCAGGGTTGGTTACCTGATCGTTCATGTGGGTTGCTCACTATGACAGGTGTCACCACGGGTAGGATAGGATGTAGGAGTAGGTGGATAGAGGCTAAGGTACATAAGGAGTACTATATTACGCATACCACACCATTTGACACCTCGACACTTTGACACTCGAAAGATATGCATTAGCATAATCACCGCTTTTTTCGGTAATTGTTTGAGTAAGACATTGTTTATGCAGTCAATACCAGGACTTTTCCTCTTTTTCAGCCTGTGGATTATTTCACGAGGGTTGGGCATAACCTTTTCACTGATGACAGAGTCAAAGGAGCTGACATTGTTGACAGACATGCCAACTGTCAATTCAGTGGTTGTATCACTCAGATCATGAAAGGTTGTGCTGTGTGCCTTGCAGAATGTACTCCGCAATTCATTCGCATTTTCAAGATCAGTGTTCAAGCTGACTCTGCCTGTTTTGAGGGGAGGACTTTTGTAGTGACGTTCCGAAAGATTCTGTTCACTTTCCACAGTTGGTTCGACTGCTTTTTTATGCGGGATAGTTGTTCGCCCCACACAGTATTACTGAGCAGGTTTATTTTTTTTAATGTGTTTTATTTGTTTATAGAACAAATACATAAATCTAACAGTTATAATATGCGGACAATCACAATCCTACTACTTTATGTTGAGAAGGTCTCTTATCAAAGTATAGTGCATGAAGGTGTAGTAAAAAAAGAATGTCTTGGCGGGATGATGCCGAAAAATGTTTTTAGGAGAAAAGAAAAGTTATTCTAAAAGAAGGAAAAACAACTAGCGCTTAAGCAAAATTAAGAAAAACACAGCATCCCTAATAGACAAATCACTGATTTGTACTGTACAACAAACGTGGAGCACCGCGTTGGCTTCTGTTCAAAATGAGTAGTTGGTGGCCTGTAAGCAAGGTATTGTTTGAACGCCATTTGGACCAAAAGGAAACTGGGAGATATTTGGAATCTGAAAGGTGGTTGAAGCGAGTAATGCTGTTTATGACGTTATCTTGGTTTTCCTCGCAGTTGTCGATGAATTTTAAAGCTTTGTCCGCTATAAAATAATCCACTCTTTGAGTTTTGGCTTTTCTGTATAAAGCAGAGTTGTTAATGTACATGAAACAGCCTCGGTCGCGTTTGGTGTTTGTGGTCGATCTGAGAATTTTTCTTTCAATGACTCGGATTCGTTCTATTTGAGCCGATGACATCGTGGCTGAGTTGGCCCAAATATGAGACGCATAGCAGATAATCGGTCTAATTATGGTTTTATAAAACATCGTCTTTACCTTACATGGTATTGATGCACTGCGCAGCAGATGACGCAATTTGCTGTTTACGATGGTGGCTTTGTTTAACGTTTTGTCGACGTGTACCTTCGACGATGCATTTTTGGTGAACCATTGTCCCAGATATCGCAACGAGCTAACTTTTTCTACATTCCTGCCGTTGATAACGACTTCCATATTTTTGGCTTGTGACCTCAAACTATGGTGTGTGTCAGAGCAACGACCAATAATATTTATCAGTTGACTCTTTTTCTCGCATAGTTTCAGTTTCCAGCGTCGAAAATATTCGGAGATGCGAGTTAGGTAAGAGTTGAAAGTCTTTTCCGCGAGTTTCACGTTTTTGTGCGTTCGGTAGAAGAGTGAGTCGTCGGCGAATTGTGATTTTTGTATGCCCGGGTGGGCGGGCATATCGTTGACGTACGCTAAAAACAAGATGTCTGCCTTGAGGAACTCCTGCTGGAATGTCTTTTCTTTCCGACAATATACCGTTCAATCTGACGGACATGTAACGTTCGGCCAGGAAACTTTGGAAGACTTTACATAGCATTGGTAAACCTTATAATTAATGAGTTTGTGGATAAGACCCTTGTGCCACACTCTGTCGAAAGCGGCGCGAACATCCAGTAGAACCGCCGTCGTAGCTTTCCCACAGTTTAGTCCTTTCATGATGCAATCGTGGAATTTGGCAAGAGCGTGTAAGGTCGATCTTTTCTTGCGAAATCCAAAGTGGTCACTTGAGAGAAGATTGTTGTCGTCGAGGTGTTTCCGTAATCGCTTTTTAAGGATCAATTCGAAGACTTTAGATATCGAGTTAAGGAGAGATATAGGTCTCCAGTTCACGATATACGTAGCATCCTTGCGCGGTTTTGGTATCGGACATCCGATGGCATGTTTCCACGCTTTTGGGAAAAACGCTAGGGCCAGAAGATGATTGAAGATAATTGAAATCTTGAGCAGGTTTGCGAAGGACATTTTCTTTAGAACGGTTATCGGCATGTTGTCGTCACCTGACGAAATTTTATTTTTTCGTGACATGATGATTTCAGTGATTTCCTCAACATACGTAAGAATACCCTTTTGATTTTCAGGTAGCGAAAGATCGATTTCATTACGCTCTTCTTCGGTCTCGATATTTGCTCTTACTTGTTGGCTAAAGCGAATGTTGCAACTGATTGTATTGAGATGATCGATAGATTTCTGAACTAGAGTATCGGCAGAGTCGACGACGTTAGCTGTGAGTTGGTGATTTTTTAGGAAGTTGGAAGCAAATTCGTTGACGATTTCGGTTGGGTTAGTAATTTCGTTTTCTTTCTCTTCGTCTAGGTAAATCCGTCCAACTTCTCCGGATTTTCATTTGAAATTCGAGAACTGACGGACTGCATTGAACGCGTCTCGGTTGTTATCCATTAGCCGTAGTCGTTGCTTGTAAAATTTGCTGAAGTCATCTCGCAAAGAATTTTTTATCATGACACTCACTTGATTGATCGAGCTATGAATACCAGCTATCTCTTATGGAACGGCGCGCTGGTTGTTTATCCTATGATTTAGCAGCCTGCATAATCGACGTTTTTCTCTTAAAAGACTTCGCGATCTCTTAGAAATTCGGATGGCGGTGGGGGCAGATGAAACTG
Source organism: Pseudolycoriella hygida (assembly GCA_029228625.1). NCBI lineage: Eukaryota > Metazoa > Arthropoda > Insecta > Diptera > Sciaridae > Pseudolycoriella > Pseudolycoriella hygida. Next base: position 121,833,415 of record CM055403.1, read on the forward strand.
GAACGTGTTTATCAATGACTGCTTGGAAGATATCGTGTAGCTCGGTGATGATGGATTCGATGTCATCGTGATGTAAGTTGGATGTTGTCGGAATCAACAGAAGATCGAGTTTGGCGGAAATTTCTTGATTGATCGCATCGAAATCTGCTTGATCGAATAATTTTCTTGCAGATTTATTGGTTTCTGGCATGTCGTCGAACTTGAGAAAAGTCTTGATTGCGATGCAGGTTTTTACCTCAGTCTTAATCTTCTTGTTAAGAAGGTTCAATTCACTGTTCAGTACATTTTTTTGAGCCGGCACTTGATTACGCTGCCACAGGTGACGCTTGTAATTTCTGAGTGCTATGAGCTGACGGATTGAGTCATTAATGGAAAGAGACTGGATAACAACCTCATGGAGGGGCACAGACGCCTCTTCACCCTCTTTGATCAGGCCTGTCAAGTGAGTAATAGCTTCATCAATCAACGGTTTATAAGTCAGCTGCTGGGGAAACAAATTTAAGTCAAATTTGGCCTCAATAATGGACTTAAATCTCTGCCAGTTGGCTTCAGAATAGCAGCGTTTGGTAGTTTTGATTGGCTGAAATGAATTCAAAAGACGTATCTGGACCACGCATCGTACCACGGGTAAAGGATCTGACGATAAATAATTTTACGTTTCCAAGTTCGAATCAGTGAGACCGTTAGAGAGGGAAAAATCTACCGTAGAGGAGGTAGACTTATTTGCCTGTGGTGGAAAATATGTCGGGGTCTCTGGGAAGTGTAAGATCAGTTATCTTTTGCACATCACCTCGAACAAAATCTTACCAGCAGCTTTGGCTCTCAAACAGTTCCAGAACCGATGCTTGGAGTAGACACGACGTGACTTGGACTATCTTTGTTTTTCATTACGTTTTTCGGGTTTCTTAATTCAACTACCAAGACATTTACTTTGATTTCTTGTTGGTTCTTTAACTTTTCTTTTCAGCATATTGATTTTTCAGTTTTGACAAATGCACAAACGCTATAACCTATGATCCTTTAGAAAATATGAGCCATTATGCATAATTTTAACATGATTTATTATGTGTGATTACATTAAATGCATTATTTTTCCATCTTTTGTACATCGTTTGATTATGATTTACATGCATTTTTTATTTTACATTATTTGTCCATAAATTTTCCGTGAATGTAAAAATCAGGGTTGGGCTAGCGAAGCTAGTCACTAGTGACGCTAGTAGCGAAGCTATTTTGCCAGTCACTTCGCTAGTAGCGACTAGCCATCCGTTAATCAGTCAGCTAGCGGACCCATTTCGCTAGTCGCTACTTCGCAATTGTACGAACTCGAATTATTTGGAATTCAAATTTCCACAGTATTTTATTAGTACAGCCAAAATTCGACTAGCCAAAACCCGATTTCCACTTCGTCGTCTTGAAAAAAATATTATTGAAATGTTAAAAAAAATCATTTTCACGTAACAATAATATCGATTATTATGGCGACTGAACGTTCGATACATATATATTGTCGTGTTACGCCTAAACAACACAGTATCGCACTTTATTGTAAACTGTAAAGAGCTCGTAGAATCTTTGTGCTTCTATTGCAGTTGCAATGCAAGTTTCCCAAAAGTTCTGTGAGACGGTAGTACAAAGTCAAAAGGGGATGAACCTTTTTCACGATGACGACGTAAGTGAAAATCCTCGTAAGTGCATGTTGACTGTGACTT
>CM055403.1:121835626-121884090 GCA_029228625.1 Pseudolycoriella hygida
ACTTTCCAGTTAAGCAATCAATATAAGCCTCGATCATAGTTTGAAAAGCTGAAAAATGAACTAGCTGAACACTAATTATCGTATCTGAAATGTATTTTTGTACCAACTGAATTCATGAATAAATGAACTTAAACTTAAATAATTATGAAAAAATTGTACCATTAGCGAAGATTAGCGCTCGCTACTAGCGCGCTAGTTTTTTAAAAGCCTCGCTACTAGCGTCGCTAATATTTTTCGATTTTAGCGTAGCAATAGCGTCGCTAGAAAATTGACTTACGAGCCCAACCTTGGTAAAAATATGTAAAATTTATGTAAATAACGAAAAATTATGTAAATGCTTTTCTAACTTGGATTGTAAGAATGATGGAAAAATACTGTAGCAAATTCCATCGTTGTTAGATTACTTATCCATCTTTTGTACATCTTTTTTGTTGGGATATGAGAAATGTGCTTGAGATATGAGCACTGTTTATATGGTCACACAGACCAGTTCATATGTATTAGATATTAGTTGACGTTTGTAAATAAAGAATTCTTCTTGATCTATCATCCGCATTGGAAGCACGTATTATCATTAACTAACGTTTTTTACATGATAAATTTTACATGAAATATCCTTGAATTTGCCATAAAACATACACAAAATTTACATTATTTTTACCTCAAAAATATTATTTTAAAATTCACTTCTTAAGAGCGAATGCGCCAATAAGAAATTTCGAATATAATTTTTCGGCCCAACACATCTTTGTAATTATATCAATTCGCTTCATCTCGTGTTTACCCAGGAATCTCCCCATCTTTATAACAAATATCCTGGACAGGCATTATCAGAATGAAGACAAAATTAGAAATGTGACCAAATCTTACTTACTTACTTACTTACTTTACCGGCACTACAACCCATTAAGGGTCTTGGCCTTCTCCAACATGCTTCTCCAACCGGGCCTATCTGCAGCTAACGTCTCCCAGCTGGTTACTCCCACAGTTCTTAAGTTGCCAAAAGCAGCGTCGCTCCACCTGGACTTGGGTCTCCCTGCACTCCTTTTGCCTTCAGGTTTAGACTTCAGAATTTTTTTTGGAATACGATGTTCATTCATTCGTTGTACGTGACCGAGCCAACGTAGTCTATTTATTTTTGTTGTTCTGACTATGTCGGGCTCTCCAAAAAGCTCTATGAGCTCGTGATTATATCGTCTGCGCCACCGGTTCAGTTTTCGGTCAAATACTGGTCCAAATATTGTACGCAGTACCTTTCGCTCGAACGTATGCAGAGATTGTTCATTTTTCTGTGTCAAGCACCACGACTCCGAACCGTACGTAACTACCGGTCTGATCACAATTTTATAAAGTGCGCATTTTGAATTTCGGCTTACTGACTTGGACTTTAGAATTTTCAGCAGGCTGTAATAACTCCGGTTGCCCAAAGTTACTCGCCTTTTTATTTCGTCCGCAATGTCGTTGTTTATGTTCAGCTCTGATCCAAGGTATACGAACTTATTGACCATTTTGAATGTGTGTGTGTCGATCGTTACGTTATCTTCCCGGTATCGATTCGTAGGTGGGATGATCATGTATTCCGTTTTTCCGTCGTCGACCTTCAACCCAAGGTACCTTTCCTCTCCAAGGCCATAAACTTATCTTTAACAACATCCATATTTCGGCCAATAATGTCCAGGTCATCTGCAAAACCAAGCAACTGAGTGGACTTGGAGAAAATGGTGCCGCTGGAGTCTATGTCCATGGTTTGAACAGCTGCTTCGAGTGTTAAATTGAAAAGCAGCGTTGCAAGAGGATCTCCTTGACGTAGGCCTTCCTCAATGTCGAAAGTCTCTGACATTTGATTGCGGATCCTTACTCGGTTGTTAGCTCCGTTTAGTGTTAGCTTCGTTAGCGAGATCAGTTTGTTGGGAATTCCGAACTCCTCCATGACTCTCCATAGCTTACTTCTTCTAACACTGTCATAGGCTGCCTTGAAGTCAACGAACAAATGGTGTGTTTCAATGTTGTACTCCTTGCACTTCTCCAAGATCTGTCTGATATTAAACAGCTGGTCCGATGTTGAACGACCTACACGAAAACCACTTTGGTATTCACCTATCGTAGATTCCGTGTATGGATGAAGGCGCTGATATAGAATATTTGCAAATATCTTGTAAGCAATATTCAGCAGAGCGATTCCTCGAAAATTGCCACACTCCAATTTGTCACCTTTTTTGTATATGGGACAAAGTATGCTGGTCTTCCACTCTTCCGGTAACTCCTCGTCATTCCAGATGCGTATGATGAGCTCGTGCATCTCCATACATAGCGCGTTGCCGCCGTTCTTGAAAAGTTCACCGGGTAGGTTGTCAGTCCCCGGGGCTTTGAAATTTTTGAGCTTTAAAATTTCAGCTTCAACTTCTTGCATCGTTGGTTCTTCTATGTATGGTTGCGCAGTCTGAAATGGCAATTCGTCGTTTTCGTCGTCTCGGTTGAGCGGTCTGTTCGGGTTAAGCAGTTCCTTAAAGTACTCAGCCCATCTCGCAATGCACCTTTCCTCATCTGCTAAGACCAATCCATGCTTGTCCTTACACAGCAAAGGTTGTTGACTGTAACCGTTTCTGGATTCGTTCACTTTCCGGTAAAAGTTCCGAGTCTCCTTCCGATTGCCAAACTTCTCAATTTCGATCAAAACTTCCTTGTCACGCTGTCGCTTTTTCCGTCGGAAGAGTTTTCTCTCGAAATTTCTTTTAGAACGGTACTCTTCCTGGCCAGCTCGAGTGAATCTACTTAGAGTTTTCAGGCGAGCTGCGTTTTTGTCGTCCATGGCCTTCTGGCATTCATCGTCAAACCAGATATTTCTTTTATTTCCCGTTCTCGTTCCCACTGCCTCTGCTGCGGCGCTCTCTACATTCCGTCTAATTTGATTCCACGCATCGTCTACGCTTCGTTGTTCGCTGACCATTCCGCCAATAATATTCGTCTCCAGCCTGTCAACATATTGACGTTTAATGTCTTCGTTCTGTAGTTTTTCCACGTCCCACCTTTCCAATGCCGGTTGTCGATTGTGTTGAACCGATATTCGAGACCTAACTGCCGCTCTCACCAGGTAGTGATCGGAATCTACATTCGGTCCTCTACAGCTTCTGACATTCAACATATTTGAACAGTGACGTGCATCTATCAAAATATGGTCAATCTGGTTTTTGGTTCGTTTATCCGGTGATACCCATGTCGCTTTGTGGATGTCTTTATGTTGGAAATAGGTACTGCTGACAACCATGTTTCTTGATGCTGCAAAATCAACCACCCGCGTTCCATTTTCGTTCGAGTTTTCGTGGAGGCTATGTTTAATGTTACCAAATCAGGACGAACGAAATCTGGAAGATAGGCCAGTTCGTTAACACTGAGCTGACGCATTCGTTTAAAACATATAACATGTTTTAAAGCATAAATAGACAAATATGCTTGTAATTGACCTTATGCAGGACTTTTACAATAATCATTTGAAAACCAAAACAATTTCCGCGACTTAAGTTTTTTTTAAATCGATTTTAAAAGTTCAATTGTAAAGTTATTTTTTGCGCACATTGATCTCATCTTTTCGTAATGAAACATGAGGTTGAATAAATTTACAGTGCAAGTTTGTAACTTTTAAATTTAAGTCGCGGAAATTGTTTTAGTTTTCAGATTGTTGTTGTACGGATCGTACAGCATAATAAAAAAAAAATAATGCGTATGGTCATATTAAGATGTTATTTTGTTTACAAACATTGTAATGGTTGCTCCAAACATTTTTGTAGCAGCTTCCAAACATACATTTTTGTTAAAAACCATTTCTCTGAGTGTAGTAATCAAAATAACTAAAATATAATAAAAAAGTGACTCAATTGGATGTTCCTTCAATTAGGTCGAGGTTTCTAAGTGGCCCTTACCCTGTTATTAAGTCTCCCCAGTCTAAACTGTGAAGCTTTTCTTTCTAGAGTTTATTTCGATAATAAATTGATTTGCCACAACTTAATTCGCTATGGGATGCCAATCTACAAAATAATCATACTGTGAATACAATATCTAGGAGTATTTTAATTAATATTTGCTCAAATGTTCATATTTTGTAATTTTCACTAAATTATTCAGAAAAATGAATAAAATGTTTCAAAAATGCATTATCGCAACAATATGTTTTTTTTTGCCTATCTGAACATAATGTAACAAGGGAAATGGTAAACCTATATACATCCATCCTTAATGATTCCCTCAGGCAATTGTTGGTGTATGAATTTATTTCACGAAATGAGAAGAAAATTGTTAAATCTGTATGAAAATTATAGAACTGTATATGATAAAGTCTAGTCAATGTATACGGCTATACCCTCTATTGCCTATGTTCCATCATTCAACTACCTCTAGACGCAATGCACCGTTGTTTGCTTATATATTTATCATGGAATGGAAATATTATTTGGGTAAATTAAGCAGAAAATATTAGCGCTGCAGTTGGTATTGAAATAATTGGAAGGAAATGATTGCACTCCCGTGGGAATTCGAGGCAATTTAATTTTGTTACATCTTTGACTTTTGTTATTAATTATTTGATAATTTTTTTTCAATTAAATGAGAAATCTTTGGTAATTCTTGAATCTGAATCATTGCCAAGCAAAAAATCCTTAAATAACGGCACCCTGAAGCCAATTTATAAAGATTGATTGACCGTTAAATCTATATGTTCAATTTATGAGTCAAAAAAACGTTGCATTAATTTTTTTGTCGTTACGCTTAATAATCTTGGTGATAGCCGGTCGATTAGCATGTCTTCTTGTAAGTACACATCAATGTCTAATTAGAAAATCAGCTGAAGTTTTCTGTTTTTCTTCATGTGTATAAGACATGAGGTTGCTATTGCATGGCTCGTTACATTTTACAACTAATTTCACGCACGTATTACATTAATACATTCCGTGATTGCTCACTAACGTTACATGACAATTGCTAAAACTCTACAACATCGTAAAATAAGAGCTGGCAGAGCACAGAACCTCGTTCAGAAATAATTTTAGTCTAATTGTCTTCCGAAATTAAATTATTTTTCGATAAAAAAATAATAGACAACATTTCAAAAGTATGCACCGGTAGCGCATGTACACAACGAGTTCATATATTGCTGTTTTGAATTGTATTCTACTGCTTAGGTTTCGGGGTTAAAGTACAAATAGTGAGATAGAGATATAGGTCACAACATACTGTCATTACTCTATTATAAACGTCTAAAGTTTGTCTGTTTGTGAGTCTATTTTTTTATTTGTCTGTCGGTGACAGTCCCGTTATTTTTGCGTTTAAACTGAGGAGTAAACCAAAAAAAGTACTTTCTGATATGTTGTCGGGTATGGTCCGAAACGTCGAGAAAATATGTTCCGGGATGGGATATTGTTCTGAAATAAGGAAGTTATGGGTAAAAAACGGGCCAAAATTGAAATCACCCAAAACTCAGTCAAGATGTTGTGTAAGAGATTTGGTCGACGAAGAAAAACCTTAGAGTTTTTGATGGCCTACAACTTTGTAGAAGAAATTTTTTCCTTCCGACTTCATGCGGAGGAGCAAGGCAGCGAAAACTGTTGTTAGGGAACTTTTGTTGTTGGACAAAGTAGAGATAATTTTTGAGTGCCAATCGTTAGCTGAGGCTTGGAGCAACGAAATTGCTGAACAATGTTGGGTGAAAAGAGATATAGGCCATTTTTCAGCGATTTTGTTCAGAACGGGAGCACTTATTAACCTATATCTCGGCCGGTAGTTGCCGGAATGAGGCCAATGAGGTGTCAAATGAAAGGTTTCTCCAGTGTGAAGCCAGCAAAACCACGTTTAAGAGAATCGGTTGAGTAGTTGGGTAACTATGGGTTAAAAACGGGTCAAAATTGGAAATCGGCCTAAAGTCAGTCAAGATGTCGTCTTAGAGAACGGGGAACGTGGAATACGGGGGAAATGTAATACTTGGAAATATTGAATACGGTGAACGTTGAATACGGTGTAAGTGGAATACGGGGAACGTTGAATACGGGAAACTTGGAATACGGGAAACTTGGAATAAGGGAAACGTTGAATACGGGGCAAGGCTGCCACGCTATTGCGAAATAGTGCAAAATTTCGCTATCGCTATCGCTATTCGCTATAGCGATAGCGATAGAGTTTCCATTTGTCGAATAGCGACAGCGATAGCGACTTTTTCGTTAGTTTCACGCTATCGCTATCGCTATTTTTCATATGTTGAATATTACAAATTTCTTCGTTCTGCTATGGAAAAATCATTAGGAAACATTCCCGGAAGACACTACCTGCGTGTTTATAAGCAAAGGTTTATTGCTTATATCGAAATGAGACCTTTCGAAGGTCCTCATCTGTCTCATTAATTGATTTCCACAGTGAGCATTCTCTATTTTAAGTGAACACTTAATCACCAAAGAACTTGAAATGAGACCACTCAACAGTCCTCATCGGTCTCAGTAATAGTTTTTTAAATTAAAATATAAAAATATGAGAAGAAAAGAGGTGACCTCAAAAGTCTCAACACTTTCAATGCATCGAAATTATCTAAAATGAGAAGTCCTCAACGTGTACTTTAACTGAACTTAATTTTTTAATGGATCAAAATAAGGATTTTTTTAGACCAAGAAATACATAAACTTGAGACCAATGCGAGGTCTTTTTTTAGTTTCATTTGAGACTTTTTTCTTACTTGGGTGGTGTTAAGCTTAATTATTCTAAAATATGTAGTTGGTTTATACGAACCTCGACACGTTGTTTTTATTTCTATATTTCAACTTATTATATTATTTAAACCAAACATCCATCTTAACAAAGTGTAACATCGAGTCCTAAGTCAATAAAATGAAGTATTTTTATTCAGGTACCTTGGCTCAACATACAATAGCGAAATAGCACGAATTTCGCTATCGCTATCGCTATCGCTATTTCGCTATAGCGATAGCGACGCTATCGCTATTGAATTTTGAATAGCGATAGCGACGCTATTTTTTTCAATAGCGTGGCAGCCTTGATACGGGGAAAGTGGAATATGGGGAACGTTGAATACGAGGGAAGTGGAATACGAGGGAAGTGGAATACGGGGGAAGTGGAATACGGGGGAAGTGGAATATGGGGGAAGTGGAATACGGGGAAAATTGAATCACAACAAAAACCCTTTCAAAAGGGAAATGTGACGCAATTCCTTGTCCCTTCTTCCAAAACAACTGATATCAATTTGACTGACGCTTAATGCTTCGAAACGCAAAAAAATCTTTCAAAATATTTTCACATTTGATTAAAAAAAATGCGTCACAAATGCCGGACCTACCAACGTAATAGTTTTTCTGTTCTTTCAGTTTAATACGCAAAAATATGACTTCATGTACAAAAATACTACGTACATTCCTACATACAAGTCAAATTTCAAGAAGATCTGACCGCCAGTTTTCGAGAAATCGCCAAAAAAGTCGTTTTTCATACAAATGGCTCTGGAACTACTAACCAACGAACTAACTAACTAACGTAGTACATAATTCATTTTCTTTGGCTTCTATGAAGTAGCGGATTTAGTATGAAAAATGACGATTTTCTAAAGGTCATATCTTTGGATCCACCGGACCGATTTTCATGAGTAAAATGTCGATTTCAGTGGAAATTTTACGTAGAATCGGATAAACTAGGTCTCAACGTACACAAGGGAAAAAAGTCAAAACTTAGCTGTATGTATGGTTCCGCCGTCTACGAAAAAAAATGTTCTTAATTTTTTGATCGTATGAGGACTTGCGTCACGGGCGCAATTCTTCCGCGCGCCCATGATACGTGAAACGTGGAATACGGGATAAGTGTAATACGGGCAACGTGGAAAACGGGGGAAGTGGAGTTATTTTGCGACAAAGAAAGTATTTTGATTTATAGTGGCTTTCGCGCCAGAAGTGATTTCCTTTTTTTTGCTTGATTTGTTTTGTTGTCCAAAGAAAACCACTGAAGCTCAATTTGTGATTTTCTCGAAAACATTTAAATTCGAGAAATTGGAGAAATTTTGAAGAAAAGAAAAATTGGTTTCTATAAAATAAACTCTTTGTGAGAGGACAAGAGTAATCAATGATGAAGCGCTGCAGGCCAAAAGTATGTTGAAGAATTTCTTTAGCGCCGCAAGAGAAAATTTTCGAAATTCAGATTTGTTTTTATTTTATTTTCGACTGCAGGGCGTGCCCCGAAAAGAGACTATTTAGAATTCCGGGCCCAAAGACATAGCCACGAGTCCATGAAAAAGAAAATGGCATTTCCTGCTTATTTTTTAAATTTCCCAAGAAATGTTCAATGTTCGTGTGTTTGTTCAAATAAGAAAGCCTGTTACCTTGTCCTTAAAAGAAAACTGTTTGTATGCAAAATTTCTACTTTAAAAATAAATTCCTCGTAGCGCCGAATGGCGAAAATTTTGAAAACGAAAGCATGAAAATCTGTTTTATTTTGACATATGAATTTTAGATGTTCATCGGAAATATTAGCATTCAAGTGGTTTCTTAGTGTTGAGTTATCCGTGGGGGGCGTCGCCCCCTGCGAATTTGTCCGTGGGGCGGCCGCGCCTGCTGCCCTTGGAGGTCGGCGTGTATGATTTTTATTCTTTATTAAACCAGTCAGGTTTTCCCCCACCCAGCTTATTTTCGTGAAATAATTTCGCGCATTTCACTAAAACTTTCGAAATTTCGAAATCATTAATTTTTTCATTAAATTGTTTCTGCTCCTAACTGAACCGGGAAAAATTGGACCTGACGTGTGCCGCATCTAAGCTTGCAAGCATTGTCGGTTTATTTCAAAATATGCAAAATTTCACAATGAATTTTATAATATGTCAAGTGACATACGAACCTTGAGGCCGAATATGATTTGTATTAGTTCTCTATTCAACATTACGTAGAAGTTTTGGAATTTGTCTTAGAGATGAGAGGGCCGTCCAAAATTTCGGCCCGACCGTACAAAATACGGGCGGGCATCATTTTTCTGGGCATTTGAAAAAATCTTCGAGCGGGCGTTCGTTGAAGTGTTCGGGCCGCCCAATCTTTTGAGTATTTCAATTTGAGTCAATAATTTCGCTGGATACTTCAAAAAATATACGGGCTATTAGCTAGCAATAGGAATTTAGAGAAATGTTTTTTTACAAAACAACTTGAAGGTGAATCATATGGGTATAATAAACTTTTCATTCGCTCTGTTATCTGTTTTTTGTTGACATACGGTTCGTTTAAATTAATTTTGTGCACATAATATTATGTTTTTTACTTAGAGAAAGATGAGCAATGTGCAAAAGGTGGCTCGATATTTACTGGCTATACCACAAAGTGGAACATCAGACGAAAAAAAAAATGTTTCTAACGGTAGTGGAGTAAAAACGCCAAGGTGAACGACGCTCAATGGAGATTCGCTGTGCGATTTTGTTTTTATAAACAAAAGCTCAATAAATTCTAAGCTGCATAATGTCTATTGCGTATCCATCTGAAAGTTGAGCATTACATGTATGTTTACCTCATACGAAAACCATGCATTAGATGAAGGGTCTTCTTCACCTCACAAGTGAAAAAAAAAGTTTTACCTCACACTCACCTCACCTCCCCGTTAATAATAAAATAAATAAATGAATAAATAATAATGAGGTTAAACCCAAGTTGTAATTTTTTTCCTTACAATTTTTTCTTCTCTGTCGTTGACTTGTGAAGTGAAACACAAGTTTTACCTCAATAGTGAAGTGAAACACAAGTTTTACCGCACTAGTGAGGTAAAACGTTCGTTTTCACTAGTGAGGTAAAAAAGACCCTACATGTAATGCATGGTTTTCGTAAAGAGTACACATCATGATAGTCTGTTGTTTGGATCGCGCACTTGTGCTTTGTTGTGGTCCGAAAGGTCAGAGTCGACACTTATAAAGCGTGAATAGGAGTTTTATCACCGATACGTACCTGCGCTATCCGATAAGCGGCTAAAAGTTCGCCGGCGTAATTCGTCATAATAGACAAAGTTAGTATAAACCGATCTAGCGTAAATGTGCATCTGTTGCATGACACGTACCAACTGTTGCAATACCTGTCATTGGCTGCCGCAAAAATGACATGCATGAGCCGTTCAACGTTGGTAAGGCAACACCTCGGGCAACACGTTTTCAATTTAACTATAATAACGACGCCGGACAATTTTGAATCGAGTGATTCAATATTTTGCGAACTCAACAAAGATGTCCACGAGAATCACGCGGTCCAAACTGCAGAGTCAAACGAACTAATTCTAAATCAACGAGTGCGGAGTTTCCACCATCATCGGTGTGCCTCATGATGTAGACTGTTTGTTTTCAACAATTCTGAATTTCATCGATAGTATCACTACGTTATACAGAGATGAACTAGTAGCCGCAGCAGAGATCTACGGCTTCATCGTACATGTCTTCCACAGAGAGATACACATGCTACGAGGCCGGAACCACTCGCGTTTCGAATATCGATCGTAGAAAACTGCGATTGTATCTGCTATTTTCTGGTGCCACCGAATCGGATATGATAGGACCTAGTTCGGCCACTTTCGAAGGGTGCACGACATATCCGCCTAGCGTCCTGTGCCTTAGCTGATGGAATTTAGGGCATTCATATATAACGTGAAAGCCCTTTTCCTCTTCAAAGCCACAGGAACAATCTGGGTCACCTGAAATTCTCATCTTCCGGTCGTCGCACCAGCCTCCTTCTTATACGATCCTGGCCCATCTTTAGGATTCCTCCTTCGTTCAGATTTTTATATGCTCCACCTTCATCCAGTCCTTCACCGCCTCAACCCAGTTATTCACCGCTTTCGCACAAAGTGAATTCCTAGATGGGGATGTGATATCAGCGCTTTTATTGCTGATTCACTATCAGTGCACACGATCACGTCCACACCATTCAGCTCTTCTGGCAGAATTTCTCAAGCTCCCAAAAAAGCTGCTGAAGTTTCCGCCTGGAAGATGTTGGATAAACTTCCCAGGTGAATCCAGGTGCGGGTATCCGGCTCCGGTCCCTTCACCTGTTTTCTACCCGCCTGTGAATCTGACCCATCTGACCCACTTTGTGTCAGCCTGTCTGCTGTTGCGAAAGCTTTCGCCTTCCCTACTATATCGATAGGTAGCACTGCTAGTAGCACTTCCAGGGCCGCCGTTGCCTTCGTCTTCATGGCACCCGTGGCACACACACACACACCAACGTTTAAGAAACCCTGTGACGTAATATGTGAACAACCCCTCAAAAGCTTTGCGATAAATTCGACTGGTTGAAAACGTCCAAGTAAACGCAAAAGCCCCATACACTTTGTATTTTTCTAAAAAACGTAGAAAAATTCACAACTCTTTCAACAGTCAAAAGTAACTCCTTATGAGAAATACCATGAAATCCAGCCGACGCGGCAGTGTTCTTTTCTTTCGAAAATTTGCATCTTGTTTTAATTTTCATTAAATTTCCAATCATTATTTAAAATTTTATAAAGTTGTTCACGAGAAAAGAGTTTCTTCGTCTAACAAAGTCTTATGGTCTTTCTATTGTAAGTTTTGTATATTGCTTATATAATTCGAGCTTTCGTCTTGGCTAAAGGTTTATACAAAATCTTTCCAACCTGAATAACAAACAGTCATAATACAGGGACTATGTATGCGACTATACTGTACAATCAATTCTAAATACACAAACCAAAGTGTATGATAGTCATACGTATGCAGTGCACTACAATCAAACACTGCCACCACTACTACGCTCTAACGAAACTACTTAGAAATGCATTTCATATACTCTACCGGGGCAGTTTACTTAAGGATTGTGTGTGCTCATGCCTCGAGCGTCTTTTGCGTTAAGAACACATTTTCACTGTGGGTGGGTAAATGAATATTGTGGGGTGAATTGTGGGTGTTACCTTCAAGTTTGCTTGTAAAAGGTATACGTTTTTGCATACAAATATTTTGTTTAAAGTACAGAACGTCTAATTGAATGGATCTATTTGGAGTATTTCCTAAAAACTAATTTACTTTTTAACAACAAATTTAATTAAAATAATTTTCATAAAATATTCCAATATCACTTGTCCGTATCTAACCTTGGTATGTGTACGAGAATATTGAAGTGTAATTTTTATTGATATACAAAAGATCATGCTGAGTTGCAAGAAAATTAAACAAAAAAATGTTGTAGTAAATAATGTTGTGATAGGTCGGGCCATTAATATTGATGTTGAAGTGCAAATGACTTCATACGAATTGGCAAAAAATACAATTTAATCGAAAAACAAAGGAATGGAATAATTAATTGAAGAATAAAAAATCATCTCTGATTCATACAGAAACTAAAGAAAAATATATAAATGTCACCATCAATGCACAACACATAATTTCTAATCAGATAATGTACAACATATGTGTGTGGCTCTTGTTTTAAATGTAAAATTTCTGTTTGTTTATACCATCAAACTAGGTCGTTAAATTTTATGATGAAAAATCAAATTAATTTTATATCTTCAATAAATCTCTAAATAATTTATGCGAAGAATTATGCTCTTGCTCACCTATGTATAATGACGGCATTGGAATTTTATGTTTTGATTGGTGTTTAAGCGATCGACGATCAATGAAGTTACTTTCGGCTAATCTATATATGATGAGGTCGATGGACGTGGCCAAAGATCTTGAATCTGTTTTTGTAAATCTGAGTGTAAAAATTTGAAAAGTGGAGGCAATAAATTCGACTGAGTTTATGAAAAAAATGCTTCGCATTTAAAGTGTTAGCTAAGCAAATAATTCATCATCATCACACTATGCACACATCTTAAGTAGCTTTCGGTATGATGTATTAATTTAATGAAACATCAGATGATTCATACCACCCATGTGGGTACGGATTTATTTCAGTAAACATTGAAAGCTTGTCGCCTTATCATTGTCTGTGATGCTCGAATTGTAATTTCACGAATGATAATAGTAATAACAATGGCACTGAGTAGTCGCGAGCAGCACTGTTAAGTGTCTGGTTCGATTGCCAGGGTATTACACTGAGTAACTGCCAGCTAGTGAGGATTAACCACGCTAGCGACCACATGCTTAACGTTTGTTTCGAACCACGCCTTCTATTGAAGGATTATTTCTTTTTGTCGCGCGCTAGTACATCTGGCAACACCTAAGCGAGCATCGAACAGAATCGAAAAACAACTCTAACGGTGTGGAATTTGTCATTATTTTTTGACGTTTACACACACCTTAAAGGCGGTTTCACATATAACAACTACTGTCAATACAGAATAGACATTTAGAAAACTTAACGAAACTGAGAATACAGTCTATTTCGTCGCCATACAAAATGTACAGAATAGAAGAATTGGAATTTTTTCTACTTTTGTATTTCATCTGTCAAACTTTTTCCGAAACTTTTTCGTTGCTGCGTTGGGTGTTTAAAGTTTGTTCGTGCAACTTTGAAGCTAAGTGATTAATAAATCTATCAATTCAGTAAATTCTTTTTTAATACGTTTAATTTTAATTTAAATTAAAATTAAATTTAATATTTTGATTCATATTTGTTAATAAATAATTGTCAATACGTTCTCCGTGATTAAACAAAAATTTATAACCTCAAAATAGATGGAAAAGGAAAAGGTGACGAAACCACGGCGCTCATATGTGCGAAAACGTGGTGTAGTCGTAAATATACGTGAACCAGGTACGATCATCCCAAAAAAAGAGTTAGAACTTGACACCGAAGTTGAAAGAGTTGCTGCGGAAGTTTCAACACAGAGCTCAAACGTGGCTGGTAAAGGAACAAATCAAAGCGCTGGCGAAATCAAATCGATACAATTCTACATTCAGCTTTTTGTGGGATCAAAACGATGCAAACTACAAGATCGCTGTAAAAAGTGCATCATTACAAGATTTGGTGAAGCAACTGAACAATAAATTCACCGGTAACGTGTGCAACTTAAACTTAATATTTTAAGGTTTCTACAATTTACCTCTTCTCAGCTACAGAAATCCATCACCGATTTAGTGGCATGCGAACCACTTACAAAAACAACTTGTCTAAAATTAAGAAATCCGCAAGCACATTTAGATAGTTTGACAGTGCTCCTAATCGTACGTCGTTGTGTACATACACAACTTAAGATTTGACTGCGGTTGACATTGAAAAAATTGTTGATTTGCCTAATCAATCGTCCACATACGAAACATTACCCTATGAGCTGCAAACAACAACAAAAAGTCCTTTCGTTTCATTTACGAACACTGTCCTTAAAACCTACCCGTCATTAGTGAAGCAACTTTTCCGTATAAATTCCAAAGGAAGCTACAAAAATAAGCAGGAAATAGTTGTCGATGAGTGTTTAGAAATCTTGGGTTCGGTAAAAGAAGGAAGCTCAAGCTCTGCATCGAGCGACGCAACGAAACACAGTTGTGAGTGCTATGGGGAGTACGTAACTGCTTGCCTAAAGGCAATGTCACAGTGGAATCAAGCATTGGCTATGGCTGACATCTGAAACATTTTGATAAAATATCATCGAAATAATCCTAACTTGTGAACTATAACTCTTGCTGGCATTACATGTATTGATCAAATACAATCCGAATAATTCTAAATGATGAAAATTAAATATTTTTGAACTGTAAATTTTTCTTCCTTTTATTTATCGAAGCCGAATATCACTTATCATCTCTTCAACAAATGTAAAATGACGACTTAACACACTACCTCCTCAAACTCACGCTTATCAAAATGTCGGATGAAAGATAAGCCTGGTTCGAAGAAATAACAGGTGAAAATTTTGTCAAGATTAGTTCAGTAGTTCGATGTTTCCAATCCAAACTCACCATTCCGCTTGTGAGAATAGTTTTTTCTCTCAGAATATGAATGCAGCACCCAAAGTTAATTTATTACGACGCATCAAGCACGTACTCTTTTGTCCTCAAGGTAATTTCGTCTAGACCACGATATTGGGCAAAATGGGAAATCGAATGGGGTGTGGACAAAAAGCATCAGAATTTGGACGGATACGAAGTAAAAATATAAGGGTATCGTTTCATTAGAAAAACATTTTCAACAGGATAATCAATTTTTTATTTTAAATGTGCAATCCAATTGGATAGTCAAACATATTTTCTCTCTATATGATCACCACATTCTGCCATGATCGATGTCCTTCATTTAAGAAATATGAACATAAATAATTGCGAATATTTTGCGACGATGTTGTCGAATTATTACTACCTTGAGCCGAAATTGGTAGTAATCCTTTTGAAAGTGGATCTTTTCTGAACGATCCTGGTGTAAAAATTCCAGTATCTAAATTTTCATAATCTGTTAAACCCGAGGGGCAGTACGTTTCACGCCGCATGCGATCAGTCATCAGCCAATTATGCATGTATTGGCATATTGACATGTAATTACAGTAATCGCTAAATATTTTGTGAAATTCTTCTCAAAACTAATTGACACTAATTGTTGATTTTCTCAAATAACGAAATACATATTACACATCTAATAATCGTCCAGTATCGTCATATTTTTCTGTCACAGAAATTGTGAAAATCAGAGAATAGAACGAAAGTAATTGCTAATGTGTAACCGCCTTAACGTAGCATCTGGCTGAGAACCTGCTTGTTTCGTACATAGTGCACCGAATATGGGTGACGTCATACTTCGTTGTGTACAAATCGTTGCGACATTGCTACCCCAACTACCCATTTATGAAGCTTGGGTGAGCTTAGGGACGTTAATTTCATGATAAGCGTTGAAGAAAAATACTATACAGAATTTGTCCACACCGGGGTTTGAACCCGGGTATTCTTGGTGGAAAGCCTGTATGTAACTACTGAGCTAACCTGTCCTCATAAAATTTCACGAATGCAAGTTACAGCAAGACCTTTGTTGAGGAGATGACTGCGTGTTGGAATAGAGAGTATCGAGGAAATTCTCATCCGTGTTTAACATAACAGAGTCACAATAAACGAGAAAAGGCAGCAGTGTCCTGAACAGGAATAACCTTTTGGACAAGAGCAAGCAGTTGGGTCAGCTCCGTACACTCCCTCAGTTCGTTTGATGTTCATTTATTGTGATCCTCCTGATCCCTACATTTCAATAAAAAATGTATCCACAACACAAAAGCCCTAACCTACTGAACATACCCTACCACTTCACCCCTGAATGGTTCTCTCGATCAACCTACATAAGCAGTCAAAGAAGTCTGATGAATGAAGCATACCGGTATCTTCCAACAATGCTCATTCCGGTAATTCGTACGATGGCACTACGATAACTTTAAATATTGAGAACTATGTCTTCGGAATTAATCAAAACATTTATTTAATTTAACCAAATATTTCGATAACTTTATTTCATTGGACTGATTGCTTTTTGGCTTATCAGACAAGCAGAACAAATCTGTCTGTGGTTGAGTTTCGAACTATCATAATAGCATGTGTTGTTACAGCCGTGCATTATTAAATTGCCGCACTTTTTAAGATACAAATCCGACTTATCCCACAAAATTTAGTTTTTTAAGTACATACCTGAACCATACGTGCAATACTCGAGTTACACCATTCGCGTATAATGTTACCTTTTGTTTCGCATGCGTGAATTTGAAAAATTGGAAAAATTGGATTGTTATCTCAAAAAATGCGGGAATTTATTAGTACATGGCTGTACCTATCCATGATAACAATATTGCTAATCAAAACATGATATGATATGATATGATATTTTTATTTTTACATCTTGAAATTTACATATTTTTATAAAGTTTTCTAGAAAATAGAGCCTCTTATAAAAAAGATCAAATTGCACTTCACTGTTGAACAACTTTGAAGAAGTGGTAAAATAAGAAATTAAATTAAATTGCAATCAAATTGAAATCAAATTGAAATAACAAAGGAAAGGTTACTTAATTCGTATGCAAAATTTTGGGAAAATTTTCCTATTAGCGAGTATGGATAAAGAAAAAAAATGAGAAAGGAACGACAGCATAAATTACGATGCAGGGTATGAAGCAGATGACGTCTTAGTAGGTCGGCAGGAGCATGGCGAATGGGACAAGCAGGCAGATGATACTTCGAGTGCACCAAAAATAATGTTCCATGTTTGTTTATACTGATGTCGATGTCAAAAGCCTGATAGATGCTGTCGTATGACTGGGGAATAGCAGTAATTGAGCAAAATGGCAATGAGTAGTGGTGGATGATGGTAGTAGCGGTGGGGAGAAATAGCAGGCAACTGCAGAAGTTATGTGGAATGGCAATCAGTGGAAGGTAATAGAAGGAGATAAAGTAAAAGGTTAAGGAGGAGGAGGGGGGCCAAAGTAGAAGGTATGGTAAGGGAGTGAATTATCTTTGTTACTAATTGAATTGGGTTCGTAGCAGAAAGTCTTTGAGTGCAAGTCTGAATCGGTGGGGAGGAGCTTGTCTAATTAGAAGAATTAAAGAATTAAATAGAGCACTGCCAAGGGCGGTCATTGCTTTAAGGCCAACTTTGGTTTTGGAGGAGATTGGTCTGAGGATAGTTCTATTCCGTGTGTGGTAATTGTGCTGCGTTCTTGCAAACTTTAGAGGTGCTATGGGAGTGTTCGTTGATAGCCTCATATACATAAGTACACACGCCGAAGCGTACAATACTGTCAACATTAAGGATAGAAGGAAAGTGTGACCGTGTGTTTTAAGCATCTCTTCTGCATGACTTGTAGCTGCCGAAGAGCAGTTTTAGATGCGGTTCCCCACGCAGCAGGCAAGTACATGAGACATGAGTGCGCCAACGCGAAGTATATCTTCAGTAGCACCGACCTTGGCAATAGTCTCTTTAATTTACATAAAACTCCACAGACTGATGCCATTTTGCTACACATTCTCGAGATGTGGGCGTCCCAGATAAGTTTGTCATCCAGAATAAGTCCAAGGTACTTGTACACTTTCATCGCATCAATTCGTATACCTTCAAGGGTGATATCCCCCGCTTGAGGCCCTCTGTGCATTCTAAAGTGCATTGCCTTGGTTTTGTTGACATTCAGGGTTAGCTTGTTAGTGTCCAGAAAGTCTTTAAGCAATGCTATGTCATAATTCATGTTTTGTACATTGTGATCAGTAGTTTTAGCGGAATAGAAAAGAGCTGTATCATCCGCAAACAGGTAAGGATTTCCAGTAATAGAAAGCCTGTACATGTCATTTATGTATACGAGGAACATCAATGGACCAAGGACACTCCCTTGTGGAATACCAATCTCAATCTTTCTCATTGAGCTCACTGCACCATTAACTGTTACACATTGTTTCCTATTCGCCAGGTAATCCTTCAGTAACTCCAGAGAAGTTCCTCTTATACCCGCGTGTTCAAGCTTCTGTAGTAGGATCACATGGTTAACGCAGTCAAAGGCCTTTTTCAAGTCTAAGAAAATAGCACTAACAGCAAGCCCATCATCCAGATTCCTAAATATTTTGTCCAGCACTTCATACGTCGCTGAGTGGGTACCTGCTTTCACTCGAAATCCATATTGTTTCAGGTAGAAAAATTTGTTTCTGTCTAGAAACGAGATCAGCCTTTTATATATTAGTAGCTCAAAAATTTTATTTACTACTGGGAGGATTGAAATGGGCCTATAATTGGATGGATCTGTTCTTTCGCCCTCTTTATAAATTGGTATGACTTGCGCCACTTTCAGGGAATTCGGGTATTTGGATGTAAATATAGACATGTTCGCTATATCCGTTAGCATTGGTGCTACAACATCAGCACATTCAATAATCATTCGTGCCGTCATTCCATCAATACCCGGGCTTTTACTAGAGTCAAGCTTGCAGATGAGGTTTACAACTTCCATCTCAGTCACTGGTTCAAGAAAGATCGTATACGGGCAACTATTTAAGGTACCGTACTTGTCCGCGTCACACGTATCGTCAAACCTTTCCGCTAAGACTTTAATTTTTCCCCGCACACCCTCTCTAAATCCGAGTTGATGAGATAGTGTTACTTCTATTTGTCAAAGCGATAGTTTGCTCGTTTAATCATAGATCTGTACATTCTGAAACAGATCTAATCTTAACGCACTTTTAAACCCGGTTTATGCCATTTTCGCAAACAATAACTAAGACAAATTAGAGGTGAGCAGGTGAACCTAATTTCCGTGCCCGCCCAGCCCGTGCCCGATGTAAAAAAAAGCCCGCCCGCCCTATGCCCGATTAAAAAAGTCCGCCCGCCCGATGACCGATGAATTCTTTTCGTTTTAAACTCATTTTTAGAAAAACAAAGACCGAAAAATTAATCGACCAAATTAGAATACTTTAACAGATTCTATCTGTTTTACCTGCTACGTAATTCATTACTTCGGACACAATTTTGAGAACTCGCAAACTCACTCGTGTTACTTTGAGCAACACGCTTTGGAAACTGATTTTTTGACTCATTTCAAAGCCTATTGCTCAAAAAAATACTCGTGAGTTTGGCTTTTATCGCAAAATTGTGTCCTTATGTAATGAACTACTTTCTATTGTATACTCTTGCCGAATATAATTCTGAAGTATATACTTGAAACTAGTTGGTTATGGATGTAGGATTTATTTGTTAAAATTAAATGGATCCCCGGCTATAGGGAGAAATGAATTGTTATCATGTGTTTCGTCGAATCTTTGCTTTTACAATGACGTGGGAACTGCAAAATTTATTCGTGTCTTCATTTTCGTGTTAAAATCCAACGATGAAATCGCAATTGTTTGATTGAATATGAACCTCAATAGCAAAGTCAAGTCATTTCTCAACTGTTACTTACATTGAAGTTAATAAATCATCGCGCTAAGTCACCCTACTCGTTAACACATTATCTACAGCTTCTCAATTCTTAATTCCAAAAAAAAATTGTCTAATCAAATTCGTATTTACAATCGAAAGCCTAAACCTTACCAACGAAAATATTTTTAACAGACGAAAAAAGTAAAAAAAAAATTCTGTTCCCATATCAATCAATTAATAATAATTTATTTCGATATCATACATACCCAGACGACCGGTAATACTCGAAAAATGAAAAAAAAATCTTATATTTTGACAGTACTGTCCCTATGTGTGTACATTTCAGATACAAAATAAGACGACATATGAGCACGGTTTATATTCTTATAACACACAGCTCACACATAAAATCTTCAGGCGATTGGTTCCGCTTTTCAACAAAACTTGTTTTTCTTGAAACAAAAAAAAAAGTTTTTATGACATTTTAAGTAGTGTGGAAGAACGATCGTTAAAATTTCGTATATGAAAAATGTTTTTAAAAAAAGCGATATTCGTTGTAAGAAAAAAGATGATAATAAAATTCAGGCTAGAAAAATTAAAACGAAGTAGTAAATTATAGCATGAAACGCCGATCCTTATTTGACGATGTTATTTTTACATACCTTTCTTGATTTTAAATAATAAAACGTATGCAAAGACCCGTACGTTACCGCATCGAAGAAGCCTTTTCGTCACAACTCAAGAAATCCTATCAATGCAATGGAGCATATACAACACATATTTTGTTTCACAACAAACAAAGAAAACTGTTCCGCGAAAAGCTAACATCAAATATGCTTAAGTTTTTTAAATTTTTAAAACTTCTAAGAAAGGTTATGCAAAGGAGAAATAGCGAACTGTAATAAACGTGAAAGTTTTCAGCCAGAGAGCAGAGCTATTCGAATGTAGAAAATGCATGCAAAGAAGCGCACAAACAGCGGCAAACACTAACTACATTATGGATAGCTTTCCCAAAAGTATTACCAAGGCATATTAATTGTGGAATAAGTTGTAGTTCTGACCGTATTCGGTTATGAAAACAATAATGGCACCACCGGAAACCCACCCGTAACTTGGCAAAACCATGACTATGACTTACTGAATACTTCTCGATAATTATCGAAACAAAATAAAGTTGTAATACTTTACGCTTTTGTTTAAAGTTTTTTCATTTAAAATAAGCCAATGGCATAACAGATATAAACTGGTTTACGTAGATGATGTGTAGAGTACATGATTGCACATTGCACACCAACCAACACATGCATTTCACTTCGATTTGTTCGGCTGAAAATTCGTAATCCACCAACACTAGTTACCAAATATTTCAAACTTCATGTTTGCTTCAATTCAGGGGGGGAGCAGGTGCAAAGCCCCTGGTGGACATCTCAATGCCCCTGCTGTCAGTTTTGGGGGTCGGGTAAATTGACGAAAGTAAAAAGCTATCCCCCCTTTTTCGAAAAAAATTTTCACCTACGGCGGGCGGTGGCGTTTAAATCTGAACAATTTATCACTATTGGGTAAAATTAAGTCAAATGAAATCGAAATTCTGATTATTATTAAAGAATGCACTGGATATCTTTCATCTGCTAGTGCTCGATAATGGAAAGATTTCCAATTTCTTTTGATATAGATAATGTGGTTACCTCCCACTAGTATCTAAAATATGGTACATAACCTGCCGTAATTTGTTTAAGAAGCTTGGTGATGGCATTTTAAGAGAGAATTTCATATATTTTCTTTCTCAAAACGATAGATCAATCGGACACTTGTTGGTGCTTCCTTAGTAGCGACACCAACAAGATGAACACTGTACAGGGTATAACAAATAACTTAAAAACTGTATCGCGACGATTAGTCGACATCATCTTCTGACCGCGTGTGCAAATAGTGTGATACCGGGAAATCCACTTGAACGAAAACGAACGAGAAGAAAAAATTGTCAGGAAAAAAATTACAGCTAAGAGGAAGGAAAGACAGGGAAATGGTTGAAAAATGTTAAAGGATCTTGAAGCGGGAAATGGAAAATGGCTGTAAAACGAGAAATAACTGAAAAACAAGAAATGATTCAGAAACGCGAAGTGGCATCTCTACAACACTGTGCTTAAATTCGAAATATCAAAAAATTTTGCTCGCTTTCCTCGCGATTTCTTTCGATGCGTCCATTACCTAAAAATTTTTCGCTCGCTACGGTCACGCTTTGTTAATTCTACACACTGGTTTTCAATTTCAATTTATTTACAATATCTATGTCAAAGTTGCCCTTATACACCTCTCGGTGGACATAGTTAAGTAGTATACAAACACCTTACAATATTGAGTTTAATTAAAGTCAAGGTGTCAAGACGCATTAGCAACATAAGTGTACAATAGAGAATAAAAAATGTGTATAAAATGATAACAACAACGCAACACCCTAAAACAATTCACAATTCGCCAAGTTGAGGTCCCTATTAGGCATGTCAATTCCGATAATTCCGTTTAAATGTCTCCCGCGACCCCGAATATCTCACATTCATAGGCAAGGCATTCCACTCACTAAGCCCGCGCGCAAACATAAATCTGGCATCATTCTCCCTAGGTATCATGAGCTGTTTCGTTCGAGCTGATTTACCAAAATCCAAGAAGTCTCGAAGATATCCCGGCCCTTCTCGCAATATACTGTACAAGGCAGCCATTGACCTGAACTTAAAGTGATCGAACAACCCCATGCCCAATAACTTCTCTCGCACACCCGAGATGCTGTCATACTTAGATTTGCTGTACACGTAGCGGACAACCGAATTATAGGCTTTCTGGAGGATTTTGGAGGAGCTGCCATCAAGACCGTAAGAATAAATCTCACAGCAATATTCGAAGTGAGGCATCAATAGAGCTTTAGCCAAAAGACGCCTGGTTGAAAGCGGAGTCGAGCCAGCAAAGGCCAACAAACAGCGAAGTCCAGCATAAACTTTTTGGGAAACAAGAACAGCATGGTCCAGCCAAGTAAATCCGTGGTTAATCATCAGTCCCAGATTCTTGACACAATGCGAGTATTCGACTCGAACTCCACCAAAATTCACCTCGGGTACCACATCATAGTTGCCGTTTTGATTCAGTATTGTAACTGTGTATTTAATGGCTGCATCAACGACTATAGGCGTTACTTTTACATTAGTAGTTGAGCCTATAACAATTGCCTGAGACTTAACAGCATTGAGAAACAGACCCAAGGTCAGCTTCCACGCACCTGATACATTCATTATTATTTTTTATTAGCAATCACAAAGATAGGGAGTGTAGTAATTTTTAAATATTCACCGGGAACTTTCACTCGATTTTGTAATATATCGGGAAATTGATTTTGAGTACAAGATGGAGATTTGAATTTCATCGACTCGCTAAAGGGATAATTATATTATACTCGATGCGAATCGCATCGCGTAAGGTTTGTGTGGAAGATCGACATGTCAAAAAATAGTATATTTCAACATATTTTGAAAGAAAGTTTTCTGTAATAGTGAGAGTCAGACATGGGTGCCACCGAAAATCAGCTGCCGACCTAGCCGCCGCCGACACATTTTGACCCAGCCAAGCTGCCGGTACTCCTAGTTACATCTCATAGATGGCACTGGGTTTGTCGCACAGCTTACCACTGGCACAGTAAAACTTTCCGGTAATGAAAGGATCTCAATAAAGTAGAACCACAAACAGCGAAACTAGTAAATAATGATCTAGCCTCTAACCCTTCATGTGTTGTAGGGCAGATTATTATTATTAAGCTGCCGGTACTTTATAACCGACTGAAAACGGCTGGGAGGAAAAAATGTTAGGAAAAAATTAGGTCAGAAAAATGTCAATTTTGGCAATTTTTTTAAGTTTTGACAACTTTTATCTGTACAAAAAAATCAAAAAACAGTTTTAGAAGCAGATAATGAAAGCTACTAATCTCACGAAATATTTTCTCAAAATTGGCTCATAGGACTTGTGGTGAAGATTCTCAGAGTGAGTATTTGTCGGGCTATTCGGCGTATTTAATAAATTCACCAATGTTGATAGTTTAGTTTAGAGGGAAATGAAAACCGTAAAACCATTGCAACGTTCTTGTGAAGTTAAAAATTGACCGCCTGCCCCGCCATGTTGAATTTTGTAATATACGAAGTATATCGGTAAAAATTATTTTAGGTAGTTTTGTTGAAAAAGGAAATTATTGGTTGTCTTTTAATTTTAATGTTGCCAAAATGTCCACTTTTCTTATTTTCCAAAATTCACAAAAATTTCCCAATTTTTCAAAATTGAAAAAATAGGTCACTTATGCCATGAAGTGCAAGGGATTATTGGACAATTCATACTTCGTGCGATAGTCGTGAAATATCGCCAAAGTCAAATTGCCAAAAAAACGAATCGCCAAGAAAAATCACCGAAATGTGAATTATCATCAAGAAATGTCGCCATAGTCTATCATATCGCCGAAAAATGCAGTTTCTTATTTCTGGCGATATTTTATACTTTGGCGATTTAATACACCATCAAAAAATGATGAAAGGACAAAAAAATCGGGCGAAGTCGGAACGGCAGCCTCTCCGTGTTTGGTCGATGGCCTTTAATCATTTTTCGCTGGTGTCTTAAATGCCCAAGAAAATTCGCCGAAGTGTGCAAAATCGCCCATTTTCTTTTTTTTGCGATTTGACTTTGGCGATATTTCACGACTTTCTTAGTTCGGGATTCTTTAAATGTATTTTGAGCATTTTTTACGAGTGAATTTATTTTATGACAGTATAGTAAACGTTTCGTGCAAGATTACCAAAAATTAGCATTTCGTGCGTTCTTACAAGGACTATTAACGTATTGAGCTACAAACGCATGAAGGGCACCACGCTTTCCAACTGGGGATACTGCAATACAACTCAAATTTCTGAATATTTGACCTCTACTCTTGTTTAACATTATATTCTAGATTTTATTTTACAAATTTTTGAACTTTCTTGATTTTTGGTTCCAATTTTAACAATTCTAAAAATGTACCCGCCGTTTTAAGCCGGCTTGAGCCGACATATCCGCCGCCGACGACTGCAATTTTTCGGCTAGCCGCCGCCTTCACTTTTCAATCGTCTCTCATGTCTGGTGAGAGTGTATTGGTGCACATACCGCGGAAAGCAACTTTTCGCCTCAAGTGATGGGAAAATATTTTCCGTCACAACCAATACGCTCTCACGTATGCAGAAAAATGTATTTTTATCAAGTTGAGCTTTCACACAAATCTTGTGCGATGTGATCATATCTGACATTCTAGAGTGTAAGTTATTAACAATTGATATTCCAACACTACCACTCAATTGATAATAACTTATGTAATTGCTACTTCCAATTACTCCCACTCAATTATATAAGATCACTTCACTTATCGACCATCGGCAGCGACAATTTACTTTCGCCAAATGACTCAAGCAACCTTCTTGGAGTTACATCGACCATTCAACGACTTGTTTTACAATTCACTCGACCAACCTTCTCGAATTTGTCGATTGTCATGTGTTTTCTCAATCAGTCGATGTTTGCATTTTCGCCGTGGTCATTTATGTTTCAATGGTCAAATTGGTCGATGGTCAAATAAAGTCGATGGTCAAGTGAAGTTGATGGTAAACCATCGATATGACTTGACGATCAACTTAACTTGACCATCGACTTAACTTTGACCATCGATATCACTTGGCCATCGACTTCTCTTGACCATCGACTTCTCTTGACCATCGACCAATTTGACCATTGAAAGTTAATTGACCTTCGCGAAAAATGCAAACATCGAATGATTAAAAAACGCTTGACAGTCGACTTCATTTGGCCATCGACTTCGCTTAACCATAGACTTCACTTGGCCATCGACATCACTTGACCATGTACTTTATTTGACCATAGCCTTCACTTGACCATCGACTTCACTAACTATCGATTTGACCAATCATTGACGTGACGAACCATTGACTTGCCCAACCATTGATTTGACCAACCATCGGTTTTACCAACCGTCGACTCGACCAACCATCGACTTGACTTGCCAGCTTCTTGTTTTTATTGACGTCGAGTCACTCAGACCTCTTTGTGAGATTTTCTGCTCATCCAGTGTAGTGGGCCACCTCAGGCCTCGTTGTGAGATTGGACTGCTCACCCAGTATCGTAGTGTGCCACCTCAGGTCTCGTTGTGAGATTGCACTGCTCAGTGCTCACCCAGTACCGTAGTGACTGGCCACCCAGTTCTTTGTGAGATTCGACTACTCACCCAGTTTTTTGCTTTTCGACCTTGTATCATATCGACTTTGCACCTTATTGACCTTGTACTGTATTTAAAATTGTACCCATTCGACTATTTGTGCCCTTTCGAACATTTGCATCCATTAGATCATTTGTACCCATACCCAATCAACCATTGTTTCTAGCAAGCGAAACCTCAATTGCGACCACAACGCGGATCTTCACCAATACGTCGGTCGTTGGCCTCGTGCAACCGTAGTTTCTACAGACCATAGAAAAATACGGTTGGCCACCACAGCGCTGGGATCGAATCTAGTATAATCGTCATGTCTGCACTATCTCGGTTCGTAGCTATTTCACTTTAGCTACTCTGTTTTGGTAACCTTATTATAACGAAGTTGGTTGTAGTTGAGATAAGAACAACGAAGTGAAAATATGTCCAAGATTTTCGATGAATTTGTACTGAACGTATTAGTTTTTCAAATTTAGTTTCCAAACCATGTTCACCTATAGCCACCACTACAATTCAACCTTACAGCGAGTGTATTGACACTCGTTCCAGTGTAAACTGACGCTGCAGACTATTGCCACAACAGATGGTGTCATTTTTTTTCTACTGAACTGTATTTATCAATGAAACAATGGTGGCGCTGCTGGACAAAACCGACTCAGCTCTTGTGTTGAACCGTTATACGGTATGAAAAAAGGTAATGCCGCTACTCATCAAAAACAGGAATGTTGAAATCTGATGCAAGACACGGTCTATTAAAATTAATCATAGCTAGTGTTATTGACACTAGTCACAGTTTAAATGTGTCTGGGCTCCATAACCTGTTGGAATTTCACGGATTTCAATCCGGACCCCCAATAAAACTAGATGTTCACACTTTGGACATCTATTAGAGAGTGAGAACTCTCTAAGCAGAACATCGTATTTATATGTTTTTTTACGAGGATCTGTGATTACTAGATTACAGCATTTAATTACTGCTTCATGCACTCTATGATCACATCTGACATTCTAGAGTGTAAGTTATTATCAATTGTTATTCCAACAGAGGACTCGCATGATAGAAAACGATCTTCCTATGCCTATAACATTGGTACTTGGACCAGTTATCGTGACATGACGAGAATCCTTCTGAAATATCTAAAACTTCTGAATTCGAGGTTGCTTCTGAACACATGGCGCAATTCATTTCAATATTTGTTTTTGGTGAGTTTTCTAAAGGAAGAAACTACTGTGCAATTTATAGTTCAGTTTTATGTTAACTTGTCTCGGCGACTGCTGTCAAACATTTATGAATGAATATAATTGTAAGCGGACGAAATAGTTTGAATTTATCTGTTCTCTTTTTGGAATGACGTTTGCATTTCTCTTTTATATTTCATATTGTTACAGTAGTACCCGAGACAAATTTAGGCAAAGTGGTCCGAAATCGCCCTCTGAAACTCCCTTATGGACAATTCCACCGTCAGTTACGTTAAAGATGTCGCTTCTGCAGATTGCACTTGCTCTTGTTTATAAACTGAACCGGACTGAGACGAAAGTCTCAACGTTCCACCTACGAAACAGTCATGCACAACGAAAGCTGAGAGTGCTTTTTGAAGGGATCGAGCTTAAACACGATTTTTTCCCGAAATATCTCGGAATAACTTTAGACCGAGCAATTACTTTTAAAATGAACTACAAGAAGATGGCAGCGAAACTAACAACGCGAACGAATCTACTGCAAAAATTGGCAGGAACAACGTGAGGAGCGAATGCGAATGTGCTAAAAGAACCACGGCATTGTCGCTCGTATATTCAATTGCCGAATATTGCTCTCCTGTTTGGATGGAAAGTGCCCCCGCAAACCGAATCGACGTCGTGTTGAATGAAGCTCTCCGAATAGTCACAGGAACCGTGCAATCCACACCGATCGAACGGCTGAGGTACTTGCAAACATCGAGCCACCAACCATTCGAAGAACAATAGCATTTCTCAGAGAGTGGGAACAGCAACAAAGCGCCGAATGCCTTCCGATTCATATCAACCTGATGGATTTACCAGATCGACGACTACGATCAAGAAATCCGTCGTGGCTATTGTACGACAAAACCAATTTACCGTTCCGACCAGGCGAAGAATGGAAAGCGATTTGGCAAAATTCGAATGTAACATAAAACGAATTAATCTTCGACCCGAATGAAAAGCTGCCTTGTTTCGATATTCCGAGGAAGGCTTGGACTCGTCCGAACCGAATAAGAACGGGTCATGGAAATTGTGTACATTTTTCCTTCCGCTGGCACCTAGTCGAATCAACCGAATGCGACTGCGGCTATCCCGATCATCAGTATAAAAGGACTGAACCGTTTAGACGACGCACAGTGGATTTTTTGTAAGGGTTTGCTGCTTTGGCTTGAATTTGTACAATTTTCAATATTTTGACGTTTCTTTTTTTTCGTTTTTAATCGGAAAGATTAAAGGACAAACTGATTTCCTTTTCGGTTCGAAAAATCTTCTGACTCCCGTGGGAACAAATGAGTCGAGGAGAACCAAACTTCTGAAAATTAAAAACAATATATCAGTGTGACTGGAGACGTGTTGAGTGTTTAGAAACAAAATTTCAAAAAAATCAAAAATATTTTCAAGATTTCACTCTTTGGTCAAGAACTCAAGGAAGCAGGCTGGTGCCAAGTTGAAACTTTTTGGGAACAATATCCTTGTTGGTGTCGAGAGTCTGGCGTAAAATGAATTTTGGCACCAGACTGCCTTCCTATAGCTGTTATACGGATTCGGTATTCTTTGTTCTAGAACTCAGGGAAACAGGCTGGTGCCAAGTTGAAACTTTTTGTAATCAATATTTCTCGGTAAAGCCGAGATGCGGACGTAAACAGAATTTTGGCACCAGGCTGCCTTACTATAAATGGTCAGAAGAAGAACGTTTTCCTTGGTCTAAAAAAAAAAATATTGATCCATTTCAAGCAAATTCCCTGCAATATATAGCCAAAGTGGCAATACTCTAAAAAAAATGGTTTTTGACCATACAAACGTTTTCATCTCTGGACGTGGGAGTCCTGAAAATTTATTGATCGAAAGGAATTACAGCTGTCCTATATTCTTTTCTTGATTCAAATAAAATAGAATATCATCAACATTTTGAAATCTGTACGAGTTGAAGCCCAAGCAGCAAACCCTTACAAAAAATCCACTGTGCGACGTAGCATTAAAATGGCTCATGGAATTTGATTTGAATTTATGACGAATCCTAGCGATGATTCCTTTATCTTTTTTCATTTTTCAATTTTATTTTGTTTTTTCATGTTTTTGTGGGTTTAAATTGACTATACTGACTGTAAATTATTTTGTCATATTGACACACAGAAACATTTCATTCTTTTCAATACTCGAGATTTGACAAAACTTGCATTTGCACATGTTCCAAAACGTTACAAAATTGTATGGAGTCTTCACCAACCGATTCCATTACTTACGGAGTTAAGAATAATGTCGCTTGGCACTTCACACGTCATAAAGACTTTTACTGCCTCCTTCATGCGGAAGTTGCTCATTTCAAAGCCCTACAGAACAAAATTCATTTTCTGTTGTAGAATTTTCGCACTGCCGAGATTCGGTATATGTTAGATGTTGTGAAAAAAATTCATAAATTTGGAAACAATTTTGTTAGCTCATAAATTCACTCGATTGTCTTCAGACAGTTCCATCGAAAAATGCTACGTATTCTCTACTACTCTTATCCTAGTGTCCCATTGTAAACTGTTCTACAGTAGGACAGTACTGAATTATTGCCGCCGCAAGCAACGGTAACTACTACTCTCATTAAGGTGAATGCAATCCTTGTCTTTGACTTTGAATGCTAGTTTCCCCTCGTGATATTCCCGGAGCGTGGGTGAAATGTCTGGGAGCAATTCTTGATCGCAAGCTGAATCTTCTTCATCGCTTTCAGTCAGGCTTCCGCTCGAATCACGGGACGGTTACGGCGTTGCTTAAGGTGACTCATGACATTCGGAACAATCTTGACAAAGGGCTGGCTACAGTGTTGCTGCTGCTCGACTTCTCGAAGGCCTTTGATACGATTAGGCACAATTTGCTTCTTGATAAGCTCGCGTCAGATTTTCATTTCTCCACATCCGCCGTGAGGATGTTGAGGAACTACTTGTCAGGCAGAAGGCAGAAAGTGCTGGCCAGTGGATGTTACTCGGATTTTCTCGATGTTGTGACTGGTCTGCCGCAAGGCTCGGTTCTCGGACCCCTTCTGTTTTCGACTTTCATTAATGACCTGCCTCGTGTTGTGAAGCATTCGCAGATCCATCTTTTCGCAGATGATGTCCAATTATATATGGATATTCGGAAAGATCATATTCGAGAAGACACGGGCAATCTGTCGCAAGACCTGAATAGGGTTTCCTTCTGGGCTGGAGCTAACGGTCTCTTGCTCAACGCGCAGAAAACTATGGCGGTCAGGTTCTCGAGTACCGGATGGCCGAGTGGTAATGGTATCACGATAGAGTATTCAGATACAGTGAGAGACCTTGGGATGGTGATCGATGAACAGATGAACTGGCGAGCGCACGCACAGCATGTGTCTGCGAAAGTCTTTTCTGGGCTGCGTTGCTTATGGCCTCACTCGAGTTACCTTCCTCGTGTCACAAAGCTGTTGCTGGTGAGATCACTCTTGTTGCCTCATTTTGGCTATTGTGCTCAAGTCCTGGGGAGGCTTCAATCATCAGCGAAGGAGATTCTACTTAAAGCGTTTAAAGCATGCGTGAGATTTGTATGTGGTCTTGGCCGCTACGAATCCACATCTGGTACGTCTTGCTTGGGTGTGACCTCTTCAGTTATTACGACCACTTGTCTTGCATGCTGTTACACAAAACGGTCCTGACGAAGGAGCCTGAGTATTTGTACGATTTTTTAACTCCTACTTCTAATAACAGGACTTTCAACATGCTCCTTCCAAGAGTTAAGTCTGATATTTTGTCGAGGTCATTTTTTGTCAGCGGAGTCTCAGTTTATAACTCCTTACCCCCTCTAATCAAGAGGAAACCTACGATAACTGGCTTCAAACGTGCGTGTAGAGACTACTTTAGTGTCTAAGGACTCCAATGACTCATGACCACCAATTCGCCAACTCCACTGTCTACCCACATAATCTTACTTGTGTTCCTATCCGTCGCCTCTAGCAATTAAATTATGTCAAATTATTCAAAACGCCTTAAAAAAAAACTATAAAAAACTTTAATCTAACTATCTGTAACTGACTGTGCCCGTATTAACTTAATTGTTCACGCGTTGTTTTGTACGGTGTTGTATGTAATTTAAAAGGCTGAAAGGCCTTACACATATGATGTCAATAAAGAAAGAATAGAATAGAATAGAATAGAATAGAATAAAATGGAATAGAACTGGATTGAGCACGTCAAAGACAGGGCAAAGAAGGCTCTAGTACCTTTCTGGACATGCAGAAACTCGTTTGGAAGAAACTGGGACTTGCCATCCAAGGCAATACTGTGGATGAATGAAGCAGTCATCAGACCTATGATGAGCCACGGCTGCGTTGTATGGTGGCCGAGGCTCGACATTGAAAGTGCGAGGAAATAGATGAACGAGATTCAAAGGCTGGTATGCATTTGTATTAGTAGAGCTATGAAATCGAGAGCTACGGCGGCTACGGAGACGTTAATTGATCTGCCACCGGTCCATGTGGCATTGAAGGCGAAGGCCGTCGCCACGGCGGATAGGCTGTCTCAGAACGATCTCTGGACTCCAAATTTCATTTCGGGCCATGGGAAAATCAAGAAGGCTGTCATTAGCGAGATATTTGCGATGCTTTGGGACCGAGTGTAACAGCAGACAGACTTCGTAAGGCTGTCGTACCCAACAGGTCTGAATGGCTGGAAGGTTGGCCAAGCCGTCAATCAGAGGAAGGAATTGTGAGCTTTACAGACGGCTCTATAACTTCAGAAGGCACGGGAGCCGGAGTATTTTCTCTGGGACCGTCGGTGGAAAGATGGTACCACCTAGGTGGGTGCGCCGACGTCTTTCAGGCTGAAATTTTCGTGGCACTGATGGGAGTGCAAGAGGCAACCTCAGCAGAGGTAAGTGGGGAACATTTTACAGTCTGTTCTGACAGTGAAGCGATGATTAAAGCACTCATGTCGTCTATCGTGACATCCAAACTAAAGAGCTGAAGGATACCCTGAACCAGATGCGACTGAGAAATCAGGTCACGCTGCGCTGGTCTGGGTTCCCGGACACTCTAGTGTGGAGGGAAACGATAAAGCGGAGGAGCTGGCTAGGAAGGGCTCGGCAACATCGAGTTATGGGCCGGAACCTCTTATAACCATTCGGAATGCGTTAAAGCGATGAAGAATTGGGTGAGGTCGGAGTTCGCTGACTATTGGAGCGCCTATGAAGTAGGAATGCACACGAAGCGTTTCTTCCCGGTGCCCGATGGGAGGACTGCTAAACTTGGACAGGAGATACGCATCAAGAGGATGGTGGGTGCGATCACCGTGCATTGCGGACTGAGTAGGCACCTGGCAAAAATGGAAATCTCTAACGATCCCAACTGTACCTGCGGCCTGAGTGAGGAAACAGGGTTCATTTTATATGCGAGTGGCCGAAGTTCGCTTCACTGAGGCTAAATACTTTAGGAGGTCATGTGGTCGAACCTGCAAGAGTATCCAAGATAGGGCCTGCCGCTTTATACAGGTTCTTGGTCGAGGTTGGGAGGTTTCTAGGATTTGCATGATGAGCGGGTTACGAAACAAAGGATCATAAGATCTGTGTTTCAAGGACCAGGTATGGTCCGACCTAAACTGATAAATCTATAAATCTTCCCCTCGTGATAGAATTTTTTTTTCAATTACGACATTTCTCGCTTTTAGAATATAGCAAATTTAGTTATGAACAGAGAAGATGCCGCAAACCAGTTCTTAGTGACTTTGAGGTGAAACTTCCTATGTTATAAACATACATGCGCACAATTAGATATAAATTAAATTGGAATTTCACCTTATATTCTGTACCCTTCAAACTTCTGAGGGTATAAACTACCTGCTTCGTTCATATGCTTTTACTTTCATATGTTTTACGCTATTCCACTATTGTACTTTCCCTATGTTTCCATCTTACAAAAAATATAACTTAAAACTACGAAACTTTCTGGCTTCGTAAAGGTCTAATAAAATCTTCACTGTAGCGCAGAGTTGCGTTAAGACTGATTTAATTTTGTAGCAAAAGATCCTTATTTATGTTGTTTTGTGTATAACGAGCTCAAAGAACTATTACGCTAATAAATTTTGTATTAAATTTCATAAAGTCTCTCATACAATTAATTAAATGTCAAAGAGATGGACAGATAAGTGGAATTAATTTAATTAGATTTTAATTTGTAAGAAATTGTAGCTCTTGGTTTGAACCCAAATAGGTGAACCATGAACTTAACATAATCCCAAGGATAAATAAATACGCATGACCTAATATCCACAACAACATCAAATTTCATCATGCCGTGTATACTATACCACAAACAGATATATACATTTTATACCATAGTCCATATATCTCATACGAAGGTCATAGAATACGTCGGTTATAACACATTAAGATAAAAACCACGAATTATTATATCTGTTACATTGACACCCAGTCTGATCGATTAATTACTGCCACACCATGACTACATTTTCGAAGTATTTCATATTGACTGTCATTCTTGATGAAGTAAGATAAAAATGCAGCTTACGGTACAGCATACCAATATCAATATTTCGTCGATTTTTTTCTCTTTATAAATCGATCCGGTCAAAGTCAAATTTAAATTTTATGTGCATGAGCTATTTCGTGTAAGTAATACGTTCGTTCACATTATATTTTTGTGGAAAAATAGCAACCAAATATTACGTTGCGTAGTGAACAGTGCATACTTTTATGAAATAAGGCGATAGCAGATTTTGTTCAATGGTTAGTTCCGGATTAGGGAAAGGAAATCGGTAAAAATAATTTCGGTATTACAGCTAAAACGAGTATCCTAAAAGCTGGTTTTATTGGATTCGATTCGAATTCATACCATAACTGCAGTTCAAATTTAAAACATAGCACATGGTTTTTGACACATATATTATTGAATGTTGAACCGGATCAGTTATGGCGGCGAGTCCCAGCTAATTAAACTGATTTTGTTGCAGGCACTGTCAAACCTTTGTAACTTGTAACTATACTCGGTAGCTTCTTATGTTACTTCTCTGCTAATTAGCTGTTGACCAGTTGAGTTTAATACGTACACGAGAAGTTGCTTATGCATTGAAAACTATTCTTCGAATTATTCGAATATAGAGTGAAGATAAGTCCCAGCCGACGAACATTTTCAATTTGCTACTGTCTTTTACTGATTATAATATCATTTTCCTTTTAGAAAAAGTACGGAAACATAGAAATTCATAGAAATCAACTAGGTAAGGGAGCTAAAAACTCATAGCGTTATGTGTTTATGATGTTATGTGTTCCTTTATTGCTTGCGATAATTTTTTAAATTTCGAATATTGGATATACGTATGCGCCTTTTCAGCTGATGCAAAAGGACTACAAAATTTAAAACCACCTCACTGTATGTAAATTCTGACACTGTCTTAAGCGTTTTAATGATCCGGAGTAGGGATCAGAGACACTAAATCTTAAAAAAAAATGTCCGTCTCGCTGTCAACACAATAACTTGCCCACAGCAAATGAAATATCGGTCCTCGTTCCAATCGTCAAGAACATCAGGCTTCCAACAGCCTCTCTGAATGGGTAGTTTGTCGCTGGTTCATTTGAAATGACACAATTGTTCTCAGCTGTTACTGATACACTGTTAACATCTGTCATGCGAAACTTTTCCAAAAATTTCTTCGTATAAACCGTTTGGCTCGAGAGAATTGAGACCAGCAAAATACCTTGCGTCTAATACCAGGATCTTGAATTGTCTCGTAAGAAATTCCATTAAATTTTCAATGTCCTTGTCATGACTTGGTGAACACACATGGATCAACTGTCACAGATTATACGACTTGAGAAATTCAGGGAATTTTTTGTTCCAATTACGTGATGACTGTTTTACCCCGTACAGACTTTTGTTCAGACGACAAACATTCGACGTACCATCCTCGTATCCCATCGGTTTTTGCATATAAATTTCTTCACTTGAGCAATGTTCTGATGTCCCAGCCTCTCGTGCCATATTGAAAGTGAAACCTCCTAACTAGCATTTCCCCTAGCCATTTTACAGGTTTTATTCCAGCGCCTGACCTCGCTGTTTCCCTCAGTTTCGGTTTCTTCCTCTTTCAAAAAATTATTTCCAATGACTACTTTGAACATAAACTTGAACAAATTTGACTCTCGAATACCGATTAAAAGTGTATCTCCGTCCCTTGAAAATTCATATTTGGCTTTATCAGACCTCAAAGTCAATTCTTGTCAAGGGAAAGCCCCTTGCGAAAATAAATTCAAATGGATTTCGGGAACATATAGAACATTTTCAAGACACCATTTGTCGTTGTTGAACGCTAAAATATCTATTGCTCCAACTCCTTTAGCATAAATGTATGCACCGTTCCCAATACGTACTGGTAAATCTTTGTCAAAAGGAACGTAATCAGTGAACCACTCGAACCGATAACTTATGTGGTCACTTGCGCTAGAGTCGAGAAACCAATCATCAGAATGTTTGCGATATTCAGCTGCCATCGCCTCATTTAGACTCAAGAATGCATCTATGTATGTATGTATGTTTATTATAATAACTCACAGAAGGCTAACGCCTTATCACTATCTGTGATGTCGCATAAAATAACAAATCATATTAGCCTTAAAACTATAACTTAAATCTAATTACAATTGGCCTTAATTTAAAACATTCAATGAGCACTTTTACACTACTTGATAAAGAGAGAGAGAGAGATAACGATGGAGAGAAAGATACAAATACTGATAAATAGATACGATCCCAAAAGCTTAATTTACTTATATAACTATCACAAGTTCTAGATACTTATAAATTCTTTTACGTATCAGTTTAACAATGAAAAATACTGCAAACACTTATAAGGAAAGGAGACAGATGACATATTTCTTTTCAATTCTAACGGGAGCGAATTAAACAGAGAGGACGCCTGAATGAGGAAAGAATCCTTTAGCACACTATTCACGGCATATTGAACAATTAAGGACGGGTTACGTTCACTTCGCGTAAACTTCAACAGTTGAAATAAGTAGTCCGGTTTCTTATTTAATATGATACCCCTTAACAAAAGACACATCCTATACTTTCTATAGTTAGGATACGTACATCCCAAAATCGATATCTCCTGGGTCGATATGTGTTCCCTTCATTTTGTAGGCGAATCGAATGCAGGCATTCATCGCTACTTTCAATGAGTTTTCTGATCGAGCATCTCTATCGCACATAACCGAGTCACAGTAGGCAAAATGTGGAAGCAATAACGTCTTTACAAGCATAGCTCGTTTTTTGTAAGGTAGATAAGGGCCACAGCTCCAGAGACTGCGTAGTCCCCCATACACCCTCTGCAATATTGAGCTTGTTTGATCCTTCCAATTTAACGTATTGTTCAAGTAGATTCCCAATACTTTGGCCCTCTTCACGTATTTAATATGTTCATTATCCAGAAGAATGGGGTTCATCATTAGCGTCGGATGCAAAATGTTTATTTCATTTTCTGCCATTATCATTGCCTTAGACTTGTCAGCATTTAAAAGCAACCTATTTTTAACCGCCCACCTATGAATACTACCTAGATCAGAATTAGCTAGTAAAACACCCGTTTTGAACTCATGCCAATCGTGGTGCATATATAGCTGGACATCATCAGCAAATAAATGACACACACAATGTTGAATAACAGCAGGAAGGTCATTTATAAATAGCGAAAATAACAACGGCCCGAGGACTGACCCTTGGGGAACTCCATTTTCGATTGTCAACATCCTAGACTGATAGTCATCTATAACTACCGCTTGACATCTACCAGTCAAGTATGATTTAATCATTTTGATTGCACAATTACTAAAATAAAACTTCTCCCGTAACTTTTTGAGGAGTAAGTCGTGGTTTACCATATCGAACGCACTTGAGAAATCTAGCAATATCAGTAATGAAATATATTTTTTACCTTTTTGTCTCTTATGTAAATTTTCACGGATATCATGCGTTACTTTTAATAGAGCCGTGGTGGTACTGTACTTCGAACGATACCCCGATTGGAACTTATATAAGAGATTGTGTAGATTCAAATATTCTGTGATTTGCCATTTCATAGTCTTCTCCAGTGATTTCGATAAGGCTGGCAAGACGTGCACACCCCTATGATCTTTTAATCCACTCGTCATAGATTTTTTGTGCACTGCATAAACTTTAGATTTTTTAAACTCCTTCGGATAAATTGAAGACGTCAAAACAAAGTTAAACATATGATTAATATACGGGAGCGTTACTGGGAGAGACATTTTAACAAAACTTATCGGTATACCATCCAATCCCACCGCCTTCGAAGTTACTTGCATTATTGATTTCATTGTAGTTTCTAGATCAACATTGTGGAACGAAAATGGAATCGGGACATTCTCCAGATGTCTACTATCAGAAGGTACATTCGTAGTTCTGGAATCTGCCATGGGTATTAAACTTCTTGCGCCACTATTTCTGTTGGAGTCACACAAAAATTCATTAAATTCATCTGCCGTAAATGGCGGAGAATACTTTGAATTGTCTTTACCGATTCCTAATTTTTTCAGTTGACTCCATATAGATTTCGAGTCCTTACAGTTATCAAATATTCGATAATAGTAGGAACTCTTTGCTTTGACTATGAGCAAATTTACTCTGTTCCTCATTTTACGATACTGTTGATGAGATTCAAGCGTCCGTGTTAAACGCCAATGTCGCATAGCTATGTCCCTTTCAATTATGGCATCAGCTATCTTTTTAGTGAACCATGGAGCATTCTCTTTTGAACGTTCACGAATAGGGATTAGGGGAGCGTGTTTATCTAGCAAGAATTTAAAATTTCTAACCAACGCCTTGACTATGGAATCAGAATCTGCCAACAATAATGTTTCTTCCCATGGCAATAAGCTCGCATCTACTAACAATTGTTCTTCATTTATTGCTTTTATATTTCTACACCTCCTCTGTGGGACTTGCATTACTTTCGACGGCGAGCAGTAGCTCATTACTAAGATGTCGTGCCGGGACATGCCTGTGTCAATCTGGTCAATTCTTTTAATTGAATCCACGTTCCTAGCTATAAATAAATCCAGCAGTGATGCTCCAGTCTCAAAGTAATGAGTTGGAGAATTATTTAACACCTTCAAGCCATTAGTCGTAAATATATTCTTAAAATCACTCATACGACTCCTTCTATCGTCATCTAATAAATTTTCGTTAAAATCACCTGCAAATACTACATGATCATAGTCATTTGCATACTTCGATATAATATCGGCAACCACATTGAATTCATTCGTCTTAATGGCTTTATAAAAGACCCCAAACAAAATTTTAATGTCCGGAAAAACTAATTCAATCAATAAATAGTCTAGATCATAACGTTCATCT
The DNA here is from genome assembly GCA_029228625.1 of Pseudolycoriella hygida. Taxonomy (NCBI): domain Eukaryota; kingdom Metazoa; phylum Arthropoda; class Insecta; order Diptera; family Sciaridae; genus Pseudolycoriella; species Pseudolycoriella hygida. Next base: position 121,874,259 of record CM055403.1, read on the forward strand.
ATCGGAAGATCATACTTATGACCAGACGACACCAAAATTCGAAATTTTACAGTGTTTTTTACATAAATCGCTACACCGCCACTCTTGCGAAATCTCCTATCACATCGAATCAACCTGTAACCTTCTATTTCTACAGATTTGTCGCTGTTATAATTTTTCAGCCAAGTTTCGCTAAAGGAAATAACATGCGAATTTGTATCACGAAAAATACGGCGAAGTTCGTCTATTTTAGGTTTCAAGCTGGACACATTTAAATGACAAAAGTTTAAATTGCCTTCACCACTGAACATTGTCTTCAACAAAACATTCGGAATACTTACCCCATTCACGGCACCCCGTCTCGCCCTATTAAGTAACATTACAAGAACTTCCTATGTCATCTGCTCTATACATTTTACAGTTAAATCTCACAACCGACACCTTCCTACTTTGACTGTAGGAACTCATAATGGTAAAGATTTGGAAATAGACAATAAGCACTAGAACTTGATTAGCACTAGAACTTGAAACAAACATAAATGAATCTGCATGTGAAACATTTATTAAAATTAAAAAAGCACCCCTCACCAAACTCTCTCTCTCGTGAACCTAACAAACTTAACCTAAAACTGCACCTCGATTTATTCCTTTCTCTTCCGTGTTTCGATATTGTAAACGCTTCCAACAAATTAAGCTGTAGGATTGACCATAGATTGACTGGAAGAAGCATCACCGTTGTGTTGAGCTGGCAAAACTTTAGGAATTTGTATATCAGAACTTTCGTTACTAGCATTTGCACCAGTCGAAAAAAATGTGTCTAGCGACAATATCGACGAAATTTTGGTCGGTTGTGCTTTCGGGTCAAGGCGGTAGAAAACGAAACCATTCCTAGTTGATACTGAGGCAAACACTTTTCCAAATTTGAGCTGCATACCTTTTTTTGGGTGAGGGCCTCGCTGATAACCACTCGTAGTTTAGTTTTGAACCCCAAATTGCCCAAATTCAAATTCTGATGACTGAAATAAGCGCTCATGAAGTCTCTTCTATCACCTTTGTCATAGAATTTAAAAACTATCGGATTTGATCTCTTTTGGTGTTTTGACATTCGGAACGCCGCTTTAATGGCATCAATGTTTTTATACCCTATTCCATCACATACTCCATAGACAAAATTTCGCATATTTTCATCAGGATGATACGGTATATTCTTGACGATCACATCACACAGCTTACTTTGCCTTTCAAGGTAATCCAACCTATCTTCTACATTATCACTGAATTTTCGAATCTTTCCGTTAACTTCGTCCGATATAGCATTTATTGTATCCATACACTCCGCACGAACTCCTTCTATTTTCGAATTGACATAACCTGCAAGACTATCCAGCTTTTTGTCCAGATTGAGTTCCAACGATTTAATGTTCGATTTGTTTTCCTCAATGGTTTCTTGCAGTTTCTTGTTGATATTTTCTTGCAATTCTTTGTTCTGGTCAAAAATGAATGTTTTTAACTGATCCATGTCTAGAACCGCTCGATGATCCACTGGAACATCTGTTGCACGCCTTTTCAATGACTGTTTAACATTATCCATGAGTAATTATTCAATGAAAACCAGATGACGACAATGTGTTGTTTAATCCTATGATGATGTACTTAGTTCTTTTGTTTCTAATTGCACGCTTTCCTTTGTTGTAGATCGTCACAAAAAGAAAAATTGATTTAAAGTTGATAGAACAGCTACAGCAAGAAAACCTTAGCCTTATCGAATACAGCCACAACCAACATATATCACCGACCAAATTCACTAACTCAATGTACGAAATAACATATAAAAAACACATTTAATTGACAGTGCAAAAATTAGTTCTACTCAATGCCGGCCATCTTGTCTTGGTATCTTGGCATCTGGTCTGCCAAAATCACTTCGATGCGTGATTGCTAAGCTTGCCTCGTCAGGTTTTCTCGAATTTGGTTTCGAGCTCGGATTGAAACTAGAGTTGCCGATGGACTTGGACCTACTGGAAGGACATTCATTTTTCCAATGACCGTTCTGATTGTAATTATGACATTTTCCTGTTTCATATTTTTTTATATTGCTTTGCCATCAAAGCTTCACTAACTTCACTTTGACAATTGTTTTTGATTCGATCCTCTTCTAAAACTAATCTCGACGTTAGGTTTTCTATTGATTCTACTAAACTGATTCTAGCTTCGCCCACATCGCTTGGGAGGGCAACAGCGCCGTATCTACGGGGGGGGGCGAGGGGGGCTGAGCTCCCCTGAGATTTTCTCCGCCCCCCCCCCTGAGGCTTGTTCCTTCCTTTCTGATATACATTAATGTTCGGAAGAAAATCTGCCCCTAAGGAGGGGACGCTTTTATACTTTTTTCTTGAATACACTTGAGCCTTCGACTACCTCTGAATCACAGCAAAATTTCTTTATATTTAATGAAATTCGTGAGAATGGCGCGCTCTATGGACCCTACTGCCTGAACCAGTGAATTGATTTTCATCAACTTACTTTAGTTAGTTTTTTGAGATCCATATCTTTCATTCCAAAACTTGAAAAGCAATTCCCGTTCGTCGGAGATATAACAAAGACGTTTCTGCGACCTTCAATAAACAAGGTTTTGACAACTTATGACAACTTCGAAAGATCTTGACCGATTTTGCCCATCTTCAATCTCAACATTCCTTTTGAAACTACCTTTCAGGCAGATCTGATTAAAGTAGAGGAACGGGAGTAAATCCTCCGGGCCCGTGCCTGAAAAGGTGGCCCGGGTGGCCATTTTAGTGGCCCATCGTATGGCTGAAGAAAAGAAAAACGGGTCAAAATTTTCAAAATTTCAAACACCTTGATTTAGTAAAAAAGACTAGTTAAGAGCCTAAAAATTTTCGACTACGGGTTGGACAAACACGAAATCAATCAATTATTGCAATTCTTACTTATAATAGGTCCTACAACCAAAAACTTTGGCCTGCAGCAATTAAGTCGTTCTTCGACTTACCTAAAGAACAATAGAGAGCAGTCCAAAATTTTCGCCTGCGAAGCTGTATCCGATGCGGCTATTGAACAATTCTTCGAATTACCTAAAAAACGAGGAAAAGCAGTTCAAAGTTTTTGCCTGCGGCGCTTTTCTCGATACGGCGATTAAACGATTCTCCGATACCTAACGAAAGAGAACAGGCGGTTGAAAATTTTCGCCTGTTGCGCTTTGCATGACAACCTAACTTGCACCAGTTGAACAGCACAATTAAAAAAAAATGCCCGGGGCGTTGGACTCAAAGAAAAGCTTCCAACGCAGTAATAAAATTTTTCTTTGACAGTGTAGAACTTTGACTTTTCTTAAAAACCAGCTTCTTCATAATTTTCATGATTTTTTGACTTATTGGCTCTAGGGAACCTCCAGGTCGGCTTCGGACTCAGTTATCATCTTAAAAACTTTTCAGAACACTATAATATATATTGATACTACTGAATTGCACAAAAAATTTGGGGCGGCCCCCCCCTCCCTTGAAAAGCGGTCTAGATACGGTACTGAAGGGCAAACAGTTCAACACGTGCACTGTTGGTTGCTTTCCAAGTGCAGTAAGTATATCTTTTGTGCGACTTAACAGTAAATCTATCTTAACATAATTCTCACCAACTTTGCCTTTTATAAGGTCGTTCTAACACAAACTGCGACATCTACTATTCTCGTAATGTCGACATCATTACGTACTGCTCCAAATCTCAAAATTCTCTATTAAGTTAGTCTGCTTCAAATGTCAAGTGTATAGAATGTGCTACCATACTATTAATTTTTCCCTAAAACCTTGATACACGTGTTCTCTAAAATTTTAATCTTTACAACTTTGCCTTTAACAGTAAATCTCCATATTGCATAGTTGAGCAAATATAGACGAAAAACCATCTGCTTTCGTATATGGCCAAGAAAATCAATTTCGTCCATTCCATTGGTCCCAGCAGCCAGACGACTGACCAGATTTTTCCTGTTTTATGAGATCAAATGCTTTCATTTGACACCAAAATGAACAATTTCCGTGCTAAACTTGCTGAGGTATTTGCGAAAAAGTTTCACCAGTCTATATCTCCGGAACCACTTGACCAATTTTGCTCCTCTTTCGACTTGAATCATGGTACGAATGTACCTTCCAGGGAAGAAATTTGACGGGACGGACAAACGGACATTCTTTTTCGCTGATTTGTCACCTCTAGACGATATTAAATGCATCCCCCTTACCTCGTGCCTCGATCTACCCCATGTTACAATAAAATTGTTTGTAGTAACCTTTGTACTTCATACGGGTCCAACAAGAGTATTCCATACAAAGGCGGAACCTTTCGCCGAAAGTTGTTGATAGATGGCGGCTAAAACGCATATCTGGAAATGTAAACTTTCGTTTGACCAAATATTTTTGTACAACCGATTTATAATCCGAGATGTGGAAGCATCAATACCGAAAGTAAAGATCCATTGCAAGTTTTTGATGCTTCAAGCGTTCTTGCATCTCGCACTTCATAGTCTAAAAACAGGACATTTCTTCTCGTGACGAAAAGAGAGAGGGGGAAATAAGAGATTCCCTGAAGACACAAAGTAGAATGCAGCTTTCGGACCTAAACATTGCGCAATCTAAAGCCCTTCTGATCAATTCACAAGTAACAGTTCATGGCGATCAGAACATATTCCTAGCAACCAAATATTTGTATTGGAACACACGTAACATTTTCACATTTTATGTTTTATGCGGTTGGGCGATATATGGTGCTGATATTATTTATGTTAAAAGTATGTAATAAATGATTTGTGTTTAGTCATCTCGAATAACAACCGTTATTATTATAATATTAAATCAATATACTCTACAAAAATGTAATCACCACATTACAACATAACATAGATTTTTTTTTAATTTTTTTTTAACACCTTCCGAATTAGAAAACAATTTTTGGTATTTTATTTGATTGTACAACGGATGGATAGAAGGTGAAAATGAATGTATAATTCCATTTGTAACGGGTGGGCGTTTCATAAACGATTTATAATTGAGTTTATAGGTGATTGAGATTCTAATCTTCTTGTGGAAAAAAATTAAATAATATTACAGGTTACAGTAGATAAAATTATCTACAAATTGATAAAGTCATAAAGTATAATTTTTAGAAAAATAAGGTGAATAAATTAGGTGTTTGGAACGGTAACGTTTAAGGTGGAATTTCATATGAGTAGTTCGTTCAAAAGGCCAAGAGAACACAATTTGTTTCTTCACTCAAATCGGCATCTTTGTGTTGCAAACATTCAAATTAGAAAACCTACATCAACTGAATCTCATAAATGCCCATATATCATCGAGTTAATTTCAAAAAAGTCAGCTGTAATTCTTGTTTTATGTGTCTGAGACCTCTTGTGACGTCTAATATCATAGAAGAAGCTTTGTAGTGTAATTAAGCCTAGGATGAACGTTTGTTTGATTCAAACACATGCATAGATAAAGTCTGGCACAATGACTAAGTCTATAAGCTCAACAAAGTTTTACCAGTGCAATTCGTTAATTCGAAAATTATACATTACAGACAAAATATTCCGTATGAACCGTGAATCAGCTTACAGAGAAATGAAGGATATTTAAGTTGGAGTCCCGCAAGGAAGTATATTGGGCCCAATTTTGTACCTTTTGTTCACAAGTGGTTTAGAAGAAACACCGAACGTTAAAGTAGTAGCTACTTTTGCGGATTACACAGTCATTGCATGAAGGATCTTCAGGTATTCTAAAGAGACATAATCAAACAGTCATTTTTTAACTATTTCCCTCTTGGGAACCTCTGACATCGCTTCTGATCAAGCCGGCTCCAAAGAAACTTTTCGTCAGAGTATCGTTTGGAAATCTTTTAGAGAGGAAGAGAATTACTGGTAGTACGGAAAACGGATGTTGGGGTAGGGAGTTCTGAGATGACAGATGACGGAAATATGGCATTTCAATGGAAGGGGTGTACGGCGGAAGAAAAAACTTTCAGGGGGACCTCTACGAAAGAATATTAGGTATTCATAGCCTCTTGCACCTACCTCTCTTTTTTATTTTTATTTTTTATTTTATTCAGTTAAAGATAAAGGCAGGCGTTACTCTCAATAACATATTTATAGTTAATTTATATACCAAAATTGAATTGAAAATTGAAAAACTAATTTAACTAATTTTAAAATCAAAACATAGAAGGGACCCGTACGTATTAGAATAGATGCGGCAAACAGAGTTGATGTTACGAAAAGACTGGAACGTATTTAAGTAAATATTGCGTTCACATTAGACTGTGTTGGAAATTGCCCGTAGGGCAATATTGAAAAACCCGTCCGAAGTAACGGTGTAAAAAAATTCTCCGAACGCACAAAATTGACCTCCAAATAGAGAAAAATGTTCTCCTCAATTTTGTCTACAACATAGAAAAAAGAACTATTTTTTGGGCTAGGGCCGACCTTAGTACTGTCCTAGGGCCTTAATTAGAGGCCTCGGACACATACTTCCAGAGACAAAAATGTTTCCCTCAATTTGCTCTGCAACATAGCAAGAAACATTTTTTTATGTTAGGGCCGACCTTAGGACCGACATGAGGCCCACTTAAGCCCTAAGCACAGGTAAAAATTCTTCTTTAAATTGTCGGCCGTGCCACGATCTTTCAAACAAAAAAAAGTTTTTGAAAATCGGAAGAGATTTACTCGAGTTATGTACAAAAAACACGTAGGGGACCATCCATAAATTACGTACGCTTTTTTCAGTGCTGTCAGCAGATTTAAATCAACAATAACTTGAAAAATATTCACTTTTGAGACGTCAAATGTATAGGCGACCCCCCCAAACTACCCCACTACTATGGGGGGTCGGCCATACATTTGACGTCTTAAAAGTGAATATTTTTCAAGTTATTGTTGATTTAAATCTGCTGACAGCACTAAAAAAAGCGTACATAATTTATGGATGGTCCCTAGGGCCCTAACAAAGACTCTTTTTTAGTGCCCTAGCTAAGTCCAAAGACTCAAAAATGTTTCTTCCACAAATTGTCGGTCATGCCAAGATCTTTCAAACAAAAAAAAAATTTGAAAATCGGTAAAGATTTACTCGAGTTATGTACAAAAAACACATAGAGCCCTAGCAGAGACTCGTTTTTAGTGCCCTAGCTAAGTCCAAGGACTCAAATTAAAAAGATTTTCTTCCATAAATTGTCGGCTATGCCCAGATCTTTCAAACAAAAAAAAATTACGAAAATCAGAAAAGATTTACTCGAGTTATGTGCAAAAGACCAAAAACCACTTGAACGGCCCTAGCTCTGTTGATAATTAGTAGACATCTTTGGAAGGTAAAAAATGGCGTTCTGTCGTGTTAATCTTTGAGGATTGTGACAACTAAGACTGTCTCGTAACGATGAATCTACGTGATTATGTACCAACTTGAACAGCATGATCATTTTCGATTCTTCTGAATTCCAAAGAGTGAATCTTTAGATGTTTCAATCGGTCGCAATACTTTGCACGCGGATTTCCAAAATTGAATTTGAAGTAAAATAGTCTCGTATTTAAAAATAGACTCTAAACAGAGCAGGTTCTGAGAAAAGTACCTCTTACCATAGTTTGAGTGAATGATGGGCCTTTTAAGAAGATACGAATATCTGGTATTATACGGGTTGAAGTTATTAGGAAACTCGATAGAATGGTGCTTCACGTTGAACGAACTGTATAAACGAATTTACATATGGCAAGCTCATACATCTGAGGTATGGTCAGCATATTTGGAAACTCAACCCTAAAAAGTAGTTCAGTAGAATATCGCTCTGGTAATTTATGTGCTGCCTTAAGAGCTCTCTTGTGCAAAACTTGGAGATCATCAATCAGACACTTCCTTGCATAACCCCATACTCCAACACAATAAGTCAAATGACAATGAACTGTCGAGAAGTAGATTAGTCTGAGAATTTTTTTCGGGAGAAAACACAAACGTCTAATAACACCAATGCGTCCGGAGATCAATGAGCCAACAGTTGAAACTTGCTTATCCCAGGTAAAAAATTCGTCAAACGTCAAACCTAAGCATTTAATAGATGAAAAAGTATCAATAGTGACTCCTTTGACTGACAGCAACCCATCAATTTTGACGGAGGGCTTCCGAAAGTGAATCAGCTTAGTCTTACTCAAGTTGAGCGTTAGTCTATTAACTCGAAAGTATTCAGCAATAACTCCTATGTCAACGCCAAGATCAGCAATATTCTCAGAGGCAGAGGGTGAAGAAACAAACATATTCATATCGTTTGCAAAGCCAAAAGAAGAGGACTTCACAGGGAGATCGAAGAAGTCATTGATGAAAATTATGAACAGCATGGGTGATAGAACTCCACCTTGAGGAAAACCAATTGTGACGTCAGCCATAGGACTGCATACCCCATTACACTCGGTGTACTGTCTTCTACCGCTCAGGTAACTTCGGATCAGATCCAGGGCAACAACCCTATTCCCAAAACCTTGCGTAGCAACAGATCATGCTGTATCGAATGCTTTGGACAGATAGCCCGGAATAGCCCAGACACAACCTTATTTTCATCTATTTCCTTGCATATCATACTGCCACTTCCTTCTCTAAAACCATACTGACCCGAGTTAAAGAATTCACAGGAATCAAGGAATCCAACAATCGTCTTGCACAATCGTCTCTAAAATCTTATTCACAGCGGGTAGAATAGAGATCGGTCGATAGTTACCCATATAGACAGGCAGAACCCTACCAACTTTCTTATCATCTGGATAAACACCTTGAAATAGAGAAGAATTGAATAAGTCGCACAAGTATTCTGAGATTGACGAAACACAGCACTTCAGTGAGCCGACGTCGTGCCCAGGAGACTTGTATATCAATATATAAATATAAATATAAATTTTGTATATGACCTGGGAACCGTGTCAATCCATTAAAGTGTACACAGGAAAAACCGTATCTATAAGTCCCTCATACAAGAAAACATTGTCAGACGAACAGTTTAACCGGAAAATGTGGTTCCCAGGTCATCCAATTTTTAATTTTAAACTTTTGAGTGGAATAGTCCAAAACCTAATATCCTAATTTTGTTGTAATTTCGTCAATATACTAAGTAAATGAGAACTTATCGTCTATGATCACTCCTAGATCTTTTTTTACAGAAACTCGTTCTAATTCTTCATTTTTAATCTTATATTGAACTTTATTATGATTGTGACTCGTTCACATTACCGCACATTTTCCGACATTAATAACCATTCTGTTTATCTTACACCAGGATACAATTTTTACCAAATCTTGTTGCAACAGTTCGCGGTCATACATAGTATTGATTTTATTAAAGATCTCTAGATCATCCGCAAATCCAAAGCACGACGATAGCATTGACAAAAGATCATTAATAAACAGAATGGATAACAACGGCCCTAAAATAGAACCCTGCGGAACACCGCAAGTTGGTACTATACGATCTGAATTGGAGACTCCAATGACAACGAACAGAGAGCGGTCTTGCAAATAAGATCTAAACCAATACAAAAGACCATCAGAGAAGGGCTAGTATTTAACTGGTAAGTAATTTTAATAATTTGGCAGTAAAATTTTAATCCAAAAGCTAAATTTATAGAGTGGCAGTAAAAATAATTTTCGGCACTAGAATATTTGGACCCGTGCGAAGTACAAAGGTCCTATACGTTTACTACAAACAATTTTATTGTAACATGGGGTAGGTCGACGTGGGAGTTGGGGGGATGCATCTATTATCGTCTAAATATGACGAATCAGCAATAAAAAAATGTCCGTCTGTCCGTCTCCACTTTTTTTTCCAAACGGCTCAA
>CM055403.1:121892857-121910931 GCA_029228625.1 Pseudolycoriella hygida
AATACGGAGGAAGTGGAATACGGGGGAAGTGGAATACGGGAGAAGTAGAATACGGGGGAAGTGGAATACGGGGGAAGTCGAATACGGTGGAAGTGGAAAAAGCTGAACGTTGAATACGAAAGAAGTGGAATACGGGGAGTGGAATACGGGGGAGTGGAATACGGGGAAATAGAATGCTGGGAAGGTTGAATACGGTGAACTTGGAATACGGGGAACTTGGAATACGGGGAACTTGGAATGTGGTGAACGTTGAATACGGGGTAAGTGGAATACGGGGGAAGTGGAATACGGGGAACGTTTCATACGTTCCACGGAGGAGGTGGAATACGGGGGAAGTGGAATACGGGGAAGATGGAATACGGGGGAAGTGGAGTAATTTTGCGACAAAGAAAGTGTTTTGATTTATAGTGCCTTTCTCGCCCATTCGGATTTTAGTATTATTAGCGGTAATATCAACGAAGTGATTTAATGACATGAAACATTACGCAGCATTATTTAAAACGAGAAAAAGTATGCTTTGGCTCACAGAATAGACAACACGCGAAAATGATAAAGCCTGCGTAGCCCCTAGGGGCGGGGGTTTCGACTACGTAACATACCCGTAAATGTTAAAGCGAAAATGATAAAGCCTGCGTAGCCCCTAGGGGCGGGGGTTCGACTAGTATTATTATATAGAGAGATACGGTCGTATGCTTATAAATTTACTAGTTATCATACAAAAAATACACTGAAAAAAGAGATAATGTCGATAATGTTGGAAACAGCATAACAAGTAAATTTAAAAGCACATTTTTCAACATAGCACAGATGACGTCATTTTCTTACAAAAATGACGACACATTGCTGTTAAATTGATTCCTCCGATATTGAAAATAGCACCTCGCAGATGAGAAGACACTTCATTTTCACCGAAGCGAAAGAGGCGAAAAAAAATTAGCACTTTGAGTACATATGCATTTCAACGATCGAAAAATGAAAGACTTGGTCAACATTCAAAGGGGACGTAAGTAAAGACCTATAAAAATTAATCACAAAATAAACAGCAAATTAGATTTGACAACCAGATTAGTGATTGTGCTTCTGATTGAGAAAATTACACATAAAATTGTAATTTAATGAATATGCGATTTAATATTTCCGGTGACCGGAAAAGGGGCACATGGGTTAGTAATATCGTTGAAAATTTACCTCTATAAAATATAGCATGTAGATTGTAGAAACTAGAAGCGGAGAGGCAATATAATTATTTATTTTTCTATAATACGCAAATTCATTCAGTTGTTAAGTTAAATTAAATTCAGATCATAAAAATGAACGTACGATTGTTTTGCATTTAACCCACATAAACAGAAGCGTATTGTCCGTTTTTTTACATTTTTAAGCTGCAACTCTGATAGCGTGTGAACCAAAACTGATAAGAAACAGATTTTTATTAAGAACTGAGCTATGTACTTGATCTATGAAACAGATTCGTTCGCAGGCCTTATAAAGCTTATGGCTAATTTAAATTCCTTGTTGTTAGGATTTTAATATTCTCGACCGAACTTTTGAACTTGTGAGGTCCTTCTATAGATGGGATTTTTGTCTTAGTAAATTCTCGGTGTATCTACACATTTAGAGAATCGACGGCTTACGTGGAAGAGCAGTGATTTTTATGACGTCGTCAAGCAAGTAAACATTAGTTTGTCAGCTTATGCGTTGTGTCGAAAAACACTATACTTTGACATAGCTCGTTGAGGCGCTGAAGGCGTGGATCATAAGATAAGATAGTTTTATTGAGTGGGGAAGCGCTGAAATTAGCTTAGAATTTTGAGATAAAGAGCAGCTGTGTGTCTCCTGTGTGTGTTGATAAAGAAGGAATCTTGTTCAGACTCCAAGCTCATGTTTTAGCAAGATCCTAATAGAGGAGATGATTCCTATTTGCTTACCACACAGCCAGCAATTTTTCTCATAGGTATAAGGTATAAGAATTTATCTATGGATCACGAACATTTCTTTCAACGATATTTGCCGTCCTCAAAACTAACTGATTTCCTCACGTCGTCACTCCTCACTCTCATTAAATTAAATATTGCACAAATCCTGAATTGACAAACACACAAACTAACAATTAATTCAATTCGATTAAATCAACAGAAAAATCAAACCTCCCCTCTGTATATTTGGAATTTTTTATTAAATCGTGGGAAAATGTGCTTGTAAGTTAAACATACTTTACGTTCAATTGTATGTATTCTTATGTGTTGCACCGTTTCGTCGAAAACAAAAGGGGGAAAATCGACTGATCTAATTATATTTTATGCATGTAGCTGCAGTGATGTGTTTCAATCTTCACATTTCGATGTCACACATTGCACTTTGTGGTTTATTTTATTTCCATTTCTGTTAGAATATCAGTATTTTTACCTTTTTTCCAAGTGTTGGAATTTCATCTAATTTTTGAAGTGTAAAACTTGCTTTCCACCTTTTTTATATTCATTTCATACATATACCTAAAATGCAAACCGTAATGGTTTGTGGTTTGTAATTTATACAAAAAAAATAATGTTTTATCGTCTCGATAAGACATGAATACGGTGTGTGGTGCGAGGGACTGCTGTAATATTGTTTACAGCACACATCGCACGCAATCGAAAATATGTGATTGATTTAATCCGTCTATTATTTGTACATTAGTTGGTTTATTTAATCATTAAATTAAGTCAATATCATTTTTCCGAAAACAAATCCTTTAATTCTTATATTAAGGTCGTTAAAAAATGTTGATTGACGATTACGCCAGTTGTATAGTTTTTGTTTTATTCTGGACATACTGAGAACATTCGACCTTCTCAGATTCCAAGTTCAAAGAGGCCCACTCCAGGTTGAAAATCTTTTGAGCTTGTGAGTGCAGATCTGGAAAATTTTCGCCAATGCATAAAATATCCTACTTCTATGATAGGAATCGTACTAGCCGCTTCAACAGGAAACATATGCTCCTTCCTTCCATGTGAATCTCTCTCTACTACAATAAATATTCGCTAGTGTCGCCCTTAAGACCGACCCATTTTTGCCCGACCTGGATCCCTAAAGACAGAACTTGAATCCAATTTTGTTACTTGATAAGTTCTTATAGAATTATTTCGTCATTATTGCCATGACGCTCAGACATTAACACATCTAGAACAGTTGCGTTATGGAGATTATTAGAAGAGATTAACATTTCGGCATTTCGTGCTAATGATCAGGTAAAGGGGTCATTATATTGGACGCGATGCGAATAAAATCGCGTAAGACGTTTTTACATATTTTACAACGTTAAGTAATTTTTCACTTGTCCCGTTGATTTAAATCAATAATAGATACTTTGTTTTATTTATTTTGAAGAAAACATAATAAAAAAATCGCGCGCGATGGAAATTATAACGAGCGAAAAAAAAATTCGCAGAAGTTCTGCGATGTGATTTTATTCGCACGAACTGTCAAGCATCATATGGAATTACATGTATAATTAAGCGCCAGAAAATTCGCATCGCGTCTCAATATAATGACCCCTTAAGGGCTATTCGCTCATAGTTCAGGCACTACAAATGTATGGGTTTTCATTTAACATTTGACATTGTAGCGCGAGTAAAATGCATTTTGTCGAATATTTCCTTAACTTTGCCTTGAGTTGACGAAGATTTGATTAAAATTGAAGGATTGCGTCGTCATTTATTAATGTTTAGATGTTAAAAATATATGAAATATTTGTGTTTAATTTTTGGGTTTTATGCAATTGCCCTTTAGAGGTATTTTCGGGTCTAGCGAATTTTTAACAGAATGTTAAATTCGCCGGCGCGGCGGATAGTCAGAAGATATGAAAATGACTATTCGCCGGCGCACTTCACAAAATGTTACGATACTCTTAGGCAACGAAACTGGAGGAGTTATCCTTTTATGAAACGTCACAAGAAAAAACACTAAAAATATTGCTAAAATCAGGCATCCTGAGTAACGTTATTTGTAACTTTATTTTTTCGTTACTGTAAGGTGACGCTACAAAGTACGGGTTTTTGTAATCGTTACAACTGTAATAAAAACATAAAGATACAAATTGTAACGTTACAGTGAGAGCATGTAACGATTTGTAACAAAATATTTGCGCTACAATTTGTAACGTTACAAATGGTATTTTTATTTCGGAGATTATATTTGCACGCAGTGCCAATAGTCTCCCTTGGGCACTATTTGCACACAGTGCCAATAGTCTCTCTTGGGTACAATTGGCACACGCGTGCCAATAGTCTCCCTTGGATACTATTGGCACACGCGTGCCAATAGTCTCCCTTGGATACTATTGGCACGCAAAAACTTATAAGAAAAGTTCAATTTGCTTAGTAAATATTCGATTTCAAATATTGCAGAGAGTTACGGGAAACTTTTACTAGTCTCAATTTTTATGTATTATCAATCGGTGTAAATTCATACGAAGATAACTATTTTTTAACCAGCTTTTATAGGTTCAAACAAAAAATTACACCATATCGATAGCAATTTTCTGGGCAACTTTCTACTTTTTCTGATTTGGACCAGTTTTCGTCTTCTCTAACTAATTTCGAAAAGCTACATGAAGAAAATGAAGCTGATTAAAGCTTTTCCAATTTTTATGATCGTAAAATTTTTGTTTATTGTCATATTTTTTTTACCATTTACCATTACATTTACCATTACCATTACTTTAATGAATTTTAGTGACATAGGACCATTTTTCACGAATGACGAATTTGAAAATGTTGCGCAGTACGCTTCGGCTTGCAGAAACCTTACCATCCCCGAGGGATTCAGAATTTTTCAAGTTAATTTTAGGAGTATAAAGAGTGTGGAGAGATTCGACCTATTTTTGAAATTTTTGAGCGAATTTCCTGATAGTTACGACATTATAATTATTAGTGAGTCATGGATTGAAGCAGGCAGTGAGGGGTTGTATATTCTTCCTGGTTATGTTGGTATATTTTCTAGCAGAGTTGGTTTTGGCGGAGGGTTGGCGGTATTTGTCAAAGATAATATAAACTTCTACACTACACACATTGTTTCTTCATCCTTTCACTACATCTCTTTGACAGTGGTACCGCCCGCCAATGCCATTGAAAAAAAATTCAATCTCCATGCCTATTATAGACCACCAGAGGATAGCAACTTGAACTCGTTCTTTGACCACCTCGCCGGGGCGCTTGTGGGTGATTGTTTCGGAATGATTGCCGGAGATTTGAATATCGATATGCTTGCGACTAGCCCGTACAGCAGCCCTTCGTGTCAAAACAGGTATGTGAATATCTTAAAGTGTTGCAATTATTTTCTTGGGAATAACAGAGTGACTAGACCTGAGACTAATACCCTCCTTGACCATGCCGCTTTTGTTTGCAACAAGAGAGTTTCTATCCACTGCTCTACCGTTGAGCACCTTATGAGCGATCATAACGTGGTAATATCGCATGTCGCAGTACCTTCTGCAGAGAAGTACGTTTTTGTCGACAAGGTCATAGTGGACTTTGATAAAGTAAACTACAAGCTGAGCCAGATCTTGTATGACTCCGATGCTCAATTGGTGGATGTCGCTGAAAAATTTCAGTTTTTTTCCTCTGTTTTCAAATCGACTGTTGCTGAATTTTCAATTACTAAGCGGACTAGGTTCAAGACGGCCCACTTAAACTGCCCTTACATGAATGTTCATTTAGAGTATTTATTACGTAAGATAGATAATCTGAGGCGCAAAATCAAGAGGAAACGTCGTCTGAGGCTTGATCATACCTATTTGTCCAAAAAGCTAGTTGTCCTCAAAGTTGAATTTTCTAGACTTCAAATGCAGTATAAAACATATTATTATGAAGATGTGTTTAGAGATTGCTCTGATGTTAAGAAGACGTGGAAGGAAATTAACTTCCTCCTTAGAGGGAAGAAGAAGAAGAGGCAGACTATTTCGATAGTTGACGGAACGACGTCAGTCAACAATGATCTTGTTTCTGCACGTTTCAACGAATTTTTTGTTAATGTGGGAAGGGAACTAGCTAACATGATTCCTAAGACTCCTCTAGATGACCTTAATGCTTTCAACACTTTGAATGCCAACCTCAAGTCGATTTTTTTACAGCCAGTGACTGTGCATGAGGTCAATTCTATTATATCCATGATGGATATAGACAAAGCGCCAGGTCATGACGGGATAACAGTGGGATTATTGAAGTGCTGCTCCCCCTCAATTTCTGAATACCTGTGTGACTTATTTAATTACTTTCTATTTCATGGGGTGTACCCCAACGACTTGAAGATCGCTAAGGTGATTCCTGTTTATAAAAAAGGTCTGAAAGAAGAAGTGAGCAATTATCGTCCTATTTCTGTTTTGCCTGCCATAAATAAGATCTTAGAGACAATCATTCAGCGTTCGGTATTTGGTTTTCTTGATTTCTGTAGATTTTTTAATGTGAGACAATATGGGTTCAGAGAAGGAAATGGCACACATACTGCCCTTTTTGAATTGTCTTGTTTGCTCAACAAGGAAATAGGTGACATGAAGGTTGTGTCCGGATTGTTTATTGACCTGTCAAAAGCATTTGATACGGTCATGCATGACCTTCTGCTATATAAACTAGAGTGCGCCGGAATTAGAGGTGTTGCGCAGGATCTATTTCGTAACTATCTGAGCAATAGAAAGCAATATACGGAATGTAACGGAGTATGTAGCCCATTGTCTGACGTGACCATTGGGGTCCCTCAAGGGGGTGTTTTGTCTCCCTTGCTTTTTATAATATTTGCGAATGATTTCTTTGACCTACCGCTAAAGTCTGTACCATTTTGGTTTGCTGATGATACAAACATGTTCGTTTCCTCGGCAGATATTTCCCAAAACATTGCTGATCTTACATATGATATTGAGATCATTGCCAAATATTTTAGAATAAACAGATTGACTTTGAACCTGAGCAAGACTAAGTTGATTCATTTCCGCAAGCCTTCGGTTAAGATTGATGGACTCCCCCTCTTAACTTTTAACGGCGTGACTATTGAGACGTTCTCCTCGGTTAAATGCCTGGGCCAGATTCTGGATGAATTTGTCTCCTGGGACAATCATATCTCGGCTGTCGGTTCACTTATCTTTAGTCGGATAGGTATTATCAGACGCCTCCGTTTTCTTCCTAAGAAGATTCTCAGACTGATTTACTTTTCAACGGTCTACTGTCATCTGACCTACTGTATTGGCATATGGGGATCTGCCAAGAAGACTTTGATCGATGAGCTCCAGACCTTGCATAAAAGAGCTCTAAAGGCTACACACAAGCTACCTGAACTATATTCAACTGATCTCCTTTTTAGGGTAGAATTTCCGAAGATGTTGACTGTTTTACAGTTGCACCAGATTGCAGTCTGCAAATTTGTATTCTGTTGTGTCAATAACTTAAAGCATCATTCGATCGTCTTCCCTAATAATTTCAACTCATATAATACCAGGTACTCGTACTTATTGAGGAGGCCCACTATTCATTCCAGTTATGGTAAAAGATGCCTGCTCTATTCTGGGGCTGTTCTTTTTAATGCGTTTCCTGCGCTCATTCGTAACCAAAGCCAATTAAAACAATTTCATCATTCGTTGAAGGGTCATTTTCTTCTATCAAATCGTTCGAATTAAATTTTACGATCTATCTGGATAAGCTATTTAGTTTTATTATAACTGAAATTAGTTTTTTTTATAAAGTGTTTAAGTGGTTCCCGCCACTCCTTCTTCTCATTTTCCCCCTTGGTACTATTTTTTAGTTTTGATTTTCAAATATTGGTTTCCTCTTCAAACCACAAAGAAATTCTTGCTTTTGAACGCCATTGCCCTCTGTTTTGTTTTTATTTTTTTCTTTCTGATTTTTTTCTATTAATATTGCTTCATTTGTAATTTGAATTATCTAGTTCTACGTTATTTTACATATTAATTTATCTTAATTTTTTCTTTAGTAGCTCCTTCGAATTGTCCAATGACATATTGGAGCTACGCAAACGCTTGTTGACCTTAAAAATAATTAGAAATAAATAAATGAAATGAAATGAAATGACTACTTAAGGTGTGACCAACTTACTAGTCGAAATTATTTTTTATGTTCAATGTCACAAAATATAGCTTGAAATGTGTCGTAGATGCTGAATCGATTGGCATTGACTTTAGCACACGCTCCTATACAACTTTTACGAGAAAACTTGAAAAAACTATGGCAAATGTTTGGAAAAGAGGTTTTTTCAGAGTTTTTGCAACTTTTCTCGTAAAAGTTTTATCGGAGTTAACGTGTCGTTTACGAGAAGGAGAAAGATCACCCGTAGAGGGTGATGTGAGAATTTTCACGGACGGATCCAAGAAGGAGAAGGGAGCAGATGCGGGAATCTCGCGACAGTTTCTCAAGCAGAAACAGTTGCCATCAGCGTGGTCTGCGAAAAGCTATTGGAACAGCGGCTGGAGGGCAAGAAGGCTGCGATTTGTGCTGACAGTAAGGCGGTGTTAAAAGCGCTGTCATCTTGCAAGCTATTGGCTCAATCAGTCCTGAGAGGTAGAGTGGCCCTAGATGTCCTATCAGAGGAGAACGAAGTAACTCTGGCATAGGTTCCGGGACACTCCAAAATTGAGGGGAATGAGAAGGCTTATGGAAGGAAGGCACTCGGTATTAAAGCTAGATTTGTGCCGGAACTCATTAGGGACAAGGCCAAAGACAATCATCAGAGAGCGTGGGAGCAGCTGAACGCTTGTAGGCAAGCAAACGAGTTTTTATTGGGATGCAACTCGAAGACCACTCAATATCCCTTAAGCTTAGAAAAGGAAAGGCTGAGGTTGTTAGTGGAAGTGCTGACGGGCACAATTGCTTTAGATACCATTTGAACAAAATGGGACTTAGCAACGATCCGAACTGTAGAAGGTGCGAAGACGTATCGGAAACGGCGAAGCACTTCATGTTCAACTGTCCTGCACTATAGAGACTGAGGTCGAAGCACCTGGGTGACTTTTACCTAACATTAGACGAATTCTGAAAGGTACCATTCTACCCTTCACTACAGACAGCAAATGGATGGATTATCCAAACACTTAACACAGCAAAAAAAATGAGTTACGAAACGACACAATGAGCCCAACAAAGATGGCTTCAGTGTCCAGCATGACCGCTTAGTAGTTTTAGTCATTTTGGATTGTATTGTGCTGTATTGACTTGTATATAAGCTTGTATCATGCTACTCGGCTAAATAAACCAACCAACGAAATATAACGAATCTTAACATGACGAACTAATAAACTAAAGTTTTGAGGACGGGTCTTGTTAGGGTGACTGCTCTTTTTCCGGAAAAATGAAATCCGGAAAAAAATCCAGAATCTACAAAATCCGGACGGAGTCAAAATCGGGACGAAAAAATTCGGATAAACTATTACTGTGAATTCAAATATTTGAATTGAGCGAAACTAGAAATTTTACGCTTTAATGAAACGCCACAAAAACCTAGGTGGCTAACAAAACTAGTGAGCTCTTCCTTTTACAAAAAGTCACAAAAACTAGGTGACTAACGACGCTAAGAAGACTAGGGAATTTGCGCTTTAAAGAAATACGGAGAATCAAAATCTGGACAGGCACTCGGTAATTGTCCTGATTTGTAGATTTCGGATTTTTTTTTCGGATCTTGAGGTTCCGGATTTCATTTTTCCGGAAAAATGACGTAAGCACCTAAAATAAAACCAGTCTAAACAGACTTCACATTGTACCTGATAACCATCTAAGTCCAATTTACATTTTCAAAATTCCCATAAACCTCCTTTCATTTGTATACAACATCGAGTGAAATCCGAATGTTTTTCGGAAATTCCTAATAATAAGAATTTGTTTTCGGTTTGAAACGTTGTCATAACTGCCAATAGCACCAGCCTTTTTATTTTTTCGTTACACCTAGTAACGTTACAAATTGTATTTATTCATTACCGGCAATAACGTTACAAATTGTATTTATATTATTTCGTTACAGTCAGTAACGTTACAGACTGTATTTATATTTTTTCGTTATAGAAAATAACGTTACGAATTATGTTTGGGCTAGAATCGAAACGTTGTGTATTTATACACCCATGAGACGGCCACTCTTATAGCGTGCGTTGTGAAATAGTACATTGTGCAACTAGTATTGAAATGTTGATTTTTTCAGCATTAGTCCTATATCGCTACGCTCGTATGGAAATTTAGGACGTGTGCTAAAAAAACATTCCAATAAGTGTTGCACACAGTGCGAAACCGGGGTTTGATATAGGCAGACAACGAAAATTACGATTTTCATTGATCAAATCACTGTTAACATCACATTGCGTTGCTTTTGAATATTTCTAAATCAGTGTGGAAATAACTCATACGAATTTCATTTCCTAACTAAAATGAACAAAACAGTGTGGAAATAACTCGTACAAATTTCATTTCCTAACTTGTCTTGAAATTTTGTACGTTTCCATCTAGTAATCGACATAGAAATATGTCGTATTTCAATCCCCGGTTGCAGAAAAGTATTCTTGTTACGCTCTTTTAAGAATTTGTTTCGAAAGTAACAAACATTTTTACAAAAGTTCTAAGAGAAATAAAACAATGTGTAATCAGCGCTTGAATTGCAACAAAAATGTAAGATTACTCTTAACTGTAATATCGTTTGTCTCATGATCCTTAATTTGAAATCCGGAATAGACGAGTCTTCGTTTGAAAAGTGAGGTTATATGTGAAAACTTACATATTTTTTTAAGTAATGAAAATAAAATGTATCACGTTTCAAAGTTACTGCGTATAAGGCTAGATTTGCACTTACAAAAAGCACTCCGTGTATACTCCGTGTGCACTTCGTTCACGTGACATCTGTCAAGTAAACGGAGAAAAAATTTAAAAAAATCAATTTTGTCTCCGATAGTTTTGACAGTTCTTTTGTATTACTGTCATGTAAACGGAACGTTCAAGCAGTGCTTTTTTAAGTGCAAATCTAGGCTAAATCGGAAGATGGCAGATTCAATTTGTTCATATTGAATTTCACTCTATCGTTCTGAATGTAAGTGAAGTATTCAGCTTTTGGAGGAACATAAAATTGCCACATATATGAACGAAACGCCATTTTTAATTATTTCATTACGTTCAAAAGGGATGTTTCAGCAATTTTACCTTGTTGATATAATTTATATGTTATTTGATTGTGTAACGTTACTGGTCAAAATTTTTTCGTTACAGCCAATAACGTTACAAATTGTATTTTTATTTTTTCGTTACAGGTAGTAACGTTACAAGTTGTATTTATATTATTTCGTTCTAGTGGGTAACGTTACGAAATGTATTAAAATGGAATAAAAATAAAGAGTGGTAACGTGTTACAAAATAAAATAAAAACACATCGAGTAACGTTATCAAGTGTACCAAAATACATTAAAAATACGTCGAGTAACGTTACGATATGTAACTTTTTTCATAAAGTTATAACGTTACGGATGCCTGGCTAAAATCGTGAAATCGATCAGAAACTTGGTGACAAGTGAAATAACGGCCAAAGATCATGTGATTTTGTAACGAAAATACGAAGCTAGTGAACTTGCGATTTCAGGAAACGTCACGAAGGCCTGGGGAATTTTTCCTTTTACGAAATTCAGGAAACCTAGGTGGGTAACGAAACTAGGGACTTTGCGCTTTAAGGAAACCTGGGGAATTCGTCCTTTTACGATTTGTCCCGAAAACTAGGTCGCTAACGAAACTAGTGAACTTGCGCTCTAAGGAAACCTCACGAAGACCTTGAAATTTTTCCTTTTACGAAAAGCCTTGAAACCTAGGCGGGAACAAAACTAGGGACTTTACGCTTTGAGGAAATATTTACGGAGACCTAGCGAATTTGTCCTCTCACGAATTGTTCCGAAAACTAGGTCGCTAAGAAAACTAGTGAACTTGAGCTTTAAGGAAACGTCAGGAAGACCTAGGAACTATTCCTTTTACGAAATGCCACGAAACTTAGGTGAATAACGAAATTAGTGACAAAATATGTGAAAATGACTAATAGCACTAATCATGAAATAAACGAGTTCAGGCCAGACAACATTTTCATATGTGGTTGCTATTCGATTGCAGAAGATATGAAAATGGCTATTCGATGGCGCCGGCGAATAGCCACTATCATATCTTCTGACTATTCGCCGGCGCCGGCGAATAGCCATTTTTATATCTTCTGACTATTCGCCGGCGCCGGCGAATAGCCATTTTCATATCTTCTGACTATTCGCCGGCGCCGGCGAATAGCCATTTTCATATCTTCTGACTATTCGCCGGTGCCGCCTAATAGCATCTCCCTTTTTATTTATTGACTTTATGTCATGGAGGAATGTAGGAATTTGAAATGTTTCGAACAAATATTTTCTTTAGTTTAGTTGTGATCTGGATGAAAATTTCGACGAGTAGTCCCTGCTCTCTCGATTACCCTCACAGCTTCCAAGAACCCTCTGACGTGGTTGATTCTGGACAAACGCTTACACGCTATCTTGAAGCACGATACAATTGAACGTTTAAAATTTTTCCATGCAAAGAAAACAAATTTCGATTTTGAATTTTCTCAGGCATTTCGGAAAAACAATTTTTTAATATGTGGTAACAGTCTCAAAACTTGCTGAGTTTGATTAGTGAAATTGAAACAGTTAGAAAGGGTCGTATTAAAAGCTCGAAACAATTAAGAAAATAAATGAAACTTCATGATTTTAGGGGTATTTGGTTATTATGTAGGGAAGCGTACAGTAGAGGAGTAATGGGTTTAAAAAATTGTTTTTGTAAAACGAGCGAAAACTCTTTCTCTTCTTACTACCAACAAATTTCCTTTAAATTTTACACATTTGAGTAAGGCTACACAACATTTCATAGCAGCAACAGTCGAGACCATGTACTTGATACTGCCTTCCTGGTAGACACCAAACATCTATCTCAACCATTCATCCGTTGTCTCATAAAAATGTGAAGGCAGTATCAAAGCTCGGAACAGGTCACTTTTGACCTGACCTGTGACCTGAAACAGTTGACCTGAAAATTTCAGGTCAGGTTCAGGTCATTTCTTTAACGACCTGAACATGACCTGATCTGTTTTACAATTGACCTGACCTGAACCTGACCTGAACCTGATTTATGGCTGACCTGACCTGACCTGACCTGGGTCGACCTGAACCGACCTGATCTTCCATCTTCGACAAAATTTTTAATACTTTTGATGCCGTTAACCGAACGAATTAAGGGGACAATAATCGATTGAAACAATGTAACAATGAACATGATAATGTTTGTAACTGTACCAACTAAATATATGGACCATTCCATGAAGAAGAGGAACTATGTAACGTAACAACGCTATAAACAACGCTATATTAACCGCTACCAGTTTGTGTTAACATTCAATTCTGTAGTATTTTCTGTAGTATATCACGGTGTGGTTGAACAAATTTTTACCTAAATTTTTTGCATATTCATTTTGACTTCAGAAATGTCTTTTTGGGGTCAAAATAAACAACTTTTGTTCTGGCACTAGGTAGGCGCATCGGGCGGATTTTGAAAAAACGGCAAAAAAGTGTCAAAATATTCGAAAATTCACTTTTTTCGACGAAAACTCACATTTTTTATTTTTTTTTCTGGTTCTTTTAGGCGTACAATGCATAAATCTTCGCGAAAGCTGTAAAATATTATATTTCAAAAAAAAATGTTTGATCCATCTGCGAAATTTTGATTCTTAACGAGTTCTGATCCCAAAACCATCTACGACTATGAAAAAATGAATAACAAAAATGTTGCGTGCTTTTAAATGCTTTTTTAGATAAACCGGTTGATATCAATTGTTAAATGCATTACCAAGAAGAAAGCAGAACAATAAATTGCTATCAATATGACGAGTATGCAAGGCATGAAATTTATTTTGGCTGAAGTTTCGATTCGTCGCTCCTAATAGCAATTAGATTTAATCCATAATAAAAAATTTTATCACCGTTGACGCTGATAGTAAAATAGATTTATTAATTTATTTACTAAGTTTTTTTTCAATAGTAACTA
The DNA here is from genome assembly GCA_029228625.1 of Pseudolycoriella hygida. NCBI lineage: Eukaryota > Metazoa > Arthropoda > Insecta > Diptera > Sciaridae > Pseudolycoriella > Pseudolycoriella hygida. Next base: position 121,906,912 of record CM055403.1, read on the forward strand.
GTCAAACTTAGAAATAATGAAGAACTTGACTAAAACGGCTGGAACGCATTCCGAAAATCGTTATAAACTTTGCATATTGTGTTTGAAGACAAATAGTCGTTCTAAAAACAGATTTACAAAGATTATTGTGCGCGGCAAAGTAGAAGCAATGATCAAAAAACTTTTCGATTATAATGCGTGTGATGAACATTTACCGTGTGCAATTTGTAGTGGATGTTTGAGAAATTTATACCGTTCGGAAAACCGAGGAGATATAACATTGCCTGATTTATCCATATTTCCAGTACTTCCCGCCACGACATCAACCAAGAAAACGAAATGTAAATGTCAAATATGTGAAATGACCAGAACAAATAGACTTAAAGGTAGAAGCTGTGGCAATATACACTAGCAGTTTTATAGACGTTGTTTAAAATTTTAGATGCTGGCGTCACAGGTCGAGGAATAACCAAGGATCACTATATTAAATTATGCAATCTCTGCTACACACAAATTCATGGAAAAAAGGTCATAGTTGCAATAACGTATCTCGATTCTCCAATCTTCAGTCCATCGTAGTTACTGTTCCAACGAAACAAAAAGAGCAAATTCTTTCGTCAGTTTTAAAAGTGGACACAAGAATCAAAATTTCGCAGATGGATCAAACATTTTTTTTTGAAATATAATATTTTACAGCTTTCGCGAAGATTTAGGCATTGTACGCCTAAAAGAACCAGAAAAAAAAATAAAAAATGTGAGTTTTCGTCGAAAAAAGTGAATTTTCGAATATTTTGACACTTTTTTGCCGTTTTTTCAAAATCCGCCCGATGCGCCTACCTAGTGCCAGAACAAAAGTTGTTTATTTTGACCCCAAAAAGACATTTCTGAAGTCAAAATGAATATGCAAAAAATTTAGGTAAAAATTTGTTCAACCACACCGTGATATGTAAATTGTTTAAGTGGTCAGCCAATGAACGTTTGAATTTATTTTGGAATTATTTACGTTCGGGTCAGCTCAGGTCATTCAGGTCAGGTCGAAAAAAGTTCAGGTCAGGTCAGGTCAGGTCGAAAAAAGTTCGGGTCAATTCAGGTCAGGTCAAATCAGGTTTCAGGTCGATACAGGTCAGGTCAAAATTTTTTATTTCAGGTTCAGGCCCAATCAGGTTTCTGGTTTTTCAGGTCAGGTTTCAGGTTGACCTGACCTGTTCCGAGCTTTACACATTAAACACAAAAACACATACCAAATTCTTTTATATGGCCTCTTCTAACAGCCCTGGCGCCCAAACGAGGCCGGTCCCCCCCCCCTCTTTTTTTAAATCTCAGAGGTTGCAAAATCCCCAGGTGAAAGTCCCTGCAAAATTTCAGGAAAAGTTATCGGTCTCTTTTCGAATGCGAGCCAAAGGGTTGTTTTTTTACCAACTAACTAACTAAGTAACTAACTAACGCAGGATGTTTTCACTAACTGTGGATTCTATGAAAATGCACTTTTTGTATAGGAAACGATCACCTTCTAAGGTCATATCTCCGGATCCACTGAACCGATTTCAATGAGTGAAAAGACACTTCGCCTTAGAATTTTCCGTAAAATCCGGGACAAATATTTTGCGGGGAGCACGTCGCAAGGGGGCGGAGGGGAAGTCAAAACGTAGCTGTATGGTTCCGCAGTCCTCGTAAAAATTTTTTGTTCGTATGTGGACTTGCGTCACGGGCGCATTGCTACCGTGCGCCCATGTTGTTGATAGGATGGGGGCTTCCATACGAAACGACACATTTAGAACAAAATGTAGTTTTGTGCTCGGGTGACTGAAGAGCACAGAACTTTTGATTGCAGCATACGATATTACGTAACCTAGCGCATAAAATGGCCAATTTTGAGCCCGGCTCATAGTGGTGGCGGTGCTGACGACATACACCTACCATTTTTTAAATTTTCGTCAGAAACATTTTTCTATCTGTGCATTGTATGTGCTTGTGAACTTCTTCCGATTCATTATTTTAACAAAAGAATAAAGTAAAATTTGCAAAGGCTGGCTTTAAGCCGATGTTATAAATTTTCTTGAATTCGTTCTGTAACAGTTAACAAGTGTATAGAATTCTTTTTGGGTGGTCCAAAGAATTAAAAAATTCGGAAGTGATGAGAACTAAGTCTGGACATCCGATAGGTCAGCGAGCGACTGTGCGTGTTACGATTAAAAGGCCGCTTTAAGAACTACTCCATGATTAATGCACATGCATCTCATAATGAATCTGAGGATGACAGACAAGGACCAATATTATGAAGCGCTCGCAAAAGCCTATGATATATAATAATAATAGCGTATGGTATTGTTCAGACGGGAGGACACTTTTTAAGTTACAGATTCGGCTACCATTGCTGCTATAGCTAGCGAAAGTACTTTCACATGGTATTGTAATGACCTAGCACTAGGGACCACATGCTTAACGTGAATTCCGAACCAAGCCTTCTAAGTATTTTTACACTCTGAAGGATTTTTGAATGTTGCGCCTTTGTACCTACAGCAGTGCTTAGCCCACTAAAGCGCTTTAGGAGTAGAATACCGGCAGCTCCCAACAATGTATTGACCGGTAAGCCGTGTGACAGCTCTTAACACACAACTACACCAGATTTGAACCGATTCAGCCAGCTGTGTATTTGTGTACACGTCTGACAACCGATTTTTTTTTCTGTTGCGGGTGAGTTTCGAACCACCACACTGGCAACTCAAACGAATATTGGAAAGCAAACGAGCTAACCATTACGCCATTGAGTTGTTGATGAATTACCAGCACACGATATTAAAATCGTTTCAGGAGATTTCAACGCCAAAGTGGGCAAAGAGGAAGTATGCAGACCATCGGTAGGAAGGTACAGTCTGCACGATAATACGGTCAGCGGATGATTTTCTTCGCGGCTGGAAGAAATCTAGTGGTGAAAAGTACTTTCCACAAACTACTTGGAAACACCCCAAATGAAATTAGCGGGAGATATCTCTCGGACGTCATTGACGTAAAAACTTGTTGGAAAGCAAATGTCGATTCTGATCGCTGTCTTGTCATGTCAACACTGAGAGCACATCTAGCCCGGTTTTATAATGGTCGAGGGGAAAATGTGAGGCGTTATGCAGTGGAGAAGTTAAAGGACTCACATATATCTGAGACATTTGCTAGTAACATCAGCGACAAGCTTCTACAATTTCAACAAGCACAGCTAGACGACTCTCCTCCCGACTGGCAATCGGTGAGTGAAGTAATCAAACAGGAAGCAACCAACACTTTAGGATATCAGAGTCCTAACGATTTTAAGACCGGGTTTGACGCGGAATGTGCTGATGTTACGGAACGTAAAAATGCTGCACGGATAGGGAAGGAATCTGCAAGAATAAGAAAGTAGAGAGCGGTGGCAGATGAGCGCTACAAAGAACTACGGAGGGAGGAAAAACTTTTGGACCGACGCTAGAAAAAAGAGCTTGAAGAAAGGACGCTTCTTCACCTGGAAAGATTATGTAGTGCCAATGAGTCACGGAAGTTCTATAAACGGATCAAAAACCAAATAAAGGACTTTACCTCTTGAATGATCATTTGCAGAGCAGTTGACGGAACATTTTAACACATTATACAGCACCAACAAGAACAACAAAGCTTCCGGTCCGGATAACATACCAGCGGAATTGCTGAAAATGGGAGGTGAGGAATTGTCAAAAGTATATGATTTACTCAAGCGAATATGGAACACCGAAATGCTACCCGAACAGTTGTTAGAGGGTGCCATTTTACTTCTACCCTGCGAAAACTACAGTGGAGTAGCTTCGCTTGAAACGACATATGAGGTTTCTGCGCGAGTGCTGTTCGGTAGGCTAGATCGACGTGCTGAGAATGTCACTGGGGAATACCAAGGTGGATTCAGACGAGATCATTCAACAACATACCAAATTTTCATTCTTCGTCTGATTCTGCAGAAGGACAGAGAGTTTCAAGTCCGAACATACCACCTTTTCATCGACTTGAAACAAGTATACGATCGGACCAAGCGTAAGGAGTTGT
>CM055403.1:121911431-121971625 GCA_029228625.1 Pseudolycoriella hygida
AAATTTTTACCTAAATTTTTTGCATATTCATTTTGACTTCAGAAATGTCTTTTTGGGGTCAAAATAAACAACTTTTGTTCTGGCACTAGGTAGGCGCATCGGGCGGATTTTGAAAAAACGGCAAAAAAGTGTCAAAATATTCGAAAATTCACTTTTTTCGACGAAAACTCACATTTTTTATTTTTTTTTCTGGTTCTTTTAGGCGTACAATGCATAAATCTTCGCGAAAGCTGTAAAATATTATATTTCAAAAAAAAATGTTTGATCCATCTGCGAAATTTTGATTCTTAACGAGTTCTGATCCCAAAACCATCTACGACTATGAAAAAATGAATAACAAAAATGTTGCGTGCTTTTAAATGCTTTTTTAGATAAACCGGTTGATATCAATTGTTAAATGCATTACCAAGAAGAAAGCAGAACAATAAATTGCTATCAATATGACGAGTATGCAAGGCATGAAATTTATTTTGGCTGAAGTTTCGATTCGTCGCTCCTAATAGCAATTAGATTTAATCCATAATAAAAAATTTTATCACCGTTGACGCTGATAGTAAAATAGATTTATTAATTTATTTACTAAGTTTTTTTTCAATAGTAACTAGTCAAACTTAGAAATAATGAAGAACTTGACTAAAACGGCTGGAACGCATTCCGAAAATCGTTATAAACTTTGCATATTGTGTTTGAAGACAAATAGTCGTTCTAAAAACAGATTTACAAAGATTATTGTGCGCGGCAAAGTAGAAGCAATGATCAAAAAACTTTTCGATTATAATGCGTGTGATGAACATTTACCGTGTGCAATTTGTAGTGGATGTTTGAGAAATTTATACCGTTCGGAAAACCGAGGAGATATAACATTGCCTGATTTATCCATATTTCCAGTACTTCCCGCCACGACATCAACCAAGAAAACGAAATGTAAATGTCAAATATGTGAAATGACCAGAACAAATAGACTTAAAGGTAGAAGCTGTGGCAATATACACTAGCAGTTTTATAGACGTTGTTTAAAATTTTAGATGCTGGCGTCACAGGTCGAGGAATAACCAAGGATCACTATATTAAATTATGCAATCTCTGCTACACACAAATTCATGGAAAAAAGGTCATAGTTGCAATAACGTATCTCGATTCTCCAATCTTCAGTCCATCGTAGTTACTGTTCCAACGAAACAAAAAGAGCAAATTCTTTCGTCAGTTTTAAAAGTGGACACAAGAATCAAAATTTCGCAGATGGATCAAACATTTTTTTTTGAAATATAATATTTTACAGCTTTCGCGAAGATTTAGGCATTGTACGCCTAAAAGAACCAGAAAAAAAAATAAAAAATGTGAGTTTTCGTCGAAAAAAGTGAATTTTCGAATATTTTGACACTTTTTTGCCGTTTTTTCAAAATCCGCCCGATGCGCCTACCTAGTGCCAGAACAAAAGTTGTTTATTTTGACCCCAAAAAGACATTTCTGAAGTCAAAATGAATATGCAAAAAATTTAGGTAAAAATTTGTTCAACCACACCGTGATATGTAAATTGTTTAAGTGGTCAGCCAATGAACGTTTGAATTTATTTTGGAATTATTTACGTTCGGGTCAGCTCAGGTCATTCAGGTCAGGTCGAAAAAAGTTCAGGTCAGGTCAGGTCAGGTCGAAAAAAGTTCGGGTCAATTCAGGTCAGGTCAAATCAGGTTTCAGGTCGATACAGGTCAGGTCAAAATTTTTTATTTCAGGTTCAGGTCGAATCAGGTTTCAGGTTTTTCAGGTCAGGTTTCAGGTTGACCTGACCTGTTCCGAGCTTTACACATTAAACACAAAAACACATACCAAATTCTTTTATATGGCCTCTTCTAACAGCCCTGGCGCCCAAACGAGGCCGGTCCCCCCCCCCTCTTTTTTTAAATCTCAGAGGTTGCAAAATCCCCAGGTGAAAGTCCCTGCAAAATTTCAGGAAAAGTTATCGGTCTCTTTTCGAATGCGAGCCAAAGGGTTGTTTTTTTACCAACTAACTAACTAAGTAACTAACTAACGCAGGATGTTTTCACTAACTGTGGATTCTATGAAAATGCACTTTTTGTATAGGAAACGATCACCTTCTAAGGTCATATCTCCGGATCCACTGAACCGATTTCAATGAGTGAAAAGACACTTCGCCTTAGAATTTTCCGTAAAATCCGGGACAAATATTTTGCGGGGAGCACGTCGCAAGGGGGCGGAGGGGAAGTCAAAACGTAGCTGTATGGTTCCGCAGTCCTCGTAAAAATTTTTTGTTCGTATGTGGACTTGCGTCACGGGCGCATTGCTACCGTGCGCCCATGTTGTTGATAGGATGGGGGCTTCCATACGAAACGACACATTTAGAACAAAATGTAGTTTTGTGCTCGGGTGACTGAAGAGCACAGAACTTTTGATTGCAGCATACGATATTACGTAACCTAGCGCATAAAATGGCCAATTTTGAGCCCGGCTCATAGTGGTGGCGGTGCTGACGACATACACCTACCATTTTTTAAATTTTCGTCAGAAACATTTTTCTATCTGTGCATTGTATGTGCTTGTGAACTTCTTCCGATTCATTATTTTAACAAAAGAATAAAGTAAAATTTGCAAAGGCTGGCTTTAAGCCGATGTTATAAATTTTCTTGAATTCGTTCTGTAACAGTTAACAAGTGTATAGAATTCTTTTTGGGTGGTCCAAAGAATTAAAAAATTCGGAAGTGATGAGAACTAAGTCTGGACATCCGATAGGTCAGCGAGCGACTGTGCGTGTTACGATTAAAAGGCCGCTTTAAGAACTACTCCATGATTAATGCACATGCATCTCATAATGAATCTGAGGATGACAGACAAGGACCAATATTATGAAGCGCTCGCAAAAGCCTATGATATATAATAATAATAGCGTATGGTATTGTTCAGACGGGAGGACACTTTTTAAGTTACAGATTCGGCTACCATTGCTGCTATAGCTAGCGAAAGTACTTTCACATGGTATTGTAATGACCTAGCACTAGGGACCACATGCTTAACGTGAATTCCGAACCAAGCCTTCTAAGTATTTTTACACTCTGAAGGATTTTTGAATGTTGCGCCTTTGTACCTACAGCAGTGCTTAGCCCACTAAAGCGCTTTAGGAGTAGAATACCGGCAGCTCCCAACAATGTATTGACCGGTAAGCCGTGTGACAGCTCTTAACACACAACTACACCAGATTTGAACCGATTCAGCCAGCTGTGTATTTGTGTACACGTCTGACAACCGATTTTTTTTTCTGTTGCGGGTGAGTTTCGAACCACCACACTGGCAACTCAAACGAATATTGGAAAGCAAACGAGCTAACCATTACGCCATTGAGTTGTTGATGAATTACCAGCACACGATATTAAAATCGTTTCAGGAGATTTCAACGCCAAAGTGGGCAAAGAGGAAGTATGCAGACCATCGGTAGGAAGGTACAGTCTGCACGATAATACGGTCAGCGGATGATTTTCTTCGCGGCTGGAAGAAATCTAGTGGTGAAAAGTACTTTCCACAAACTACTTGGAAACACCCCAAATGAAATTAGCGGGAGATATCTCTCGGACGTCATTGACGTAAAAACTTGTTGGAAAGCAAATGTCGATTCTGATCGCTGTCTTGTCATGTCAACACTGAGAGCACATCTAGCCCGGTTTTATAATGGTCGAGGGGAAAATGTGAGGCGTTATGCAGTGGAGAAGTTAAAGGACTCACATATATCTGAGACATTTGCTAGTAACATCAGCGACAAGCTTCTACAATTTCAACAAGCACAGCTAGACGACTCTCCTCCCGACTGGCAATCGGTGAGTGAAGTAATCAAACAGGAAGCAACCAACACTTTAGGATATCAGAGTCCTAACGATTTTAAGACCGGGTTTGACGCGGAATGTGCTGATGTTACGGAACGTAAAAATGCTGCACGGATAGGGAAGGAATCTGCAAGAATAAGAAAGTAGAGAGCGGTGGCAGATGAGCGCTACAAAGAACTACGGAGGGAGGAAAAACTTTTGGACCGACGCTAGAAAAAAGAGCTTGAAGAAAGGACGCTTCTTCACCTGGAAAGATTATGTAGTGCCAATGAGTCACGGAAGTTCTATAAACGGATCAAAAACCAAATAAAGGACTTTACCTCTTGAATGATCATTTGCAGAGCAGTTGACGGAACATTTTAACACATTATACAGCACCAACAAGAACAACAAAGCTTCCGGTCCGGATAACATACCAGCGGAATTGCTGAAAATGGGAGGTGAGGAATTGTCAAAAGTATATGATTTACTCAAGCGAATATGGAACACCGAAATGCTACCCGAACAGTTGTTAGAGGGTGCCATTTTACTTCTACCCTGCGAAAACTACAGTGGAGTAGCTTCGCTTGAAACGACATATGAGGTTTCTGCGCGAGTGCTGTTCGGTAGGCTAGATCGACGTGCTGAGAATGTCACTGGGGAATACCAAGGTGGATTCAGACGAGATCATTCAACAACATACCAAATTTTCATTCTTCGTCTGATTCTGCAGAAGGACAGAGAGTTTCAAGTCCGAACATACCACCTTTTCATCGACTTGAAACAAGTATACGATCGGACCAAGCGTAAGGAGTTGTATGTTGCGATGAAAAAGCTGGGCTTTGAAACAAAAATGATTCGACTTGTGAAATCGACATTGGATGGCACCAAGTGTCGTGTTGAGGTGCGAAATGACATGTCTGATGTTTTTACTGTTATGGAAGGGTTGAAGCAGCGCGATGCATACTCTTCAATTTGGCTTTGGAAATTGCGATGAGGCGTGCTGGAATCAAGACACTGGCGAATGGAACGGTCCAAGTTCTGGGCTTTGCAGACGATTTGGATCTTGTCAGTCGTACACATGTGACTGTAGCGCCGGAAAAGTAAAGTAAGTTCCTTGAATAACCAAACCGGGGAAGTTCGTAAGAAATATTTCAGCTTCGGCAACAAAAAATATGCGATGTGGATTTGTGGATATTAATTTTATGAAGTTTGAAGAAAACGTTTTTTTCTGATTCTAAGGGGTAAGAGCCTTCGCCGCATCACACTACCACGCCTGCATTTTCGTGATGTTAACTTCGGCCGATATAATAGTGCAGTTGATAGAGCTGAAAAATTTGTCGTGATCATTGCAATTTTTTTAACGATTTATCATCGCTTCCAACTTTTCTGATTCTTTGGACCACCCAAAAAGAATTTGATACACTTGTTAACTGTGACAGAACGAATTCAAGAAAATTTATAACATTGACTTAAACCCAGCCTTTGCAAATTTTACTTTATTCTTTTGTTAAAATAATGAATCGGAAGAAGTTCACAAGCACATACAATGCACAGATAGAAAAATGTTTCTGACGAAAATTTAAAAAATGGTATGTGTATGTCGTCAGCACCGCCACCACTATGAGTCGGGCTCAAAATTGGCCATTTTATGCGCTAGGTTACGTAATATCGTATGCCGGTAATCATAAGTTCTGTGCTCATCAGTCACCCGAGCACAAAACTACGTTTTGTTCTAAAGATTTCGTTTTTTGTGGAGGCTCCCATTCCATCAACATCATGGACGCGCGGTAGCAATGCGCCCGTGACGCAAGTCCACATACGAACAAAAAATTAATAACAATTTTTACGAGGACTGCGGAACCATACAGCTACGTTTTGACTTCCCCTCCGCCCCCCTTGCGACGAGCTTCCCGCAAAATATTTGTCCCGGATTTTACGGAAAATTGTAAAGCGAAGTGTCTTGTCACTCATTGAAATCGGTTCAGTGGATCCGGAGATATGACCTTAGAAGGTGATCGTTTCCTATACAAAAAGTGCATTTTCATAGAATCCACAGTTAGTGAAAACATCCTGCGTTAGTTTTTTTTTTTAGATTTATCAGTTTGGGCCGGTCCATTACTGGTCCTTGAAACACAGATCTGATGATCCTTTGTTTCGTATCCCGTTCATCATGTAAATCTCGAAAACCTTCCAGTCCCTACCAGGAACCTGTCTAGAGCGGCAGGTCCCATTTTGGAGACATTTTCGAGTTGGACTACATGACTTCCTAGTGTCCTGAACCTTAGTGAGGAAAATTTCGGGCATTCGCATATGACGTGAACGCCCGTCTCCTCACTTAGGCCACAGGTACAACTGGGGTCATTAGAGATTCCCATTTTTGCCAGGTGCTTGCTTAGTCCGAAGTGCCCGGTGATCGCACCCACCACCCTCTTGATGCGTGTTCTGTCCATATTAAGTAGTTCTTTGGCCCACTTCTCATCGAGCACCGGGAAGAAACGCTTTGTGTGCATTCCTCCTTAATAAGTGTTCCAATGGTTAGCGAATTCCGACCTCACCCAACTCTTTATTGCTTTTACGCATACCGAGTGTGGGATGGGTATGAGAGGTTCTGGCCCGCAACCCAATGTAGCCGAGCCTGTCCTGTCCTGCGTTAGTTAGTTGGTAAAAAAACAACCCTTTTGGCTCGCATTCGAAAAGAGATCGATAACTTTTCCTGAAATTTCGCAGGGACCTTCACCTGGGGATTTTGCAACCTCTGAGATTTAAAAAAAGAGGGGGGGACCGGCCTCGTTTGGGCGCCAGGACTGTGAGAAGAGGCCATATAAAAGTATTTTGTATGTGTTTTTGTGTGTAATGTGTATGGTAGACATTTTTATGAGACGAAGGATGAATGGTCGAGATAGATGTTTGGTGTCAAAAGGAAAGTTGTTGGGTTGGGTGTGTAGTTTGTCGGAGTGACGGAAACAAGGCCGGAAAATAGGCATAGGGGATCATTTTCGCCCATGGAAGCAGTAGCTGCCGCCAAACTGAAGCTTCAGTTTAGCAGAGGCGGCGGCTCAAAAAAACTTTTGATATGTTATAGAGTAAGTTGAGGGAATCATTTTCGCCCATGAAAGTAGTAGCCGCCGCACTTCGGCTCAGCGGCGGCGCGACGGCAGCTCAAAAAATGTTTTGATATGTTGTAGAGAAAGTTGAGGGTATCATTTTTCTGCACTTTCTGAATTCGTACCCCAAAAATTTGGCTTTGCGCGATGTATGTAGTACGGGTAGCCAAATTTTTGCGTGTGAAATATGAAAGCGTAGAAAAATTATTGCGTTGGGAGGGTCCGGCATTTTTAATCGAAAATATTTCAAAGGAATTTTTGCGTTCCGATTCTTTAAGCGTCACCCAAATTGATATCAGTTGTTTTGGAAGAACTGACGAAGATTTGCGTCACATTTCCCTTTTTAAAATCATGAATAGTGAGCTTAAATCACAACATTATGTGCTGACGATGTACTCTACCCGCTGTCCTAAGCACCAAACTACCTTTTGCTCAAAACTTGTCGTTTTGTATGGGAATCCCCTATACAAGTGTCTGTCAAACCCTGAAACACGTGTTCACTTAAATTTAATTCTCTACAACTTCGCCTTTGGAACCAACTTTCTAACTCTCACAGTTCTGGAGATCCGGGTCATCCTGCCCATTTGTGAAAGCGGCCATATACCAGGATTTTACCACATTTCCCCAAAACCCAAAAACACGTGTTCGCTTATATTTAATTCTCTACAACATTGCCTTTGACAGTAAATCTCCATATTGCATAGTTAAGGAAATATAGACGAAAAACTGTTTTCGTACATGGCCAAGAATCTCAATTTCGTCCATTCCATTGGTCCCAGTGCCCAGACTCCTGTACCGATTCCCACAAAAATTTGTTCCCAGTTTTGTGACATCAAATGTTTTCATTTGACACCAAAATGAGGAATTTTCGTACTATACTTGCTGAGATATTTGCGAAAAAGCTTCACCATCGACCCTCGAAAAACCATGTTTTTGGTCACTTCCTCGACCATATCTCCGGAACCACTTAATCGATTTTGCTCATCTTCGAACTTGAATCATGGGAGGCATGTACCTTTCAGGGAAAAAAAGTCTAGGCTGATCGGTTGAGCCGTTTGGAAAAAAAGTGGAGACGGACAGACAGACGGACAGACGGACATTTTTTTTATTGCTGATTCGTCATCTCTAGACGATAATAGATGCATCCCCCCGCCTCCCACCTCAATCTACCCCATGTTACAATAAAATTGTTTTTAATAAACGTATAGGACCTTTGTACTTCGTACGGGTCCAATTAACACTAGGGCGTGTACAGTACACTAAATATCTGTATACTCAATTTCCCAGCAACCCGTTGCTGGCAGTATTGGTTCGAAAAATTGGCCTAAAATGACCTATAGCTCTAGACAGGTGGGAGGGTGGAGGGGTCCCAAAGCAAAACATATTCGCACTATTGAGACCTATAATCGTGACGAATTCAATTTGTTTTTATTGTACCTTACATGAGTTATAGTCAAAAAATTCACCCGCCAATTTTTGTCACGATCAAGAAGGAAAATTTTTCGAAAAAATCTTTTTGGTCAATAATATAGTCAGAAAACTAGAACGACCCCTCCCTCGAAACAAAGATGAAACCAAACCACCAAACTGACATAGGGGTTTTTTGTCCATAGTCCATTGAATCGAATGGACCATAGGCCGCCAAAATCTGCGACATCATGTCCCAAACAAGGACGAAGATTTTGAAAAATCGCTCTTAAAACATAAATACAAGAGAACCAAATAAAGTGACAAAACTAATTCCGTTTTTATTTACAAAAAATTGCTTCGAAATTATTTGTCTTTGGCTGGCGGCAACATCGGCGGCGGCGCACATTTTTTAGCGGCACACTTCTACGCCGAAGTTAATGCCGTGAAGCCTATTTTGAGACCAAAGACAAATCGTGCGAAAAAATCATGTAAGTTGGAAGTCGGTGTATATCTTCCAGCGGATCATGCATACCAGGTAGGTAAGTGTACCGACTCTGCTCCGCATAGCCTGGTGGCCAATGTAGAGAGATCATTTGAGGGAGGGTAAATTGCACTTGGATGTTTCATGGACAATGGACATTCAAGGCACTTTTGATAACACCAACTTCGAGATCACTCGACAGGGCCTAGAAAGCAAAGGAGTAGCATCAACGGTGACGAGATGGATCACTAGCAGGCCCAGGAACAGGGCAATTGAGGCAACAGTGTGTGGCCATAAAGCCATCTAGGGGTTGCCCCCAGGGTGGAATACTCTCCCCACTACTGTGGTGTATGGTCGTGGACTCCCTCATCAGGAGGCTGAACGACGAGGGAATTTTATATATATATATATACCTGACGATTTTGATCAGATGGAAGTTCGAGAGTACGTTAGGTGACAGGATGAGATGCTGAAACTAGTGGAGGAAACTCGGACAAGACGGACATAGTTCTCTTTAGTGGAAAAACTTGTTGGCAGACTAAGGCTGTTTAATAAAGACATTGTTTCCGGAGCGAGGGTGAAATATCTGGGAGTCATTCCCGACTCCAAGTTGAAATGAATCGATGCGTCACGGACAAGGTAGGGAAGGCTCTAGAAGCTTCCTGGATTTGCAGGAACTCGTTTGGACAATGGCAAATTATGGATGTATGAAGTGGCCATCAAGCCAAACCTATGATGAGCCATGGCTGCGTGGTGTGGTGGTCGAGGCTCGAAATAAAGAATACGGTCAAAGAGCTGAACGAGATTGAAAGGCTAGTATGCATTTGTATTACTAGAGCTACGAAATCGACAGCTACGGCGGTTATTGAGACGCTGATCAATTTACAACCGATCCACGTGGCATTGAAGGCAAAAGCTTTTATCACGGCGGATAGGTTGTCGCAGAACGATCTCTGGACTCCGAACTTCATTTCGGGACATGGGAAAATCAAGAAAGTTATAACTGACGAGGTCTTTGAGATGCCCAGGGACCGTATGAAACCGGAGGCAGACTTCGTGAGACGTTTTGAAGTCCTTGACCCAGCAGGTTAGAATGGCTGCAAGGTTAGCCAAGTTGCCGATCAGGTGAAGGAACCGTGAGCTTCACTGACGGTTCTAAAACTGCAGAGGGCGCGGGACCCGGAATATCCTCAAGGGAACTATCGATGGACAGATGGTTTTACCTAGGGAGATTCGCCGATGTCTTTCAGGCTGATACTTTTGCCGCACTTATGGGAGTGGGGGAGGCAGTTTCGGAAGAAACATGTGGGGAGAGTGTTATAGTCTGCACTGATAGTGAGGCGATGATTAAGGCGCTCATGTCGCCAGTCGTGACATCCAAGCTAATAAGTGAGTTGAAGGAAACCTTGAACCGGACGGGACTGAGAAATCGTGGAACGCTGGTCGGGGTGCCCGGACACTCTGGCGTGGAGGGTAACGAGAGAGCAGACGAACTTGCGAGGAAAGGCTCGGCAACACCAAGTTGCGGTCCAGAGCCTCTTATACCCATATCACACTCAGTGTGTGTAAAAGCGATTAAGATTTGGGTGAGGTCGGAATTCACTAACTATTGGAGTGCCTATGATGGAGGAACGCACATGAAGCGTTTCTTACCGGCGACGAATGGGAAATGAGCTAAAGAATTTGCTAAACATGGACAGGTTGGTGGCTATGATCCTTGAGCACTGTGAATTGAGCAAGCATCTGGCTAAAATGGGACTCTCTAATGATCCCAACAGCACCTGCGGCCCCAGTGAAGAGACGGGCGTTCATGTTATATGTGAATGCCCAAAGTTTTCCTCATTGAGGCTCAGGACTCTAGGACGTCATGAGGTTCAAACCGCAACAGTGACCAACATGGGACCTGCGCCGCTCTGAATAGGTTCCTAACTGGGACGGGGAGGTTTCCGAGATTTACATGATGATCGGGTAACGAAACAAAGGATCGCTAGATATGTGTTTCAAGGATTTATCAAGGTCCTACTTAAACTGATAAATCTAAAATATCGCTTTCAAAGGCAGCTATAATGGATAATGAAGTCGAATTTCGAATGTGTTTTTCTTTAAAACGATGCGACCTCTTTAGCCGATTTGTAATCGCTGTTGGCCGACGTTACCGATAATTAAGTAGCTAGTGGTGCTTAAAACTTTGAGTGGAACTATATTTTGTACAATGTGCCGTTGCTTAACTGTACGCACATTTACGAATGACTTTCAATCGAAATAATGGTTTCAACTGAAAATATCTGAAAAAAAAACTCGTCTATAAACCCCTCAAAATGTAATTGAAATAAAGTAGGAATTTAAATTCGCTTAGGGTTCACCGAAGAATTTTGGGCGAAATACCAACGTACGAGAAATTCGATACAACTGGGAAGAACTCTATATGGAGCCAGCTGAAATTGTGTAATTGAATTTAAAATCCGAGAACGCAAATAAATGCGAAATATTTACCAGCATCGAAACATCATACAAGCCATGGTTTGATGCTTGTAATATGATTTTCTTCATATGTGTCCATAGGTTCTTGTCATGATGTAACATTGGCAACATTTAACTCCGTACAATATCTTTGTTAGCACGGTACGTATCAGATATACTTTGGTAAACATAAGCAAATGTTTTTAAGTTATGGTTTCGGAAGCTGTGGTTACTCAATGGTCGGTAACGATTCCTTTGTTTGAATGAGTTTAATAAAGTGTTGCAGTGCCGATAGAACACACATGCTAATTTCTTGCATTTAATTGATTTTCGAAATGAACCAAGACGAGTCTATTGGTCATTCCACATGGTGTGCATTAACAATTTTATTTAATTTGAAATTTCCACCCCTGAAATTATCTCTATTGTTATTGTAATCTAATAAATCAATTTAAAAAATAATTAATCATCGAAATGGGCTTCTTTTCACAAAAAATGCTTCAAAAAGAAAAAAAAATAAAATTTAATTTTACGGCAATATTGAAGAATATTATACGTAGCATTTTCCGCTCACTGTAATTCTTTGTTCTCATATTTTTTTTAACATATTTTTTACTTTACTTTAAAAAACGCCGCTGCTATTCCTATGCATTTTTTTAATCTGCTAAAATCACTAAGATATGTTGCTAGACATTTCGGCCTCGTACACAGGTAAACATTTAAATATCTTTTTCAATTCACTGTGGATATTTAGATTTTTCTGTTTAATGTTGCAATATGGATTTGGAAAATTATGGACTTTTTATTTGTTGCTTGCAAAATGCCACGTTTTGTGCAATTTCTGGGTTAAAGTACTGGAGATTTACAGAATGTTGTTTGCATGATTTGCAGCATGCAACGTAATAAGCTTAGTTAAACAAATTGGATGATATTTTCTGCAGCAAGATGTGGCTTTGAAACATGAGACATATAAATTAGGGGTGATACTACTTTTTATGGGAAAGAAACTCCTTAAAAACATTATTTTGGTCCAAAAACCTCAAAAAACTCCTAGACAGAGTTTTTGCTTGCTGTCTACCAATTGCGATAATTCGATTTCTAAAAATTGTCCACTTTTCGTATCTTTGCCCGAAAGAAAACAGCAAAACAACGAATCATAGGCGCGCGGTAGCGATGCGCCCGTGACGCGAGTCCCCATACGAACAAAAAATTCGGAAAAACTTTTTTCGTAGACTTCGGAACCATATATACAGCTAGGTTTTGACTCCCCCCCCCCTTGCGACGTACCCCCCCGGGAAATATTTTTCCTGGATTCTACGGAAAATTCTAAGGCGAAGTGTCTTTTCACTCATTAAAATCGGTTCGGTGGATCCGAAGATACGACCTTTAGAAAATGATCATTTCCTATACAAAAAGTGCTATTTCATAGAAGCCAAAGTTAATGCAAACATCCTACGTTAGTTAGTTAGTTAGTGGGTTAGTTAGTTAGTTCCAGGGCCATTTGTATGAAAAACCGTGAAAAACCACTTTTTTGGCTCGTGCTCGAAAACGGCTCGATAACTTTTCTTGAAATTTTGCAGGGACTTTCGGGTGGGCATTCTTCGCCATATGAGATTTTAAAAAAGGGGGGTATCGGCCTCGTTTGGGCGCCAGGGCTCTTAGAAGGCGCCATATAAAGCCCATATGCAAGTGTTTGTGTAAGTAGTGTGTATCACATTTTGTATGAGGCAATGGCTGTGTGTTCGAGATAGAGGTTTGGTGTCAAAGGGAAAGTTGTTGGGTTGGGTGTGTAGTGTATCAGGGTGACCGCCAAAATGGCGGAAAATAGGCGGGGATTAAAAAAAAAAACTATTGATATGTTGTACAGAAAGTTGAGGGGATCATTTTCGCCCATGGAAGTAGTAGCCGCCGCGCTTCGGTTCGGCGGCGGCTCAAAAAAAAACTTTTGATGTGTTGTAGAGGAAATTGAGGGGATTATTTTCGACCATGGAAGTAGTAGCCGCCGCGTTTAGGTTCGGCGACGGCGGCGGCTCAAAAAATTTTTTTGATATGTTGTAGAGGCAGTTAAGGGAGTCATTTTCGCCCATGGAAGTGGTAGCCGCCGCGCTTCGGTTCAGTGGCGGCGGTGGCTCTAAAAAAACCTTTTGATATGTTGTAGAGGAAGTTGAGGGGATAATTTTCGCACATGGAAGTAGCGGCCGCCGCGCTTTGGTTCGGCGGCGGCGGCGGCTCAAAAAAAACTATTGATATGTTGTAGAGGAGGTTCGAGAGGTTCATTTTCGCCAATGGAAGCAGTTGCCGCGCGCTTCGGTTCGGCGGCAGCGGCGGCTCAAAATAATGCAAAACATTACTATCACAACGAAAACCCTTTTTAAAAGGGAAACGTGACGCAAGTCCTCGTCCCTTCTTCCAAAACAACTGATTTCACAACAAAATCATGATATCACAAATGCCGGATCCGCCAATGTAGTAATTTTTCTACGCTTTCAGCTTTCATACGCAGAAATTTGATTTCCTGTACAAAAATACGCCATACATCCCATAAAGTCAAATTTTTGCATTGTGAAAGCTTATAGAACAGAAAAATTATAACACCGGGGGGTCCGGCATTTGTGACGCATTTTTTGAATCAAAAGTGGAAATATTTCAAAAGAATTTTGTGCGTTCCGAAGCTGCAAGCGTCACCCAAATTGATATCAGTTGTTTTGGAAGAAGGGACGAGGACTTGCGTCACGTTTCCCTTTTAAAAAGGGTTTTTGTTGTGATTGTCTATTCTACAAAATCCATTTAATTCCAGAAAAATTAAAATAGCTCCAATTAAAACTTTTTATTCAATCCACGTTTTTAGTGCGACGTGATAAACATCATTAATTGGAAATTAAGTTTTATTCCTCAGCACAGTTTGAATTTTTCTCGTACTTGAGTTTGATCTCTTCGATCTTAGGGACTGTCCATAAATGACGACTGCTTTTAGGGGGAGGGGGGGGGGGGTCATAGAAAACAGACAGAATATGACAGGGGTAGGGGGGGGGGGCTCGAGAAAACAGACGTCTGTTGAAAAAAAAAATTAGAAGATGAAGTGAAGAGCCCCATGTGTTGCGACATTAGGTTTTGATTCACTGCAATCGCAATCGTTTACATATACACAGAAAACAATGAATTTAGCTCAGT
Source organism: Pseudolycoriella hygida (assembly GCA_029228625.1). Lineage (NCBI taxonomy): Eukaryota > Metazoa > Arthropoda > Insecta > Diptera > Sciaridae > Pseudolycoriella > Pseudolycoriella hygida. The sequence goes on from CM055403.1 coordinate 121,925,867, forward strand.
AAGTGAATTTTCCTAGTAGTCCAGGGATAAAATTTTGGATTAATAGGTGGAGATTGGCGATGGCACATATTTTTGCGCTTGCTGCGGCAGTGAATATCGTAACCTGGAATTCTTAGGAGTTGAAACGACCGTTGGTTCGGCTTGCTCGGATCTCTCTTGAAATGTTAGTGCAACACTTATGAATGATCCACAAACACTTATATAATCCACAAGTCTACGTGGAAAGAAAATGCGTAGTGTAATTATTATAAGTGTATAACAGTACACCGCATGATGCCATTAAAAACGTTACATTCTTTGACCGATTTTGTTGTCTATAATCCACTTTTTTATTTTGAAAATATGACGTCTGTTTCGGGGGAGGGAAGGGGGTGTTCGGAAAAACAGACAGAATATGACAGGGGGAGGGGGGTAAAAAAACTCGGAAAAAAGCAGACGTCATTTATGGACAGCCCCTTACCCCTTTTGTGCTTCCCACGGTCCTAAAAACATTTTTGAAGACCTGTCGAGTATTTTCTTGAATCAGAAAGTATTCTAAAACGTCAGAAAAATCAATTTCCCAACTTTTCTGACCAAAACGTTTTCTTCTAATTAAACATAAGCAAAGACCCGAACGTATCAGAAAAGATGTGGCAAACAGGATAGGTGTTGCAAGGGGCCGTTACACAAGTCTTCCTCGCCAAAAAATTACAAGAAATTTGTTTCGTAGACTAAGGAGCATATACAGTAGGCTGTTTCTCAAATTTAGATGTTAAGTGGTATTTTATGTCCCATGTAATGGGCAAGTAAAGTTAGTGATGAGATCACCCCCTAAAAAAATTGTGGCTTCCAGAAAACACGTTTTAGATATTTTGTGAACCGAAAAAATATTATTAACATTCACCGCAAAATCCTTGAAGTTTTAGACTTCAACGATTTTGCTGGATATGTAAATAATGTTTGTTGGGATCGCAAAATATCTGAAATGCATTTTCTGGAAGCCACAATTTTTTGAAGGGGTAAAGTTAGAAGTTTGCTTAGCGAGAGAAAAACTTACAAAAGGATATCCGCCAAAAAGAACTCTTACAGAGCAGGTGTGACGCAAGTCTTTGTGTCTGCTTACAAAAGTTCTGAATTCAGTAAAAGCGTCGTATTAAGCTTCTAACACTTTCAGTTTTTACACTGCAAAAAGACTTTCACTTCTTTTCGCGAAGAAATTTACATTTTTGCACGTGAAAAGTGAAAGTGTTGAAAAAATATTACGCTGGTGGATCTGGCATTTGTGACGCAAGTTTTTAAAAACACAACGTAACTTTGTTTTCATTTTTTTGCGTGCTTAAGCTGAATGCGTCACCCTCCTCTGATTTCAGAACTTTTGTAACAGGAAGCTAATATTTTTGCATTAGAAGCTTAATGCGTCACTCTTTCTGATTTCAAAACTTTTGTAAGCAAGAAATCCTGAAAGTTTTTTTCTATAATGTAATTCTCACCAAGTTTGTCTTTAGAAGCAACTCTCTAACTGCCATAGATCCAAAGATATGAGTCGTCCCTCCCAAACCTAGAAGTTACTAAATCCCGGGATTAAGTCATTTTTCCTTAAACCTCTGAACGTATTCTCTAAAATTTTATCATCTACAACTTTGTCTTTGGAAGCAACTTTCTAATTGTCATAGCTCTAGAGATATGAGTCATCCCTCCCAAGAAGGAACTTCTTAACTCTCATAATTCCAGAGATATCCATCAGTCATCTCTCCCAATTTTAGAAGTGATCACATCCCAAGATTCGCCTATTTTTCCTTAAAACCCTGAAGCGTGTGTTCTCTAGAATTTTATTCCTTACAATCTTGGCTTTGGAAGCAACTTTCTAATTCTCTCAGTTTTCGAGATATGCGGAATGACGCCCAATTCTGGAAGTGGTCATATGGCAGGATTGGGTCATTGGACCCGTGCGAAGGACAAAGGTCCTATACGTTTACTACAATCAATTTTATTGTAACATGGAGTAGATCGAGGTGGGAGTGAGGGTGATGCATTTAATATTGTCTAGAGATGACGAATCAGCGGAAAAAAACGTCCGTTTGTCCGTCTATCCGTCCAGCCATTTTTTTCTAAACGGCTGAACCGATCACGCGATCACATTTTTGTTCTGAAAGGTACATATGTCCCATGATTCAAGTTCAAAGATGAGCAAAATCGGTAAAGTGATTCCGGAGATATGGTCGAAAAAGTGACCAAAAACATTGTTTTTCGAGGGTCAGTGAAACTTTTCCGCAAATATCTCAGCAACTTTTAACACGGAAATTATTCATTTTGGAGTCAAATGAAAGCATTTGATCTCATAAGACTGGGAAATTTTTTTTGTGGAAATTGGGTTAGTGGGACCAATGGAATGGACGAAATTGAGTTTCTTGGCCATATAAGAAAGCAGATGGTTTTTCGTCTAATGGTCCCAGTGCCCAGACCACTGACCCGATTTCCACAAAAATATTTTCCCCAGTTTCGACACCAAAATGAACGATTTCCGCGACCTTTATCCGCTGAAGAAAAAGTTTCACCGACGCCCGAAAATCCATGTTCGACATCAACTTCTTCGACCATATCTTCGAACTTGACCCATTTTGCTCTTCTTCGAACTTGAATCATGGGAGGCAATAAGTAACAGTGAAAAAAAAAAGTTTAGAGTGATCGGTTGAGCTGTTTGGAAAAAAAGTGCAGACGCACGAACGAACTTTTTTTTTATTGCTGATTCGTCAAAAATAGACGATAATAAATGTATCTCTCCACCTCCCACCTCGATCTACCCCATGTTACAATAAAGTTGTTTGTAGTAAACACACACGACCTTTGTACTTCGTACGGGTCCAAAAACAGTTTTGAAAAAATAACCAGTTGAGAATGGTCTTGCTGATCTTGTCGAAATGGGAATAGCAAATCGCGACGCAATTGTGGAATATGCTGAAGATACCGTCTGTCTGCTGAATCTGTAGAGTGATACCAACGCATTTTAGATCCGTACAAAGTGACGAAGTGAACAAAGTATACAAAGCTTACGCGTTTACCGCTACGTTTTTCCTATTTTATAAGTCTTTTCGAAAAGTCAATGAAGGCCCGAAAATTTCTTGAGTTTGGGCCCTTGGACTTTGCTATAGCCCAACAGTTGATCTTCGTATAGGTTCTATCGGATTTACTTAATTCTTTTTCTGCTTGAGAGATAATGAAGAAAGTATTTGAGATATATGCCTGTGCTTAGGTACCAGTTAGGCTAAAAAAATTGGTTTTGCTATGTTGTAAAGAAAACTGAGGAGAACATGGAACATGTTCATGGAAAAATAGATCCGAGGCCTCTCCTTTAGGCCACATTGCGGAGAATCTAGTGGGATCTGGAAAGTCTACCTGCGTCACTAGCTGTGGCTTCCGTGTGTATCGTTGCACTAACTTACTTTTGCGATATTTTGCATGCGTAAAACATAAAAACATACCCAACTATTTAACTACAATGTGCTATTATACGCATTTGTCTGGATATGAAAAAAGGCATGACCTATGAACAATAGCAACAAATATACGCAACAAATAGAAAGCATTTAATTATGTTGCCTTCATTGCACCAGACTACAACATTGTAAAGAACTTATTTCATTGAACAAAATCATAACAATGATAGTGGTCGATGCGTCTCAGTTATAACTAATATAGGGAGCATGTTGTTTTGACAAAGATGTTTAACCCTATTTTCCAAAAACATTAACTGATTCTATTGATGCATGGTACACACATCTAATCGCATCTAATTCGATATGACATAACAAATGTAAAATAATTGAACAAGAAATGATGCTGTAGATAAATGACATCTTGTTTTTATTGATAAATGGATAGAATACGGCAATGTATTTTTTTACATTGGCGGCTTCCAACATAATGTGAAATGTTCGCGTATACAAAAAATTTATTTATATTTTAAAATAACGAAAATATTGCAATTTGAAAAGCTTATTAACTCACATGAAAACGGCCATTTTTGAAGTGCTTAACTGGTCTAAGCATCGTTATCATCATTGATTCAAATGAACAAAAAACAAAAAAAAATCATTAAGTGTTTGCATGGAATTCGGATTTGCCAGTCTAAAGAGCGAGCTAAAGAGCGAACCACTCAACAACGAAATGTTTACAAGCGACGTACCGTATAGCTAGACGCTCTTAATTTTCATTTTCATGTTTTTTAATGTTGAAGGGCGAATTTGCAATGAAAAAACGGCTTTCATGAGAGGCATGTTGAAAATATGTACCGTTACGTACGTCGAAATAAAACAACACATCTTGTAATTGCTTCAGATTGTGTACACTTCATTGTTGTTCGCATGGAAGTTATGAGTAGAAGTATCTCAAGAATGTCATGAGTTGTATTTTAAATTTCCCAAATATTTTTCTGTCATCCGATGTTCAAAGGTTGCAAAAAAAGAGCTATACACATTACATTATCTAAAGAAAAAATCGATTCAGACACGTAATTGCGGCATCGGCTTCTGTCATGGTACAGTGAATTGCATGATGAAGTCCATGATTTTTATACCAGTCAGTAAAATGAACTACTTTTGTATGATGGATAAACTGTCATGAAATTCACTAAACTTCGACGATATCCCACTAGGCGCATCAACCGCTGCACAACCATTTTCAGAGTGAGTTTGATCTAGAGGTGTGCGCCGATCGAAAAATCTCGGCGGCGGCTAGCCGAGTATTAAGGTGTCGGCGGCGGCTAGTCGAGTATTACTGTGTCGGCGGCGAAACATTTCTCAAAATGTTAAAGTTACTGCTTTTTATGTACGTTTTCTCACATATATGCCGATCCGCTTTAGATTTTACTCAAATCACTTTTGGAAAAGTTTGCGTAATTGATTCAATTAGAAAATTCCTAAAATCGGGTAGAACTGGATTATATTTGGTATATTAGTATTATTGGCGACTTTAGTGCAGTGCCTACCCACTATATATCACTATATATCGTATCTTAAACGTACAGCATCCGTAGTTCGTATTTGATTTGACATCGACAGTAATAGATTGTGGCTAGTTACCTCTGAAGGCTCTGAAGTAGAAGTAATGTGTCATGGTCAGCTAAGAAGAATAAATTGTGGAATAAGGTAAAGCAGAATTCAGCTATGAAGAAGTGATGGCACAACTGAAGAAGGGTTTAATTCTGCTATGAATCACCGTCATCATCATTATCAAACTTTATAGACCATTTGTACCTTTCGGCGTGTGGTCTTTACACTCCCTTTATCCTCCTGTCCTGTGCCAAGGAGATGGTTTGTTCGCCCAAAGTCCCCTAACTTCTAAATCTCATTTAACTCAGTCTATGAACCATCTCCTTGGCCTATAAATAGGACGCACACACAAGACCTAAGCATTCAGTATCCTCTTTGGCATCCTGCTACTGCCCATCCTCTGAACGTACCCGTATCATCGCAGACGACTAACCCTTGCCACCTCCGATGTAACCTCTAAATTTTCCCTGATTGTCCCACTGCTCCCTCTGTTGGCCTGAAGATTGAACTGTGAATAACCACCACTTAAATCCTTCTTGTTGAACACATGCGACCTCAACTGACTGGCAACCGCATTTGCCATTTTTCTCCTTTCCCCAAATTCCTAAGCCATCCTCCGAAAAAGTGGCCACTAAATATTTAAACTCAGAAACCTGTTCCAGCTGTTGCCCATTTAAACTGAAACTACTTATTTCCTAGATTTAGCGACATTCATAACCTACGTTTTCCGGACACTTATTTGCATTCCGTACTCCTAACATGCACCATTCAGGCAGACGATATTCCTCTGCAAATCACTGGTATTATCTGCTAATAAAGTTAAGTCATCCGCATTCTGCTATGAAAACACTTCTTATTCTTCTTCAGAGCGAACTAGCCATCCTGTAACCCTCACAATGGTTCACGTTACAGCCACTGTTTTTAACTTTTACGTCGGGTCAAATTTCAGCTGCTTTTGCAATATATCTCGTATTGGCGAAACAGCTGAAATTTCACGAGACGTAAGATGAAAAAAAAAATTGATGTCAATAAGTGTTGCTCAGATAAATCATTAACATTTGTTTTCATTCTCAAATGTTGCACGAGGCATTTGAAAAAATTGACCTAATTTTTAAGCCGATGAAAACCGTCGGCGGCTGGCGGCGGCTGATGACATTTTTCATCTTCAGCGACGAAAGTCGGCTGAGGACCTCCGGCGGCGCACACCTCTAGTTTGATCACAAAATCTACTCACCCCTTATGCCTGTAATAATAATACCCACATCCCTGTGATCTTTTCTGTATTCAATATGTCGCTTTGACAGGAAACTTCCTCTATCGGAATTTGTTACTCTAATTTTGAACTAGTGTCTGATTATAATCGCATACAAAAACCTCTTAAAATCTAAAGTGTGACGCAGTCCGTAAGTCCGCTTCCAAAATTAATAATATCACTTGAGGTGACGCTATCGCTGATAATACGCAAAAGTTTGTTTGAATGGAATCTTGTGTTCAAAGTTTTAAATTTCTGAATAAATTACAGCCCTTTTTTTGATACAAAATTATGCAGTTATTAAAGCTAAATTTCGCGAGAAAAATTATTAAAAGAAATTAAGTCCGTGATAGGTTTTATTATAATAAAGTTTAATGAACAAAATTATGCGTGCGTACAATGGTAGGTTCTCCGTGAGACTAAAATGAAAGTAACAAAAGAGAACAAAATCATCATCAAAGACCAAGTTCATTTAAACGTTATGGATGGAGCTTTTCTATTTTTAACACTCCCACTTTTAATTAAATTTCTTAATTAAATGCAAAAAAATATTTAAATATTGAACCAAAAAAAAATTATGAAACCGCGATGAAACACAACATATAGGTCGACCCTGCGGAATGTTGCATCCCCTCAGCTTCAGTTCGATAAAATATGATATTGCATTGATCCCCATCATCGATCGGAAGCGAACGAAACTTTCTCTTGGCAGCGCCTTCGTAAGAATGTCAGCAATCTGGTCTTTGGATGGAATGAACTGTAAATTAAAGAAACCATTAGCAAATTTTTCCCTAATAAAATGATATTTTACGTCGATATGCTTGGATCTTTTATGATTTTCAGGATTTCTAATCAATTTAATTGCACTTTGGTTATCAACAAACAAGGATGGGACGCTATCGTTAGTAGGAAGCAATTCCAAAAACAATGTCTTTAACCAGATCAACTCTCGAATTGAATCACTACTGGCGATATATTCTGATTCGGTACTTGACAACGCCACGGTTTGTTGTTTTTGTGAACACCAACTTATTGGAGCCGATCCGATTATAACAACAAAACCAGTACGAGAACGTCGAGTAGAAGGGTCCCCAGCAAAATCTGCATCGCTGTACACGTTTAGTTGAACACTCGAATTTACCATGAATTTGATACCATAATTTGATGTACCTTTGACATATCTGAGAATTCTCTTCAAAGCATTCCAATGAGAAATTAATGGATTTTCTAAATGTTGACTTACGTAACTTAAAGCAAAGGAAATATCTGGCCTAGTAACTATGGCGAGATACATCAAAGTTCCAAATAATTCGCGATAGGGGACGTTCACTGCAGGCACGAACTCTTGCGATTGATCTGTTCTAATTACGTTGGGATCCGACGGAGTAGAAACTGGATTGCACTCGTCCATTCTGAACTTGCTTAGGATTTTCCGGACGTATCCACTCTGATGTGCGTATATAGAGCCGTCAACACCTTTCCCAATTTCCATTCCCAAAAAAAAATTCAATTCGTTGAACTTCACATGAAACTTGTGTTGCAAAGCTCGATCTAATTTCGTTGCGTCACATTCATCTGTTACAGCAATTAATCCGTCATCAGTCCAAATTGCCAAAATATTAACTTTATTATTGTTTCTTGCAATAAAAACACACGGATCAGCCTTGCTTGCTGTTAGACCAAAACTTTGAAGAAAGTTCGTGAATTTTTTATTCCAGCATCTTGAAGCCTGCTTAAGACCATAGAGACTACGGTTTAGACGACAAACTCTGCCAGTGTTATCATTATATCCCGCTGGTTGTTTCATGTAAATTTCCTCCTCAAGTTCACCGTAAAGGAAAGCTGTTTTGATATCGAATTGCTTGAGGATTAGTTTTTCAGTCGCAGCAGTGGCTAATATCATTCTAATTGATGCGAATTTGACGACAGGACAAAAGGTTTCTTGGTAATCAATTCCATATTTTTGAGTGAATCCTTTAACTACTAGCCGTGCTTTATAACGATCAATAGCGCCATTCGCCTTGTATCTGATTTTGAATACCCAACGGTTGTCAATTGCCTGTCGATTTTCTGGTAAATCTACTAATGACCAAGTGTTGTTCTCGATCAATGAATCCATCTCTTCTTCGATTGCGATGATCCATTTTTCTGCATCCGGCGATTTAATTGCTGCGGCATATGATTGCGGTTCTACTGTATCGAATGTGTAGCTTTCAGCAACGTTAAGTAGCTCAGCCATGAAAGAAAAAGATGGATTATAATTTACGTTAGGCATCGCGTTTCTGTCTCTGAGTACCCTATCCGATTCACCATCAAACACCTCTGAATCGTCTTCAAACATCGTCACGTTGCTATCATCGGGAAAATACTCTGATTCCGAACTAATGTTTATTGTTGTGACCGTTGAACTATCTGATGACCCTGATGAATTTAAAACCTCTTCGGGGACGTCCGGTTCAACCAAATTTGCGACTTCCACTGGTGTTTCACTAATTTGGACTGAATTCGATGATAGCTCCACTTCAGTGACATTCTGTTCAACCATATTCATCCAACCACTCCCACTGCTCTCATTAAAGGTTACATCTCGACTGATGATAACTTTATTGGTTTCAGGTTGCCAAATACGATACCCCTTCGTGTCATCAGAGTAACCAACGAAAATTCCTTCCTCGGCTTTACGATCCCATTTCTGACGTTTATTCTTTGGGATATGTGAATAAATCTTGGATCCAAAAATTCTTAAATAATCCAATTGAGGTTTCTTGCCGAACCACAACTCGTAAGGTGTGACTCCTTTGACTGAGCTCGTTCCAGTGCGATTGAGTATGTAGACTGCAGTGTTTGTCGCTTCTGCCCACAATTTGATCGGAAGATTTTTGGCATGAATCATGGTGCGAGCAGATTCCACTATGGTCTTCATCTCTCGTTCAGCGGAACCGTTTTGTTCGGGTGAATATGGAACCGTTCGCTGGTGCCGAATTCCTTTTTCTTCCAAAATGTTAGTGACGTCGACATTCACAAATTCTGTTCCATTATCTGACCGCATCACTTTAACTTCAAAATTTGTATTCATTTTCACACTTTTCAAATATTTGTCAAGGACGCGCTTGACTGCACTCTTTTCTTTTATAAAGAAAATTGTCCGATAATGTGAAAAATCATCTTTAAACAGAATAAAATAGCGAGATCCACCAATTGACCTTTCCTGCATCGGCCCGCACGTATCGGTGTGTATCAAGTCTCCAGGTAAATTAGCTGATGTTCCTGAAGGTTTAAACGGCAGGCGATGTTGTTTACCGAGGACGCATGAATCACAAAAAAAATTATCATTGGAATACTTAATGTTCATTGTCTTAAGAAATTCTTTGACTCGAGAGACGTTTTGATGGCCGAGACGTTCATGCCACAATTTGAGATTATAGTTACGATTACTGGTTTTAGCAAAATTTACCTGACGAACTTCATTGTTTAACTCGCTGTTCATCAAAACTTTAAATTTCATCTCAAACAATCTCTTACCTTGTGCTCCCACTGCTACGACAACACCATCTTTCTTAAAAAAACATTCGCTACGATTGGCATAAAATTTTAGTTCTTTGTCAAGAGCAGTCCCAAATGAAAACAATTGCAGTTTAATATCAGGAACATGCAGGACATTTGTTAAGCGTTTATTCTCCCATGTATTACCATTAAAAGAAAGAATTTGAATTTCGCCTATACCAATTGCGAAAATATGCTTACCATTGCCAATTCGAATGGGGATGGGTTTCTTCATTTCTACATATATGCTAAACCACTCACGTTTATTTGACATATGCTCTGTTGCACCAGAATCCATAAACCATTTGTTTTCCTCATGTTCTTCTTCGTAGAAATCTACTTCATTTATGGTAGCTTCATACAGTGACGCGCCAATTGCACTATAATTTTCGTAATTTCCAACGCAGCTACTAGATTCACACACAAGAGCGTCTACAGCGTCGTTGCTTCGATGTGGACTCGATTCACCATTATTTTTCAATAACTTACAATCTCTTTTCCAGTGGCCCGATTTATTGCAATTATAACATTTCCCTTGCTTAACGAATTTCGAATTTGATTGATGATTCTTTGATTTCACATTTGACCTTGCAAAGAATGCATTCGAAGATGCCTCGCTTTCACCTTCATTTGCCAAAATTCTTGCCTCTTCTACCATTAGACGCGAAGTTAAATTTTGAATTGTTCTATCTTTGACATCTGTTGACTCCCATGCGCTGTGAAAGTGATTAAAAGTGGTAGGCAACGTCATCAGAATTTTTGTAATCAACATAGAAGGCGATATCTTTTCTCCCAAGTCCTTTAACTGTTGAGCAATATCCTCCAACTTAGAGATGTGACTGGCGATATTATCATTAACATCCATTGTGTAAGAATAATACTTCTGAAGTAACAAATGGATACTTGTTGCCGATTTCTGCTCATAAACTGAATGCAACTTGTCCCACATTTCCTTTGCGGTGTTATAATTCATAATGTGGAGTAATGGTTTTGTGCCAACTGTCGTTGCAATGTATCTTTGCGCTTTGTTGTCCTTTTTCTTCCATTCTTTCATTTCCGCTGTATATCGACTAAGGGTTTGAGCAGGTGTTTCCGAATTCCGGCTCTCATTAACAGGCGCAGGTTCTGTTCCCGAAACAATATCGTACAGTTCGGAAGCATTCAAAATAACTCTGATTTGGAACTTCCATCGAGACCAATCATCAACATCTTGAAGTTTCTCGATTTTAATCGTCTCGTTTTCCATGTTGGCAACAACAAAATTAAAACTGTCAAAACTTGACGAAGCTTTTAACTTTTCGAAACTGAGCGATTAATGAACCTAGCAGAAAAAACTTTCACCAAAGAGACTTCCGCTGATTAGAAAACCACGTTTTCTTTTCTTTATTTTTTTTTATGATCAATTTTCCAAAAAAAACTTATTTTCCAATTTGTAACAAATTGTCTACAGCCTCACAATTCACAATCAGTAATTACTGTTTTTGAACTTTTGGTACTTTTTACTTTTGGTACCGATTATTGAATACACTTTAATGTTCGAAGTGAACTTTTCGGCCACAATCACAATTTTCACGTTACTTTATTAAAACTAACTAAACTACGTAACGAAGGCCCATAACCTATTAAAAGAAATTAAGTCCGTGATAGGTTTTATTATAATAAAGTTTAATGAACAAAATTATGCGTGCGTACAATGGTAGGTTCTCCGTGAGACTAAAATGAAAGTAACAAAAGAGAACAAAATCATCATCAAAGACCAAGTTCATTTAAACGTTATGGATGGAGCTTTTCTATTTTTAACAAAAATTTTATGTTTTTGAAAAAAAATTTTTCAAAAAAAATTTTCTTCCGAAAAAAAATTGCCCTCCAAAAAAATTTTTCAATCAAAAAAAATTTTCAACGGTGAAAAATTTTCAGGACAAAATTGTTCCGAAAAAAAATGATCTACGGAAAAAAATTGTTTCCGAAAGAAATTTTCCCGAAAAAAAAATTCGGAGAAAAAATTTTTCGTCCGAAAACTTTCCTCCGAAAAAAAAGTTCTCCAAAAAAATTTTTCTCTGAAAACAATTTTTCAAAAAAAAATTTTCTCCGAAAAAATTGTTCAGGAAGAAATTTTTCAGAAAAAAATAAATTTTTTCGTACCAATCTCTAAATCTTTTCTGAAGAATCCAACTCTCTAGCTATTCTAATTCTATTCTAAGTGAAAGAAAAATGTCCAGAACTATTTTCTATACTTTAACAATCTTATGGTTGCCCTTTAGGGTTAGAACCTTTATTTTCTCGCATTTGAGCCTTGAGCCTTTGCTTTCGAAGAGAGGTTTTCAACAGGGTGATCCATTAGGCCCTCCTAGTTTTTGTATAGGCATTATGAGAATGACTCATTTTCTTTTGTCTAGACTTAAGAGTGACTTTGCGAATTCTTCGACCAAATGAAATTCAAGTGGTCTCCGATTCTTGAGATTGATGGCTCATTTGATTCCTTGGACCTATAGGAGAAATTCGTAGAAGAACATTTTTTCCGAAAACTCAGATCTGAGTTGTGGAATATTTGAGGAATTGCTCTGCATGGAAGAGCCCAAAATCGTTTTTCTTCAAAAACTTCAAGACGGTTGAGCGGATTTTCCTCAAACTTCTCAGGAGTGTACTCCTCGAAAAGACGAAGAGTTTGAGCCCCCCCCCCCCCTTGCCCGGAAACTATGGGTAGGTGGGAAGCTAGAGCCAATTTTAGGGGAAAAAACTGACTTTTTAAAAAGCGTCTCACCACGTGTACCAGCGCATTTCCGCGGAACCAAGTATATCATTGGAAAGCTCATGTTTCCTAGTTTCTAAAATTAATAACAGTTCACGTGACAAGTGCCGGTACAAGATTTGGCTGAGGAAAATGTGAAAAATGGCCATATTCGGTAACTTCTTCGATTTTCGATGCCTCCAGTGAACTAAATAGCCAGAAAAAACAATTGAGGCACTAGAATGTCCCTAACATTCGTTTCGGAATTTTTAAAGAGTTTTGAGCTCGGGTAAAAAATTCGCAAGGTGAAACTTTTCATCAACGCGAAGCTTTTCCAAGGTTCTGACCTTATGTTACTCGCGCAAACGTAGTCTTCCTTTCATTTTCTGAAAAATGCTACTGTAAGCTTTCAAAAGTGGTACAGCAAGACAACTTTCCCGAAGAAACCAACTTCTAATCTTCTAAGATAGCATTTTTGAGTATTCACAAAATCCAAGTTGGTGCCGCTTTGACTGCTGGCAGCCATTTTCTTAAGATCCCAAAAAATTCTCCTGACTAAACTTCCCCGAAGAAACCAACTCTCTAACTATTGTCACTCCGGAGCTAGAATTCGAAAACTCCAAGCATTACCTGAAAAACGCTCAAAATTGACCACTTTTCCACATGCCACGGCTTTTCCAGAATTTTCCCGGAAAAGCGGCATATGAAATTTTTCATTTGGGGCCAAGACTGACGTTCACTGAAAATTTCAGGAAGATCGCGTGACTGGTTCTCGAGATCGAAAATCATTAATAGATAGACAGAAACCGACAGATCAGAAAAAAAGTTTTCATAATGAGAACAATAGAAAAATCCATGACCCATAGAAAAATGTCATTTTTAAACCTCGATATCTCAGCCAATTTCCAACCAATTTTGATGAGTCTGGGCTCGTTGGAAAGCTGCTTGGGCGCGCTTAAATTAAACTTGAACGTTGTCGAAGCAGTGCATACAGTCCATACATTTGGAATGATAACTCATTCTATGTGTTGTGCTGATTTACACATATTCCTAGCAAGACATAGGTATACTGAAGCGGTCGAGATACGCCGAAATCAGCTTTTGCCCTTGTTATTCATCTCTTGCTTAAAAAGTAATTTTATTTGTACTTTTCAGTTGATTTATCAACAAATTTGATCGTATCGAAGCAATACAAATGATTTAGTAATTTTAAATTATCGACCAAGCAAAACAACAATACTTCAGATAAATTTTGTTTGTCCTTCGCCGACCAGTGTCTCCCCAATATTCTTTAAAACACTTAGATAGCACGAAGAGTAGTGAATTTTCTAAAAAAAAGTGGGATCAAGGCAACGCTTCACAAGTACACTAACCTTTTGCCGATAACTTTTGTAGTTCCTTTGAAACGAAAATATAAAATGTGTTTTGTATGACACATTTATAATGCTGTGTGCATAACATAAAAATGTCTATGTCTACATATGAAACGAATTGGTCAGAAAAAGCAATTTGGCTGTATCATTTACAAGAAATAGCCATTAAGAAAATGGAACAAAAATATGCCGCCAATCTGTCTGTACAACAAAAGAACAGGTCACATGGGTGAAGGATACAATTGTGATACATTAGTTTCATGCTTGAAATTGACATTTTTTACTTTTGTATCTAATAAGAAGCATGTAAAACTTAATACATCACTCGGAAAAGGACCTTAGCTCTTGTGTGACCTAACTAGCTATTGAAGGTAATACCAACGTGATGTTCAATCAGAAAGAGTTTTTTTTGCATTTTTTTCATGTCTTTGTCCCAAATTTATAAGTGAAATGAGCGACGATATTCCAGATAAATCAGCATTGCTGCTTGCGCACATATTTTTAAGCTAACAAAGGCAAATGAAGACTAAAACAAAATACCGTCACTGAAAGTCTTTAAGAAAAAATTTACCGGTTTTTTACCGGATATTTTTTTGAAAAAAATCGGTATTACCGAAAACCGGTTTTCAAAAAAAGGCCGGTACATGGATTCACCATGAAGAGAAGGGGGTGGTGGGTTTGTAGAAATGTTACGTAACAAACACTTTTACAACCAAAAACTAAATTTGTTCAAAATCGGATACGAGAAATTGTTTTTTGATCATCTGTTGTATGCTTTTCACTTGGTGACGCAATGCTATTGTTTCTAGTTATCTTTCTCTAGTTTTGAAAAATCATAAGATACCACGTTTAACGTCATAACATTTGCTTCTTTTTGTTAAAAAATAAATTCATCAGTTTTGTTACGTAACAGGGGGGGGGGAGGAGTAAATCGGGGAAAATCGGATATTTTTAACTGATCGATTTTGCAAATCTTCTTACTTTGTTACTTTTTAGGATCTCTGAAACGGCTCCGACGATTTTGCTGAAATTTTAAGGGTAGCTTCAGATCATTAAATTAGTTGACACGTATTTTTTTTCCTTAAAAAAACTGACCCTTCCTGGGATTTCAGGGATTTAGTTGCTTCCAGACTCAGTTAGGATGACTGAATAACTCTAAAACTATGAGATTTAGAAAGTTGGTCCCAAAGGCGAAGTTGCAGAGAATTAAATTTAAGCGAAGACGTTGTTCAGGGTTTCGGGGAAATATGGCCCAATCCTGGTATATGGACAGGATGACCCAAAGCCCTAGAACTACGAAAGTTAAAAAGTTCTTTTCAAAGGCGGAGTTGTGGAGAACGAAATTTAGTCGAACACTTGATTCAGAATTTTGGGGAAATATGGCCCAATCCTGGGATTATTGTCGATTTCTCTTGCATTCTTCAATTTCCATCAGGTTTTTCGATATCTTTCGGTTATTCTCCACATGTGTGAGGTCATCCAATAAGGTTTCCTATTGTTTTGTGATGAAGGCGGCTTTCTCTGGCAATTTTCAACTTCAAAAATTTTATGTAGATTCTGTATATTTGTAGAGAGATAAACTTCTAAAAGTACTAATATCCGCATAAAAAAATTTCTTACAGAGGAGGTGTGACGCAAGTCTGCTAACAAAAGTTCTGAAATCAGAAAAGGGTGACACATTAAGCGTCTAAGAAAAACGATTTTCTTCCAGATACAAAAGTTCCGAAAAAATCGGAAAAAGGTGCAGCATTCAGTTTTGAACACAAAAAAAAAATTAAAGCGAAGTTATGTTGGTTTTTTTTTTTTAAATCGCGTCACAAATGCCAGACTCACCAGTGTAGAAGCATAGAAAAATTATTTCGTTGTAGGGTCTGGCATTTGTGACGCAATTTTTTAAAAGCACAACGTAACTTCGCTACAATTTTTTTTGCATTCAAAGCTGACTGCTACATCTTTCTTCAATTTGTTCAGAACTTTTGCAACTGGAAGTAAATCGTTTTGGGGATTGGGTAGTTAGATAGGGTAGCGCTTGATAGAATATGAGCGGAGTGTGGTAGTCCGGATCATATGCCAGGCGTGCAACTGTCTAACTATCAAGTGCTCTTTTTACGTCCACGTCGTAGTCCCTGGGACCTCAATTCTCTTCGGAGTTTTGTGCTAAACTTAAGAGTGCTACCTGACGACTTGTCTACGGGTTGTCGGGGAAACGGATCAGTGGGTTGAGCGAAGTGTTAACGCCTCTTCCTCGTAAAAAAAATCACAGTTCAAGAAACTCTACAAGAGCCTCGGATAAACGGACGGATTCAACAACGACGACCACGGAAACGAAAGTTGGACGTTGCGCAGTGGAGAAGTCTGGCCCAGGATCGCTCCAGATGGAGAAACTTTGTAGAGTCAGCCAAAACCCGCTTGGGTTAGAAAGGCTGATAAGTAAGTAAGTAAGTAAGTAAGTAAGTAAATCGTTTTGCCTTATACGCTTAATGCGTCCCCTTTTCTGATTAGCTCGGGTTAGCTCAGTGGTAACGTAATGGCTTTCCACCAAGGATACCCGGGTTCAAACCCCGGTGTGGACAAATCGTGTATAGGATTTTTCTTCAACGCTTATCATGAAAGTAACGTACCTAAGCTCACCCAAACATCGTAAATGGGTAGTTACGGTAGCAATATCGCAACGATTTGTACACAACGAAGTATGACGTCACCCATATTCGATGCACTGTGTACGGAACAGGCAGGCTCATATCCAGCTGCTACGTTAAGGTGTGTGCAAACGTCAAGAAAATAATGACAAATTCCATACCGTTAGGGTTGTGATTCGAATCTGCTCGACGCGCGCTTAGGTGTTGCCAGATGTACTAGCGCGCGACAAAATACCGAATCCGAACCACGCTCGGAATACACGTTAAGCATGTGGTCTCTAGCGCAGTTAATCCACATTAGCTGGCAGTTACTTGACAGACACTTAACAGTGCTGCTCCCAACTAATCAGTGCCGTTGGGATTAGTATTATTTTCTGATTTCAGAACTTTTGTAAGCAGACATAAAGGGCTCTAGGACCGATTATCTCCTTTCAAAATGTTCCCACACAAAATATCCCACAAAAACAGACAAAATATCCCCAGATATAATGTCTACTCAGCAATGGTGAATATATGTAGGTATTATTAATGAGATATTATATTGTGTGTTGGGGGGCTCTGCCCCCTCATCCCCGCGCCTGCGGCGGGCTTTTGTAAGCCTTGCAGGCGGCCTTACGTAAATGGCGTGCTGTCCCAGACCCCGCAAGGGGGATATTCCTCCTTGACCCCCCTTTTCGGGGCTACCGCCCCTCGACCCCGCTTTTTTGTTTTTGGTTGTTTATTTCAGGCCTGTGGCGCTAAGTGCATTTCACATTGAATATTCTTAATTTTTTGAGTGTGGATATTTTGTCTGAGGGGATATTTTGTCCTTCTTTTTTAATGGAAAAATTGTGGTTATTTTGTCTGGGGATATTTTGTCCACGTCGATATTTTGGTTGGGGATATTTTTTTTTGGACATTCGGTCATTCCCGATACAAAGACTTGCGTCACACCTCGTCTGGAGATTTTTTTTTGTGCGGATATAATTTTCAAAAGTTTTTTGTTTTTATTTAAGCCTTAAGTATATTAGCACAATAAATGAGAGCACTTTGAAATTATCGACGGGATTCATCCAAAGTTATGTAATATCGTTATTTTGTCGATTTTCTTAGAAAATCGCCAATATCATAGGTACGATTATACGATATATTTATGTTGATTAATTCAATGTACACACATAGACAGGCTTAGAGCATATAATGTTATTTTTGAAAATAAATACAATAAAAAAAAACTTTGAAGGAAAAAGTCAATTTTGCACATACCTTGAACATCACAACAAAAACTCTTTAAAGGTAGAGTGTGACGCAGTCCGTAAGTCCGCTTCCAAAATTAATGATATCGCTTGAGGTAACGCTCAAAAAAATTTTTTCTCCAAACAAATTTTTCCTTTAAAAAATTTTTACGAAAAAAAAATTTCTCCAAAAAAAGTTTTCTCCGAAAAAAATTTTCTTTCCGCAAAAAATTGTTCTCCAACACCTTCGGAATACTTTGTGTCACCTTTGGTTGCCTTCGGAACACTTCGTGTCACCTTCGGTTGCCTTCGAAACGATTCGTGTCACCTTCGGCTGTCTTCGGAACACTTCGTGTCACCTTCGGCTACATTCGGAACACTTCGTGTTACCTTCGGCTACTTTCGGAACACTTCGTGTTACCAATTCTTCTAACAGGGCTCGGAACGGATCGGGTTCGGATTGATCCGTATCCGAAAATGGTAATATCCGATCTGATCTGATCCGATTGATTTTTCTTTTAAATTGATCTGATCTGATTTGATCAGTTTCTAATGATAATCCGATTCGACCTGATCCGATTTGATCTGATCCTATCCGATTGATCCAATATTTTTGCAGCTTTTAATAATCATAATAATTATACAAAAACAACTCACTCTATTACATTTGAAAAGTTTGTTTTTTCAAGCTACTTCACCAAACTATTACTTCCATAGTCGAAAATTATGACAAAAACAAGTAAAGAAATATATTATAAATTAATTAAAAAAGATAGGGGCTAGAGCCGACGTTCGAGCCAATTCACGGCGCTAAGAAGAAGTCTTGGACTTATGCACGTAAATTGACAAGGAAATCGATAGCTTTGGATATTTTTCAATCAAAGAATACGTCCATAACTCATTGTCAATTCTTCAAATTTGAAATTTTATTAGATTTCAAGCTCAATTTCGAATTCAGCTCAAAAAAACAAGTAAATCAATAAATGAAACACACTGACTTTTCACTAAATATTTTTTTCTGAAATCCACGACTTTAAGCACATTACTGCCGTAATTGTGCTGTGTTTCAATCCTCGACGGTGGCACTCCTCGACTGGCATTCAACAAGTCGCGCTTTCCTTTAATGTAATTTTGCACAGGAAAGGAAATTCCTATTATCTACTTGTCCAACAATCAAGGAGACAAACCGTTTTAGCTAACAGCGGTTGTCGCAAATGCCTATTGAATTCTGAAGAGGAATTGGTACAGCCACGACCTAGATCGTTTTAATATGTAATATGACAAGAACTCATCGTCGTTGCAATCACTCACTGAAGCTTGCATGACGAGATGATGAAGCTGTTGTTAATACAGATATTCAAAAGCCATTAACAATTCTTAAAAATTCTTAAAAAAATCTGAATAGAAAGAAATGTTGCTCATGATGTTGGGTTTTCATGCGTTTCATACAGTCTTCACAAGCTTTGCGCGACCTCTAAACTCATTCCTGGAGCGTTTTTCTGTTCTAGAGGATTATTTAGTAATGGAAAAAGAAACGAAATAGACATTTAGGTCAATGTTTTGCACAACTTTTGCGTGACTTGAGTAGGGTTAGGCTATGTGTAAATCGCAATCACAGAATGATTCTCAAACTATGGCACGTTCTCATTTTTATACTATGACTTCAACCACTTGAAGATAAAATAGTTGAGATTGAGAATTTGTTTTAGTTATTTATATTGGCTAACCAAAGCTTCTATGTGATTAAAGCACACGGCTCCATGTCGAAATGACGTCCGAAATATGCAACCATCATAAACAAATGCCAACAAAAATAACTACTTCCCCCAGAACTACTACATAAATAGCTACCTACTTTAATGACTGAAAGACAACAATAATTCCGCGCCATATTAACTCTTTCCTTATGTTGTTATGAGAAGTGATTTTTTAAATAATGGGGGCTCTGCCCCTAAGCCCCCGCGCCAGCGGCATTGCAGGCAGCCCATCAATCAAACATATACCCCTTATATCTTGCGATTGGCGGTTACTCCCCCCTTTACCCTCTTATGCAGGGGCTGCCGCCCCTCGACCTCGCTTTTTTACCAATTTTTGACCGACATTTTGCCTTATGTCAGTAGTAAAATTTGATGTAGTTGTTCTTAGTTATTTTTCGTTCGTCATTTTGACCGACTGACAAAGCACACTACTGCTTGTTCTGTTGGGGGAAGAATTCAAATGTTTAAAACTAGAATTGAATTTAAAAAAAATATATTGATATTCTAAATATGTCGTAGAACAATTTATATCTAAAAAAAATCCATTTTATCGAAATAAATTGAAAACCGCGAGCGTCGCTAGGTCAATATTATCAATCGTTTTTAAATGATAATTCGAGGTGAAGACTGCTGATGTCATCAGATGCTTATTTCCGCATCTTTTTTGGTTAGATCTTATATCGTTTCTTTATTCATTAACTTTTAATGGAATTCCTAATTTTTCGGATAAATTTCGGATTTTCGGATCGGTCAATGCAAATTTGTGGGACGGATCAGATCAGATCAGATAATTGAAAATCGGATATTTTCGGTTTCGGATAATTTCAGATCAAATCTTTTCGGATCAAATCAGATCGGATCAATGACGGATCAGATCAAGTCCGATATCCGATCAGATTTATCTGATCCGTTCCGACCCCTACTTCTCAGTGATTTATATAACTTTCCTGAAGAAATCAACTATCTAGGTATTCTTATTCAGAATTTAGCAAAAAATCCAAGATGGTGTCACTTTGACAGTTGGCAGCCATTTTCTTAAGATACAAAAAAATTCTCCTGACCAAACTCTGTAACTTTCTAGAAGAAACCATCTCTCTAAGTAGTGTTATTCCGGAGCTAAAATTCGAAAACCGTAAAAGCATAAACGAAAATCCAAGATGGCGCTGCTATGACAGCTGGCAGCCATTTTCTTATGATCCCAAAAAATTCTTCTGATGAAACTCTATAACTTTCTAGAAGAAACCATCCCTCTTAGTAGTGTCATTCCGGAGCTAAAATTTGAAATCCGAAAAAGCATAAACGAAAATCCAATATGGTGTCGGTTTGACTGCTGGCAGCAATTTTCTTAAGATCCCAAAAAATTTTCCTGACCAAACTCTATAACTTTCATGAAAAAACCAACTCTCTAGCTATTATCACTTCGGAGCTAAAATTCGAAAACTCCGAGCATTACCTAAAAAACCTTAAAAATTGACCACTTTTTTCCCGGAAAAGCGGCATATGCAATTTTTCATTTGGATCCGAGACTGACGTTCCCTGAAAATTTTAAGGAAATCGCTCGGGCAGTTCTCGAGAAAAAAAGAAGTAGATAGATAGATACATAGATCGTTGACACACAACACAGGAATAAAATTTTGATTATTTTCGAGGATAATTTTACCATTATTTATCGAAATTGGTCATCTTTGATTGGCGATATCTCGGCTCGTTTTCCACCAATTTTGATGAGCTGCGACGTAGTTTTTTTTAAAAATATTTTGGAGGGGGAGGAGAGCGAGGGGAAAAACTCAAAAGTTCGCCAACACACCGTGTCTTGTCCCAAAGGTTTTTGTATGGAGTTTTTTGGGTTTGTGTACGTTTTGGGGTGTGGTCTCCGCTACGGCTCCGAGCATGATCACTCTCTTTGAAGATCTGCAAAACTGAAATAAAAAATTTTTTGGAAAAAAGTTCTTTCACGAATTTGTCAGTGAGGAAATCTCCCTCCCATAAGCCATGAGCCATAAGTTTCAAAATTCTGAGAAGTGCTGAATTTCACTTTCATACACAAGAATTCGCGAATCCACTCTTAATGTTTATTGTTTATATTATATATGTAAACAATATTCAATCAATTTAGTCGAATAGTGCGAAGTGACTAATTAGTGAATTTTTAGCAAAAAGGAGTTTTGAGTAGCAATGACTATGAAAAAGATTTGTAAATGGTCCTAAAGTTTTCTGTCCGACTTAATGAATCGGACTATGGACATCTTTGTTTGAAAGGAAAAACTGAAAAATCGACACGACCTATTTCGCCAGCCGAAAAAGTTGGTAAAAAGTACGCCGCCGCCGAACTTTGTTTTGACGTACTCCGGCACCGATTTTTGCCGCCGCCGAGGAAATTAAAAAATCGCTTTCGCCGCCGCCGCACACGGCGCACGGCTTTAGATAGGACTATGGTGATATTCCGGTGATTTTAAATTTTTCATTTATGTCTACAAATTTGAAGGATCTTTGAAAAGACCTTTGCAATTTGATTTCCATATGCGATAATTAAAGATTTAATACAGATTTCAAAGAGATTGTGTATATTTTCCTCAAACGAATAATTATTGATTTGATTGCATTTTCTGAAAGAATTTCGTTCGAATCCATAAGTGAAAATCCGTCCGAAAGTCATCATGAAACCTTTGAATTGAATATTTGCTCCCATGCTCCCATACACGTCTATAAATACAAAACTTAAAGCATTCCCTGCGGTATTTTAGGTGATGCTTACAATCCTGAAGGGATTTCCCTTTTTCACATGCGACTCCACATGCACATGTATAAATAAATGTACATGAAATATGTTTCGCTAACAAGGAAAGCGCTTTGTTCAAACGCGTAACTTTGTGTAAATTTAATCTCTCAAGGGGCTTTTTCAGTTTATATAAACATAAATTCATAAATTATGAATTATAATCGCGAATTCAAAACATATTGTGTGTAAGTGTGTATATGTAGCATTGCGAGGAGGCTGGTGCAGTAGTGATACATACAGAATCTTTACGTACATTACAATGGGCTATGTGCAAACACGAGTTAACATATAACCATGTGATAAAGTACACACATGCTTCTATAAATTATTTAATAGTATATAATGCACTGAACCGCCGCCCGAATCGAATCAATTTAATGGAGTATGAAACAATTTTAGTTGCCTTTAAACTTGAATTTGAACGATAATAAAATATCGATTTTCGAATGTTTTTTGGGAAACTTCGTTCACATAGCTGGACCGAAAAATCATCAACATATAATATTTCTGTTCAACACATTTCATGTTATGTCCTTTACATGAAATATAAAAGGGGTCGAAATCATACATGAAGGGTATGTCGCTTCAATAATAAAACGAATCTTATTCATCCAAAAGTTCATTATTGCAGAACAAATCCATTTGTCCATGCGACAGAAATTTTGTCGAAAGCTAAAACAATCTGAAAATTGAAAAACGAAAACAGGTAAGGTGAGAAAAACAACCGGCGTAAATGCTCTGAGAAATTTTTATAGCAAGTGACACGCCCTCGGGTACACGCTCAGCATTATCGTGTCGAATGTTAAAAATTTAGATTTGGACTTCCCGTTTCCGGATCCGGCAAACGCACCGAAAACTTTTTTTAATGCATTTACACAATTAAGTGCATGAAATATCAATCATCTGCATGAAGAACAACCACGGCAAAATATATTTTATTGATTTGCAATTTATTTTGCCATCCTAAGAATTTATTCAAGTCGGTCTAGCTTTAATGTGGACATCAAACAGGACATCTTGCGTCAATAAGTGAAAAGGTTCTACAAGCCCACCTGTTTTACTTAGGCAGCTCTCGAAATATCCACCCCCGCTCCCCAGAGTTTGAGCTGACTCTGGAGAAGGCCTGAACTTGTGCTCCAATTCGTATCTACAATAGAGGTGAGCGAGCGGACCTAATTTTCATGCCCGCCCGACATTAAAAAATGCCCGCGCGCCCGAGGCCCGAAATTTTTTTTATGCCCCCCGATCCCGCCCGAATTTAAAAAAAAAATTTTACCCGCCTGAATTTTCTTATAAGTGTTTGTGCGCTCCGAAATTTCTTTAAGAATTTCTTTAAATCATAAAATAGAGACAACTCTGCCGATTAGTTAATAATAATCCGTCGTTACAACCCCGGACGGGTCAGAGGCTAGATCATTTTTATTTACTAGCTCCGCAATTTTTTGTGAGCTTTTGCTCACATGGATTCTCTTCATATCGCCATAGTACAGGAAGAGAATCACAAGCTTGTCCATCTTTCTTATTTCTCTTTTATCTCTTTTTTCACGTATTCGCTTGCATTATGTGCATGTAAAACTCTGTTTTTCGGTGAAACGAGTTAAAACGAAACGTTGTACAATCCTACGATTCTTCTCCTGTACTATAATGCCAAACATTCTTTTTTCATATGATAACAACACATCTACATTTGAGTGTTGCGATATGAAAATTTGATAGTGGTTTTACAAACTTAACAATTGATCTTTGAAATTTAATGTTCACTAAACCTACGTTTTTAGAAGAAATTGTCAGAAGATGGAATATTTAAAAAAAACTGTTGAAATTTAATATTTTAACTCGTAGTCTATTTTTGCAAAATTTTATCCATGAACTGAAACGGGAATTTGTTGGTTATTTGATTTGAGTAGAAAGTGTTGACCGTCCGATGCCCACCCGACATTTTTTAGGCCTGTCCGATGCCCTCCCCAAAATATTTAAATAAAG
Organism: Pseudolycoriella hygida; assembly: GCA_029228625.1. Lineage (NCBI taxonomy): Eukaryota > Metazoa > Arthropoda > Insecta > Diptera > Sciaridae > Pseudolycoriella > Pseudolycoriella hygida. Next base: position 121,950,162 of record CM055403.1, read on the forward strand.
ATTTAGATTGAAGGTGTGAGGGAGGTCAAAATGAATATGACAGGAACCTAGACAATTTGTCCTTTGTTCGCTTACCCCCTCCTTTCTTCGTTTATTGATAAAATACATAAATACATAATTACATGCTGCTCCTCAAGCCACTTATTTATAACGTGTTTCCTTTCATTCTTCGTTATGCCGCAGAAGGGTTCTGGCCCGATCGGACGCTGATTTGCTCCCTTGTCTGTCAATTCGTCGGCTCTCTCATTCCCTTGGATGCCAGAATGACCCGGCACCCTTAGAATTATAAAACCTCATTTCCCTTGTTACTTAGCTCAATTAGGCCCACCTAACATTGAAGCACCGTGGCCGAACTGACATTGGGGATTTTAGTGCTTCAATTGAGGCTTGGCTATCCGAGCAGATGTAGAGTCTTCTATGCTGAAGATTCTTAAACGCCTCGGTACTGACCAGTTCAGATATTGCTAGGAGCTCCGCTTGCATTACTGTGGTGAAGTGTCCCAGAGATATAGAACCTTCAATCCCGGCTTCATCACTGATTAACCCAGCTCCAGACAGCCCTTCTTTCTTGGACCTGTCTGTGCAGCTCACTAGGCCATCCACTGGTTTTTTCCATGCCATACATCCATATTTCAAGGTCATCAATCTAGTTCAAGATGTTTTCAAGCATAAGTCGACCGCAATTAGGATTCCATACAAGAAGGAATCTTTTTAATATGAGTTTACTATTTCATTAAAAAATGCACAATTAGTGTTAACCATAGTGACTTTCACAGTGAAGTGCAAATTTTTAATCAAAAATATTGTATTTCAAGATGTAAAAATAAAGTTTCATTCATTCATTCATTCATTCTTCCCTGCTCGGTATGACACACCTAAAGTTGTCCTCCAGCATCAAGATAGTCGAGATCTGGTCACTCCTCATAAGGAGAATTTCATCTTTGATTAGGTTAGTAACTGCCATGTGACCTCTAGCCGAGCCCGGTGCTTAAAATCCATTACTTTGGATATTAAGAGCTGAGCAGAAAGCTGTAGTTTTTACATACAGGTCTAGCGGTGGGATGAATAGAAGTGCCTCTAGGGCCCTTGTGGCTGTACTAACTTTCACCCCAGTAATGCATAGACAAGCTAACCTCTGGAGTTTATTTACCTTTTTTTTTGCTGTCCCAATCTCTACTTTAGGCCACCAAACAATGCACCCATGGCAGAAAACTGGTCTCACTACTGCTGTGTATATCCACCAGATGGCTCTAGGGGATAGACCCCAGGTTCTTCCAAAGGCATTTCTGCACATCCAGAAAATTCCAATGGCCTTATGTTACTTGTCTATTAGATGCATTATCCAGGTCATTCTATGGTCGAAGGTGACCCCCAGGTATTTTACCATCGCCCTTGGGTTAAGTATTTCCCCAAAGAGTCTAGAGCTACCGAGTTCCGGTTCAACAACATTGTTCTTTCTTTTAAAAAGAATCAATTTCGTTTTTCCCGGATTTACTCGGAGTTTTTTCTCGTTACACCATTCTTCTACCACTTTTAGCACTCCTCTCATCAGGTCCCCCAAAGTCGTCGGGGAGATTCCTCTAATAATGACGGAAACATCATCCTAATAACCTTGGGTAAAAGTTCCAGATTGATTGACTTTGACCAGGAGAGAGTCTATTACCATACACCAAAGTATAGGTGATATTATGCCCCCTTGTGGACATCCTCTACTCACTCCCAGACTGGTTGTGGTGCCGCAAATGCTAGCTACCGCAGTTCTACATTCCAGCATTCTAACAATCCATCTTACAGGAATGTCTTCCGTGTGTCTTTCCCTGACCGCTCTCTCAATTATGTCGAACCCTGTATTGTCGAAAGCTCCCTCTATATCCACGAAACAGCCCAAGGCTACTTCATTGTTACCCAGAATACTTTCGATTTTTTGAGTCATTTGGTGAAGTGCCGTATCAGTGGATTTACCCGTCTACATTAGCATGAAGTGGGAAATTTCTTAGAACTACCTTCCTCAAGTAAAAATCGAGAAGCCTTTCCACTGACTTTAGCAGAAAGGACATCAGACTGATGGGTCTGTAGTCCTTAGCTTCGCAGTGAATCGTTCTCCCGGGTTTGGGTATGAAGGCTACTCTGACTCTTTCCCAGTCCTTAGGTATGTAAGTCAGTGCAATGAAACTCTTAAAAACGCCGATCAGTCGGTGAAGAAGTAGTTCCATACCTTCCTTGAGAAGAGCTGGAAAGATCCCATCTGGTCCAGCTGACTTAAAAGGAATGAAATTTATGAATCGCGAATTTCACTTTCCCTTTCTTAGTCAACTTACCAGCGAACTTCCAGTTAGCCCTACTAGGTACATTCTTGTTTAGGTATTCAGAGTCAGGTTTACTATTGACCTGAGTACTGCCTGGGAAATGCGTCTCGAGGAGGTGTTCAGCTGTTTCTTTTCCGTTTGCGGTGTAATTTCCATCTGGTTTAAGCAATGGACACGCGCATATGCCGGTATAGAGTTCGCTTCCTCAAAAAATTTTTCTTTGGTTCTTTCCTTGTGTTTAACTAGGGACCCCTTATACTCCTTTAGGAGGGTCTTGTAAATAGCCCTATTTTTCTCTTGGTTCCTGTTCCATGCCATGGCCCTGTTCCATGCCTTCCTAAGTTCCTGCCTTTTTGCTTCTATATTTCTACTCCAGTTAGTTGGGGCATGCTAAGTGATATGCTTTGAGCATCGCTGAGGTGAGCCCATGATTAGTTTCTTCCAACTCTTGCACTGCGGTGTAGCGTTCATAGAAGATCTTTCTATCTAGTTCTACCTTGAGCGCCTTTCTATAGGAGACCAATTTGTTCTTCTTGGGTTCCTGTACGGTTTTCTACTAGGGAAAGTTCTTGAGACGAAACTTAATTAGTTTATGATCTCAACAAGATTCTTCATCAGCCACTTCCCAGGAGTGAATTCTCTCCGCCAGCCTGCAGGATACAGTAACATCTATGCATTCCCTTCTGGCCGAGTTAACAAAAGTTGGTTTCCTGCCCTTATCCGCTATCATCAGGTCAGTAGTCGCTACAAAGTTTACTAGTTCTTCCCCTCTTTTATTTGTTTTATTACTACCCCAAACGGTATGGTGTGCATTAGTCTGTACCTACAATAATAGGTATACCATTCTCCCTTCCGTACTCTAGAACCTTAGCCAAGTGAGGGCCCGGGGGGCAGTCTCTGAGTCATAGGGCACATAAGCTGATACAACGAAATAATCCCCATCTTCCTCGATTCCAGAGCTTATCCTAACTACTACAATATCATCACTCGAGAATTGCCTGTCCGATGCCCTCCCGAAAATATAATACCCGATGTGATGCCCGAAAATTTTAGCCCGCCCATGCCAACGCCCGCGGCTCGGGGGGGGGGGGGGGGGCATCAGGCAGCCCGAATTTTCGGGCCGCCCGCTCACGTCTAATCTAAAACAAAGTATCTTCTAGCTGCGGCCCTTCTCTCCAATCTATTTAGCTACGACTTATCTGGAATACTACAAAATGCTTCACAGTTTTTCGTACATAAGGAAAGAAATGAAATCAAGGGTAATGTAAAATAATGTTTGAAACAATAGCTTCCGAGCAGAAATTAGAGTTCTGCTGCACACATTGTTTCCAATTAAAAATGTGTATTTACAGTTGAACAATGCAAATATCTAAAAAAGAATCTGATAATTTTTGGACAAATAGGTGCCATCAGAAACTACAAATAAAAAACAAAAATGAACATAATGCCGAAGGTCATTACACAGCAATATTTTATATCATCCTTACTCTAATAGCACCAGCTAATAAATTGTTCACAGTTTCATTGACTAATTTTTTTAGTGTATGCTGTGCTGGGTAATATTGTATCCGATAATGAATTATGTTTCGTCCACACTTTTCCCACATATATATATGGTGAGAATACATGCGTCACATGATCCATAATGTTACAAAAATGCCACCATGTTAATGTGTTTACCAAAAACATGATAGAGAAAAATGAAATATGTTCTTTGCTGCCACCCCGCACATTTTCACCACAAATATCACATGAAGTTTTTCCATGTACCGAAATTAAATACACCCTTCCAGATAGATACACTTATAACACTGCCACCGTCGTCGCTTGAATTAGATTCAAAGCAATATAAAGTGTTTTGTTTATTTGGATGGGTAGTGTGCTGAGATTTTTGTTTGACATTTTTTTTCTGTTTGTCCGAAAATAGATTTATTGTTTTACAAAATGTTATGGTTGACGGACATCGCATATGGTGTGAGATAGCGCTACAGGAAACAAATCTACTTTTACTTGTGCCATTGGTTTAGGCAGATGTACAATGCAGGCACAATCTATTTAATTAACAAATTGTGCAATCAAAGACATTCTGATCTTGTTGCTATTACTTGTAGAGTGACAGTAAGGGTAAACCCAAAGGTCACGCGACTGCGTAAAAAAATCGCGTTAACTCAAATTTCACGCGATTCGTAAGTTCTAAAGTGTGTGGAGTATGTGGATTGAACTCAATTTCACAAAATCGCGTGAAATTTGTGTTTTAGAACAATTAGCGCACTTGCAGTGGTTTAGAGATTTGTGTAAAATAAATTTAACGGAACGGCATTTCAAATTTCACACAAATATTTGAATTTAGCTAATCAGAGAGCCGTAGAAGTTGAAAATATTTTACGCAGTCGAGGACCTACTCTCCTCACTTACGCGAATTTGTTTGTATGAATTGAGAGTTTTTCATTACGTTATTTTTCGTCTGGCCAATAGAAAAATACATCGAAGAAAATTTGTTCAATTAATTCAAGAGTCTTAGTTGGTTGGTTTACTTGGCCGAGTAGCATGATACAAACTTATATACTAGTCATGACAGCACAATACAACACAAAACTCTATGACTAAAACTACTAAGCGCTCATGCTGAACACTGAAGCCATCTTTGTTGGGCTCATTGTGTCGTCTCGTGGCTCATTCTTTGCTGCGCTAATTGTCTGGATAGTCCCTCCATTTACTGTCTGTAATGAAGGGTAGAACGTCAGGCAATGGTACCTTTCGGAATTCCTCTAGTGTCAGGTAAAAAACACCCAGGTGCTTCGACCTCAGCATCGACAGTGCAGGACAGTTGCACATGAAGTGCTTCGTCGTTTCCGGTCCGTTTCCGCACCTTCTACAATTCTGATCGTTGCTAAGCCCCATTTTGTTCAAATGGTATCTTAAGCAGTTGTGCCCTGTTAGCACTCCTACTATCAACCTTAGCCTTGCCTTATTTAAGCTTAAGAGATATTTCGTGGTCTTCGAGTTACATCCCAACAAAAATTCTTTCGCTTGCCTACAAGCGTTCAGCTGCTCCCACGCTCTCTGAGGCTTGTCTTTGGCCTTGTCTCTGATGAGTTCTGGCACCAATCCAGCGTTAATGCCGAGTGCTGGTTCTGGGCCAGTTAACTCACATTCGCCCGCCTTCCTTGCCAGCTCATCAGCCTTCTCATTCCCCTCAATGTTCGAGTGTCCCGGAACCCATACCAGAGTTACTTCGTTCTTCTCTGATAGGGCTTCTCCAGGGCTCTTCCAGGGCTTCTCTACCTATTAGGACTGATTGAGCCCATAGCTTGCAAGATGACAGCGCTCACTGTCAGTGCAAATCGAAACCTTCTTGCCCTCCAGCCCACTGTCGCGAGATTCCCGAGGGGGATCGAGTCCTCCAGTCCCAACTCCACACAGTATATTCCCGCACCTGCTCCTTTCTCCTTCTTGGATCTGTCCGTGAAAATTCGCACATCTCCCTCTATGGGTGATCTTTCTCCCTCCCAATCCACTCTATTGGGAATAATGGTTCGGAATTTTTTATCGAAACGAAACTCAACTGGCATATAGTCTTGTGGCATATCAATCTCTCTGATGTCAATCCTCAGCTTAGTTAAGATACCCGCATGACCCAATTCAAGAGTCTTGCATGGCATTACTAATTATAAACGTCTAAGGTTTGTCTGTTTATGTGTCTATTTGTCTATTTATTTATTTGTCTGTCCGCAACGATCCCGTTATTTTTGGGTTTAAACTGAGGAACAAAAAAAAAACTTTTTGATATGTTGTCCGGTATGGTCCAAAACGTCGAGAAAACATGTTCCGGGTGGGATATTGTTCTGAAATAAGGGAGTTATGGGTAAAAACGGGTCAAAATTGAAATCGCTCAAAAGTATCTTCGTATGTATGGGAGATACGGCGTTGGTTTCTTCGAAAATATAACGACCTTCAATATTAGGCATCATTGTTTAAAACAAAAAATTATTTGCTTTGGCTCTCTGAATAGGCAACAAGCGAAAATGATAAAGCCTGCGTAGCCCCTAGGTGCGGAGGTTTCAAATAGTCTCTTATATTGGATTATTACTTTACTGTTTTACAATTTCTCCGATTAGCTGCCATGGTGCGAAAGTAAGTGTTGAATGTTTGTAGGTACCGGCTTTTACGAAGTTGCGCAAACCAACAGCGTAAACGCAGTTTTACGAAAATTAGAAAAAAATCGCAGTCACTGTTCAATTACAGCTAAAATCACGTGAAACGTGGGTTTGCGATTTTTTTACACAGTCGCATGAGCTTTGGGTTTACCTTTAGTACATGGTACGCGTAACTTGCTCATTGTAATATCGATTGTTCAATGTTCATCATACAATGGATGTGCAGTGCATACTAGGGTGTCCCGATTGATGAAGGAAAAGACGTTGAAAAAATCCAAGGTGTGGCATCGAAAGTACATCATTGGGTGACTAATATTCGCTATAGCAGTATTTTATAAAATGCTTCGTAGGACTCCTAGGCTCAATTTTTTAGTTCATCAAAACCTTGGTTTTTACATGTTTTCAGTGGCTGAAACTTAAGTGAAATGACTAAAATGTGACCCTAATTGATAGTTCAGATAAAAATTGCATTATTCCGCAAGGTATTTATTTTCCTGAAATTCACATTTACATCGACACCCAACACAAAGTTTTTGGATGAAAATTGATATATCTGTCTGCGTTTTAGTCAGAGGTATCTCTATATGACCGAGTAACTGTTATTTACCATACTCAAATGATTGTCAAAATTTCAATTCTCAGCCAAATTTTGCATGTGGGTATTGTTGGAAAGCTGAAAACAGTGGCTCTGACGGTAAAATAGTCTCACCACGTTTTAGATTACTGTTTACGAATTGCTGAAGGTACTTCCTCATGGGTCTCTTTGAAACTTGATACTTTGTCTAAAAAATGAACTCGACGTAGAATCATCTTAATTAAAAAACACTCCATTTTACATAATTTCGCCCGGAGGGTCGATTCCATGCAAAAAAGGGTACTTGAGGGATCTCAATATTAAAAATGGTCGAAAAATGGATTTTTTGTAATTTTACATAGGAAATTCAACCCAAATTGGGAAGGTTGGTGTACATAGGTCATGAAATGCTATTGTTTTGAGTCAATTGTATTGTATTTAGAGGCATTTGTAAATGTTTGTCGAAGAAAAAGTGAGAAGATTGGCATGTTTTCACTAGAACTGCCATAAATAACGCTGGAAATCGATAAGTCCGTCAGCTATCTAGGTCTAGTCGGACTATTTTTATCTGAACTATCAATTAGAGTCATATTTTAGTCATTTCACTTAAGTTTCAGCCACTGAAAACATGTAAAAACCAAGGTTTTGATGTAGTAAAAAATTGAGCTGGGGAGTCCTACGAAGCATTTTACAAGAGATCTGTGTGAAAGCTCAACATGACAGAACAAACCTTTTTTTTATCAAGTTAAGTTTTCACACAAACCTTACGCGATGCGATTCGCATCGCGTCCAATATAATGAGCCCTTAAGGGGGAAACTTTTTTTGTTGCCTCCAGATGACAAATCAGCGAAAAAAACAAAGTCCGTCTGTCGGTCTGTATGTCCGTCAACACGATAACTTAAGTAAATCTTGACCGATTTTCAAAAACTTTTTTTTTCCTGAAAGGTAGTCGAAAAATATTTTATAGTATTGAATCTGGGCACTGTCGGCCCAAGGGCCGCCGAGCCAGGGCCGTTTAAGTGGTTTTTGGTCTTTTGCACATAACTCGAGTAAATCTTTTCTGATTTTCATAAATTTTTTTGTTTGAAAGATCTGGGCATGGCCGACAATTTATAAAAGAAACATTTTTTAATTTCAGTTTTTCGACTTAGCTAGGGCACTAAAAACGAGTCTCTGCTAGGGCTCTATGTGTTTTTTGCACATAACTCGAGTAAATCTTTTCCGTTTTTCATAATTTTTTTTTTGTTTGAAAGATCTGGGCATGACCGACAATTTATAGAAGAATTTTTTGCCTGTGCTTAGGGCTCAAGTGGGCCTCATGTCATGTCGGTCTTAAGGTCGGCCCTAACATAAAAAAATTTTTTTTGCTATGTTGCAGAGCAAATTGAGGGAAACATTTTTTTCTATGGCAGTATGCATCCGAGGCCTCTATTTAAGGCCATAGGTCAGTGCTAAGGTCGGCCCTAGCCCAACAAATAGGTTTTTGCTATGTTGTAGACAAAATTGAGGAGAACATTTTTCTCTATTTGGAGGTCAATTTTGTGCGTTCGGAGAATTTTTAACACCGTTACCTCGGACGGGTTTTTCAATATTGCCCAACGGGCAATTTCCAATACAGTCTAATGTGAACGCAATATTTACTTAAATACGTTCCAGTGTTTTCGTAACATCAACTCTGTTTGCCGCATCTATTCTGATACATACGGGTCCCTTCTATGTTTTAAACGTCTTTTCCTTCATCAATCAGGACACCCTAGTGCATACATACGATTCGCATATCACTTGTAAAAAAATGTAATTGCAAATCTGTCAAAATCGTCACCAGTTAATTTCACCGCAATAGTTGTACGCATGAACCGTAGTTCGTATTACGGGTCTAAAAAAATCTCTGCGTTTCAAAGATATACAGTAGAACAGTTTTTTGCTTCGAAGTTATTGAAATAGCCATGGTAAGTCTACACACAACCAAATTTTCTTAGAACTCTATGTAGCGCATTAAAAAACGAAAACTAATAGCCATTAATATTTTCCGTTCTAAAAGCACGAGCACATAATTGTAATCATACAACGAATCGTACTTTTCCGATGTATATGGTGAGTGAATGAGTGGAATGACTGCATTGGTCAATTAGCATTCCATAATTAAAAAACTTATCTGCCTTCCTACCTAGATTGGTTTTTCGTTTACATAAAATGAAATTGTATTGGGTTGATGAGGTGGGTAAGTAAAAAATACATAAAATAATGAACGGATTTCACAGAATTACATAAAAGAAACTATTTGGTGAAAATTTGCCATTATTTTAGTACCTCATGAAAGTTACATTTTTTAGTCCAATGAACGTGACTCTACCGTTGTTAAATATGTATCTATGGAAAGTAATTACCTGTCACTATCAAATCCTCGATAACTAACTAAACTTTTCTTATTACACTCACAAAACATTGAATAAAATCTGAGTGGAATATCCATTCAAAATATTCGTGCTAAAAATATATCCAATTTGATGGAGTCTTTGTCTTAGCTTAACGCCTATTCAAGTTAATGACTGAGGCAGATAAAAAATCAATTTTGATACGTGCACACCTTGACCGAAACTGAGAGCAAACTATGACGTATGTTCTTCGATAAGTAATTTGGCTGTCGGGTCGTGGATGACTGTGTGCCCTATCGTAGCCTTTTTTGAATGAACTACATCATTTATGAAAGTTTTTGCCCCGGATAAATTGATTTACACTTTCACAAAATGCAAATCCGGTGACAGATTCCAAGTTTCTGCCGATAAAATCTAAGATTGAAAATTTTATAACCTTTTTAAGTCACTACGAGATTAACGCATCAACTCGATATGTTGATGGCCAGGTGAAAGACGAAACATTGAAAATTCTATACGTCTCGGTTAGAGACATCACTGAGTTTTGTGAATAATGACAAGAATGATCACACGTCTCCAAAGCTAAATCTTACACCAACACTTTCGCATTGTATGTTTGTAGAGGCTATGCGCCATTTCATGGCAGGCGCTAGAGCCGTGCGCCAGCCGAAAAAGTAAAAAAGGGCGCCGCCCGCAACAATAAAAGTATCAGCTAGCCTATCCGGCCTTTTGAAATCGTGTGCCGCCGCCGCGCCGACTTTCTTTGCAGAAGGCGAAATGGCTGAGACGGGAAATAAACATCTAATGAAATAACGAAAACAGACATTTCAAATTGGCAAAACGACAAGCAATAAATATAAAAGTGTCGATCTGATGACAAAGATGTCAACAAGAGCTTTCATCTGTCGCTTAGTTTTAGAGATCATTAAATTAATAGAGCTAAATCTAAAAACATATGCAGGGGACCCGTACGTATCAGAATAGATGTGGCAAACAGAATAGATGTTGCAAACATATGAAGGGACCCATACGTATCAGAATAGATGCAGCAAACAGAGTATTTAAGTAAATATTGCCTTTACTCTTTAGTGTATGAAACTGCGTCCACATTAAATTGTATTGAAAATTGCCGATAGGGCAATATTGAAAAACCCGTCCGAAGAAACGGTGTAAAAAAACCTTTCAGAAAGCACAAAATTGACCCCCAAATATAGAAAAATGTTCTTTAACCTTTTAACTATAAACGGAACACAATTAAAATTCTAGCTGACAGAATAATTACATTGGCAGATCCAGAATTCCATCAAAAGAACTTTGAATTACTCGCAAAAGTTTTGACAGGAAATAGATACCCCAAGAAATTAATCTGGAACACCATCACAAAGTCACTAGATAATATTGGCATAGAAAAAATGGAAAAAGAGGAAGGAGAGACGAAGAAAAAATATATTGCAATTCCATATGTGAGAGGACTATTCGAACAAATACGACCAATTTTCAAGGATACGGACAAGATAATCGTCGGAAGTGGAGGCAACAATTTGAATCGATCAATATTCTCGAGAGTTAAGGATGAGGTTCCAACGATACACAAATCACACGTCGTTTACAACATCCCGTGTAGCTGCGAACTTTGCTATGTAGGGGAAACGAAGAACCGTTTAGAAACAAGAGAAGAAGGCCATAAGTACAACATCGAGGCAAAGAATGGATATCACAGTGCATAGATGCAAAGGTCGTGTTTCAAGATCGAAATGAAAAATCCAGACAAATTAAAGAAATGATCGCGATTAAAAAAACAGATAATAACATGAGCAAGAAGACAGACACATTATTCTTATCAACCATTTATAACAACATTTTAGGATTACAATCGAGTGTATCAGAAAATGAAAGTTCGGCTCTGTAAATAGTTTCAGCTGTTAAGTGACGTCATTTCAATTCATCCTTGTGTTAATGTTATTGTGTTTACATTTGTTGTCGTTGCACTTGTCAGAACATAATGCGCCAATTTTGATAATTTTTTTAATTTGTATTTTTTGTGTAAACATAAGCCAAATTTATTGACGAAGGTAAAATAATTACTAATTAATGTGATTGTAATAGCAGATTCTTAGAAATTGCATATTTTCAGCTATTGATAATGCCACCCGTTGTTGGTTGGCGAAATATTTGGTAAAATAAATCATTTATAAGTGAGCTTCAGTGTGTTTTCTTCATGAAGACAAAACAATCATCGAAAAATGTTCTACTCAATTTTCTCTACAACATAGAAAAAACCATTTTTTGGGCTAAAGTCGACCTTAGTACCGACCTAGGGCCCTAAGTAGAGGCCTCGGACACACAATTCCATAGCCAAAAATGTTTTCCTCAATTTCCTCTGCAACATAGCAAAAAAAATTGTTTTTTGGTTAGGGCAGACCTTAGGACCGACATGAGACCCACTTGAGCCCTAAGCACAGACAAAAGTTTCTTCTATGAACTGTCGGTTATGCCAAGATCCTTCAAACAAAAAAAAAATTATGAAAATCGGAAAAGATTTGCCCGAGTTATGGACAAAAAACACATAGAGCCCTAGCAGAGACTCGATTTTAGAGCCCCAGCTAAGTCCAAGGACTCAAATTCAAAAAAGTTTCTTCCATAAACTGTCGGCTAAGCCCAGGTCTTTCAAACAAAAAAGAAGTTTTGAAAATCAGAAAAGATTTACTCGAGTTATGTACAAAAGACCAAAAACCACTTAAACAACCCTAGCTTGGTGGCCCTTGGGCCGACAGTGCCCAGATTCAATCCCATAAAAGATTTTTTGATTACCTTTCAGGGAAAAAAAGTTTTTAAAAATCGGTGGAGTTTTATTCAAGTTATCGTGTTGACAGACGGAAGGACGGACGGACATTCTTTTTATTGCTGATTCGTCATCTAAGGACCATGACCGGTGCTCCCCCCCTACTCCCGGGTCGAAATTCGACTGGTTACAAACGTCGTGGTAAACGCATAAGACCCCTATTCGAAGAACTTCGTTCTTCGTACGGGTCTAATCAATTTTCTCGGCACGGCCTTGTACCAACAATTAAAAGAATTCTGGTATTCATCGGTTGACAAAATACGCCGAAATACACCATGGATCACTGTAGAGTAGGGGTTTCCAAAAAATTGGAGTTGGAAAAACTTTGGGTCACAAGGCGGAATATTACTCTACATGTATCCCTGAAGAAAAGTGTTCATGGACACAAATGAATCCGAGGTGATTTTGGGGTAGCTCAACGACGAAATAATTTTGCGTGGCGACCTTTTCAGCTGTGCAAAACTATTTTTTATTTGAATTTGCATGGAACTAATAGGTTTTGGTGTAAAACATAATATTTCTCTTTTTTTTTTAATTTCAAGATTTATTATCACTTCGTAGTTTTTAGTGCGTGAAGTACAAAATAATGCAAAATATACATAAAACATATAGATACAAAAATATACATAAATTAACAAAAAATAAACAAAAAAGGAAAAAAAAGCGCTTTAAGTTTGTCTTAATTAATAAAGTTTAAACATTTTTAAGATTTTATCACAAGTCATTTCGGTTCATTGACGTATATCACAGTTAAGATCATATAATTTACCACAGTTCAGTTTATATAATAATATGGCGATATCACACTGCATTCGTCGCTCTCAGCCATCACCTTCAACTTCACGTTAGATTTAAATGTCTCCAGATTGTTCAATTGCCGTATTTCGGAGCTCAGCCGGTTATATTCACTAAATGATTGTCTGAGCGATGGATGCTGTTGGTTAATATGAATGTGACTTCTCCTTCTAGATGCCCTTTGAGTGACGTCACGATTCAGTCTAATGTCAAAGTTGTTTTTTGTAAGTTTCTTGAGTATTTTGTGTAGATGAGTTACCCGTTCAACCACTGCCAGCTGATTTAAAGGGAGCAGGCTCGAACTGTAAAGGTATGTTGTTGACGTTCTTCTAGGCCAGCGGTAGAGTGCCTTGATGCATCCATTTTGTATTGTTTGAAGCTCATTCAATTTTGTCTTATTGCCAAGGCCGTAAATGGGTAACATATATGTCAGATGACTTTGGACATAGGCGAAATACAGCTGCTTTCTCTTGTCGATCGGAATGTATTTGGATTTCTTCCACATGAGCGGTATGAATGGCCTAATCATTTTTTTAACGTGCTCAATATGCTTATCGAACGTCAGGTTTTCTTCAAGAACCATGCCAAGATATTTGTATGTCCGTACCCTTTTAACAGTTTCGTTGCCGACCATTATGTTGAGATCAGGAAGATTGCTTGCTCGACCAAATGTCATATAGCATGTTTTCCCAACGTTCATCGTTAAAACATTTCGACACAGCCATTTGTGTAACAGATTAACGTCCTGTTGCATGATCCTTTGTAATTCATTAGGAGAGTTTGCGGCATAGTACAATACCGTATCATCAGCATACAGAAGCATTTTTCCAATAAGTCTTAGCTGAAGGATATCGTTCATATAGATAATGAAGTGCAACGGTCCCATAATAGACCCTTGGGCAACACCGACTAAAATTTTTCGGAAGATGCTCGTTTTTTCACCAATTACAGCTGCCGTTCGACGATTGCGTAGATAACTCAGGATAAGCTTTGAAGCACCATCTGACAATCCTATACGTTTCAATTTGTGCTCAAGTCGTATAGGGTCAACGGTATCGAACGCCCGTTTCAAATCGACAAAAATGCAGGCGACATACTTTTTGTTCTTTTTCGCAGTTTTTTTAAAGTTGAGCTTTATAAAATCGACTAATTGATGGACGGCACCTATACAGCTCGAATTCTTCAAAAATCCATACTGATCACCAGCGAAAAAGTTGATAGTATTCAGGTATTCAGTGAGTTGTTCACATAAAAGAAATTCAAATATCTTCGATACGGCTGGTAAGATTGTCAAACCACGAAAATTTTCGATGTCGTTGTTACCTGATTTGTGTATGAGCTTTAACCGACCTTTTAGCAATTCGTCAGGAAAAACAGACACACGAATCGCAACATTTATGCAAAGTGCAATAATCGGAGCTATCACAACTGATGTCGCTTTAAGAAGACTCACCGGTACGTAATCAATTCCCGTAGATTTCTTGTTCGGAACCTTGTCGATGGCTCTAACAACATCGTTTGAGTTGACTTCCTTGAAGTTCCAATCATTTGTGGCATGTTCCGGATAAAGATCGGCAATATCGTCAATTTCATAACCATGGATCAATACGATTGTAGAAGCTAAGTGTTCACCGGCTGAGCAGAAGTGATTGTTGATTGTGTTACACGAATCTGCAGAGCCGTCGGCGATACTTCCATTGATTGTGATAGATTTGTCTTGATTTTGGCGATGTTGGTTAAAAACGATTTCTTTATATAATTTCCAGGTCTTTTGAGTGTCTCCAGCTGCTGCAGAAATTCGGTTAGCGTTATAAGCTGTACGTAGTTTTTCATTCATCAACGCCACGAACAGTTGCTTTTCCTTGTATAATTGTACTATCGTCTCATTTCTCGGATACAGTAAGTGCAGGCTGTATAGACGGTTGCGCTCACGAACTGCAACAATCAGAGCTCGATTCACATGAGACTTTTTGATCCTATAATTTGAACTAAAAACAAGCTTTCTCGTGCAATCGCTAACAATTTTCTCCAGAGCAACATTAAGCTCGTTACCATTTGTGATGTTGTTATTAGTGCATATTTCATTGACCCTTGTAATTGCTGATTCCAGAAAAAATTTCTTTTTGATATAATGGTTTGACGGTAGTTGTTGGTCTCTTTTGATCGACGTGAAAACAATAGCATAATCTGACGACGGGTGATGGATAATCGATACTTTATATCGATAACGTAGCATGTTCGTTGCGACAACGTCGAGGATTGATCCAGATTCCCTCCTGGTTGTCGCGTCCTCGCTGATTTCATTCAGTAGTCCAAATCCACAGCTTTCAAGTTATGTTTTTTCTTGATGAGTAGGTTTAAGTTGAAGTCGCCCAATTCGGCACATCAAGGCACAGGTTTTGAAGATCTTTTAAAAATTCTCCGTTGGGAGTTCCAGAAATTTCTAGTTTTCACGCTATGATTTTATTTAGAAGAAATGGAATAATTTTTTCCGTTTTTACTAATAAAATCGATCGATAGTTCTTTTCGGTTGCAACATTTCGTTTCGAAGATGAATGTTGTTAACGATGTTGCTGAGCGTGCTATTAGTCAAATGACAACATACAACAGCACTTTGACCAACAATGAGGAGAAGAAGCAACAAATAATACAAATTGTGAGGATCGCTGTCGCCTTTTCCCTCGAAAAACCAACAAAAAGAATTTTCAAGCAATAAATCCACATTTCCTTATTTTTAGACCCGTACGAAGTACGAAGGTCTGATGCATTTACTACCACGTTTGTTACATTGCGAATTCGAACTCGGGAGTAAGGAGGAAACTTTTTTGTTGCCTCCAGATGACAAATCAGCGAAAAAAACATTGTCCGTCTGTCTGTCCGTCAACACGATAACTTGAGTAAATCTTGGCCATTTAAGTGTTTTTGGTCTTTTGCACATAACTCGAGTAAATCTTTTCCGATTTTCATAAATTTTTTTTTTGTTTGAAAGATCTGGGCATGGCCGACAACTTTTTTTTAATTGAGTCCTTGGACTTATCTAGGGCACTAAAAACGAGTCTCTGCTAGGGCTCTATGTGTTTTTTGTACATAACTCGAGTAAATCTTTACCGTACGGTTCCCTTCATGTTTTTTTTTTGATGATGCGAACTAAAAGAATTTATATTTTCTTACTTTTTTTTCGCAAAATTATTCTAAATTCAAATAAAATCAAGCGTGAAAACATGAAATTTCTGAGACTCCCTTGAGAGAGATTTTATGTTTTACACCAAAACCAATTAGTTCCATGCTAATTCAAATAAAAAATAATTTTGAAACATAACCAAAGACCCGTACGTATCAGAATAGATGTGGCAAACAGAATAGATATGACAAAGAGACTCGAACGTATCTAAATACACAAATAAGCAAACAATACAAGGTTTTCTGTTCTTTTATAACTGTAGGAATTTCAAAGATCCATAGAAATTACCCAAGGTAATGTCAAAGGCCTACCGAAGTACGTCTCAGACTATTCAAATCTAGAAAAGCTTATATCCAAGGACTAAGTCATTTTTCCTTAAAACCCTGAAACACGTGTTCGCTTAAATATAATTCTCAGCAACTTTGCCTTTGGAACCAACTTTCTAACTCTCACAGTTCTGGAGATCCGGGTCATCCTGCCTAATTATGGAAGTGGTCATACACCACGTTTGAACCATATTTCCCCAAAACCCTGAAACAATTGTTCGCTTAAATTTCTATAACTTCGCCTTAGGAACCAAATTTCCAACTCTCATAGTTCTGGAGATTTGGGTCATCCTGCCCAATTATGGAAGTGACCATATACCAGGATTGGGCCATATTTCCTCAAAACCCTGAAACACGTGTTCGCTTAAATTCAATTCTCTATAACTTCGCCTTTGGAACCAACTTTCTAACTCTCATAGTTCTAGAGATTTGGTTCATCCTGCCTAATTACGGAAGTGGCCATATACTAGGATACAACTTTGCCTTTGACATTAAATCTCCACATTGCATAGTTAAGGAAATATAGACGAAAAACTGTTTTTGTATATGGCGAAGAGTCTCAATTTCGTCCATTCTGTTGGTCTCAGTTCCCAGACCCCTGACCCGATTCCCACAAAAATTTTTTCCCAGTTTCGTGACATCAAATACTTTCATTTGACACCAAAATGAGGAATTTCCGTGCTATATTTGCTGAGATATTTGCGAAAAAGCTTCACCGACCCTCGAAAAACCATGTTTTTGGTCACTTCCTCGGCCATATCTCCGGAACTACTTAATCAATTTTGCTCATCTTCGAACTTGAATCATGGAGGCATGTACCTTTCAGGGAAAAAAAAGTTTAGGCTGATCGGTTGAGCCGTTTGAAAAAAAAAGTGGAGACGGACAGACGGACAGGCATTTTTTTATTGCTGATTCGTCATCTCTAGACGATAATAGATGCCTCCCACCTCGATCTACCCCATGTTACAATAAAATTGTTTGTAGTAAACGTATAGGACCTTTGTACTTCGTACGGGTCCAAACATTTGCACATAGTACCACCGACGCGGCTTCAGGCTGAAAAGATGATCATTGCCGTACTCTCACGGTTGGTAAAATGTCTAGATACACCTGTAGACCAAAAAAACGTTTTCTTGATATCATACAGAAGGGATTTAATCAAACTTACCCTAACATGACTCTTCATCATACCAATGATATGACCAACTTAATGAGATCTTACAGTTTCATCGATTTTTGTGATTTTTCGCATATTTCGTCGTTGAGCAACCCCTAAATCACCTCGGATTCAGTTGTGTCCATGGACACTTTTCTTCAGGGATACATGTAGAGTAATAATAAATAAATATTCCGCTTTCAAGTTTTCAACATTGTAGTTTTCCCATACAATTTTTGACATCCCTACTGTAGAGGTATGCGGGCCTTTTTTCGAAGCTCGACCCGAAACGAACCCGAAAGTGAATATCGGGTAGTTTCCCGTAGCCCGAAAAAAAATTTAACGAAAACTTTCGGGACCCGAAACTCGAATTTCTTTTCTCATGAAAACTGAACGGACCCGAACTTGAACTGATTCCAACCCGATCCGACCCGACAATTTTTGACCGGCACACGGCTCTACAAGGCGTGCCATTTTGTCGTATAATATGTGAAGTTTTTGATTCTATTCAAACAGAATTGCAGCATATTCAACCAATGCGAAAGGGTAAGTGTTTCAAATTTTTCGTGTGAGTAACAATTAAATATGCTTGAACTGATAAGGTTAAGCCGGAAACCCCACAATATGATTTAACTAATCAACTTGCTTGCAACTCAAAAAGAGACTTTTACAACGTTTCGACTTTGAAGGAAAAAGAATTACCTCACCAGTCTATTGTAAACTTTGGACATAGCTGAGGCCCTAAAACGAGCGTCGTCTGAGGCCCATGAGTTCTTTATGCAAAATCGGTAATGCAGGACCTAACAGTATTTAAAAAACATATGCAGGGGACACGTACGTATCAGGATAGATGCGGCAAACAGAGTTGACGTTACAAAAAGACTCGAACGTATTTAAGTAAATATTGCCTTAGCTGTATTGGAAATTGCCGATAGGGCAATATGGAAAAACCCTTCCGAAAGCACAAAATTGAACCCTGACCTATCGCCCTTAGGAGAGGCCTCGGAAAAATACTTCCATAAACAAAAATTTCAACACTTATTTTTCTCCACAACATAGCAAAAACCGATTTTTTTGTCTAGGGCCGACCTAGGGCTATAAGAAAATGCCTCGGACACATAACTCCATAGACAAAAATGTTTCCCTCAATTTGCTCTGCAACATAGCAAAAAAATTTGGCCGACCTGAGGCCCACTTGAGCCCTAAGCAAAGGCACCAGGCCCAAATTTGTTTACGAATATAATTCGGTACTCGGTTACCTCTCAAATAGAAAAAAAATTTAACAAAATGGGTTAGCATTTACACGATTTATATAAACAAACACGTTGGGCCCTAGTAGAAACACAGTTTTGGGGACCTGGCTGAGTCCAATCAAAAAATATTATTCCATAAAATGTGAAACAGTCCTTGACCTTTCGATTAAAAAGAAATTTTAAATTAGAAGAGATTTACTCAAGTTATGTCAGTGCCTTTCATAAGGATTTCGAACTGGGGGGGAATTTTCGGCATGGAGGCCCAATTTTTTCATTGAAGGGGACCCAAAGTCTTATTCCTATTATGTTCGCGTAGTGAAAATCTGATATAGTAGAAATAGTGAAATATTGTATTGACGAGAATTTCTTTATGATTTTCTTTCAAGCTAGAAAATAACTTATGCGAGCGTAGCGAGCGGGAAAAATTTTATTGAATATAACGAACTATGCTGGAAGCAATTAATTTTCGATAAGAGGAAAACACACTAAAAATAGTGTCAAGCGCCCGCAGGTGAAGTTTTTTTCAAATTGCAATACTTTGAGTATAAGATGAGGGAATCGCGAGCGCAGCGAGCGAAAAATTTTTGCTGAGTGAGACCCAATAGGTGAGCCAATTTTGAGTACAGAAATTGGGTTTTGTTGAAAAGATCGTTTTTTTTCTTTTTTTCGCTTTGAAATAAATTAAAAAAACACGAAATTGAGTTTATGACAATAGAAGATTGTATTTTAAAAAAGAGTCATTCATAAGAAAAACCGTGGGACTATTCCGGATCGCTGTAGGCGTCGTGTCAGGCGTCCAGAAATAAATAGTTATTTATGCAACAAGTTGCGGAAAGGAAAAATTTTTGTCAAGAGATGTAAATTTATCATGAATTTAACACATCGTGTGACAAAAATTTTCAATTTCGCAACATGTTTCATACAACATTTTATGCAAAAAGTAATTGAGAGTGATTAAAAAAGGGTACTATTTAAATGCCAAGTTAAAAATACTTATTTGTCAAGTTAAAAAATCAAAATACTTTTTTGTCAAGTTACGACCTTTTTACTACGCCACGACAGAACACTACGTGCAAGGAAAATATGTTTTGGTATACTCTTTAAAGCGGGTAGAGCGGGTTAATAAGGAATAATTGATAAAAATACATTTTGTAAAAGGAAAATGTCCAACTTGACAAAATAACAAAACAACTTGACAAAAAAAACTTGACAAAAATTAATTTTTAACTAGTGCCAATAAATAGTTCCGATTAAAAAATATATGTACGCGTTGCGTAAAATAAATTTAATAATTTCCCAACTACTGAATATTAGGAAACATTGTAAAGCGCCGCAGGCGAAATTTTTTTAGTAGAAAATGAGTGGAACATTTTTTGCAAGTTGAAAATGAGTGGGGTGCACTGGGGTGGATTTTTAAAAAGTGGGGTGTATTGGGGCGGGACTGGGGTGGATTTTTCCTCCGAGCTTGTATGTTATAAAAGGCCCTAAGTTATGTACAAAAGACTACATGTCAGGCCCTAGCAGAGACTCGTTTTTAGTGCCCTAGCTAAGTCCAAAGACTCAAATCCAAAAACTTTTCTTCTAAATTGTCGCCCATGGCCATACCTTGAAAACAAAATGTATGAAAATCGGAAAAGATTTACCTGAGTTATGTACAACAAACACGTAGGGCCCCAGCAGAAACTCGTTTTTATTTTTTTTTATTTTATTTCTTAGCCAATGGTAAAATAAAAACTGAGTGGCTGTCGACATGATAAAAAATAAGTTAATGAAAGAAACAAAACCGGTAGTGATTAGGTGGCCCAGTCGACCCGTCGAAGCCCCTAACCACTTTTGCTTCTTGTCGATTAAAACTGGTGCAGCATGATGTAGTACAATTTGAAACGTTGTCATCCAATGAGTAGCTCGCCGTATACCATAAATGAAAAAGAAAATAGAGTTATTGTTCATTCCCAATATCATAAACAAAATGTATAAATAAATTAATGCGTTATGCTATTTTGGTCGAATCAAAAAACCATTTCTACTCATAGCCGCCTCGGTGAGAATTTCTAATCTGACTTTTGAGCAAAATTGATTACGAGAGACGAGTTAATTGTAAAGGTGAGCAAATAAGTTAAAAGTCCTTGCCATATTATTCACCGGTTCGAATAACCCATAATTTGTGCGATGTGCATCCAAAATGAAGAAACGGTTATTCCGCAAAGACCTGACCGGCAAGTTAACCCTTAATTTTTCCGCTATTGAAGGAGCATCAACGCGCCCTCTCAAAACATCAAAAACAAACATAGAACACAAATTGAGTCTCCGACGCGACAGACTCTCAACACCGATAGAACGACAACTTTCTTCGTAGGGTGGAAGACGGTAATTCTCATCCCTCTTCACTGTGTGCCGCAGTGCATACATCAAAAATTTTCTGTGAATTGATTCAATTTTGTCACAATGCGCCTGGTAATAGGGAGTCCAGACAACAGAAGCGTATTCCAAATGCGATC
>CM055403.1:121972125-122041418 GCA_029228625.1 Pseudolycoriella hygida
TTATGAATTAAACTTTTCACATTTGTTAGGCGAAAATTCATATTTTCTCCCGAAAAAGATGCACTATTACAATTATTGCAGATAACTTAACACATTTAAGCATAGAAAAGACGAATTTCACAGAAAACATAGAGAGTAACTCAAAAACACATTCGACTGTGTTGTTTTTCCGAACTCTTATATCTCGAAAAATATTTGCCAAATTAGCAAATGAACTATTTTAGAGTAATCCTGTGATCCTAAACGATATGCTGGCATTTTGTTTAGCTCGTATCCGTCGAATCGAAAATTAATTATTTTTTGTTTACTTTCTTCATCGCGAAAAAAAATTCATATGAACAGATCGGCCATGATACTTTATGTTATAGTTATTTGTTTGTCTGTTTTTGACGACTGATTTTAGGCAATTTCGCGTGTTGTAGACCGAGCAGAGCGAGGCATGAAAAGTATTTATTTTCTCATCTCCTTTTATTTTCTCACCTCAAATGAGGTGCGAAAATTTACTTTTCAACCCGCTACAAACTACCCATGCAAAATTAAATTTTCGTGAATGTGCCAGGTTCAAATCGCGGTATGGAGATAGTTTTTTTTTTCTTTATAAAAATAAGAAGAGTTCATTCTGGATGAACTGGACCATAATGGCTCATTACGTAGGTCGCATCATTACTGCCTAGCATGTTAAATTACATCTACATAGCAATGAACCTGCAGCGTATACTCAACGCACCGTGTGCGTACACGTTAAAATATTATAAAAGTAAGTGTTAAGGCAATAAAATGTAAAAGTCATAAAACATAAAATTTTGTTTGTCTATTCTTACCCTTACGTAACGCAGGCAAAACTTTCTATACCGCCGACTAATTTTTTTTTGTGGACTTTTGCTCACATGGATTCTTCTTAGAGATCCTTTCGTTACCGACGTTTGTACTGTGTCAGTGGTAAATTGCACAAACCTAGTGCCATCCCGACTGATTACCAAAACCAATAATGTTTGTATGGAGTTGCGGGAATTCGACTCATTTAGTGAGCTTGATTTACAAATGAATGCTATGTAAAACTGAAAATTTCATTTTTTTGCACATTTGGTAAATCTCGCGCAATAGCAACAACTCGAGAAAGTTATATCCGTTTCCAAGAAATTATTACAAAAAATGTCATATATCTTTTAATCTAATAATTCACATTCTTGGATCTTTTGTATTGCTAGGAACTCAGACCAAAAATTGTTTTCACAATTTAACTCAAGTGAAAATATTACTTTCCAACTTTCGAAGGGACGAAACAAAAGACAACGACAAATATGCTGATTTCGGCGTATCACGCCCTCACAAAAAACCTTAAAATAATCGTTTTATGATTCAAAAAATGTCATATAGTTATTTGCATAAAAATAGTGGGTTTTGCTTCTTCGCCGGTGATGTTAATAGTCAGGTATATTTCTTGGATTTTAGCGGCGTAAGTCAAAGGAAGATCGGTTTTATTGCTACATTTCGAGCACTGTTTTGGCTCTTCTTCATGCTATAATTGACGATTTTACAGAAACTATTGAAATTACCTTTTTTAACGTTAACGACATAAATCACAGAATTAAATGGACATAAATTAGATTGAAAAATTTGTACTAAACTACAGATGTGACAGCAAAGTGCTCATAAGTAAGTTTTTCGTGCTAGGGGGACATTGATTTTGTAAATTTTCTCTCGATTTTGGAGCTCTGTATGAAAAATGTTTTCAGCATTATTTTGGACAATTGTCAAGCACAGGTTTTACTAATTTATTTAAATTCAGAAATAATTATTTGCACATAATTTTCAAATCACGCATTTACGTTGATTAGGAATTTAATTTAAAAGAAATAAAGCGAATGATTTGACTCGTCCCTTCTAAATGACATCGAGACTCCATCAATAACTGCAATGGATTTGATGTTGACGTGACGTTTCCATATAACCGTACATTTTTGTCCGAAAATCTCCCAGCCTATTAAAGAAACCATCATAACTCCTCATGCCTGACACTATTTTTGGCATGGAAATTGTTCGTGTCTATCCTTTTTGGTTATTTTTTTTTTTGTATTTGGAATCAATTTTGGCTGAACACATGGTAATGTCTCCCAGTCAACAAATTCCATTTGTATTGGCATATGCCGTTTGGCTTAGCAATTCCGCTTGGATGTTTGCTTCGTTTCATCAAGGAAGTCTCCCAAGGGGCCGTTCATAAATTACGTAACGCTAAAATTGACATTTTATAGACCCCCTCCCCCCTGTAACGCTAGCATAACGCAAGGTCCCGACCCCAAGGTCCCCCCATGTCACTTATGTTAATAAAGGAAATCGAAGCTGGACCTCCGTTTACATAGCACACTGTTTACATGACACAGTTGACTATTTTCCATTATTTTACTGTCAACTGTCATGTCAACGGAGAGCTTAACGGACGATTGCACGGGCACCTTTATTATGCAATTTCTGTGCAATTTTTAAGTTGTTATTCCAGGCTTTCAGTTTAACGTAGCGCCATCTCTTAAGAAATTGTGTATGATAGATGGCGCATATAGAGCATTCTTGTCAACATCTTTCAGCATTGACAGAATTATTTTGTTGGCAAGATACCAATGAAAACATGTGTATATTTTACAAAATACATTTTTTTTTGAATAATTGTAGAAGTTCGAGTGATTTCCCGCAATTCCCTGGGCCACCCTTGAACTATAGCTCTTTTTAAAAATGTTAAAACTGTAGGTGGGTTGACTTCACTTTAGGTGAGTTGACAATACCATGCTGAGCAATTTTATAGTTTCAGTATTTTAATACATATGCAGGGGATCCGTACGTATCAGAATAGATGTGACAGAGTTGATGTTACGAAAAGACTCGAACATATTTAAGTAAATATTGCCTTACGTCCTCATTAAATTGTATTGGAAATTGCCGATAGGGCAATACTGAAAACGAAAAGGCGAATAGTGAAATAAAGTCTAATCGCACACGACACAGCGGTTTTCAATTGTAGTTCGAATAGCCAAAAAACCATATTTTTTTTCGAATGCCGAGGTATCTTTCACAGCTAGTTGTCACACAATCGTCCGAAAGTATTTTTTCCTGAAAGCCCTATGTAGCAGCTTTCCTACGATATCCCATTTCAAAGGGTCGGAAGAAATTTGTGTTTTTGGCAATAATTATTTCATAGACAAAATCTCAGTACGCCCAAATGACACACATGATACCACGCCAAAATTCGAATTCCCAACCGAATTGTCCAAGATAGCTATCGTTAGAAAGCTAATACGCGGGACTTCCACGGAGAAACATTCATGAAACATTTTTTTCAACCGTTGCAAACATTGGGGTGAAATATTCTTCCGAATGGTGGTGGCGACATTTTTTCACACTATTTCACACTAGAAAGATAGTATAAAGTGATACAAATACATTTCTTCACTTTGTAAGCATTTTTATAATAAATCTTTTTGAATCAAAATGCGGTCGCGACTCACGGCCTTCAAGAGCTGTAGTACATTCACGACGATATGATTGGTTGGTGCCGAATCGGGACAAGACCTCAGTTCCAAGCTTTACGTGTCGCTCGGTGGCCTAAATTGCGAAAGACGCCGGCTATAGGCCATGGTATAGTTCTCATGTTCACCGCTTTCGCCAGCAATTTTTTCATAGCTGAATATGGCGATGCAATCTGTAGTACTCGTAGTACTATACTTCACAAACTGTCCGTATATTCAGCTATGAAAATTCCAGATGGCGCTGCGGACGTTCGGGTATTCTTCGTCATATTTTTTTTAGGTTAAGGGTCAATCTGCGAATTCTTCGAACAGTTTGTATGAAACTGAAATACAACACCTCACCGATTTTTGTGATTATTGTCCCATTGATTCCTTGGACCAATCCGAGAAATCCGAAGAATAACATTTTTCTGTTAGCGACCATATATGAGCTGTACAGGTGTAAGAAAAACGGTCTACCAAGGGGTGGCGAAAAACAATTTTGTTAATATTTTCGCAAAGATGAATCGCTTTGATCTGAAACTTATATATAACGTAGACCTCATTGATACAAAAAGGGTGGATGCCTATTTGCTTGGAAGGTGAACTTGTCTGAGGACCTGGAACAGTTTATAGTCGAAAAAATGGAACTTTTGAAAAGCGATTTAAAAAAAAACTCCAGCGCCGGTCCAAAGGCTGATAGGTGTGGTTGTTTAGGCCATTGTCCCTAGTATCTAAAACGATGCTAAGTAATCTGGACTAGGACTGGAGTGAGTTAGAATACGCGAAAAGTTGAAATGTCACACTGCCGGGAAGACTTTGGAGGTCGGTGATCTACGCGCAATACTTAGTTCTTCTCAAACTATTTTTCTGGAAAAGTTGACGTCTTTTCCTTTAAAATGACACCCCACAACATAGTTTTGGGTAAAAATTGTATTTTTGGCGAACCGCCAAATACCTAAAATGCTTGCTACTCTGCCGGAGAACGTGCCTGAAAACGCTAATATGTCTTGAAATTAGGACCTTATCTATGTAAATAAATAGATAATATACTTTAAAAACATTTTTTGTTAATATACGAACACAACTTCTGGAATTTCAGTGAGAGGATTCTATTGAGTCTGATAAGGATTTCGTTTTGTATAAATGAATGTGTATTTTTTCTCTGTGGATAAATGAATGGGTTCTATCTGAGTGATTTAGCGGGTTTTTCTTGATTTTTTCTAATTTGAGGCCTGTTTAACAGGTAGTTTCTCCCAAAACATAAAACACTAACGCGTGCTCAAGAGTTGTTTTATGACTGTCTCATGAAGGGGTCAACGGAAGCGACTGATGATGGTTAGACCATGCTAGCCGTTGACCGCCGTTGAGCCCCGAGGTTGAAACAGTTTCTTTGCTTCTTTTTATTCTTTTAACGTGAAATTTTTGTTGGGTAAGGGAAAAGCAAAAAAAACTCTGTTTGTTTTTAGATTTTTCAGATTTTCAGGCGATCACTTGCATTGAACTCCAGACTATTGGAACCCAACCGTGTTGTTTTATGCTTTAAGCATGTTTTCTCCTTGATTGTTTTTGTAACCCAAGTGCTGACAATCTATAATCGTTACGACCGACGCATCTACATTGCCTCACGGGTGGCAAAGAAAAAACTCATCACGAAAATTTTCTGCTGTATCGGGAAAGGGGACAGTGAACCGACTGACGATGGCTAGACCACGCTAGCCTAAGACCACCACTGTACCCCGAGGTTGAAACAGCTTTTTCCGTCCGTCCGACTGCGCTTGACATAAAGAAATTTCGTCATATAAATTTGATAAAGTCTTTATAGGCTGTAAATTTATCTCAACATTTACAATATTTAATAATTTGTAACAAATTTGTACTATTTTGAAATAAATGCATCTAATCAAAGAAAAAAAAATATTATGATGTCGATGATCGTTCAAACATGAATGCACAAAAGTACATATTTCATTAATGTAAAGCTCTGACAGGGGACGTATATTTGGGCAATGTACGTTAAATAGATCATCTGTACTATGCCTTAATGGTAATTTAAAAACTGATTTAAGTGTCTTCTTCTGTAAAACTTCAATCGCGTCAGTCATTGATTTAGCCGCCCTCCCCATATTCCAATACAATATATAAGAACGTGAATGGATCATTGCAAAGTACAATTTTTTTAGAACACTTCTTGGCAGGGAAAACTTCAACCGTCTTAGAATGCCCACACATGGAGCAATTTTATGACAAATACCCGTGATATGCTCATTCCAATTTAGGAATTGATCCAAGATAACTCCTAAATATTTCGTAGAGGACACCCTTTCAATTATTGTTCCATTGTATTCGACATCTTGAAATTTATCAACCTTACATTTTGGCGATCTAAAGTGGATAATTTTACATTTACCTAAATTTAATGTAAGTTCGTTCTTTTTAAAATATTCAGAGACTATTTTTAGATCCTTTAACAAATTGTTAATGTTTGCATTCAAGCATATTGACGCAGTAAACATGCTCGTATCATCGGCAAACAAATAAATCGAGGATATTAAAGATAGTTCGTTGAAGTCATTAATGAATAAAGAGTCAATCTGCGAATTCTTCGAACAAAAAAAATACAACATTTCACCGATTTTTGTGATTACTGGCCCATTGATTCTTTGGACCAGTCCGAGAAATCCGTAGAATAACATTTTTCTGTTAGCGACCATATATGAGCTGTACAAGTGTAAAAAAAATGGTCTACCAAGGGGTGGCAAAAACAATTTTGTTTAATATTTTCGCAAAGATGAATCGCTTTGATCTGAAACTTATATATTACGTAGACCTCATTGATACAAAAAGTGTGGATGCCTATTTGCTTGGAAGATGAAGGGGTCTGAGGACCTGGAACAGTTTATAGTCGAAAAAATGGAACTTTTGAAAAGCGATTTAAAAAAAACTCCAGCGCCGGTCCAAAGGCTAATAGGTGTGATTGTTTAGGCCATCGTCCCTAGTATCTAAAACGATGCTAAGTAATCTGGACTGGCGCGCTCTATGGACCCTACTGCCTGACCAGTGAATCAATTTTCATCAACTTTTTTAGTTAGTTTTTTGAGATTCATATCTTCCATTCCAAGCCTTCAAAAGCGATTCCCGTTCGTCTGAGATATAACCAAAAACGTTTCTGCGACCTTCAAAAAACAAGGTTTTGACAACTTATTCGATCGTTACTTCGAAAGTTCTTGATCGATTTTGCCCATTTTGAATCTCGTCATTCCTTTTGAAACTATGGCTGAAAAAAAGAAAAACGGATCCAAATTTTCACAATTTCTAACACCTTGATTTAGTACAGTTAGACAAATACGAAATGAATCAATTATTCTTACTTACAATATGTCCTACAACCAAAAACTTTCGCCTACGGCAATTAAGTCGCTTTTCGATTTACCTAGAGAACAATAGAGATCAGTCAAAAATTTTCGCCTGCGGCGCCGTACCAGGTGCGACTATTGCGGCTATAATTAAACGATTCTTCGATTTACCTAAAGAACGAGAACAGGCGGCTCAAAATTTTCGCCTGGTCGCGCTCTGCATGAAAACCTTATTTGCACCAGTTGAACACCGCAATTAAAAAAAAATTGCCTGCGGCGCGGCGCTTGACTCACAGAAAAGCAATCGACGCGGTAACAAAATTTTTCTTCGACAGAGTAGAACTTTGACTTTTCTTAAAAACCACCTTTTTCCATAATTTTCGTGATTTTTTGACTTATTGGCTTTAGGGAACCTCCAGTAAGGCTTCGGACTCAGTTACCATCTTACCATCCACTTTTCAGAGTACTTTTATAGTAAAAGCGGTCTAGATACGGTTCTGAACAATACAGTAATCAAAGAAGTTGAAAACATTGTTCCCGTTCGTAAGAAGCAAGAAACAATCGAAAAAAGGCTCAAGAGGACGCTCGTTGGAAGAAAATTTTTGGAGAAAAACGCAAAGAGAAGAAAGTCGTAATTCATCCATATACAAACTACAATTAATTATTCAAGAATAATTGGTGGGAGAATGGTAAGACCACTACAAATTATTTTTCATTTTAGTCATAGTGACATTTTGTTCTTATTACAATCGTAGTAGCTTTGAATATCCAGAATTTTTGTATAAATACGAGAACTTGTTTCAAGAGAAGGGAGAATAAATTTGAATCTCCTACGATCAACATATCTAGAGTTTTCAAAGACAAAAGTTCTTGATTCAACATAGTCACAACTTTTTTAGAAAAGTAAATAGTTCGTGGTTCAGCATAGCCACAACTCTTTTGAAAAAGAAGAATAGTTGGTGGTTCAACATAGCCACAGCTATTAAGAATATCTGAACAGAGCCACAGTAAAAGAAAGACAACTTCATAGGTATTTGAAGATTGCCGTTTCAACAGATGTATTCTAAGATCTTAACGAAACTGATAGCGATCATAATATAGTAACTAAGATAGTGATCATAATTTAACACAACACGTAAAAAAGCGCATTTTGTTGCAAGTGCTCTATAAGTTCGATAATTTAAATTTGGCCCTTGTCAACAAAATTTAATGTTTCCTCTGTATGAAAACCGACATCTTCGAGACTTCTCTCTGGAGAAAATGTTACACAAAGCCTCTTAAGCGATTTTTCTTGTTATCGGGTTTTTTAAAATTGAATCAAGTCGGGTTCGGGGCGGGTCGGGTTTCTGTTTATACGGATTGCCGGGCTATCGGGTTTTTGAAAAATGAATCGGATCGGGTTTCAGTTTGTTCGGGTTACCGGGTTATCGGGTTTTTGAAAATAGAATAGGGTCCTCTTCGGGTCGGGTCGGGTTTCTCAAAATGGCCGACCCGCTCACCTCTAGCAATATTTACTTAAATACGTTCGAGTATTTTCGTAACATCAACTCTGTTTGCTACATCTATTCTGATACGTACGGGTCCCTTGCATATGTTTTTATCTGAAAGTCTAAAATGCATTGACATGATGTTGAGTATTACTTGCAATTCTACCGAAGATGCATCAACTTTGCCATTCACTATGTTGCAAAGCAGAATCTCATCCATTTAAACTGTCTACGATTCGCGAGTGAATGGATGTTGTGAAACTGAATCACGATGGGCTACTTCGCGGAATGGAATGCTTTTACTTGCTAGAGGTCACCGTAAGGGAGCCTATTACATTCGTTCAACATAAAGCTTGCGTCGATTAGAAAATACATTCACGAAAGGCGCTAATTATTGTAGAGAACCACAGAGTCACATAAAACAATAATTTCGTACGCTTGAGGCAGACAAGGAACATGTGAATGACAGATGGTTTCTATGGTAGAGTATTCCATTGAAAATGCAAACAAAGTGGTTTGATTCTCTGCCCATAACCCATCCGACATTGTTGGATTTCATTCTGTATGACCGCAAGTCAACTTATCATTTCTCTGCTCAGAGTATGTTAGAGTGTTTACAGAGAGACAAAATGAAAAAAGACCAGTGTTTTTAACTTATCTTAGGTATAGATGTCAAAATATAGTGGCGGCCCACTATTTGAATTTGCGTGGGAAAATATGTTCTCACGTAAAATAAGTTTCAGGTAGGTTTTTCCATATTATTAAGTAGTTAAAGGTAATTAATAATTTATGTGAGTGGTTCTACCAATATTAAATCTTGATTATGCAAAATATCGTTGGCAACACAAATAAAAACGAAGGAAATCAAATCTCAGCCGGAAGGATACAGTGCAGGAAGGAAATTTTCCGTATTTCCAATGTTAAACAAACGTTATTAACTACATCGTTTGTAGCGAGGGGTGACGCACTTCTGCGGTTTATGGAATAAATGAAGTGCGTCACTCCTCGGTCTGTAGACAACGCTTCCAACAATTCGTCCGACGTTTTTACCATAAAATACTTGGAAAACGGCTCACGAATTCTATTGAGAAAGCTATCGATTTCCCCAGACTCTTCAATATCTTCGTCAACTTGCAGGTCCTCCTCTACGACAATGTCGAGTGTCGGAAAATAACACGTTAACATCAACTGTAAGGGATGTCACTCACTATCTGATCGATAGAATGAATGTTTTTCTATTATTTAAGGAATTTACCGCAAAAAAATTTGATTCATCAATCATAAGGTTGCTTTTTAAATTCGTACAAACCATTCAACATATTCAGGAGAACTCATTAAGACAAAGAGTTATTATTTTTGATGAATGACACCAAGATTAGATTAGATTGAAGGTGTGAGGGGGGTCAAATTTTGAGTTTGCCAGGAACCTAGACAATTTGTCCTTTGTCTGTGATATCTATATCTAGGGCAGTGACTAATAATGTGGAAACCAGTTTATCCGCATGCACATTTGGGGTTATCTACATGTCCTATAACCGAGAGGTATTTGTTGAGGCCGCAGCGTCCTGTCAAGACTTCAACTACTCTCTTAATGTTAGGTCTATCAAGGTCTAGTAAACATTCACAGAACTACTTTAGAGGAGCCTAACAGAAAATTTTTGTGTGCTTTCCCCCTTCGTACCTGTCCTAGACTTTCCTATGGTGTTCCTCGACCCAGGTGATTCGTTTTCTTTCATATTTTGTAATACCGCAGAAGGGTTCTAGTCCTATCGGACGCTCGTTTGCTCCATTGGCTGCCAATTCATCGGCTCTTTCATTCCCTTCGATACCGGAATGACTCGGCACCCATAGAATTATTACCTCATTGTTCTTTTTGCCCAGCTCATTTAGAGCTTCCTTACATTGAAGCACCGTAGCCGAACTGACCGTGATTCCAGAGCTTCAATTGAGGCTTGACTATCCGAGCAAATATAGAGCCTTCTATACTAAAAGTTCTTGAAAGTCTCGGTGCTAATAAGTTCATATATTGCTAGGAGCTCCGCTTGCATTACAGTGGTACAATATCCTAGCGGTATAAAACCTTCGATCCCAGCTTCATCACTGATAAAACCAGCTCCAGACAGTCTTTTTTCTTGGATCCGTCTGCGTAACTCACTAGGCCATCCACTGGGGGATAGATTTTTCCCCCCCCCCCTAACCATTCCTTCGGTATGACACACCTAAAGCTATCCTCCAGCATCAAGAGAGTCATGATCTGGTCACTCCTCATCAGATGAGTTTCATTCTTTATTAGGTTTATGATCGACAAGTGTCCTTTAACCGAGCCCGATGCCCAACATCCATTGCGTTGGATAGTAAGTGCTGAGCTAAAGGCTGTAGATTTTACATGTAAATCGAGCGGAGGGGTAGATAGAAGTGCCTCTAGGGCTCTTGTGGCAGTGCTTACTTTCGCCCCGGTCATGCACAAACAAGCTAGCCTCTGGAGTTTGTCTAGCCTCCTTTTTGTTGTCCCTCTCTTCTCTAGGCCACCAGACAACGCACCCGTGGCAGAACAATGGTCTGACTACTGCAGTGTATATCCACCAGATGGCTCTTGGACATAGATCCCAGGTTTTTCCGAAGGCATTCCTGCACATCCAGAAAGTTCAAATTGCTTTGTCTAACTTGTCTATTAGATGCATTGTCCAGGTCAATGAATGGTCGAAGGTGACCCCTAGGTATTTTACCATCGTCCTTAGGTTAAGTATTTCCCCAAAGAGTCTAAGACTTCCGAGCTCTATTTCGTTAATCTTATGCTTTCTTTTGAAAAGAATCAATTTTGTTTTTCCCGGATTAACTCGGAGTTCTTTTTCCTCACACCATTCTTCTACTACTTTCAACACACCTCTCATCAGATCTCCCAAAGTCGTCGGGCAGATCCCTTCGATAATGACAGAGACATTATCTGAATAGCCTTGGGTGAAAATTCCAGATTGATTGAGCTTGACCAGGAGAGATTTTATTACCATACACCAGAGTATAGGTGATAGTATTACCCCTTGGGAGCATATCCTGGTCACTCCCAGAATGGTTGTGGGAGCAAATGCTTGCTTCCACAGTTCTACATCCCAGCATACTGACTATCCATCTTACAGCTATGTCCTCTGTATGTCTTTCCCTGACAGCTTTCTCAATTACGTCAAACCCTGTATTGTCAAAGGCTCCCTCTATATCCATGAAACAGCCCAAGGCCACTTGATTATTTCCCAACACGCTTTCTATTTTTTGGGTCATCTGGTGGAGTGCCGTATCTGTGGATTTTTTCGTCTGATAAGCATGCTGGTTTACATGAAGTGGGAAATTCCTTAGGACTACTTTCCTCAGGTAGAAGTCGAGAAGCCTTTCCACTGACTTTAGCAGAAATGACATTAGGCTGATGGGCCTAAAATCTTTAGCGTCACAGTGAATCGTTCTCCAAGGTTTGGGTATGAAGTCTACTCTAACTCTTTCCCAGTCCTTAGGAATGTAAGTCAGAGTAATGGAACTCTTAAAAATACCAATCAATCGGTGAAGTAGTAGTTCCATACCTTCCTTTAGTATGGCTGGAAAGATCCCGTCTGGTCCAGCTGACTTGAAGGAGTGAAATTTGTAGATCGCAAATTTCACTTTTCCTTTCTTTGTTAAATTTTCAGCGAACTTCCAGTTAGCCCTACTTGGTACATTCTTATTTAGGTATTCAGAATTAGGTTCTTCTTTACGTTGGGTGCTACCCGGTAAATGCGTTTCCAGCAAGTGTACTGCCGTTTCTTTAGCTGGTAGCTAACGCTCTTTGAATAATGGCATTTAGTTCGGCGTGTCGGGCCCATCGCCCAGCACTCATCTTACATTTCAGGCCGTGCCGTCCTTTCTTGTCTACTGTCTGTCCACACACACATTTATGATGTATACATATGTCGAGACCTAGCTGTAAGCCAACCATAATGCGGAAATCGTTGTTGTCGAGAAGAGTTCCTAGAGTCCGTGAATACCACATTCAAAATCCTACGACGTTCTCCTTACGCTTCTGTTTACGTTTTCTTCTCTCGTACGTTCCATTCCAATGACATTTTACATGAAAGATTATTTATTTCCTGCGTTTGCTATTTAGTGATTAGCGGCAGAAAACAATTTAATGGGTGACAATAAGATAATCAAACTTCAAAGTTATTTTTGCATGAAAAGTCAACACATCAAAAATTAAAATTTTTGCCGCCCTATTTCGACAACATTCCTCAAGTTAAGTTATATGAAACTGGCCCAAAAATCCTCTCTGTAAACACGTTATTGCGGAAGAAAACCTCAGACTCGACAGCTGTCAAAAAACAATTAAAAATTTATGAACAGGAAACATTGCTGTTTCTTCGCGCGTTTGAACAAATCGATTTTCTAAATATTCGTGATAATTAAATCTAAAAAATTAAAATATTTGCAATTAATCGTCGTTTGTTTTGCATCATTTGTGAATTAATAAGAAATAAATAAGAAAACAACGCACATTTGTTGCATTGAACAGTGAATTAAACAATGACAGACGCCATTTTGATCAACTAAGTGAAATGAATAATGGCCAACACGACGCGAACAACAAAAAAAGTGTTCACATCAGCCGCAGTAAATTAAATTTCGCAAAATAAAATTCGAATAAAAACGTTTGTGTTATTTAAAACTAGAGAAAAATGAGTGCGAAACGACAAAAAACGTTCCACTGGAACGAAGAAATTGCCAAAACAAATTTCTTGTCAATGAACGATGACTGTATTTTAGAAATATTTAAGTGGTTAGAATTGGACGATATTTGCGCAATGAGTGAAACGTGTGAACGATTGGAGGACTTAAGCAGCTATTTTTTTCGACGAAAATACAAAACTCAGATATCAAACGGCAGGTGCATCGAAAACGTCAATGGAAAAATCCGAGTGCTTCCAAACGAACGCTACGTAAAATGCTTCGGGCCCTGTTTCGATTCCATTGTTCTTAGATACAATACAAAACGCTCTAACAAGATGGATGCTACCAAACAAATTATCAGTGAACATTGTGGATTTAATTTAAAATCAATCGAATTTGATTCTATGTGCTTAGGTGTTTCGATCGGAGAATGTGACGTTGTGAAAAATGTGGAAAAAATTGCATTTTGGAACTGTGATCTTGACGGCAGCTATAACCAAATTTTGACGCATTGCAACAAACTAAAGCACTTAACTATATCATCATCAGACGGAAATCAGATCAAAGATGTACTTTTGGAAACTTATCCTAATTTGGAAACGTTCAATTGCATTTATGTCGGACGTGTGCTTATGGCGAACAACTTAAAAATATTTTTAGAGCAACACCCAAATCTAAGACGCCTGACTTGGTGTTTTCGAGCACGAAACATCGAGAAAACATTGGAGTGTTTGAAAATTATTGTTTCTACCGGAAAAAATTTGAAAGAACTTTTTTTGTCTTTTGACGGGATTTATGATTTAGTTTCCATTATTGAGATTTTAAAAATTCTGAATAATCGTGAAATTGAACGTTTGGAGTTAGGTTTTCCATTCGCCGCTCAAGAATATCTAATGGTTAAAATGATGATTGCCAACGGTCACGAATTGGCAACTCTACAAACATTAACGGGATTGCATTTGGACAGCTTCGCGCTCTACTCAGACATTTTTCCAAAACTAAGTACGATAAGCAACTTGCGAGTTTTACAACTGGACACCGTTGGATCCGAGAGAGGTATCAAGGACTTATCGTTTAATCTACTTAAAAGTCTAGAGGAACTGCACATCGGCACACTAAGAGACTTGCAATTTGTTCAAAAATGTGTGTGCGAAGTAGAAAAATTACACACAGTTAGTGTAATCAGATGTAATTTTAAATTATCAGCACTTAACGCTCAAATGTTACATGCTAAACGGAAAGAGCTTCCAATTGGCGTTTGTGCAATTACAATTTATATATTTTCGAATCAGCCAAATATTATTTCTGTTAAAAACGATGCTGAATTAGTAAAAGTTGAATTGGTAGATTTTTGGACAAATCCTCGAAGAATTTCATCAAATCCATTTATCAATCGGGCTGACTATTCGCACACACATTTCCTTCTTAGTCGTTAGAATAAATTTCCAAAAATAGATTTTAGTTTTATTGCGTCTTCGTGTAAATTTTTGCAAGAAAAACGACACGGTCGAAAAAGTTTTTTTTATTGTGCCATTTGCATCAGCTGACTATGCTAGGAAGCTGTCTATGTGGTGGATGCGATCACCAAATATTCGAAATAAATGATTCCTCATGACAAACGATAGAAAGGTAACATTTATTTCAATCAAAAAGTATACGCTCAAATAATAAAAAGAAGGTAAAAATTGAGAAAATTCTCGTTTTGGTACAATTGCACCCAAAGAAGTAATATTTTACTATGGCTGCTGTACCTTCGGAAGATTAATGTCCACCCGCTTGAATCAACATTTAAAAGCCACTCACAATTCTTAATCCTACTTCCATTTGTTTAACAAAAATCGAAAAACTAAAAGTGATGATTTCGTCGTTTATGACTCATCAGTACACCTTGTCTTAAGACCATGTGTATATCAGCAACGATGGCCATAGAATCCAGATCCTACGATTGGATGCATGCCATTTCGTTGAACAAATTAGAAGCAAAAGAATTGTGAGTTTTATTATTAAAAAAAAAATAACTCACAATTCTTTTACTTTCAATTTGTTCAAACGAAATGGCATGCATCCAATCGTAGGATCTGGATGGTATAAAAGGCGAGTTGACATAGTCTGAGGATCATTTTATGGCCATCGTTGCTGATATATACATGGTCTTAAGACAAGGTGTACTGATGAGTCGTAAACGACGAAATCAGCACTTTTAGTTTTTCGATTTTTGTTAAACAATTGGAAGTAGGATTAAGAATTGTGAGTGGCTTTTAAATGTTAATAAAAAGAATGATTGTAATTCACTGGCGACGCGACGGTCTTAATTATATTTAATATTTGGTGGGCTCTGCCCCCTCACCCCCACTCCTGCGGCGGACTTGGTTACGCCCTGCAGGCGGCCAAATGTGCATGGGGCTCTGCCCCAAACCCCGCTAGGAGCTCTGCCCGCAGACCCCGCCGCCCCTCAACCCCGCTTTTTTTTAAATTTTATTCACGGCCGCCTGCGGCGCAGCAATACATATTCATAACACAATTTGTTTAAATAAACTGTAGCTGCTGTAAATAACAATACATATTTCGTCCAGATTTGGTCCAGATTTTATCCTGATTTTTTATTTTCTTCTGGATTTTGACGCCACCGGATTTTGACGCCTCCCGATTTTGACGTCTCCGGATTTTGTAGCCTCCGGTCTTTGTAGCCTCCGGATTTTGACGCCTCTGGATTTTGTGCCTCCGGATTTTGTATGGCACCTTTCAGGTAATGCTCGGAGTTTTCGAATTTTAGGTCCGGAGTGACAATACTTTACAGAGTTGGTGTCTTCTACAAAGTCATAGAGTTTCATCAAGATAATCTCTTGGTATCTTCAAAAAGCTGCCAAAATGACACCATCTTGGATTTTCGTAAGCATTAAATTATGCTTCCTTGGGTTTTTGAATTTTAGCACCACCTTCTATAAAGTTATAGAGTTTGGTCAGTAGAATTTTTAAACATTTTAAGAAAATGACTGCCAACTGTCAAAGTGACGCCATCTTGTTTTTTTGTCCATATTCTGAATTAGAATACCTAGACAATTGGTTTCTTCGGCAAAGTTATATATAGATCGGTGAGTAGAACTTGTAACACGAAGTATTTCGAAGGTAACACGAAGTCTTCCGAAGGTCGCCGAAGGGTAAACGAACTTTTTCGAACGTAACCGAAGTTGAGATGAAGTGTTCCGAAGGTAGCCAGAAGTGACACTAAAGGGATAACTTAGTGGTGAAAGTTTTATTCTTTAAAAAAATTGCTCCACTTTTTCTAAATTAAAATTACGTTGCGTTCATAAAATTGCGTTGCTGAATCAAATTGTATGCTGAAATTATTGTTCAAATCCATCTGAAAAAGGGTGACACGATTGTACTGAACACATCCAGTGTAATTTGGCGCCCCATGTTCTTTATTACTTATTATACAATTTAAATCGGGATTTACTGGACTGCATGTACAAAAACACTTTAATGCTTATGTTTGAAAACATAATGTAAATAGAAATAAAAAGAAAAATATTATATAAGAATCAATTAAATCAAATTATTGTATAAAAGTAGGAATTATACAAAATAAAGTTAGTTTTTGTTAACTTATCAAGCGAACTTGTTTTACTTTCTCTGAGCTTAACAGAACCCAAGAATAGCAATCAGTCATTGCACACCAACTCAAAGGAGCTTATCAAAAGAAAAAGAAATTTATTAATAGTGATTTCGACAAGTTCTGTGCAGCAGAGCAGTGCAGCAACCCCGACGTTTTCACCTAAAATTACTCCGAAACGGGGAAAGCCTGAGAGCCTTGGAGTCCAATAATGAAAAAAGTTTGTTTCGTTTGAGCCTATCACACCATAAAGTTCCACTTGTTTTCATTTAGCTTTACAGTCCTCAGTGTGGGTCCAACTTACGCTTCGTGAATATTTCTTTATTTATGAAGTTTTTAGTGCGGTGCTTAATAAAAACAAATGAAGGGACCCGTACGTATCAGGATAGATGTGGCAAACAGGGTTGATGTTACGAAAAGACTCGAACGTATTTCAGTAAATATTGCCCTGACTCTTAAGTGTATGAAATTATTGAAAAACTCGTCCGAAGAAACGGTGTAAGAAAGGCCTTTCGAAAGTACAAAATTGACCCCCAAACAGACAAAACAGCAAAAAACCGTTTTTTGTCTAGGGCCGACCTTAGGACCGACCTAGGGCCATAAGGAAATGCCTCGGACACATACTTCCATAGACAAAAATGTTTCCCTCAATTTGCTCAGCATTATAGCAAGAAAAAAATTTTTTGGTTAGGGCCGACCTTAGGACAGCCCAAAGTACAGGCAGCGGGCCCAAATTTGTTTTTGAATAAAATTTGGTACTCGATTACCTCTCAAATAGAAAAAGAATCAACATAATCAGTTAGGATTTATCCAGCTTATGTAAGCGAACACGTTGAGCCCTAGTAGAAACTCAGCTTTAGGGTCCTGACTGAGTCCAAGGGTTTTTAATCCAAAAAATTTCTTCCGTAAAACGGAATCTAGGATCTAGGAATCTAGGATGACTTTTCGATTTTTGTACATAACTCGAGTAAATCTTTTCCGATTGTCATAATTGTTTTTTTAATCGGCAGGTCTATGAAAGCCCAACAATTAGTAGAAGAAACTTTTTTGAGATTAGGCCCTAGGATATATCTAGGGCACTAAAAACGAGTTTCTGCTGGTTTCTACATTTTTTTTGTACATAACTCGAGTAAATGTCTTGCGACTTGCAATTTTTTTTTATCGAAAGGTCTAAAACTGTCTCTCGTTTTATGGAAGAAAATTTTTTGATTAGAAACCCCTGGACTTAGTGAGGACCCTAAAACGGAGTTTCTACTAGGGCCCAACGTGTTCGCTTACATAAGTTGGATAAATCTTAACTGATTTTGTTGATTCTTTTTCTATCTGAGAGGTGATCGAGTATTGAATTATATTAAAAAACAAATTTGGACCCAGTGCCTGTGCTTGGGGCTGAAGTGGGCCTCAGGTCTGTCCTAAGGTCGGCCCTAACCAAAAAAATTGTTTTTTGCTATGTTGCAGAGAAAATTGACATGAACATTTTTGTTTATTTGGTTAACACCGGAAGGCCTTTAGTACACCGTTTCTTCGGACGGGTTTTTCAATATTGCCCTCTCGGCAATTTACAATACAGTTTGATGTGGACGTAAGGCAACATTTACTTAAATACGTTCGAGCCTTTTCGTAACATCAACTCTGTTTGCCGCATCTATTCTGATGAGTACGGGTCCCTTGCATATGTTTATTGTTGATTCGTCATCTAAGCACCAGGATCGATGCTCCCCACCTACTCCCAGGTCGAAATTGGGGTGGTTACAAACGTCGTGGTAAGCGCATCAGACCCCTTTTCGAAGAACTTCCGTCCGTCCGTCTGTCGCCGCGATAACTTAAGTAAAACTCAACGATTTTCCAAAAAAAATTGTTTTCTTGAAAGGTAATTGAAAAAGGTTTTATGGGATCGCATCTGGGCAATATCGGTCCAAGGGCCGCTGAGCTAGGGCCGTTTAAGTGGTTTTTGGTTTTTTGCACATAACTCGTGTGAATCTTTCCCGATTTTCATAATTTTTTTTTTATTTGTAAGGCCTGGGCATGCCTGACATTTTATGGAAGAAAAAGTTTTTAATTTTGAGCTTTTAGACTCAGCCAGAGCCCTAAAACTGAATCTCTATTAGGGCCCAACGTGTTTTTTCTACATAAATCGGGTAAATCTTATCCGATTTTCAAAAACATTTATTTTCCTGAACGATAAACACAAAATTGATAAATGGATTGAATTTAGGCAAAATCGGACGAAAACTTTCGAAGTTACGGTCGAAAAATTGGTAAAAAAACGTGGTTTTTTGAAGGTTGGTGGAAACTTTTCACTTATAGCTCTGCGAAATTAGCACGGAAATCGATCTTCAAGGTTTTTTATGAAAGATATGGACATCAGTAAATCACGAAAATGAAATTAGTGAAAATATGTTGAGTGGCTCGGGCTGTAGAGTCCTCAGTGTGGGACCAACTCACGCTACGCGACCATATACGATATTTGGTGGTGAACTTTTTTGTTCATGGAAATATTATCCGCCAAAAAACCTCTTACAGAGGAGGTGTGACACAAGTCTTCATTTTTGCTGACAAAAGTTGTGAAATCAGAAAAGGGTGAAGGATTGAGTATCTAAGTTAAAACGATTTTCTTCCAGTTACAAAAGTTCTGAAATCGGAGGAAGGTGACGCATTCAGCTTCGATACGCAAAAAATTAAAACGAAGTTACGTTGTGTTTTTAAAAAATTGCGTCAAAAATGAAAGATTATTGAAAAAACGATTACGGATTTGACTTTGGGCAAAATCGGTTAAGAACTGGCGAAGTTACAGTCAAAAAAGTGGTCAAAAACGTGGTTTTTTGAAGTTCGGTGAAACTTTTTGCCTAATATCTCTGCGAAATTAGGACGGAAATCGCTCCTGAAGATTTTAAATGAAAGATATGAACATCAGAAAACCACGAAAATTAAACTGGTAAAAATCTGTTGAATGGTTCGGCCTGTAGAGCCTTTAGTGTGGGCCCAATTCACGCTACGTGACCCTACAAGATATTTAGTGGTTTTTCGTGAATTTTCCTTTAATGTTGAGGTTTTTTTGCGCATTGTGCAGATAAAAAGATGTGAACATTTCTGTTCACGGAAGTATGGATCAGAGGCATCTCTTAAGTGCTCTAGGTAGGTTTTTAGATC
The DNA here is from genome assembly GCA_029228625.1 of Pseudolycoriella hygida. Lineage (NCBI taxonomy): Eukaryota > Metazoa > Arthropoda > Insecta > Diptera > Sciaridae > Pseudolycoriella > Pseudolycoriella hygida. The sequence continues at coordinate 121,991,915 of CM055403.1, forward strand.
TGCCCTAGCGCATTTTTTTTAAATTTTGAGATTTTATTACCGTTTCTTCGGACGGGTTTTTCAATATTGCCCTTTTTCCTGGCAGAGCAAATTTTCGAGAAAATAATAATCGATTTTCTTGACAGTTATTGATGATTTCACTGAGCCTATACATTTTTTAAAAAAATTAACACCACAATTCTCACCTTTAGTTTTTCATTTTTGAAATAAAAATTGGTTTGTAGGTAATAATTCAGCCGACTCCAAAAACGTGAGCAGTTTGCGTAAATTTATGTAAGTTGCTCACATTTCTCCGATTGAGCTGAGCTATCATCCATAAAGCAATTCACAAGTATCACATTAACTACGGTGAGAATTATAGTGTTAAAATCAGTTTCGGTCGGACCTTCATAAGTCCACGAAACACAGGTCTAGCGATCCTTTGTTTCGTTATCCGATCATCGTGCTCGGAAACATCCCTATGCAAAGCGGCAGTCCCATGTTGGTCACTGTTGCAGGTTGAACCACATGACCTACTAGAGTCCTGAGCCTCAATGAGGAAAACTTTGGGCATTCACATATAACATGAACGCCCGTCTCCTAACCGAGGCCGCAGGTGCAGTTGGGATCATTAGAGTCCCATTTTAGCCAGATGCTTGCTCAATTCACAGTGCCCAGTGATCGCACCCAACACCCTCTTGATGCGTCCCCTGTCCATGTTTAGAAATTCTCTAGCCCATTTCCCATTGAGCGCCGGTAAGAAACGCTTCGTGTGCGATCCTCCATCATAGGCACTCCAATAGTTAGTGAATTCCGACCTCATCCAACTCTTAACCGCTTTCACACACGCCAAGTGTGGTATGGGTATAAAAGGCTCTCGCCCGCAACTTGGTGTTGCCGAGCCTTTCCTCGGAAGTTTGTCTGCTCTGTCGTTACCCTCAACGCCAGAGTGTCCGAGCAGCCAGACCCGCGTTGCACGATTTCTCAGTCCCGTCCGGTTCAGGGTTTCCTTCAACTCTTTTATCAGCTTGGATGTCACGACTGGCGACATGAGCGCCTTAATCATCGCCTCTCTATCAGTGCAGACTATAACATTCTCCTCACATGTCTCTTCCGAAACTGCTTCCCCCACTCCCATAAGTGCGGCAAAAGTCTCAGCCTGAAAGACATCGGCGAATCTCACTAGGTAAAGCCATCTGTCCATCGATAGTTCCCTAGAGAATATTTCGGCTCCCACGCCCTCTGCAGTTTTAGAACCGTTAGTGAAGCTCACGGTTCCTTCACCTGATAGGCAACTTGGCCAGCCTTGAAGCCATTCTAACCTGCTGGGTACGAAAATGGTCCATGGCTATTTCGACAAGTTAATTTTAACAAACGTAAAACGTAATTGTTAGCAATAAATTATTCTACGGCATACCTTCAAAACGTACCGTTTTTTTTATTTTGTTGTTTATCTTGAAAAAAATTACAAAACTTTAGTCCCATTTGACAGCCACAAACGAGCTGACGGAGGCCGAATGTACTACCGAATAGTATTTACTATGTTATGAGCGGTCTTTACGCTGGCAATCAAAAAACGTACAATTTTTAGGGTTATGAAGAGTTACATTGTGATTTGAAATTCCGCTCGCCATCGCTCATTTTCTTCGATTTCGGCGGCTGTACTAACTGAACTGCTCCTTTCATTTAGTACTTTAATGAATTTTATAAAATAATTGGTGCATTTTTTCGGCATATCGTAGAACGTTTTTTTGTTTAAAGTAATTTTTTACGTCACTTTTGTCGGAATAGCCATGGTCCATTATGGTGTTACTTTTTCAAAAAAAAAATTTTTGGTTCAGAGAAATCATCAAAAAACGAATATTTTTACACGCAAATGTAGGCTACGCCAAGATCTATTCCTCTTAAAGGCAAAATAAACTGCAGATAGACGACGAAATCAGGAGCATTTTTGCTCTCTTCAGATTTTTAAAAAATTTGGAAGTATTCGAAAGAATTGTTAATAGCTTTTAAATGTTGTGTTTGAAAAAGGTAAGTTCTTGTATTAGAAAAAATGTTTTCCAACCAACATTGGTTTTTGAACGATGATTTTATCTTTAAGTGATGTCATTGTTCTTCGGCACCGCGCCGTAGCGTATTAATTTATACACAACCTTGGTTCTCACAATCTTTATTACATTTTTGAGGTTAGTAAATTGATTTGAATTCGACGTGTAAAAGCAAAAAAGGTCAAGGGAAGTTTATATAAGACTGAAAAACCTGCGCAGTCTGTGGTTAGATGTACGTTGTTAAGTAATTCTTCCAGAGAGTGATCATTTGTTTCATAACTACAGCGGCTGCCAATAAGTTTTCTAACATTAAGTAAAACAAAGCATTAGCGCTATAGATAAAAAAACACAGACGCAATAAATTAAAAGACAAATACAACTAACATGACATTGAAATAGAAACCGTAATTCTGGAACTGTTATTCGGTCGATTTTGCATATATATCGAAACATCGTCCAGTAATTTTCATTTCGAATTAGAAATTTTGTTTTGATCGACCGAAATTTGATGGCCTTTTGATCGGAATAATCGAAATCTATTAATTTATCATGTCGCTAAGTTCATAAATAATGATTTCGTAGAGAGATGTTCGGTTTATCCACCACAAAATAGAAATCCGATACCGCTAGAGGCATACAATTAAGTAATAAATTATATTCTTATAAAAATGCAAACACTAGGTACATTTGATATCTCAATTTATATAGTTTTTTTTTACTTCAAATACATTTTTTATAAATATTTATACACAAATTGGACATTGGAGAATCACATTCCGTTACCACATCTCCATAGAGCAAGTCCATGAATATGTTAAATCAATATTGAATATCCCATCCAGTAAATTGCTTAAATTTCTTATATATTATAATCATTATCGCATTTAAAAAAAATAATAATTTATTGCACTTTTATTTAAGAACTCATACCTATCCACGATCCATCGAAGATCATAAATTTTCATCGAATTAAATATTAAGATGTAACTTAAGAAAATTTTAATGTCTAATTTATGCATTCGAATAGAAAAAATTGACTAATTTTGCATAAAACTTCTCTAACATTTTTCTTTCTGATTTTATCAATAACAAATTTATCAAATGTAAATTAATGTTTATTAAAACCAAGCACATCGCAAGACGTAAGCCACACATTTCTCACCTATCTTCCAGTTTGAACATAAATCCATGCCTGTTAAATCCATCGTTTATCGACAAAATATTGAAATTTTCTTTTAGCGATTATACGACATTAATTCCAAGAGATTTTTTCTTCTTCTTTCGCTTTTTTCATCGTTCCTCTATTTAATAAATTAGGCAATTAAATAACATTAAGCATTTAAGTTATTTGATAATTATACATTACGGTGTTCATATTGGAATATTCATAGCCTAAGCAGATAGATGCTCATATAAAAAAGAGCGAGGTGTTGGCTCCAATCATTTTGTTATAATTTTAATAATTAATGTGAAACAAAAAAAAAAAACGATTTTCCTATCTGACTAATTTGATCGTAAACACAATTAATAAAATTAGTCACACATAATTTTATATATTTAAGAGTATATTTTATTTCCCTTCGACGAATTCATAATTTATTGCCATTACCATTTTCACGTTGAGTGTTGAACGGTTGATTTTGACGCTATGGTCCATATTAAAATATCTCTACCTACGAGTTCTGTTCTATTGACCACATATTTAAAACATACACAACGTATAATCAATTTCTCTTACGGTTTCATATAATGGCAATGCGTGGCTGATGCATGAATTTTTAATTTCTTCAAATTAGATTGAATAGATAAGTCACTCGGTTAAATTAACAAATTTTTTATGACAGTCGCTGTTGTGAACAGATTTTCATTTTGACGGAGCACCGCATAGAGGCTACATATTCTTTCATACGATGCAAAATCACATACTTATCCTGGATCAAATTTGTGGCAGATTTGCTGCGAGTATATTTTAATAGTAGATTATATTGGATGCGTCGGAAGTAATTCATTACATGAGGGATCAATTTGTGATACGAGCGGAACTCACAAGTGTGCCTTCGGCTCGGATATTTAAACTCTACACTTCTAAAACTAACAGTTTCCAAAGCTTGTTGCTTAAATCACACAAGTGAGTTTCCGAGTTAACAAAATTGATCTCGAATTAATGAATTACTTCCGACGCATCCAATGTATGCTGTTTTATTTGCTGACCTACCCGGAAAATGGTCATTATATGTTTGTTTACCACCTAATGACAAACATCGAAAAAATTTGATGAACTACTCATTTGAATGAAATGCATCATATGTGACCCTTTCGGTCATGCAAAAATAAAAATGCTGGTGTCGAAATTCTGCTTAATTCAAATGAAAGGCATTAATGTAGGAAAGCGTCTCACTTATTACCAACTTTGGACCAGCCTGCCTCCCTGAGTTATGGCAGAAGAAGTACTGATTCCGTATGGGAGCTTTAAGGAGGCAGGCTGGTGTCAAAAATCTGCTTGTCCTCAATAAATTGTATTTGTACAAAACAACGTTTGGGTAGTCATGAACTTGACACCAGCCCGCCCCCTTATCTGCTAACGCAAAGAATATTTTTTCTTTGTCGGAGCTATAGGAAGGCAGGCTTGTGTGATTGGGACCAATGAAATGTATAGCTATAAATGACATTTCCATAAATATGAATTTGACTGCCTCTTCGAATTAAAGCGAGTGAAACTGATTTTCTGTAAAAAAAAATAAATAATTTCACTATAAAAGAATCGAAATACGCCTAAAATGCCGGCTCACATGCATCCAAAAATATCCCATTAATCAGAGTATCCATGGCTGCAGTGACAATAGAATGTCGAGGTAGGAACATTTTTTAATTGTTGAATTTTTGGTTGCGAAAATCAAAATGATTCTTTTTTGTTTTTAATGTGATTTGGAGTGAAGTTGTGCTTTATTTTAAAAAGTTTAAAAGTGAATTTAAAAATATGCATTGATTGGTAAGACGATTTAATGAAAAAACGTTTTCAAATTCTTGTTTAGTACGATAAATGTTTTGTTTGCCATTTGTACATAAAATCGAAAATGGCCGGCATCTCGTGTTTTGTGAAAAATCGTTTTTATTGAAAAAAATTTTAGTAAATGATTGATCAAACAGCATCAACAAAAATTTTTCTTTTTGTCATAGATTCTGGCCACGATTTTCTATTAAATAAATGTTTAGAATTCTCGCAATTAAGTTGATGCGATTAAATATTAAATTCCTAATAAAATGCAGAAAAAATAAAGATGGTTGTAAACAAGCATGTAATGAATATATTGAAATTCATTACATCGTCATTAGAAATATCACGAAATAACCCTTCATGTAATGAAAGAGTTCCGTAGGTGGTAAACATACATGTAATGACCATTTTCCGGGTAGAGCAGCGAATAAAATTATATTTTTGATGTAAAAATAGTGTGAATTTTGTGTATGGTTCATGGAAAAATGATAGAAAATTCATGAATATTTAATGTAAAATTTATCTAGATCGTGTAAAAAACATACAGGGGACCCGTTCGCATCAGAATAGATGTGGCAAACAGAATAGATGTTGCAAAAAGATTCGAACGTCTCTAAGTAAATGTTTCCTTAACACTTAAGTGTATGAAATTACGTCCACATTAAATTGTACTGGAAATTGCCGAGAGGGCAACATTGAAAAACCCGTCCGAAGAAACGATATAAAAAAAGCCTTCCGAAAGCACAAAATTGACCCCCAAATAGACAAATTTTCATCTCAATAGCAAAAAACCATTTTTTTTGTCTACGGCCGACCTAGGGCAGGCGCGCCGACTATAGTTTAGGTCGTGGGGAGCTAAACCCTCCAATAATAAAAATTATAAAATTTAGAATGCACAAACACTTTTATTTCATCAGCAATCAAGCATACACCTAGTTTTTCATTGCAAATGTTAGGATCGGAGTGGGTCAGACCAAACCTGTGAACTGAAATCTGTTGACCTGAAGCTTTCAGGTGAGGTTCAGGTTGATTTTTTGTCAACCTGAATCTGGCGTGAATAAACCAGGTCAACCTGAATAAGGAATTCAGGTCGGAGGTCAACTTGAGGTTTGTTTTATTCAACTTCTACTTCGACAATCAAGTCAAAAAACATCAGGTTAATCAGGTCAACCTGAACCTGTACCTGATCTGGAGAAATCAGGTTGATCTGATGACATTTTTCAGGTTTCAGGTTACATTAAGGTCGGACCGGACCTGACCTGAACCCGGTCCAGGTCGACCTGACCTGTTCCGATCCTTATGCAAATGTGTTACGCCATGTTACATTTCGTGTAATTAATTCATCAAATTAGCATTTGGCTGTTTCGAAAAACAAAAAGGGAGAAACTAGCGGTGTGCCCTTTCAAACAGAAACAAGGAACAGGAACGGAAAAGTGAAAACCGACAAGTTTTTAATTTACCATACGAATTTACCATACAAATCAGAAACTTGTCGTTTTTCACTTTTCCGTTGCTGTAGGAGAAGAATTTGTCTCGAAAATACAAAAGAAACTTCGAAATTGATAACAGTGGGCTATCGAAAGTCAGCTTGCTGCAGTGAACTACACGAAGATAAGGAAAAAAAGTACAACGAATTAGGAAAATGAGTGGTGAAGTTTACTGTGTAATTGAGGGGGTGCACATTGTATGTGTGTTAACTTATCAATTCGATGTGGTCAGGCCCGGACTGGCCATACTGGACAATTGGGGCGAGCCCGATGGGCCTTTTGCCTGAATCTGGAACCGCCCCGACATCGACAGGGCCTAGCGGGGCAATATCCGCTAAAAATTTTAGAAACCAAGCTTCATTTTTAAGTTAAAATTTAATTCAAGAGAATGCTAAAAACGTAAAATTTGGCCTGCAGCGCTTTCAGCGATTTGTTGTAGTTTTTCAATTATGTTTGAATTTCAAGAATTTTTCTATTAATCAATCACAGATCAAAGCCTTATAATGCATAAGAAACAATTTTTATAACTGTCCAAAGTTATCGCCTATTCTAGAGCGTTGGGTGGAAAGAGGCAGAGTTGGTCACTTTCTAGCCGGCGCTTTGGAGTGTGGGAGCGGAGGTCGTCCGCCCGCCATCTTGGTCTAATTTTTTCGGGGGTGGTCTTCTGGGGCGTTGATCTGGGCTTGATTATCTGCCGCAGGAGCAGCTGCGCGGGCCGGGGGAGGTGGTCGATTTAGAATGAATTTGGCTGGTGTGGTACGGGCAGTTGGGGTGTTGAGTGGGTGGCCTGAGTGGGGTTTGAATACGTGGCTATATATTGCTGCTTATCTTCAATTTTGGTTATGCTTTTCTTGTTTTACATAAGGTATAAGTGCTATGATGGATTTGAGAGATGTTTTTTTTCCTTTGAAGTTATAATAAATTCATGTTTCCAAATTAAGTATGCTTATTGATTAGTTTGAGAACGTGTTTTGTTTCTTTTTTTCTTTTCTTTTTTTTTTAGTATTATAATTTTGTTTTTTTTTAGTTAGTAAATTTTAAGGCATTTTTTAAGGCAATTGCCTTTTTATACGAAGTTAGAAATAAATGAAATGAAATGAAATTTTCTAAATTTTGTTAATTTTTATTCAATTGAGATATGATTGCTTCAAATCATTTTATTTCACGAGCCAAGAGTATAACATGCTAAATAAATATAAAAAAATTTCGTTCGCTCCGCTCGCGGTGTGTTTCAATAATAAATCAATTTATTAACGCAATGGTCCAGAACCCCTGTACATTTTTGCTAGATTCATCCCTGTTTACACATGATAAAAAAATACATTCTTCATTTTCGGCCCTTAGAAATTTGATACTCCCATTCATGGCGCCTTTTGAGATTTTACCCGATGGACCTTTAGGTAGCTAGTGCGGCCCTGGATGTGGCCATAGTCGCCAACTAAGAACTAGAATCTAACCTAGTGATCAAGTTGTATAAGAATTCATTTTAAATTAAATTGTCTTTTTGTTAAAATGTGTTTGTCTCTAAATTATTGCCTAAGTTATTTCTGCAAAACTAACAGCTTTCACGGTTAAATGTTTGACTCGGTCATCGGGTGCGTTGCCCCCCATGGATTTGCCCCCCCCCTCGCCCCCCCCCCCCCCGCGTTAAACTCGCGTTAAAAACATGTAGAGCGCTTGCAAAGACTCGTTTTTCCTAGAGCTCAATCTCGAAAAAGTTTCTTCTACAAATGGTAGGGCTTTCATAGACCTGTCGATTAAAAAAACAATTATGAAAATCGGAAAAGATTTACTCGAGTTATATACATAAAACACGTAGGGCCATAGCCTAGCCTAGCATAGACTTGGTCTTAGTCCCTAGCTAAGTCCAAGGACTCAAATTTAAAAAAGTTTCTTTCATAAATTATCGGCCATGCCCAGATCTTTCAAACTTCAAAAATCACTTAAACGGCCCTAGATTCAATACCAAATAAGATTTTTGGATTACCTTTTAGAGAAAAAAGTTTTTGAAAATCGATTGAGTTTTACTCGAGTCATCGTGTTGACAGACGGACGGACACTTTTTTTATTGCTGATTCGTCATCTTAGGACCATGATCGGTGCTCCCCCCCCCCCCCCACCGAATTGATAAAATTATATGAAATTTTGAGAAATTTTGAGAAATTTCCCTTTATTTCGCGCATTTCACATTAATACAGTCGTATTTTTGGTATAGGGTTTTCGTTAAGCAGGGTCGCCAATAGAAGGTGTTTTGTGTTTGACCGTCGCCCCCCCCCCCCTAAATTATTTGCCGTGCCTAACACACAGAACTTTTGTTTATTTCCCAGCTTTTTAGGACGCACACACGACTCTGCTTCGACTTCGTCACAAAGTTTTGAAAAATTTAGTATTATTCATGGCGCTACTCTAAGTTTTGACAATAGAATTTGTCCTTCACTTCCCATATTTTCCTGAAATCGTTCACACTATTTATAAGAAAATTTCCTAAATTTTTGCCGCAGGTTTTGATAGCAACTAGCATACAGCTTCTGTTATAACGCTGCAGGGAAAAAATTTTTTGAGTACTATTCTTATGCGAGAAAAATAAAAAGTTTAGTTTGAATGGGTGGTAAATGTTATAATTAAAAGTTGCGCCAAAATTTTTTTTTTTCAAAATTGAATTGGACATTTTGGTTTTCTATGAATGTATGCAGTTTTGATTACCATTTTATAGCAAAAATTCCAACAGCTCAGGATATGTCACCGATAACACGCCACTGTCGTTAAGAGTGTCAAAAGCTTTTTCTTGCAATGTAGAACCGAAAATATATTTCAATAACGAAATGGAAACATTGAAATGAGATTGGAAAAGAAAAGAATGATGGCGCCGCAGGCGAAAATTGCAAGTATTGAAAATGATCATGTCGTCAAGATATATATTTTTTCGCAAAATTCGCTACATTTCAGTTTCGCCAGGGAGGGCTCTGAAGACACAATGGGAGCTAAGCCCCCCTTGCCCCCCCCTAGATACGGGCCTGCATTTTGTGGAAGAAACTTTTTTAAATTTTTTGCTTTTGGTCTCAGTCAGGGCCCTAAAACTGAATCTCTACTAGGGTCCAACGTGTTTTTTCTACATAAATCATGGTGATCTTATCCGATTTTCAAAAACTGTTTTCTTTCCTGAAAGATAATCAAAAAATTGATTACAAAAATGAATTTGGGCGAAACCGGTCGAAAACTTTAGAAGTTATGGTCGAAACAGTGGTAAAAAACATGGTTTTTTGAAAGTTGGTGGAACTTATTCATCTCACCGAAATTTGAACCAAAATCGCTCTTCAAGGTTTTGAATTAAAGATGTGAACATCAGAAAATCTGTTGAGTCGTTCGGGGTCTTTACAAAATCGGCCTCAGTGCAATTTTTTTTTTTAATTTTGAAATTGTTTTAAGGATTTAGAGAGGTTTTTGCGCTGTTTCCGGATGGGTTTTTCAATATTGCATTTTGGCAATTTCCAATCCAATTTAATGTCGACGTGATTTCATGCACTTATGAGTAAGGCAACATTTCGAAAAGACTCGATCGTATCTAAGTAAATATTGCATAACTCTGAAGTGTATGAAATGACGTCCACATTAAATAGGAGTGGAAATTGCCGAAAGGGTAATATTGAAAAACTTGTCCGAAGAAACGTCAAAATAAAAAAAAGATAAAAAAAAGTAAAAACTTTTTTTTCAGACATATTTTCAAAAAATGTTATTTGTACTACGGCCGATCTTAGCACCTCTATCTCTAATAGTTTTCGAAATACTTGAATTTTTCCAAATTAAATTGCCTAGATGGATCCACCCTAACGTTAGCGGCCATATTGTCAGGCATCACAACATGCGCCACACCCAAACCAACAACTTTGCCTTTGACACCGATCTTCTATCTCTATTAGTTTTCAAAATATTTGAATTTTTCCAAAATATATCGTTGAGATCGATCCACCCTAACATTAGTGGCCATCTTAGGCCTCACCCGGGCTTGGATGCTCTTAAGGCTTTCATTACCTATCGAATTGAAAAAGAATCACGAAAATCGGATGGAATTTGCTCGATTTATGCATAAAAAACAAGTAGGGCCCTTGTAGAGACTCAGTTTTAGAGCTCTGGCTGAGTCCAGGCGCTCATATTCAAAAAAGTTTCTTCCTTAAATGCTTTATCTTTCGATTAAAAAATGTTCTTTTAAATTGGAAAAGAATTACTCGACTTATGCACCAAAAACTACTTTAACGGCCCTAGCTCAGCGGCCCTTAAGCCGACAGTGCCCAGATTCAATCCCATAAAAGATTTTTTGATTACCTTTCAGGGAAAATAAGTTTTTGAAAATTGGTCAAGTTTTACTCGAGTTATCTTGTCAAACGGACAAAATTTTTTTTTGCAGATTCGGGATCTAAGGACCATGATCGATGCTCCCCCATACTCCCGGGTCAAAATTCGTGTGGTTACAAACTCCTTGGTAATTTAACAATTTAACCGCAATTTAAATAAGAACTGTATTCTTCTGCGCATTGTTTTAACATCGCGAATCTTTAATAATTTTTAGGATTTTTTTAAGAATTTTAGGAATTACATTCTCAAAAATAGGTCCTGGCGCAGAAGAACAAAGTTCTTATTTAAATTGCGGTAAACGTAGTTAATATAAAAAAATCTAATACGAAAGAAGATTCTGATATATTTTTCTAACAATTTGATGTTTAAAATGCAGAGTAAGCAGAAATATTTTCAATAATTTAATAGCATATTTGCATTTTAAATTAAAATACCGTAGCGAATCAGGAAATTAAGCGCTTGAGCTTATTGTCATTTATACCAGAAACTTTATTGCTAGCCGGCCGGCTTCTTGAAAGATTCCTACGGTGCACAGTAGGCTTATCCGTTATATTCATGTTCAAAAATCTATATCTCGTGAAATATTCACAATTTAAATCTAAGAATTCTTAAAACGTGATTTAAGAATGTTCAAAAATGCCGGGAAAAATATTTGTGCATGTAGGCCGCAGATTAATAGTCGTATGGTTGTTAGACAAAGTGACAGGTTTGATTTCTCCCCATACATAACCTCAAAAAAATATATTTTCCATATTTTCGTCAGAAACTTGTCGAAATCAGTTGCAAACGATAAGATTGAATGTTTGCATGAAGGATGTGAGGTTTTTCTCAATTTAAAAATTTTCGAGTGTAGAAATCAAATCTTTCAACTTTATTAATGAAAACTTTAATGTTTTCTGTCGTTTGAAAATGATTCAGTATTAAATTTCCAAAAAAGGTAAATTAATGCTGAAACTATTTTTATACGACAGAAGATATTTTAATTTTGATCAGAAAAATCAAAAACATCGTAATCGACACTCTAAATTTTTTTAATTCAGAAAAGTCTCACATCCTCAGTACAAATATTCGAATTTATCATAGAGTTACTTCCAGCGCCATCTAATTTCCCCTGATTTCCCCTCTCGTTGAACGAAACTATATCACGACCTATTGGTTAGTTATTGGATTCGTATCATATGTGATGTCACAAGTAAAGCTAAGTGATGGCACTCAACTTCCAATACTCAAAACAAAAGCGCTAATGATGGCAACTCAAGAAGACACAGCTGGGTTCGTGTGATCAGATCACCGTGGACAAAATATTGGAAGTTCTTCTTGGATGATAGAGGCAAGGGAGAGAGAAAAACAGAATGTTATCATATCGGATGCTGAACCTGTTGACCCACAGATCTCACGGCAAACTGTAGAGTTGTTACCATTTCGGTGAATTTCATTTTTAACGTTTTTTTATGAAGCAACTAGCCATCGCGCATCGTTGGAAAGTAACCGTACTCAGAATGGCCTGCAGGGGTTGTTTTGGTCATGGTGTATCTATGTGATCAACATAGAGGTGATATTTTTACTAGGACTTGCGTCGAAAAAGAACGAACATTATAAGTGAATAGCCTTTTCATGCTTGCTTAGAGAACCGAAAGTATTTTCGGTCCTTTTACGAGGACCTCATAGTACTTTCGGTTCTCTTAGCAAGCATAAAAAACTCAATACATCACGCGAAAATAAGTAGACCTTGTGATGTAAATGACTATTATCTCTCTGCATGAGAATGACGTGATGTGAATGACTATTATCTCTCTGCATGAGAATGACGAGCAGGGTAGCAGGTTGGGAAAGTGGCTTATTGCACAGCACACGTTGGGATTTGAAGTAGAATGGATTGAGGCAAAGACGGTCATTAATTCATTTCAAATCTTTATATTAAGTACAAAGCCGAACAATGTCGAAACGTGAGAAAAGAAATTCAATTTGTCAATCATAAAAAACTTTTACGACAACCGCGCAATTTCAAATTTGTAAACCACGAACCTATCGTATTTATCATGTGTTTATAAATAAAGCGAACATGTTACACAAGAGCGTAATTTTAAACTAAAAAAAAATTATTAAAATATTGAATAATATAAAACTCATTACATATGCATCCCACATAATGACGCATTTGCGGTCTCTTTACCACTCATTTATTAGGTGAGGTACGTGAGATTACTTTTTAAGAAACATTGCATATTGAAATTGAGTGTAAAATGTTTAACAAAAATTGATGCATTTGAAATTTATGGCTGTCGTTGACGGGCTCACTGGAAAAATGAGTATATTTTTGTTAGAGGAATATTTGTACGACGCCATTTTGACTAATAACATTTGTCATTTTTGAAAACAATTTTTCATTTTCATTGAGACGATTAACACTCTCTGTCATCTATAATGTATGAGATAAGTACAAGTAAATACAATGGGTATGTCACTTTAATCTCAAAATGAACAAAATTCATCCGAAAGCGGAACAATATTCCATCGTTTGGTCACTCGATTCGACCATGCAACACAAATTCGTCGATCTTACTGAATCCTAAAACAATCTGGAAATTAAAAAACGGTGTTCATAAAATGTAATACAAAATTGAAAGACACGATAAAATATGCGTATGGAACATTTGAATAGCGAGTGACACACCCACCAAGTACTACACGTCTACACGAATATGACTTTGATATATTGTGATTTTGTTTTTGTCACTAGCGTTTCTTTTTTCATATGTGGACGACCGACTGGGTTCGAAATAAATAGTTTCACATAGTGGGGTTATACAATTATAGGGTTGAAAGTGTAGAACAACAATGTAGTAAGAGCCTATATTGCCTTCACAATGTATTCATCTTAAGTCACATATTCTTTCATAGAAATAAATTATGTTAAGTCAAGTGTTTCTATGTATATTTCATTCTTTGACTAAACACGTTACGTTACATGTTACATGTCCTTTTCATTTGTAAAAAACAACTTTACAAATGTCAGATAAACTTTGAAGATCTGTTTCCATTTAAGTTTCTCTATCTACTCCTCTAACTTAACAATAAAACATTTTTTGTAGAAAATCTTTAAAAATAAGGAAATACTTACTGAAAATCCCATAAAATCTTCACTATTGCTTTTTGCGGGCGCAAAAGGAAATTTTAAAATAAAATCCTTAGAGGATTTTCAATGATTTTTAAGAGATTTTTTCAGGGATATTTACACTTACGGAAATATATTTTTGCATCAAATAGAATTTTGTACTTCTGCGCAAGTTTTTGCAGTGTTAAAAAGCTGCGCAGAAGTACAAAATTCTATTTGATGCAAAAATGTATTTCCGTAAGTGTACCAATTTTTTTTTCTTTTCACAAAATAGCCACGAAATCGTTATTTGGATCACAAGGTTGAATTTTTATACGTCATCCCTTGTAATTCACATAATTTTTCATTACGAGAACAACGAAAATTGTCATTTTTGCGCTTGAGGATCATAATTCAATGGTATTCGACACTAATTTTAGTGTCGAAAAGTGCTATTTTTCTGGACTAAAAATTTGAATCCTGAAAAGTTGCTTTTCAGGACTCAATTCAAAATAGTTTCGTAGCTTTAGCTTTCGTTTTTATTTTTACCGATGAAATTATTGCAAGTTACAAATTATTATCGTTGGTAAATGTTGATAGTACAATTGCTCAACACCTTAATTTCAAGCTTGGAGTTAAATCCATCGTTTAATGCGTTGTTAGTGATTGTTTCGACAGTGAGACGGTAGAAGTTGTCTATTTCGACCAACTGGTGCGAATGAATGAAAGTCGGGCTGCATCTTAATATGTGCTGAAATCGGGGTGCAGATAATGAGCTGTGGAGCAACCGAAGAGCTACATGAACGTCCAGCAACGTCAGACGTTTACATAATGTTTTTACGTTGCGAAGAGCCTTGGACAGAGAATTTGGGATGCCCTGGATCGTTAATGGAGACCCAAGTAATTGGGCTGAAATTTCGTCAAGTACTTTGATTCCAGGCAATAAACGGTTCAGTTTTTCAATCGTTTGGGCTTTCACATCAGTAGGCGTGTTGATGAAGTACACCTCGCATTTGGATGAATTTAATGACAAACCTGACTCGTCGGAGAAGGCCAAAACTTTGGCCACATCGTCTAGGACGGTTTGTATATCGTCTCCGATGGTACCGTCGTCGGCAAACCACGCATTCAAACGGGAATATAGCGAGTGAGTAAGTTTCATGATGACCAGGCAAAAGACTACAGATGCACAAGGGTCGCCTTGCTGTGTACCTCTTTTCGAATCGATTATTGTGTCTCCAAAGAAAAGACAGGAGGGAAAGCTGTAATTTTGAAGTAACATTGGGTGAAGAGATGGAGCATATTCCTTGATTGACTGTAGTAGCAATTTACGGAATAGTTCGTTAAACGCGTTCCTGAAGTCGAATTTCAATAGCACCGTGGGGGAGCTGTGCTTGGACTCAATGAACGTCCGCACCGCGTGTACAAGCGCTTCGGCCCCTCCTTTGATTCCAACACCAGTCTGTATCGGTTTTAGGAGGTTGGTAATGGAATCCTTAATTGAAAAAATTCCAACTTTTCTTGCCAACCTTCTCCAAACAAGACCAATTGCGATTGGCCTGATATCATCATTTTGTTTTGCCAGGGCGATTAATGCAGCTCCATAAAAAACTGGACAAATTTGTGTCCACATTTTCCAGGAGCGAATCAAATTTACGAGGTCGCTTATAGCCTCTGCTAAGTTTTTGGACGCGTCGCCGCACGTGAACGAGGTTAAGTCTTTAAGATGGCGGGGCCTCAAACCGTCAATACCATCTGATGAGCTGATCGGGAAGTGCTTGATGGAGTTTGTAATTTCCTCGATCGTCGTTTCGAAGTGAGCGTCAGGTTCGTTTGCAGAATTGACGGGTGGGTTCGCTTCGTCGGGATGTTTGTCTTTCAATTTGTTTATGGTTTCTTGAGTGTAATCTGCCATTCCCTCTTATGAAGAAAGTACACGAACAGCGCCGGTAATGTCGCCCTCGGCAACTTTTCTTTGAGTGATTTCAATGAGTAGCTTTTCGGGGAGACTTCTAGGCTTCTTTGGCAAATTTACGGCCAACAGATTCAACAGCTCTTTAAACAAACTCGTCACATCTGTCAACTTCGCGAATACTGCTACATTCTGTCGGATGATGTTTGGGCATTTGGCGTTTTTGGGGTTGCTTTTCGGGATCATGTTGAGCACTATCATTGGAAAGCATAAAAGTCTGAGCCACGATAAAACGTCATTCTTGGTTGCAGCGAGCTCTATAACTTGCGTTAGTTCCTGGCACACCACAGTACGAACTGACTTCGGAATAATTCTCACAATCGGAATGGAACACTTGCATTTGTAGAGAATCTCGCCAAATTTCTGAATGACATTGGAATCGTCAAGCAGGTCTAGGTCAGTGTGTGGATCTGACTGTTGATAAATGTCTGGGGTTTCTTGACGGGTGTGGGTTCTTTCGTGTACTTTGAGTCCTCGATCGTTCTTCGCTACAAAGCCGCATGTGTTGCAAGTTTCTCTGGCTAGGACTAAAACGCTAGCAGATTGTATAGGAAGTTGACTTTTAGGCGGTGCTGCTAGAACGACCGAAGATGGGACGAATTCTTGGGATTTGAGTTCAACTGCCGCGCCGCTTGAATTTCATCTGGTGAGTGTCCCTTCGACTAGTGTTGCTTAATTGCGGCCAATGTCTCAAAGTCCCTGCCGCAAATTGGACAGATGTTATCGTTAGAATCATCGGGGCAGAACCCATTGAGGCTCGTAGCGATGAGGCGAAGTGGTTCAAGGAGATTGTTGACATGAAAAGATACAATCAAAGAACAAGATTCAGCACAGTATTGGTCCACAGAAATATTAGGAATTAAATGCCTACCTTCAAGATGGGGAGCGAAAGGCTTATCGCTAGTTGTCGTAAAATCTCACAGTTAGAAAAACAATAATCTTTTTTGCCACCAAGAATATTTGAAAATTCGCGCCAAAACGAAATTCGAAATTCCTTCTGGTACACCTAGAGCGCGTTCGAAAACTAAAATTCTCAGTGAAACCTGAGCAAAATTGAATGTTAGACAAGTTTCTGACATAAACCGTTCAGAAACTGAAATGTTTCACTGGGTTTCCTTGAACAAAAATATTTCACAAAATATTTCAAAATTTATACCATCAAATTGCCTTTCATGCTTTAAAAATTAATTTATTACCTTCGAAAATCGTCCCTTTCACTCCTAGCCACTATGCTGATAATTTTAATTCAATTGAAGAACTAATGTTTACAAACGATGACAACAGCAAACAATCTTCATGACTTATCACATTCTTCACGACCGATTTTGGCCGTGAAGAATCTAACCTCAAAGTTAACAATGACAGCATAACTGAGCAACTCATTGAAACATTTTACTTTTCGAACGCGCTCCTACGTATGCGATGTTGATGGGAACGATGGCAACTGGGTTTGTTGTTCGTCTGGTATAAAGTGCATAAACAATGGAAACAGCTGTTTGGAATATTGTGACAAAAAATGGTGAATTTCGGGCGAAGAAGTGATCAGGATGCAAGTTGCACCCTCCACGCAGACCGATTAGTGGTTCACAGTCTCAGGTCAGTTCAAAATGGAGTGCATCCAACGCAAAATCGACGTCAGACCCAGCAGCGCTCGGTGGCGAAGCACCGGTATCGCTACGAACTACAACTAAACGGAATTACACGCAGATGACTACTCCAATCCACAAAACTTCACTTGCAGCCACCAACCAGACGCCGGACAGTAACTCCAAACACCACCGACCAACTCAGAACTCGTCCAAATCGTTAAACAATTGCCCCTTCTCAACACTACACGTACGTTTATCAATCGATGGATATTGGATTGTTTTGGACTATTGCAGCAATTGTTGTTTTGTCTTATTCTATTGTATTTTGTCAACTGATTCAGAAACTGATTAATATGTTATTGGGTCGAAAAGACCTATTTATTGATCATTAAATAAATAAATAAATAAATAAATAAATTATCACAAAATGTTCACCGTCTTTTGTCCGTCTATTTTTTTCATTCATTCGTTTATTATAATCACATTACGCTAAGGTTTCCCTTATGCAACTAAGTTGGGCATAATCTACGACAAGCATTACAAAAAAAGAGAAAAATAGTAAGAAAAACATACAAAAGCACAATAAGAATAAAAACTAATAAATAAATAAAAATATATAAAAATAAAATTAGATAAATTATTTATAAAAATGAAAAATAAAAATATAGAATTAGAAAATCATAAATGCTGATGGCTGGATTTTTTTTTGCAATGAAATATGTAATTGCAAAAAAAAGGTTCAGCATTTGGTTTAAAATACCAGTAAAACATTTACAGCTACTGCTTCTTCACTCTCACAATCGTAGAACGATTCATTGTCACTTTTATTAGGAGTGTCATTTGTTAACTCTATTACATTGTCGTAAATTTAATAATGTAATAATAATAATGTAATAAAGGGGGGGGGGGGTCAGTTAAATTGTTACGGTTTGTTACGCGTTTGTATTTGTGGCAATGTTACGTAACAAAGTTATGTTAACGAAAATTTATATTATTCACTGAATCTTTTAAATTTTGTAACGATCTCTCATGCTAAAGATCATCTTAGAGTTGCAATCGGAGTAGCTCAAAAGACTGTTTGAGATGCAAACTGGTGGCCATGACGGCAATTCAAACTATCTTTTGGGCTATTACGATTGCAACTCTAAAATTCATATCAAGAGCGCAACAAAAACCTAAATATCATTTTCACATAGTTCAAATTCAAATTCTTCAAAAGCTATAGCTTTAGCAATTCCGCGTAAGAACGTTTGCTAATTGAGTTGGAAGAGAGCCTACAGGCAAAGCAATGCAGTTTCCAGACTTACGTTGCAACAACAAAGTCTAGATAAAAGTATTGTTTACAACTCCTGCATACGTTGTAAGTCGCGAAACTACATGGTTTCGCCTCTACGCCTCGTTCCAACGTTACGTACAAACGTTCTTACGCGGACAGAAATTCAAGTCGGTTGCTCTCCAAATCGTTTTGTGAGAACGTTTTCTAGTTTATGCACTGTCATCTGAGTAACGTTTTTGACATCATGAATGTACTTGAAATTATTTTTTTTAAATATTTTTGAATTTTGTTACGTAACAAGTTAACAAGGGGGGTTCAAGAGATTGTTACATGATGTGACACCGAGGGGGGGGGGTCTAAGCCCGAAAATCGGGTTGCGTAATTTAGGGACAGCCCTGTATATGTGTATGGCTTCGAAATATTCGATCTTCCACATTTGTCTGACGGGTTGAATGAGTTTGACTTCACTTATGTGAACTTGGTGGTTTGCGCTGAAGATATGTCTTCTAACTGCCGTTTTTGTTTTCCATCTGGCTCACTTTATATGTTCGTTGAATTTTATGAAAAGTTTCCTGATCGTCATTCCATAGTAACATCGGCCGCAGTCTGCGCATTGAATCCTGTATATTCCACATTTGTGAAGATCTAATTGGCTATCTTTCGTTGTGCTGATGAGGTTTCCTATGGACCCTTCGTTTCTGTGCGCCAGCTCTATGTTGTGTTCATTAAAAATTAGCCTCAGCAGTTTGGTCACTTCTGGGAAATATCTTACGCTCACTCGTTTCGGTGGTTCAGGTTTTTCCTCGAAAAATGTTGAAATATCTCGCAGTTCTTTCTGACGATGGTGGTTCCTAATGGCTCCTTTCTTTATCGAGTCCATTTTTTCTTCGAAAAGTTTCTTGACTGCATCGAACATTCTTCTGTTTTGGATTGCAAATATATCGTCGATGTATCTCCTATAAAACCGGAAACATCGAGTGATTTTCCAAACTGGTCTCAAAGTGACACATGAAAATTTCTGCCACAAAACTAGACAGCGCATTACCAATACTAGCGCCATCTGTTTGCATGTACCACTTTTGGAACACGTTTTGCTTCATGCACACTGTCGCTAATTCAACGTACGCCGCTACTTTTCTGTAACTCACACCGTTCTCATAGTGAAATCAACTGGAATGCTCGGGTAAATTGATGTGACGTCATAACAGCCCATTTCTTCGTTTTTGATCACTCTCTCACAGTTAACCTGTCTTGCAAAATCGGTTCCGTTTAAAACCGATTTACATTTGGGCTTGGGTAGTTCGTTGAAGATATTTGGCAAGTTCTTTGCGATACCTTTCGTTGGCGCATTTGTGTTTGGCGCTTCAGGTCAGCCCTTCAAGCCTCCATCCTCATCTGGCTCTTTATGTGTTTTGAGCAGTACGTATAGACACGGTGCCTTAGGATTGCTTCTCTTCCACTTCCTCAGCTAATATTTTGGATTACCACACAAAACGTCTTTATGTTTATCTAACACATCGTCGACTTGATCAA
The DNA here is from genome assembly GCA_029228625.1 of Pseudolycoriella hygida. Lineage (NCBI taxonomy): Eukaryota > Metazoa > Arthropoda > Insecta > Diptera > Sciaridae > Pseudolycoriella > Pseudolycoriella hygida. Next base: position 122,012,238 of record CM055403.1, read on the forward strand.
TCATATCTTTCAACGTGTCATTTTTGCACTCGACAAATAGGCCCTTGTGAAAATTACGTCTCTCTTCCTCAACGACTCTATTATTTTGTACATTCGCTTTGTCTTTCTGCTTCATTTTTTTTTTTGCTGACGATCAGTTTCTCTCTTATGATACTCAAGGCACTTGTTTCGATGTAAGTTTTCACATTGTCCGGTTCTCTTCTCATCGATGCCATCACATCAACACAGATGTCTTCGGTTGGAGGAACTTTTGGTGGCAAAATGAATTTCAGACCTTTGTTTAATAAATTCATTTCTTCTCTGGACAATTTTATTGATGATAAATTGATGACCAAATCTTCCAAATATTTGGACCCGCACGAAGTACGAAGGTCTTATACGTTTACTACAAACAATTTTAATGTAACATGGGGTAGATCGAGGTTGCAGTTGGAGGGATGCATTTATTATCATCTAAATATGACGAATCAACAATAAAAAAATGTCCGTCCGCCCGTCTTCACTTTTTTTTCCAGACGGCTCAACCGATCACCCTAAACTTTTTTTCCCTGAAAGATACATGCTTCCCATGATTCAAGTTCAAAGATGAGCAAAATCTATCAAGCGGTTTCGGAGATATGATCGAGAAAGTGACCAAAAACATGGTTTTCGAGGGTCAGGGTCATGGGAATTGGGTCAAGGGTCAGGGCACCGGGGCCAATGGAATCGACGAAATTGAGTTTCTTGGCGAAATACGAAAATCGTTTTCCGTGTTTATTTCCTTAACTATGCAATTTGGAGATTCACTGTCCGAGGCAAAGTTGTAGAGAATGAAATTTTAGAGTACACGTGTTTCAGGGTTTTGGGCAAAAATGCCTCAATTCTGGGATATGACCACTTCTAGAATGGAGAGGGATAATCGATATCTCTAGAACTGTAAGAGTTAGAAAATTGCTTCCAAAAGCAAAGTTGTAGAAAATAAAATTTTAGAGAACACGTGTCTAAGGATTTTGAGTAAAAATGCCACAATCCTGGGATATGATCACTTCTAGAATTGGGAGGGATGATCCATATCTCTAGAACTATAAGAGGTAGAAAGTTGCTTCCAAAAGCAAAGTTGTAGATAATAAAGTTTTAGCGAACGTGTGTCTCAGGGTTTTGGGTAGAAATGCTCCAATCCTGGGATATGGCCACTTCTAGAATTGGGAGGGATGATCCATGTCTCTACAACACGGGTTTTAGGGGAAAATGGCCCAATCCTTGGATATAACTATTTCTAGATTTGAATGGTCTGAGACGTACTTCGGTAGGGCCTTTGACATTACCTTGGGTAATTTCTATCGATCTTTGAAATTCTTATAGTTAAAAGAACAAAAAACGTTGGATTGTTTGCTGATTACTATATTAAGATACGTTTGAGTCTTTTCGCAAGATTTATTCTATTTGCCACATCTATTCTGTTTGTCACATCTATTGTGATACGTGCGGGTCTTTGGTTATGTTTTGGTTTAATTTTAATTAAAAAAAAACTTGTAGTTAAAAGATTCAAGGTTTTGCAGGTCAAAATGACGGCTTAGCTCGAGCACCTTTCCACGACTAGTATTGGAATAATAAAGATCAACACATAGGCTTAAGAAAAAATATCGGATAATAAGACAATAAGATCAGATCAAATCAACATTAGAAAGATATCATATCAGTTCAGATCAATAATAATATAACCAAATCAGATCAGTTCAGATACTTCTGTTTTCATCATATCGAAAAGCTTCTCTCTAAATACCTGAAGTAATATGAAAGTTCTAGGTTCTAAATAAGGAATTTAATTTTAATAGTTAATAAATAACATAAGTCAAATCTGTTCAGATGAGGTAGACTCAGTCAGGTCGATCCAAGTTTGAGCTTGATTCAGATTTCATGTTCATTTGGATCAGATCAAAAAATGCTCGGAGTTAACTCAAATTAGACCTGACCTGTTCCAAGCCTCATCGACGGCTTTTTCAATAAGAATTGTTTCGATCAATTTATAATAATATTTCCTTACTATATATTATGTCGCTAAATGCATTCCATTTGAATATTTGTACAAAATGTTCGTAAAATGAAAAAACATATCTCCTCCCGCAACAAGCGTAACACTATTAACACTCTCAAAGTTGTAATAAATTGTTGTCGGCATTCCTTTCACTTGAAAGAAATAAAAATAATATGTTGGCTGTGATCTTATAAAAAAAAATTGACATTTATGCCGAATCATTATTATACAGTCAAGAATGCGCCACAATTAATATTGACCGCGTGACGATAAAAATATTTGAAAAAAAAATTCTTGCAGAGGGGTTAACACTTAAATACATAAATCCAAGTGTTATTTTTATCCAAATCATTTTTATTGAAAATGTTTTGGTTGTCAATTTCGAAACACTTTTCAGTCTTTATCGACATTTAATATTTTTGTTAGTTGTTCCGCAAACCTCTGTGAATGATATGCTGTTTCGTGAAGTATGTACTTTTGGGAGTTTCACCGCAATATTTCCAAAAATCGTAGATGTAAAGTGGTCTGCAAGCAGCAAGGAGCTTGTCGAAAATACGATACTGATTCGTGTAATTGAGAGTTGATGTGACTCGTTTATACGCGGAATATTTACACAGTCAAATCATTCCAAGGTTTCTAGGTACATCGGGCGATGTAGTTATCTATCAAGGGAAATTATCTCAAACCATATGCTCATGCTAGGAATAAAAATATTATTTTAATGAAACAAATAATTTTGGACTGCAAAGAGTTTTTCATTTTCTTCACTTGTTTTGAAAGTGTAAAGTGAATCCGAACTCTTCTTTAATTTTTTGAAAGGCCGGTTCTTTCAATTTTAATGAAAAAATTCCGACACAATGAAAAAAAATCCAATCATCAATGTTAGTTGATTTGAAATACGGCTAACAAACAGTCCAAATCAATCACTTACGTTACTTAGATATAGAATTATCAATACAATTAGTTACATATATTACGAAGATAATATTTCCGGTTCCGGTTTTGCCTATGCAGCATAATTAATTATACAAATCGTCGAGTTTAGCCCCTTACGGTCTCCTCCCACCTTAAATTATATGCATGCTAACAATATTTTAGATTAGAATATGTGTACATACCTCGTGCATGGTACGCGACTGTACGATATATTACGGTTGATATCGCTAGATGAATATCCGGTATATCTCGATATGTTTTGATTTTGCGATGACTGAACACCATAATACATATGAACGTAAAACGCATACGAACATACATAGCCATCGATGACGCATATATGCAATGGTTTGGATTGGCATCCTCTTTGATTCGACTCGCTTTTGCGTTATATTTTTTTTTAATAATGCGCTTCGTTTAACATTTTGTTTGACGAATCTGAAATAAAATACAACACAAATTACATGGCGTAAAACAAAACTGTGTTGATCGTATGGGCTTTGGTGAAGTGCTTCGGATACAGTCGTGTAAATCTGTTAAATTATAAAATTTGATTTCTGTTAATTAAATCAATCTTTTTTGTTTCGTTATGCTTTGTTAATTAACTGATCGATGAATTAAATGAATTTTATAGGCAATAGGCACCTGTGTGTACAAATAACAAAGATGTGACATAAGATGTTTGATGGTTTCATTTCGATGCTTTATTTACAAAGACAATGAACCGACAAATTTCAGTTGCTTAGCATTTGTGGAACGTGTGACTACAAACTTAATCCTTCTTCATGCTTTCGAGCATTGTTGTTCTAAGTGGTGGTTAATGGATTTTGACGGCTGTGGTCGTGTATAGATTATGCACCTTTTTCCAAAGTGTTTATTTTGACGATTTGGAAGTTATGTACCGAGGCGAATCCGAGGTACATAATCCAAATCGTTCAAATAAACATCTAGGAAACAGGTGTATACGCTATTTCAGAGGCGCCGACTTTGAATTCGCTCGTTGGGTGCGATCACTAATTTTTGATGACTAGCTCATTCAATTAAATGAAACTAGTCTACTCTATTGTATTCAAATAAAATAAAAACCGTTTTATGGGGTGACCTATCGTTCTAGTCATAGATTAGTATTCTTAAAGTGATTTATAATGTGAGAATAATTGCGAGCGAAGCGAGGAAAATTTTTTTTACATTTATGTTCGTTGGTCGTTTACAATGTAAAGAAACACAATGATTTTTATTTATACAATTTACAGTTCTTTACCTAATAATTTTTGTATCATCAAAATTTATTTCATAAATTATCTTAAAGCTCTAGAAGCTTGAGGTAAAAGACAATCAAGAAAGGATTGGACGAGGAAAAGTTTTAGCAAAGGGGCTTATGTGTTACATTCGGAGCAACTAGCTGCCTTCAGGGAGAAGCGGGAAATGAGTGGAAAAACAAGATTTTTCCTAAATTTCTAATGTTCTCTTAGTTTGTTCTAAAATTTATAAATTTTAAAGAATAAGTGTTGAAAAGTTCCTTCGATTTTATATTGTTTATAAAATTTATTGAATTTATAGGTTTTAAGGAACCCCCGATTTCATTATCTCTAGAAACTAAAAGTTTACAGTCTCGGCCTTTTTTTATTAGCTGTCAAAATTTAGCCATTTCGCAGTTTTGCCAATACAAAAAAAAAACATTGAAAAAGAGATAATCGTAAAAGCAGCTGAATTTTGAAAGTAAATAAATTTGAAACATTCTATTAGAAGCTGTTGATGTTACAAGGCAGTCTTGAAGATACCACGGAAATATTTACAAAAATTATAAAATATGTCGCTTTTTCCTGTTTAGTTCTTTAACTATTCTCAAATTTCATGATGTCTGATTGATATTAACAAGACCTGCAAAGCCTCCATTTGTAGTAATTTTCTTTTTTTTCAAAAAATCCATAAATTGTTCATGTTCTTGCAAGTGTGTTAGCCCAGTTAGCGCAATAGATCAAAATTTTATCAATTTGCCTGGATTTCGACTATATTTTTCAACAAACCATTCTACATTACGTACAGTAAATTCTCACATAACTCTTAGACGAAATGAAAGTAATAATTTTTCAGAAAAAGTAGTTGCTGCCATTAGTGGATTTCACATTTCCTCAAATGTCATGCAGTTAGATAGACGAAATTTTATTAAATTTTCTGTGATTTTACTAATTTTACGAATTTCTTGGAAATATTTTTGTCAGTTGACTTCTAATTTCTTCCAAAATCATTCAGCTTTATAAGTCTGGAATAGACCTTTCCAAAAAGCCATAATTTGTTGAAATTAGGGTATTTTTTGATGACGTTTGAGGAAAGTTTCTGCTAATTTTACCAATTTTTGCATATCACCATAAAACTCCAAATTTTTCAATACTTTTTGGAGGAAATGAAAGTATTGAAAATTCATAAAAAGTCGGAAATTACGAAAATTGACGTTTTTGGTGCTTTCTTCCTGCCTTTGTCTTTCGTGGCCTCCAAATTTCTTCAAATTTCATACAGTTAGATTCGTCTTGACTACAGACTTCCAATAAACCCTTTTTTGTTGAATTTGGACAAAATTTAGATGAAGTTTTAACAAATTTTCGTTGATTTCCTTCATTTCTTGTAGCGCTTTTGGTGCTGTTTTTACTAATAGTCTCGTATAGTCCTCTTGGTTGACGCCAAATTTTCTCAAATTTTGAGCAATTTGAGAGAAATTAACAAGATCTTTCTAAAGAGCCACTATATGTTGAGATTTGACCACTTTTCGATGGTATTTGGGTCAAATTTGGCATTTTTTGCGTTTTTTTTGCAAATATTCTGTTCCATTAGTATACAATTTCCTCAAATTTCATTCTATTTCCTAGAATTAGTCAAGATCTTTCCAACGAGGCCCCTCTCAATGAGATTGGACAACTTTTAGATGAAATTTTAGAAAATTTCCTAGATCTCGATGAGATCCTTCCAACGAACCATCACACGTCAAAATTAATAAAAGTTTAGATACATTTTAGAGAAAGTGAATATTGTCAATTTTAGGAAATTTCCTATGAAATTCCTATGAAATTTCCCACCCAACTTCCCAAGTCTTACGTAATTTCCTCATATCTCTGGATAGAATGGTCCAAACACATCAAATTACATCCTATTTCCTAGTGTTTGACTTGTTTTAGGAAATAGGGTGAAATTTTACATTAGTGTAAAACTCAAAAATTTTTTCGGAAATTTCCCTACCGATTTATATATTTCTAAATTTCATTTCACTATTTATTTTAGAACTTTTAGGTCTAAATTAATAAAGTCGACAAGAATGTACAATACAAATTTGCGATGGCAAAATAATTAATCATTCCCGCAACTCCCTGTGCACTCTTCAAAATAACGTTTTTAAAGCTATCACAAAATTGTGTCCTCATGTAATGAGTTACTTTCGCAGTATCCAATGTAATATACTATTGCTGTATGTTAAATTTTTGTTTCGTATCGAGATTAAATTTGAGTTTTTTCATTTTTATTGAGAACGTATAGGCGGATTTAGTGAACAAATGTCTTGCCGAGAATTTAGTAGTATCATATCATTCGTTTAAAAATTACATGAATTTGAGAATCACAATGGACGGGCAACTTTTACGATAACAAAATAAATACATCGCACAAAAATTACTGACTACTCTGACTACACGTACGTTATGATAGCGAATCCAACTGGTCTTTCGAAAACCGGTAATACCGAAAATCTGTTTCATTACCGGTTTTTTTCGGTAAATTCTTTGTTCTAAAAAGCGCTGTTTTACTTATTCATTTCAACATTATAAGTTGAAGTTTCCGGGTAAATTTCCTTAAAGTTTTCAATGGCCAATTTTCCAGATTTGACATAGAAATGTTTAAGTGTAAGTGGCCATCAGGACATCCCAAAATTAAGACCTGACTTTCGAAGTGAACTTTTGAGAGAAATGGTATTTCTGAAACTAAAGAAGAACTGAAGATTCTGGGTTCGGGTCCCAGTCGTGGAGTTAAAATTTTCTTTCAGAAACGGTGACAGTAAATGACATAAAAGAACTCAGAGACTTGGTAATTTTCTTTGAGGCCATACAGATATTTTGGAAGTGATTGGAATATCAATTAAAATTTCTCTGTTCCGGGACTCGAACCCGGGCCTTCTTTGTGATAGTCCAGTGCGTTCACCACTGGACCACCCGTCCCCCGCTCTGGTAAAAAAATTTAACATTTCAAGGTTGTTCAATTCGTATTAAATCAATCAATTCGTATCAATTTTTTTACAGAATTTTAGAAATTACGTTTTAAGGTTATTTGTAATTCTAAAAAAGCCCGGTCGGGCAATTGCCCAAACAGGGGTTTCAAAACCAAAAAGACGGTAAGGGGCCCATCGGGCGATGCCCGATCGCCCATTAGGGCCACTCCGGGCATGCCTAGAATTTACAATAAATTAAAATAATAATAATTGGCACGTTATTTCTAATAATTAATGAATATGAAAATAAATAAACTAACCTTACCACTAAAATAATCACTTTTGTATCACAGTTTGTTTGTTTCTGCTACGCAGGTTTGTTTTGATTGCAAGTGTTTAATTTTTATAGTGGGAATATAATAGTACATTACATGTTGATGCTCGGTAAATGTGTTTTCCGAGTCGCTTGCGACGAGGTAATGACGCATTTACCGAGCAGATACATGTAAAAATTAATATTGTCGATAAGTTTTGGGGGTTTACAATATGAAATTTATAGGTCCTTGTAAATATTTAAAATGTTTCTGAAATTACTATTTAATCTATTAGCGTCACGGTTAGTGCAGTGGAATCGCAAAGTTTATGTAGCAGGATTCAAGGATTTTGCGTTTAAAATTTTTCTCTTCAAAATCTATAGTTTTAATGTCTTCCGTCTTCAGTGCTGGCTAATGTCCAGGGAAATCAAGGGCATATTTTATCAGAGCCGTTTTGTTACCTGTTTTGTCTTTTTTCTAAGTCCGTTCTATGTTCTGACACATGTTTTTCAACTTAAGGACGAGACCAGAAATGCAGCTATAAACGAAATAACAGATTTCCTCAACACTAACGTGCAACAAACAAAGATTGAAAAATTCCTTATAAAATATTAAAATTTATTAGAAATAACCATGGTTGTGCTCGCTAACGATTTTTTTAGCGACGCTAACGCTAACGCTAGTGTCAAAAAATATTAGCGTCGCTAGCATAATTCGCTAATCTAAAAAAATTAGCGCGCTAACCCTCGCTAATTGCAATATCTTTAAAATATTTCAAACGAAATCCCAACGCAAAATATTTTTATAATTTTGTCGATGTTTCTTTGATCTTTTAATTTTAAATATATTTCGGGCGATTTTCTCAAAAATAGATCAACATTTAATGTATTTTAGAAATGTGGCATAGATTCTAGATTATAGCAGACATGTTTCTTGCTATTCTATACTTACGACAAAAAGTTTGGCTGATTGGGAAGTTTACGCCTCTTCAGTGCACCTTTGTCGCAAGACCATGTGCATATCAGCATCGGCACATATTGAGTGAGCAATCATCTGGAATGTGCCGTCTTTTATACAAAAAGTTTGCTCGATTATTTAAAGATTTAAAGAAAGACCAAATTATAAATGCTACCACTGCAGAAAAAACAGCCGAACAAATTTGCCCAGGAGATAATTCCAAATGTTACCTTAAACATTGGGTCTACTAAGTCAATGAGTTTTCTTTTAATAATCGTTATACGTATAAAGTTTAAAGTACGTACAAAAGTCTAAAATCGTTTTGTTTAATTTTATGTTTGCAAATTATGTGACAATAAGTTGTTCGTTACTTTTTGTTAATGAAAGTAATGGCTGGTTACTTTATTAATAGGTAAATTCGAAGAAACGCTGTGTTCGTTACTCAGTTATTGTTAGCGATTGTTGACGCATGGTGCGCTGAGAACGGTCTTTCAGTGAATCCGCAGAAGACTAGCCTAGTTCTGTTCACAAATAAGAATAAGTTAAGAAAATTAACTCTTCCTAAGTTGAGCGGAACAAGACTGGATCTGAAGGATCATGCGAAGTTTCTAGGTTTTTACCTAGATAAAAAACTAAAGTGGAAAAAGCATTTGCAAGAGAGAGTTGCTAAGGCAACCATTAAACCAAGAGCAAATTATGAAAACAAACATAAGAGAACTACACGAATTCTCCAAAAAATTTATGAGGAGACATTTTGAAGAATAAGTCACCTCAAAACAGAACTCATAAAATTGAAATAGATGGAGATGAAATCGAACAAGTTACCGAATACAAATACCTTGGTTTCATTATGAATCACAAACTTCGGTTGAAAAGGCATGGTTAATACATCTGTAAAAAGGTTGCGAAAAAATTCGGTTCCTGGCTCGAATTGGAAATAAACTCACAATGCACAGTAAGATCACTCTATACAATACAATCGAAGCTCCTCATTTCCAGTACTGCGCTTCGGTCCTATCAATGTTGAATCAAACGGAATTCAACAAACTACAAAAACAACAAAACAAGGCAATGAGAGTGATTTTACGTTGCGGACGTAGGAAAACTGTGAGTCAATAAGACTAACACACAGAATAACATTTTCAACAATAGCCTACGGATGTACAACGACCTGCCGAACGAAATAAGTAACGAAGTGAATATAAATGTGTTTAAAAATAAGTTAACATCATAATAAAGGAATAGTTGTTTTCATGCTTGCTTAGAAAACCGAAAGTATTTTCGGTCCTCTTACTCAAAGTACTTTCGGTTCTCTTAGCAAGCATGAAAAATTCAATACATCACGCGAAAACATTCACTTTCGTTTTTTTTTTTAAGGCTCGGTGCCTATAATCGGGCCTGCAGAGTTTTGATATGCAATAAATAATTGTGCTGGGAAGACACGTAGTTGTGATACTAAGACAATGGTGCTAGGGAGGGCGCATATTTCCTCATGGGGGCGGAGCCTCCCTGCTCAACCTATAGCGACTGTCAAACTTTTCCACAAGTTAAATTTCTCTGGGTCGTTTATATTGAAAGTTGTGGACCTCAAAAAACAAACCTAAAAATTTGTCACAAATCAGTTGAAGATAAGCAATCATTTCGTTAATTATTATGATGCTTAGAAGATCGTTAAGTTGAACAATTTTACCAAGTGTATTGGAGCTCATTACCTTTCGAACGACCGTCAAAATCGCTGGAAAGTAGCAAAAATCTATTTCTTAAGTAAATATCCCATCGTAACATACACCCCACATTTCCCTATAACAAACTTTTGGAAATTTATAGTATTTATGTTAGAGCTTCAAACTTATGTTGCTAACAAAATTTACTCTCAATGTAATAACGTTATTTTTCTGATTGTTCAGCTACATTGAGAGGCATCTTTAATATCTTTTGTCGTTAAAAATGAGGACATAATTTTAGATTTCTCAGAATTTTGAAAACTAAGTAAATATACAAAAGTTGACGAAATAAAAATTATTGCAATTAATCGTAACCTGACAGTTAAAAAATCTGAGGATTTTATCCTACCTGAAAGTAAGGAAGATCTGTGATTTTTCAACCAACAGGCAGAGTATATATTTTGTTAAGGTTTTAAGCCATTTGTTTAATTAGAACATAAATTAAAACTAGAATCGAAAAAAAATGGTCCGAACTATGAGATCCCCCGTGGTGTCTTTAATTTATTTCATTTTCTATTTTCTGTTCAATTTTAAGTAGACAAATAGGCGCTCCATTTACGGTACACCTTTTTTCATTAAGAAAAAAATCAAATCGGGTAAAAAACCCAAAAAAATAGAAGCCTGGGGCGACGTTGCGTCTATTGGTATTTGGCATTGGAATGCGAATATAATGGATTTTACTTTAATTTATCGATCGAGGATATTTTTTTTGTATTTTTAGAAATCTAGGACTTTTTTACATTGTAATTTATTAACTGTCATGTGACAAAATTGATGGAAGGTGTTGGTAATGGTTTTTTGGTTTGTTTCAATAGAGGTAGAAAATGTAAAAAAAAAACGATTTAGTTTTATCAATGATCATTTCGCCCATTATGCATGTAACCTTACTCAGAAAATGGTTCTTTCGGTGATGATTTTGTTGGTATACGGTCATTGATAGTTTTGTGTGGTATAGCCATTAATGATTCGAACTTTTTTAGTTATTTTTGTTTGCGTCACGTCCTACTTTTTTTACATTATTTGTCGACATCAAGCCCACCCTTTTCTACGTTGGATATTTGGAAAGCTTGAATATATTTGAAACAAACATTTTATTTACTCTTAGATTGTTTTATTGCAATTTGACCCTCATCACTAGAGGAACTACACGAAAATATAGCTTTTTCATCTTCTAATCCGTAAAAAAAACAATCTCAACGCCTCGTGTAATCCGTCTCCAAAGCCGACCTAAAATTCCCGCCTACCCTGCTTCCTAGTGTATTTCCGGACCTATTGCATGAAATTCACGAAATATCGTGATCTAGTAGCACGAGTTTGACCTAGTCTATTAATATTATTATTCGTATGGCTTTAATTGATTTATTTCTATTTGAATTTCACAAAATTAGTTACATTTATATCATTCGGGCATATAATTAGTCATTTATACACCTGAAAGTAGGGGTATAATGACCATATTATAGTCGAGTTTCATACAAACTGGGAGGTATATAATAGCCATATTATGGTCTACTCGACTATAATTTTCATTATAATCCGACTATAATTTTCGATTCGACTATAATTTTCATTATAGTCCGACTGTAATATCATGACGTCAAATCTCAAACGAAATCAAAGAAAAGCCACGAGTCAAATGGCGAATTATATGCCCAAATGATATAAACTATCGTCTTAACCAATCGATAAATAGCTTGATTATAGTCTCGGTACGTGAATATTCCTCGGGGCATAGCCCCTCGGACATTCACTTCACCTCGACTATAATCGCGCCATTATATCCCTTGGTTAATAATATACTATTAATACATTTTACTATATACATCGTCTCTTTCATCTAAACAAATCACTAATATACATTTATCACAGATCATATCTTGATCTCTAAATTCTCAAGCCAAGATCTTGCGTCAGGAATAAAGGAATGCAATGCGTCAAGTCCTCCTTGCAAAACTGCGATGAGGACATTCGTCAATTCTCAGTGTTTGGACAATTGTTCCATCGCCGCAGTGACAATATGGTGAGTCGGTGAAATTCCGTCTGTGCATTTGACTTGCGGAGCACCCATGACCAGAACGGAAATGATTCAGCATTTTCCATTCCTTTCTCTCCATACTGAAGCACTCCAATTTTTCACTTGGCAGTACGATGAGAGTTTTGCTCGAGAAATTTGGAGCGTTAGACCAGTACGATGCCCATTCTTCGTTTGCGTCGAAATTTTCTCTTTGGATGTCATGGTCTAACCATATAGGGGATAGGGGGCTGGTAGGTTTTCTAAGTCCAATTGTATGGGCAGAGCGACAGCATAGCTTCTAGTATCGTCGAAACACTTTTTCCACATCTTGTGAACAGACAATTTTCTTCTGAGTCCGGGCGATGCAATGTTGGACTGTACATGCAACCACGGGATCTCGGCGTTGAAGAGACTGCTCCAGTTATGAGTCTCATAGCTAATTTGAGTTCCATCTCAATTTTTGCAGTGTTTTCACTTTTATATCAGACCAGACCACAATATTCAGCCGTCGAGTAAACGAGCGAAAGTGCAGCCGTTCGAAGCACATTGGTATTAGCACCCCAACTTGTCCCAGATATCTTCTGAACGAGGTTATTCCGGGTCTTCAACTTTTTACTACGTTGCTTGTACGTAAGCGTTCGATCGAGTGGCACTCGCGTGTGGAAAAAGTGCGGTATCCTGGTACCCTAGATTCCGTGAAATTTAGGAGCCGAAAAACTGGATACGGGGAAATTAGCGTCGAAAATCGGGAAATGAATGGAAAACGGGAAATGACTAAAAATCGGGAAATGAACAAAAATCGAGAAATGAACAAAAATCCGGAAATGAATGAAAAGCGGGAAATGACTAAAAGTCGGGAAATGACTGAAAAACGGGAAATAATTGAAAATGGGGAAATTACTGAGAAAGGGAAAATACCTTAAAATAGTTAAAACAAAAAACAGAATTTGACTGAAAATTGACAAAGTCGAATTAGCTTTGTTCATTAGTAAAGAGTAGGGGCATTTTCCAGAGGCCTGATCGATTTTGGGTCCACCATTTTCCAAATTTTCGTCTGCGGCGGTAATAACCTACTTCATCAAACAAACAAAGGAGTCGACCCCGCTGAATTTCTACAAATAAATATTTCAATTTAAATGAATAAAGTTCCTCTTGCGTTTGAGATTATTCTACAGGCATAGGCAACTTGGCTCGCGATATGTTGCGGGGCACAATTGAAAAACATATGAAAGGACCCGTACGTATCAGAATAGATGCGGCAAACAGAGTTGATGTTATGAAAAGACCCGAACATATTTATAAAATTGTTATCCATGGAAGTATGGGTCCGAGGACCTGCCACAAGTCGAATAATTTAGTGGGGGTTGGAAGGGTCTATTTCGATATTGCCCCTTGATCAATCATGGGCGCGTGATAGCAATGCGCCCGTGTCGCAAGTTCACATACGAACAAAAAATTAGGACAAATTTTTTTCGTAGACTGCTGAACCATATATACAGCTAAGTTTGGACTCCTCCCCCACCTTGCGACGTACCACCGGAAAATATTTTTCCCGGATTCTCTAAAGTGAAGTGTTTTTTCACTTATCAAAATCAGTTCGGTGGATCCGGAGGTATGTATTTGTACTTGTATGAAAAACGATTTTTTTGGCTCTCGCTAGAAAACGGCTCGATAAATTTTCTTGAAATTTTGCAGGGACATTCGGGTGGGCATTCTTCACCATATGAGATTTTAAAAAAGGGGGGTACCGGCCTCTAGAGTAACCCAAGGGAATCATTTTCGCCCATGGAATTAGTGTTCACCGCGCTTCAGTTCAGTGGCGGCGCGTTGGCAGCTCAAAAAATTTTCTTATATGTTGTAGAGGAAGTTGAGTGTATCATTTTTCTGCGCTTTCAGATTTCACACACAAAAATTTAACTACCCGTACTCCACACATCGCGCAAAACTAAATTTTTGGTGTGTGAAGTCTGAAAGCACAGAAAAATTATTTCGTTGGGAGAGTCCGGGATTTTTGACGCATTTTTTTTAATCAAATGTGAAAATATTTCAAAAGTATTTTTCGAGTTCCGAAGCTGCAAGCGTCACACAGTGGTCCATATCCGAAAATTAAGAGAATGCGAAACTATTCGAAAAACAACAATAAAATATGTGGGAGTCTGTTTCAGAAAAGAATGCCTGGGAAACTCAACATTTTCGTGAAAATAAGTGGCTACTTGTGGAGCCTATAAATAACATATGGCAAATTCCATCGGTAACCCATACATTGTCACTACCATGCCACCTGGGGAACGAATGTGTTTTGTCTCATGCTAATATAAATCACTTTGAAAGAGTGAAAGAGATGAAATTCGTTACCCAGGTGACGGTACCAATGGAACTAGCCATAAATATTGCCTTACGTCCACATTAAATTGCATTGGAAATTGCCTATAGGGCAATATTGAAAAACCCGTCCAAAGCAACGGTGTAAAAATGTTCTCCTCAATTTTCTCTACAACATAGCATTGGGCTAGGGCCGACCTTAGTTCGACCTAGGACTTTCAGGAGAGACCTCGTATACAAATACTTCCATAGACAAAAACGTTTCTCTCAATTTTCTTCACAACATAGCAAAAAACCATTTTTTTGGCTAGACACATACTTCCACAGACAAAAATGTTTCCCTCAATTTGCCCTGCAACATGGCAAAAAAAAAATTTTTTTGGTTAGGGCCGGCCTTAGAGCCGACATGAGGCCCATTTGAGCCCTAAGCACAGGCAAAAGGTCCTTTTATAAATTGACGGTCATGCCAAATTTTTTTCGAAAATCGGAAAAGATTTAATCGAGTTATGTACAAAAAACTCATAGATCCCTAGCAGAGACTCATTTTTAGTGCCCTAGCTAAATTCAGAAAAGTTTCTTCCATAAATTGTCGG
Source organism: Pseudolycoriella hygida (assembly GCA_029228625.1). Lineage (NCBI taxonomy): Eukaryota > Metazoa > Arthropoda > Insecta > Diptera > Sciaridae > Pseudolycoriella > Pseudolycoriella hygida. The sequence continues at coordinate 122,027,301 of CM055403.1, forward strand.
CTATGCCCAGGTCTTTTAAACAAACAAATTTATGAGAGTCGGAAACAATTTACTCCGCGGCCTTGGATCGACAGTGCCCAGATTCAATCCCATAAAAGATTTTTCGATTACCTTTCAGCTAACTTTAGTCATATGTGGGCCGTTTAAGTGGTTTATGGTATTTTGTACATAACTAGAGTAAATCCTTTCCGACTTTCAAAAGTTTTTTTTTGTTTGAAAGATCTGGGCATGGGCGACAACTTTTTTGATTTTGAGTCCTAGGCCTCAGCTAGGGCCATACGCGTTTTTTGTGCATAACTCGAGTAAATCTCTTCCGATTTTCAAAAACAATTTTTTTACAATTTTTTGTGCATAATTTGAGTAAATCTCTTCCGATTATTAATTTTTTTTTAATCGAAAGGGCAATCCTGGATATTTTATGGAAGAAAATTTTTTGATTAGAAACCCTTGGATTCAGTCAGAACCCTAAAACTGAGCTGCCCTAGTGGAACTTGTTTGTTTACATAAATCAGGTAAATCTCGATACACATTAAATTGTTTTGCATTGTATTGCCGATAGGTTGAAAAACCCGTCCGAAGAAACGGTGTAAAAAAAACCTTTCTGAAAGCACAAAATTGAGCCCGTAATAGAGAAAAATGTCGTCCTCAATTTTCTCTACAACATAGTAGAAAGCCATTTTTGGGCTATTTCCGACCTTAGTACCGACCTGAGGCCCACTTGAGCCCTAAGCACAGTCACCACCGGGCCTAAATGTGTTTTTGAATATAGATCGGTAATCGGTTAATTCTCAAATAAAAAAAAATCAACAAAAGCGGTTAGGATTTGCCGGATTTATATAAACAAACACGTTGGGCCCTAATAGAAACTCAGTTTCAGGGTCCTGGCTGAGTCCAAGCTTCTAATCAAAAAATTTTCTTCCATAAAATAAGAGATATGAATAGACTTTTCGATTAAATTTTTTTTTGAAAATCGGGAATGATCTACTCGAGTTATGTTCAAAAAATATGTAGGGCCCTAGCAGAGACTCGTTTTTAGTGCCCTAGCTAAGTCCAAAATCAAAAAAGTTTCTTCTATAATTTGTCGGCCATGCTCAGACCTTTCAAACAAAAAAAATTATGAAAATAGGAAATGATTTACTCGAGCTATGTTCAAAAGACTAAAAACCGCTTAAGCGACCCTAGCTCCGCGGCCCTTGGGCCGACAGTGCCCAGATTCAAACCCATGAAAGATTTTTTGATTATCTTTCAAAGAAAAAAAGTTTTTGAAAATAGGATGATTTTTACTCGAGTACTGCAAAAATATGATTGCTCTAAATGTCATCTCCTGAGAGTGAGTGACAAATCCGGAATCCATCACTTAATTCTTCACGTTTTTGCGAATGGGACTAAAAAAATAACAATTTCTTATTTTTTTTTCAGAGTGTGTCACCCTCGAACTGTATCATCGGTAATTACATTCGTTCTCAATTGCTACCTAAAAAACAGAAAGAAGAATAATTTCTTCAACTTATTCCGTAGGGAAAAAGGTTCAGCCTTGTACCTACACATACACACACACATGGGTCAAAATAAATTTTGTATGAATTTTTGCTTGGTTTATACATTTTCTACTCGATGTGTGTACTCATCTTACTGCTAAGAGTAGCGTTTTCAGCTTATTCGGATGCAGGACATATGTGAAAGTTAGGTGATGAGAGTATTTGCTAAATGCTTTAATGATCTTACTTTCAAGAATGTGGATATCTTTTGAAAGTTATGACGGTCAACCAAAATTAAAAGGTATGAGATTTTGTGGATTTTGTTGGGTTTTCGTTTTTTCTCTCATTTCGTATGCTATTTCTAATGGAGATAAACCCAAAATTTCCCAAAACCACACAAAAAAAAAAAAAAACAAAATCGTATACCTTTTTAGACGATTTCGTTGATTGTGCTAATCTAGTGAAATCTCAAAATTCAAAAACACTTATAAAAAGCCTATTTTTTCAATATAAAAGAATAAATAGAAAAAAATCTCGGTTAACCGGTTAACCGCGGTTATTTGACGCAAAATAACGGAAACCGCGGTTATTGATTTCAGCTCCGGTATGCAATCTCTAATCATGACCGATGCTCCTTTCCTACTCCCGAGTTAAAATTCGACTGGTTTCAAACGTCATGGTAAACGCATTAGACCCCTTTTCGAAGAACTTCGTTCTTCGTACGGGTCTAAAAATGTTTATCTGTTGTTTTTTAAAGTTCGGGGAAGGGGTAACTTTGTAATTACCGGTTAAGAAGTAGGACATTGTAGCAATGTACCTAATACAAGATAATTTATTTTAATTGTATCCAAAAAGGTGTGTACTTGTGACTTTTCTCATAATATTGCCAATTGCATCCTAAACATATTTATTATATTTGAATTGCTTCTACGTTAGCAAAGTGTGTATTTTGCGAATTTTTCGTTTCGCATTACCACAACTGTACTTCACTCGTAAAAAAAAAGATTCTCAAAATTAATTAAAACTTTATACTTAATCCAAACAAAAATGTAATTTATTTTTGTTTTTATATTTTAATGGTGTGAAAATCTCGCAGTGTACACATTTATTATCCAAATCGAAAAAATTACATTTTCACATCTTCGTCACAGAAATTGAAGATTTATTATTGTTCCGCGCTTAATTCTCGTTGATGCTTTAACGAGATGAAGCAGAAAAAAATATATATTTTGAGTTAGACTAATGATTCGAATTTTTTATTGTTATAGAAATTGAGTTATTAAAATAGTTCAGGCTTGAGTAGTTCAATAACGAGATTTATGTGTTCTATATTGTTTGTGGGAAATCAAATGAAAATACCTCTACATACATCAAGTTCGTTGCCTTATTAATGTTTATAGTTGTTCTCACCTCAAAGTTCATTTCTTTTTTTTGGGACAAACGGTTTTATGAAGCGATCCACAAAGCTTGAAATAGTGTGCAGATCATCCAAATAAAAAAGGCATGAATGTGATTTCGTTTCGCCAACATCATCCATGCCTTACGCTCGCGTACTATTGATTCGTTGTTTACGAACACGATTTCGCTTATTTTTAAATTTGTGGAACGACGTACTTTGACGACGTTGCAATATGCATGGCAATACACGAAATCATAAATGCTTTGAAGTCAGAGCTCAACATCTGGTACTTGGATGATGGCTCTTTAGGTGGAAGCCCAGAAGTTGTCTTGGAGGACCTAAAATTAGTAATACAAATGGCGTCAACCTTAGGGCTTAGGCTAAACTTCGCGAAATGTGAGTTAATGATTTCAGGAGATGACATCAATAGCGAAATCTTTGATAACTTTAATGAAATCGCTCCTGGCATAACTTTGAAGGAAAGAGAAATATAGTTATTTGGATCACAAGGGACAAAAGTGAAAATTTTCAACCGTGTGCAAAATTTGCAACCCGCGCCGCCGGAGGCAAGGCCGGCAATCGCACAGGTTGAAATTTTTTACGTCGTCACATGTGATTCACACAACTTTTCATTACAACGAATACGAATCTTGTAATTTTCGAATCCCAAATAGACGCGAAAATTAAAAAATGCAACTCGAAACGAAAGCTTACTCATTAATAAATTCAACAAAGATCAATAACTTATTCATTGGAATTGTTATGATTTAAACATCACTGCAGTAATAGCAGCAACAGCATATAAATAATAATAATAATCTGCCTTACAACCCATGAAGGGTTAGAGGCTAGATCATTATTTACTAGTTCCGTTGTTTGTGGTTCTACTTTTTGAGATCTTTTCATTACCGGAAAGCTTTACTGTGCCAGTGATAAGCTGTGCGACAAACCCAGTGCCATCTACGGATGTAACTAGGAGCGAAACTAGTAGGAGTGGAATACCGGTTCTCCCAACAATGCCTTTTCTGGTAAGCCGTACGATGGCACTACACTCAACTTCACTTGACTTGAACGATTCAATCAGTTTTGTTTTGTTTACAAATCTAAAAATCGGTACAAATCTGTCTGCGGCTGAGTTTCAAACCGACGCACTGGCAACTCAATCTCGTAGTAGCAAGCAGACGTGTTAACCACTGCGCTATTAAATTGTTAGCAACAGCATAAAGAAATTAAAAATTATGATTATATTAAATTGTTGTATTGCTTGGCCAATAGACATAAATTTATCAATATTGTTGTATTGCTTGGAAGCGGCCAAATTCGGTGACGAGGCAACGAAGGGAAATGCATTACGTGAGTAATGATTTTATTCGACGAACAAAGTTGGCTGATTGGGACGTTTACTCCTCTTCAGTACACCTTTGTCGCGTAAACGTCCCAATCAGCCAACTTTGTTCGTCGAATAAAATCATTACTCACGTAATGCATTTCCCTTCGTTGCCTCGTCAACGAATTTGGCCGCTTCCAAGCAATACAACAATATTGATAAAAATTATGATGTTTTACATGCAACGGGGACAAAAATGAGGGCATTTTTTTAAAATATTTTTCATGCCTTGGGCATAAATTAAGGAATTTTTCTCACTTCGTTCGGTCTACAACTCGCGAAATTGCCTCAAAATATCGTCCAAAAATGGCACGTAAAAAACTATTCTGATTTCGGCTCATTGCATGTAATATTAATTTTCATGTCTGTCTTAGCCGGGGGTTTAAGTCATTTTCGCATGTTGTAGCCCTAACAGGCATGAACATTATTTTTCATGCCGAGCTAATTTATGCCCAATTCATGAAAAGTTGTATGTGCACCTGCTTAGTTCGCGAAATTGCCTAAAATCAATCGTCCATAGCACGTACACAAATAACCATTGTGATTCTCATGCGAAATGATCCACATCCAAAATTAATGATACACATCCAAAACTCATGATACACATCCCAAACTATGTGATTCACATAACAAAAACTACGAGAATATTGCAGTTTTTCCTCACAAAACTAGAAAGACAAAACTAATTTAAAAAAAAAATATTTCCCTCGTCAACAATATCATGTTTAATTCCGCATAAAAAACCTCGGTAGCGCTGGCGCACAGAGTTGTTACACTTTGATCGAAGTAAACTCAATGAAGTGTCCAAGTTTTTTTGCTGTGTCAGTTACTTTCGCACCTCTGTTTAGAGTGCCGAAAATATTTTCGCCCCTCTGTTTACTTTCGCACCTCTGTTTAGAGGGCCGAAAATATTTTCGCTTCCCATAGCATTCTAAGACCTACTGAGAGTTGCATTTTTTAATTTTCGCGTCTCATTTGGGAAGAGAAATATACAAGTTTCGTATTCGATGTACAGGAAGAGAATCCTTAGATTGTGAAACTTTTTATTTCACCAGCTGGTTCGTTCACAAATACATTGAAAGTGAGCATCGTTATACAATAAAGTGATTACCATGAACATTATTTGCTCAAAGTAGCAGTGATGTACCTGCTACTCTTGTAAATACATTACGCTTTTTGTTTTGGCGTGAATATTATAAACAATTGAAATATTTGTGTCATTCTCACCCTTTCCAAATCTTTTTTCAACTTCAAAAGATTTTTTTTGAAGAAAAACATTATTGATTTTTCTACAAATTTCTACAGTGTTGAGAATGACACGAATAGTTCAATTTTTTGGAATATTCACGCAAAAACGAGGGGTAGTCGCGTCGATTTAACTTCATATAAAAAGTCGAACATTACTCGTAGTTATTACCCCTTCAACTGCTGTGTGTTTTCAGACCCGTACTAAGTAAACAGGGCTCATGTGTTTATTAGAAAATTTGTAGCCAGCAAAATTTTGACCTAGGGCTTGTTGTGTTTTTCGTTTTGAGAAACAAGTCCGTCAACACGATATCTCGCATAAAACCCGACTGATTTTTAAAATATATTTTCTCCCTGTAAGGGTGAGCGAAAAATTGAGGTCAAGTCCGAAAATGAACAAAATCGGTCAAGGCAAACATACTTTCACCCTGAAGTTCGGTGTAATTTGCTCGCTCCTATTTTTACAAAACTAGCAAAGAAATCGATAAAACTGGTGAAAGGCGGTTGAGTGATGATAACTCAAGCAACTCGACCGTACAAGGTTCTTGATTGTTTTTCATGAAAACTTCGTTCGTAAAACTCTGTCCGTAAACACGACAACCCGAGTAAATCTTTATAGATTTTCCGTTTTTCTCCGTTGGATGGTAATCCCGAAAGAGGTCTACGTATTGAAAATGGGCAATATCGGTCCAAGTGCCGCTAGGCGAGGGTCATTTTAGTGGTTTTGGGTTTTATGTACATAACTCGAGTAAATCTTAACCAATTTTCAAAAATCGCGTTTGATTGGATAGGTCAATGAACATTATTTAAAAATCTGAAATATAAATTTGAAATTTTTTTTAATTTGATTTTTTTTTTGAAGATTTGAATTTTTTCGAAGATCTTTATTTTTTCTTTTCTCCCACGTATCTGTCTGCAGGCCCGGACTGGCTATAATGGCTATAATTCCCCGAAGGGCCTTTTGCCCGCTTCGGGCGATATCCCGAACGGGCTTTTCAATATTTTCGTGTTTTTCTTAACTTCACTCTAAATATATTTAAGAAAACACCACAATATGTTAACTGAACCGTTAACTCGTCGAGAAATATAGTAGTATCGAAAATTACTTCATTTAAAAGATCAAGGAATTTCATTCATCACAAACATTGCAGGCGTATTATGCGATAACTATGACACGTAGAATACAGGATGTAAGTGCTTCCAAAATTTCATTCTGACGAGTGCAAATGCCTCATCGGGCCTGAATAAAACTTTCCCACTCGTCAAAATATAAATTTTGTAGCACTTACTTAGTCTACTATTACTTCGACTATTATTAACAGAGATATAGAAATTATGTCGTTCGCTCCACTACTTAAACGAAAAAAAACTTAAATCGTAGCAATTCGACAAGCATTTTATAGATCCGAAAATAGTCGACACAGAAAAAAAATTTCACTCGCTCCGCTCACGTTCCGGTGAATTAAATATTTTTCAAACAATCCTTACATCTACTCAACTTTCGGAATAATTCTTAAAAAGACATAATTCTCAAAATTGATTGCTTTGGTAATGTCAACGAAGACAAATATTTGACTATGAAAGTTTTACTGCAAGATATACAAACCGGCATCTTTATTCGTCGTAATTTATTCCTTGAATCAGACATGACAGCTGAAAGATTTTTTGAGATCGGCTTGAGCTTCGCCTTGGGGTGTAGATGACGTTGTAGAGCTTAGGAGACTTTAGCAAACCATTAGACAATAATTAGAGGAAACATCTTTTTCGAGTTTTTCCTCAAAAGGCGTACGAGTCGAGCTATAACGTCTGATTTTGTATGAAGCCGATCTTTGACGCATTCACGAGAAGTTTCCACTTGTTATTATCTAATGGTTGGCTAAAGTCTCCAAAGCTTTACAACATCATCTGACCCCAAGCCGAAGCTCAAGCCGATCTCAAAAAATCTCTTGGCTATCATGTCTGCCTTGGATCAGACATTTGGCAACAAGGTTAGGCCTGACGAGAGGGGGTAAGGGAGAAGGGATTCTCACCGGGCCCGGCTTTTGTAGGGGGCCCGGGATTTTGGAAAAACTTTTAACTTTTTTAGTATAAGCATAGTACTGAAAATAATTTTTACCTGCGACGCTATAACAGAAGCTGTATGCTAGCTACTAACAAAAGCTGCGGCTAAACATTTACGAAATTTTTTATGTAAATAATGTGAACGATTTCGGGAAAATATGGGTGCTGGAAAAGCGAAATAAATTTGACATTTTATGTTATTACAGTGAAGCACAAATTATATTCGGTCTTTCAAAAGTAACTCCACAGCCTACTATGGTAGTCTCGTTCATCGAGGGTACGTGTAAAAGAGACAGTCATAGTAGGCTGAGGAGTTTGATTGATAATAATTTTTATTGTCTACTATTTTCTAGCTGACATGGAAAAAGAGTTTTAGGCGTAGGGGACTTGGCACATTTAACTCACATTTTGTGGGTTATATGAACCAAGAAGAAGACAATTTCATGAGAAGATAAGTTATGAGATTATTTTGGAGATATGGAAACGCCATGAATAATGCTAAATTTTTCAAGACGGTGGTAAAACATTTTTTTGCTCGCTCTGTCCGCGTTTTTCCATAAAATATGATATGTAAAAATTTTTTGAAAACCAATTTTTGCTTTGTTTCTGGCTTCAGTTCTGCTTCAAAGACGAAGCAGAGTGGTGTTCTGGTGGGCGGCAGTAAACAAAAAGACAAATCCTAAAGACCGTGATAGAGCTGCGAAATAAACTCATTTGGGGGGATCGGTCAAACACAACCCAACGGGCCTGGATTTATTAATTTTTGAAAACTCTTTCCACGACAAAGTATTTCAGCGTTTCGATGTCATTATTTTGCAAATTAACGTAGATTTCTCAGATGGAAGGGTTTTTGCAAGATTTGCCCGAAGGGATTTTTCGAGCCAGTGCGGCTCTGTTTGTCTGCCCTAATCTGAAGCATGAAAATAATTTTCGTTTGTATTGACTTTATCAGACATTGATTACGTTACCAGGTTTATCTTTATCAAACCGCTCCGACGGGTTTTTATTAATTTAATTATTTAATTAATTAATTAATTAATTTTTCTCAGCGCATCGGAATTCGTACGGGTCGAATAAGAACAATTTTTTTTATTATTCGATTAATAATAAATTTTTCGGCAGTCAATTCGATTGCTTATAATATTCAAAAGGTCCAAGTAACATAAAGAATAACGAAATCTAAAACGTTTTCAATAGAATGCATCTGTTAAATATTCCATTACGTTCATATAGATTACACAGTCCTCGAAATATTTCTTTACGCACTTCACTCTTTTACCTTAATTAAGAAAAATTTTAGATTTTTATCTGAACTAGTATCTAATTATTAATAATTTGGGAGAATAATAATTATTTTAAAAAATACTCTTTGTCTTGCCATAATCAAAACAACTAAACTAAGTCATGTCATGTATTGTTTACATTTGTCTCAATGCAAAGGGGTAATCTCTGCAAGCAATGTTCGATTTTTTATATGACATTAAATCGACGGGTAGAAGACGTCAATGTAGCAAATAATGTTTTATGGTAATAATTTATTTACTGTATAACGATGCTCATTTTCAATGTATTTGTGAACCAGCTGGTGAAACAAAAAGTTTCACAATCTAAGGATTCCTGTAATGAAAAAAAATTGCGTCACAAATGCCGGACCCATCAGCGGAATAATTTTTCAACACTTACAGTTTTTACACGTAAAAATTTAAATTTACCTTAAACAATCTACGCAATAAAAAACAAAAGTCATATTTGTGCAAACGTAAATAACTCATAATAACCCCGAAGAATGCATGAAATCGCTTTGGGCAATCAGAAGATCCACTCAAAAGTTCTAACAATGTTCTAGAAAATTTTTTTTCTTATAACAAAACGATTTCGGGGGTTCTGGCAGAAAAAAACAAAAAAGTGGAAAATCGATATACCCTACTAGTGACGAAAAATTAGACGCGCTATACTACATACTTCAAATCTATGTTTCCTGTAACGATAGGTTTCTTAGTAAATAATAATATAACAAAAATTTTCTGAGAAAAAAGAACCGACCGACCTTTGCTACATCCGCACACACACACACACACAATCACTCGACATTTACATTTTTCAATGCCTCGTGTCAAGTGTCTTAACGCATTGGCTGATTGAGAAAAATTCTAGCATTTCACCTGACTAATATATTTTTTCTTCGCGCTGCAAGTTTGTTTTCTCACTCTCATTACCAAGAAGATCAATTGAAAGCCATTAGTGTTACAGGTATTGTACATAATTCTGAAGGCTTATGGTACATCACGTAATGTCCCTTCAAATTGGTTGTCGGTAAATCTCTGCTGCTTCGTGAAAAGTCTGTTTGCGAAAAATATTACTAGAGCAAATCTGTAAATTTGCACCAACACAGTGTTACGTATGTAACACATGTACATTATGCGATACAATGAAGTACATAATTCGATGCGTACTCGGCAAGCCCTCGTGTTTTATTATTATATACGTCCTTGTACATCACCGTCGTGTCGCCGCTAGAAAAAAATTATCTTATCGTCACGATGCGATGTGAAGAGTTCCCGATTGTTCTCGATGCTTTTAGTAACCTCAAAAGTACGAGTATGGAGCAGTTCATGCAGATAAGCACGTGTTTTGTAAACGGTAGCATTGCTCTCTATTCTTTGTAAATGCTGTTTAAATGAAGACAAAAAAGATGCCGTCAAATTTCGCATGGTTTACACACATAATGTATCGTTTACACAATTAGTTTTTTCCGTCGCAAACAAGGCACTTGCAAATAGCGTGAAATTTCTCGGATTGCTGTTTACTTTCTACTAAAGAAAAATTTGTATAGAATTAGACATGCGATTAACAAAGAAAAAGGTGACCTAAGATTTTATGCATAATTTGTGTGAAGCAAAGAAATCCTTTTTGTTCTATTATATATTCTATCCTTGTGTCAAACACATTGTAGCTTTAGGTAGCTTTAAGTAAAAGTTAAGCAAATTAAGCAAAAGTTTGAGTTAGAACTCAATCGTCAATAACGTATATAAATCCATTCACATATCTGCTGTGTGGTCGAATCGAGTTTAGGTGAATATTAACAATTTCGTCTTTACTATCTAATCTCATATAAAAACAGATTTTGTGGAATTAACATAAGAATGCCACACACAAATCCAATTTCATAAATCACTTAATGCATCCATCACATTATATAGCAAAAAATGCCGCCATGTCATTTACTTTCATGTTTAAAATGCTCATGTTCATCATACATAGTTATTGTTGATTTTACCTGAAACTAAAAATAACAAAAAGGCGAAAAATCCTAAAATACAGTGTAAAATGCAGCATCAAACATCAAGCCCAAATAAGTTCTACGATTTGGGTACAGAGCGTGTCTTGGATCTTCGGCCTTATTTTCATATTTTTCGTTTTTTAGTTAATTGCGATTAATAAGATGGAATAGAGTTGTTTTGACACTTTCAACATTAATAGTCTAAACAACATAACCACATAAACGCATGCATCGAAAATAATGAAAAAGTTTGCATTTTGTAACAGACCCTTTTGAGTCCGCTCAATGGCACTATAAAATTCTGTTTGCTTTCGTATATGTTACGCACTGTGCACAAGGAAGTGTGCGAAATTTACGCATACATCGCAAGAAAATTTCAATAGAAAACATAGAAAGGACCCGTACGTATCAGAATAGATGCGGTAAACCGAGATGATGTTACGAAAAGACTGGAACGTATTTAAGTAAATATTGCGTTCACATTAGACTGTATTGGAAATTGCCCGTTGGGCAATATTGAAAAACCCGTCCGAAGTAACGGTGTAAAAAAATTCTCCGAACGCACAAAATTGACCTTCAAATAGAGAAAAATGTTCTCCTCAATTTTGTCTACAACATAGGAAAAAACAATTTTTTGGGCTAGGGCCGACCTAGGGCCTTAAGTAGAGGCCTCGGAGACATACTTCCATAGACAAAAATGTTTCCCTCAATTTGCTCTGCAAAATAGCAAAAAACATTTTCATGCCTCGGGGCCAAAATCGAAGGAAATTTTATAAATTTCTCTCGATTTTGGACCTCTGCATGAACAATTTTGTGTGTTTCTGTTTTGGACGACTCATTTTAGGGCCGACCTTAGGACTGACATGAGGCCCACTTGAGCCCTAAGCACGGGCAAAAATTCTTCTATAAATTGTCGGCCGTGCCGAGATCTTTCAAACAAAAAAAAGTTTTTGAAAATCGGAAGAGATTTACTCGAGTTATGTACAAAAAACACGTAGGGCCCTAACAAAGACTCTTTTTTATTTCCCTAACTAAGCCCAAAGACTCAAATCAAAAAATATTTCTTCCACAAATTGTCGGTCATGCCCAGATGTTTCAAACAAAAAAAATTGAAAATATGTAAAGATTTACTCGAGTTATGTACAAAAAAAGCATAGAGCCCTAGCAGAGACTCGTTTTTAGTGCCCTAGCTAAGTCCAAGGACTCAAATTAAAAAAAGTTTCTTCCATAAATTGTGGGCCATGCCCAGATCTTTCAAAAAAAATTATGAAAATCAGAAAAGATTTACTCGAGTTATGTGCAAAAGACTAAAAACCACTTAAACGGCCCTAGCTCGGCGGCCCTTGGGCCCACAGTGCCCAGATTCAATCCCATAAAATATTTTTCGACTACCTTTCAGGAAAAAAAAGTTTTTGAAAATCGGTCAAGATTTACTCAAGTTATCGTGTTGACGGACAGACAGACCGACAGACAGACGGACATTTTTTTTCGCTGACTTGCCATCGGGAGGCAACAAAAAAAATTTCCCCCTTACTCCCGGATTCGAATTCGTAATGTAACAAACGTGGTAGTAAGCGCATCAGACCTACGTACTTTGTACGGGTATAACCAAGTTCTTCCAATGTTAAAAATCTGATGTGTTTTGGACCTTTTTGTAAAAAAGACGACGCATAAGTACTTCTTTTAGCAATATAATATTAGGCTAAAATATCCGTAGGACATCAGATTTTCAGAAAACGTCCGAATGACATGAGACTTTTAACACCGGGAAAATTTGGTTATTTGGATCATTGGATCAGAAAATTGACTTAACGTGGCCAGATGTGCCACATACAATAATGGCTCGTTTTCATTGTTGGAACCAGGAAATATTTTTGGAAAATCGAATTTCCAATCAAATTTGAGAATTATTTGGAAAATAATTTTATTTCTTAATTAACTTTAATTTTAAAACTTCTTACTCACACAAATTTCGACCCGGGAGTAGTCCTTAGATGACGAATCAGCAATAAAAAACATATGCAAGGGACCCGTACGCATCAGAATAGATGTGGCAAACAGAGTTGATTTTTTTTGACTATTTTATTAGGCCGCACAGGGCGGCGATACAAAGCACAATAAATAAATACAGTGCAGAATAAAATAGAAAATGCGGAAATAAAGATAATATAAAACTAAAGGTAAAGTGAAATGATAACTTTAAAAGAATCACAAGCAAATATTTGGTTCACTCTCACAGTAAGTATTGCGAATGCAGACAGCGTTTCCTCTCTGGATAGCTAACGAAATCCTTTGCATTAAGAAGTCTAACGATCTAGGTTCACCTGAGTTTCGCTTCATTAACTTTCCCAGTTTTTTCAAGAACACCTCAGTCTCCGGGCCAACAGAACCCAATGCTTTGAATGCATGCGACGTGAACGCGTAATTCTGCTTCAGGTCAAAGTACCAGTTGCGTTTGTCTCTCTCTGCCTGGTCAGCAGCAGCACCGCATACTTCCGACGTTTGCGTTACATTTGACGGAGCTACAGTATCACAACAAAAACCCTTTTTAAAAGGGAAACGCTTGCAGCTTCGGAACGCACAAAATTCTTTTGAAATATTTTCACTTTTGATTAAAAAAATGCGTCACAAATGCCGGACCCGCCAATGTAATAATTTTTCTACGCTTTCAGCTTTCAAAAATTTGATTTCCTGTACAAAAATACGCCATACATCCCATAAAGTCAAATTTTTGCATTGTGAAAGCTGAAAGAACAGAAAAACTATAACACTGGGGGATCCGGCATTTGTGGCGCATTTTTTAATCAAAATGAAAATATTTCAAAAGAATTTTGTGCGTTCCAAAGCTGAAAGCGTCACCCAAATTGATATCAGTTGTTTTGGAAGAAGGAACGAGGACTTGCGTCACGTTTCCCTTTTGAAAAGGGTTTTTGTTGTGATATCAGTTGTTTTAGAAGAAGGAACGAGGACTTGCGTCACGTTTTCCTTTTAAAAAGGGTTTTCGTTGTGATTCTAATGTTTTGCATTATTTTGAGCCGCCGCTAGTACTTACATTGGCGAAAATGATCCCCTCAACCTACTCTACAACATATTAAAAGTTTTTTTTGAGCCGCCGCCGCCGCCAAACCGAAGCGTGGCGGCTGCTACTTCCATGGCCGAAAATTATCCCCTCAACTTTCTCTACAACATATCAAAAGTTTTTTTTTGAGCCCCCGGCCCATTTTCCGCCATTTTGGCGGTCACCCCTATACACTACACACCCAACCCA
>CM055403.1:122041918-122055654 GCA_029228625.1 Pseudolycoriella hygida
CCGCGCGCCCATGATCGACAACCGTCACATCCCATATTAGAGACTTTCCTCTGAACCAGGAGAAACTCGTCATGCCGTCTGATCGTTTTCCATTCGCTACGAGATATACCGTACGGTTCAGTCGTATTGGGGAAACCCGCAGCACTGACGGCCATGGAAGCGATTTTGTTGATTTCATGGTGTCTGCTGTAGATTCCTTTCGTTTTTGTACATGTTAAACCATGGTGACCATTGGACTCCCCCGTCGTACCACACACACATATGTGATTTTCACAGATTTTGTTTCCCAAGCGCAGAGCGACAGAAATTCTCGTTGTGTCATTGTCTAGCATGAGTCCTAGTTGTTGGGATAGAACAGCCTTGCAACCACTTCGATGATGGCTTAGACGATGGTGCAAGTATTCGTGCCCTGTCAACTGGGTTGCTTGACGTTAACAATTCTTGATGAATTATGTTCACTCGTAAGGTGTCCCAATCGGTTTGGAGTTTTTTTGCTTCAGGACAAATCGGTGTAAATTCCATGGGGTAGTTCTCGACCATTGATCTGAAAACCGGAGTCAGTATGCTTAGCTGTGCTTTGGCCAAAATTTGATTCGACTATGACTCAGATTGATACACCGAAGAGAAATATGCCGGGTGAGCTAAGTCGGCCAGTTTCTGATGCCTAGCCCTGCGGCTTGTAACGGTAGTGATGCTTGGGTCCAGGATTTGTCGCTGAGTTTGTTGTTGGTTATCAGTTCAAGAGTTTGGCGGTACGAATTATCTATATCCACTAGCTGGTTTGGAAGGAGGAATGTTGGGCTCCTTCTTAGCAAGTATTGGAATCTAGGCGATGATAACGAGCAGCGCTGCACTCGCAAGGCGGTATGTGCGTCAATAAAGAAAGCCTTTGCACATGGTCTTTACACGTTCACGGCCAGTAGATAGCATTTCGCTCATTGCCTCGTTGAAAACCGGTGCACCAAGCATCTGGAATGAAGCGGCGTCAATCTGCTTGATTCCTGGCAATAATTGGTTGAGCTTATTCATCATCACCTTCTGATCTGTTTGGTTAGTATTTACAAAAAACACTTCACATTTGGTTGGATTCAATGAGGGACCAGATACTTCGCCAAAATCCAGAACTTTTCTGATGTCATCTAGAATGGTATGAAAATCACCGCCGATTGTGCCATCGTCGAAGAACCATGTGTTTAAATTTGACGACAAAGAGTGTGTTAAACGTTTCAACGCAATGTAAAACGCCACTGAGGCGCAAGGATCGCCCTGTTGGGTCCCCATTTTAGATTGAATGACAATGTCGCCGAAGAACAAATCCGAGGGACACCTGTACGATTGTTGCAACATCGGGAACAATGACGGTGCTGTACTTTTGATTTCACCAAGGAAATATTTTCGGAAAACTTCATTGAACGCGTTTTTGAAGTCGAATTTAATCATCGCCACTGGGCTATTATGATCAGCAGCAGCAAAGGTTCTGATAGCGTGAACGATTGCTTCCGCACCACCTTTGATCCCGACACCGTTTTGAATGGGTCCAAGAGTTGAGGCCAATTCGTCCTTGATGCAGAAGACGCCGATTTTTCCAGCTAGTCTTCTCCACACTAGACCAATGGCAATCGGTCTAATGTCGCCGTTTTTCTTCGCTAGGGCAATAAGTAGAATATTGGCCGTATCTTGTCACATATTTTTCCACCTCTCACCATGTTGGCAAGTTTGGCTACTGCTGCTGTCAACTTTGTTGATGATTCACCGCATGAAAACGAGACCAAATCTTTGAGGTGTCGTGGTCTTAGTCCATAAATTTCACCAGATGAGCTGTTTGGAAAGTGTCGGATGGAATTCACAAGCTGTTCGACGGATGTATCGAATTGCTGTAGATCCGCCAGTCTTTCTTCGTCAATTGAATTCTCTTCGTGTGGGTGTTTATTTTTCAACTTTTCAATGTTTTCAGGAGTGTTGTTAGCAAAACCCTCTTGCGAGCATAGTACACGGACTGCACCACCAATGTCACCTTCCCCAATTTTCCGTTGTGCAATTTTGATGAGAAGTTTTTCAGATTGACTTTATTTCTTCTTCGGCAGATCAATAGCTAAAAAATTGAGGAGTTCATTGAGCAGGCTCTGTATATCGGTCAATCTGGAGAACAACAGTCTGGTTACTCTGCCAACTGTTTCTGGCGACGGTGTTCAACACTATGATCGGAAAGCTCAAAAGTCTAAGCCAGGCCAGGATGTCATTTTTGGCAACTACATTTTCGATTACTTTAGTTAATTCCTGGCATACTGCAGTACGGACAGACTTTTGGATGGTTCGGACCACACTTGCATTTATATAATAGTTCACCAAATTTTCGGATTAGGCCCGGCTCGTCAAGCGATTGAAAAGCGAACTGGGGCATGCCCGATATTGACGGCGTAGAAGGTTGCTGACTGCCGTGCTTTGTTACGTGCACGCTAAGTCCACGCTCGTTCTTAGCCAAAAAACCACAAACGCCGCAAGTTGCTCTTAATCGAAGGGTTTGTGTTGGTGTTTCCGGTTAATATCGGGACCATTGATGTTTGTGCCGTCCATTAGGTAATTGTTGCGACTGTGTGTTGTTCTGGACAGCCTCATGAAATTCGTTTTCAGAGTGCCCTTTGGCCCAATGCTGACGAATGGTAGCTAATGATTTGAAAATACGGTTACAATTTGAAATTGGGCGGATGCATCTATTCTCTTCTGCGTCATCTGATTCCGAATCCATCGTTAATGTTTGTCACTTGAGTTCTGATCTAGAATTTCTTCGCGCCCAAAATATTTGAATTGAGCGAGAGGCTGACAGCACGACCGATGTCAAGTCGTTTTGGTTTACAAAATCAGTCAAAACAAACTGGCGAGCTGAGCAACTGTTGCGTTAGCCAAAATTCCAAATATAAAAATCGGTTTTTGTCCACGAAAACGTAAGAAAACTCAATGCACCTCACATCCACCAGGAAGCTCCACATATGATCAAAACACTGTACACAACTTTACCATCCAACAGTCGCGAACAATCGACTGTCAATCAAAGGCAAGTAGACGTGTCGGGAATGTGCGTTTTGAGTATAGAAACTTGAAACTTTAACTATCGTATAATACAAGGGGAACAATCGCGTGGTTGATGGTACAAAAAGACTCGAATTAAATTGTATTGGAAATTGCCGAGAGAGTAATATTGAAAAACCCGTCCGAAGAAACGCCGTAAAAATGGCCTTCCGAAAGTACAAAATTGACCCACAAACAGACAAAAATGTTCATGTCAATTTTTTCTACAACATACAAAAAACCATTTTTTTGTCTAGGACCGACCTAGGGTCCTCAGGAGAGGCCTCGGACAAATACTTACAAAAATATTTCCTTCCATTTTCTCTACAACATAGTAGACAACTACTTTTTTCTCTAGGGCAGACTTTAGCACCAACCTAGGGCCATAAGGATATGCCACAGACACATACTTCTATAGACAAAAATGTTTCCCTCAATTTGCTCTGCGACATACCAAAAAATTTTTTTTGGTTAGGGTCGACCTTGGGACAGATCTGTGGCCTAATTCAGCCCTAACCATAAGCACCACCGGGTCCAACTTTGTTTTTGAATATAATTCGGTACTCGATTACCTCTCAAATAGAAAAAGAATCAACACAATCAGTTAGGATTTATCCAAATTATGCAAGCGAACACGTTGGGCCCTAGTTGAGATTCAGTTTTAGGGTCCTTACTGAGTCCAAGGGTTTCTAATCAAAAAATTGTCATCCATAAAACGGGAGAAGGTCCTCGACCTTTCGATCAAAAAAAAAGTTTGCAAATCGGGAGAGTTTTACTAGCGTTATGTACACAAAACATGTAGAGCGCTAGCAGAAACTCCTTTTTAGTGCCCTAGCTAAGTCCTAGGGCCTAATCTCAAAAACGTTTCTTCTACTAATTGTTGGGCTTTCATAGACCTGTCGATTAAAAAACAATTATGAAAATCAGAAAAGATTTACTCGAGTTATGTACAAAAAACACGTATGGCCCTATCAGAGACTCGTTTTTAGTGCCCTAGCTAAGTCCAAGGACTCAAATACAAAAAAGTTTTTTCCATAAATTGTCATCCATGCCCAGATCTTTCAAACAAAGAAAAGATTATGACAATCGGAATATATTTACTCGAGTTATGTACAAAAGACCAAAAACCACTTAAACGGCCCTAGCTTGGCGGCCCTTGGGCCAACAGTGCCCAGATTCAATCCCATAAAAGATATTTCGATTACTTTCAGAGAAAAAAAGTTTTTGAAAATCGGTTGAGTTTTACTCAAGTTATCGCGTTGGAGGACGGACGGACAGACATTTTTTTATTGCTGACTCGTCATCTAAGGACCATGATCGAAGCTCCCCCCTACTCCAGGATCGAAATTGGGGTGGTTACATACGTCGTGGTAAACGCATAAGACCCCTTTTCGAAGAACTTCGTTCTTCGTACGGGTCTTAAAAGTTATATTCTAATTCGCTAAAACAGGCGCCTGCGATCAGGCCCAAGACCACAAATTTCACCCCGGAGCTGAGTGCCGCGTAATTTGTTCGCATGCGAGCTGGTCGCCGCAAGAACTAGCCTCTCCCTCGATGACAATCCTAAAAATTAGCGGGGCAGCAGCCAGCTGGGATAAAAATAAATCTTGACAGTGACATTTTTCTATCTATCTAGAAAAAACAAGGAATTGAACGGATAGCTGCCTGCAGGGCACAAAAAAAACCCGACTCAGGCGCGGGGGTGAGGGGACAGAGCACTCAACAAACAATTCATACTGTTTTTAAAAGTTATGGACTTTTTTAAATTTAGGGGTTATTTTGTCAAGGGTTATTTTGTCAAGGGTTATTTTGTCAAGAGTTATTTTGTCAAGGGTGCCTTTAGGGAAATTATGTCCGATGTTATTTTCCTGGGTCCTGGGTAATTATGTCCGGTTTATTTTGTTCGTGGTTATTTTGTCCTTGATTGTTATTTCCCCGTAACGAAAGGTAACCCAGCGTAAACGAAGTGAGAGTTTTAATTCTGCAACAGGAAATATGTTTATTTTTGGCCTATTGTTGTTTTTGTTTCGTTGCCGTTGATTCTCAAATTGTTGGTTTTGTTTCTTGGTTTAAAGTCGCAAAATATTAATAAAATGACTCATCTACTTGTACTCAGCTATATTTCGGACCTTTCTTTGATCCATCATCAGGCTGTTAAATACAAAAAATTGCACGAAATTTGGTTGGTTTCTTATCAAAGTTGTTTACATTCAACAGTTACCTCTACTTCTTTGTTCTAAAATTGCTAATTTGCGTTGATTAAAAAAGAAATTTTTTTTGCAGACTACATCTTAACGTTACACAAATTAATAAAAATAAATAAAATAATACGAAACTATGCCTTTGGCTCAATAATAAATTAATCAAAAATTGGAAAAACTATGGACAGAATGCAAACACAAAATTCTTATCACAGATTCGTTTGTTGTCAAAACAAAATTCATTTACTTCTTGTTCTGTTTTGACACTTGCGGTTTTAGTTTTCATGATCTAATATTACCGTAATATTACCGAGGAAAATAAATTACTGGTATCTCTGATAAACATTGAATATGAAAGAAAAGAAGGATTCAAAATAAAAACACTTTTTTCAAGCATTAGGCAAGAGTATTTCATTCTTCAAAGTTCAAGCTTTTGTCTTTGTGTGTGTGAAACACGATTAGTGACGAAAACATTTTCTTGAATTGCGAAAATTACCAAAACATTTTAAGTTCACGTGGTTTTATTTAAGTCAATACAATGAAATAAATAACACATTTCTTGAAACATTGACTACCGTACTGGTAGCACGTAAGATATCTTTCACACAAAAAAAACACGAACACAAAAGAATACAACACTACATATCATCATCACCATATAATCTAAATAATGTAAATAAATAAATAACATAAAAATATTTCGGCTTCTCCCCAGTGCCAAATCTTACATTTAAATACAAAATCTGTGGAAGCCAAACAATCATAGCGTAGGAACAATTTATTGGTATGTTTCGTGCAATACAGAGGATTGTATTGTCAATTGTTGTAAAAGTTTTTTTTTTGGTATTATTTTCACCGTTTTGTAACATAAATGTGTCATGCAAAATGTTTGTGATATTTAAAATCATATAAATTAAGATTAAAATTAACTACAATAAAACACACAGATCCATGTAGCTATTATGTGTTATAGCTACCTTTATTCGAAACGGTGTGTATAGCAAATATAAATTTTAAATTAAAAATTATTAAATTAATATTTACATAAAAATTTTCTTATATTAAAGTCTAAAGACGTGCGACACTTTTATGTTATGCCTTTTATATTGTAAGTATATACCAGCATAAACAAAAAACACAAAAACAGCGGATAGGATGTCAAATATTTTACATTATTTTTACATCAAATTATAATATTCCGTTCAACTTCTTGTATCATTTTCATAGTTTTTATTCATTTTAAACTGTGGCACATACTTTGATCAGAGTTAATTTTCGGCATAATATTCATCGAATATTGAGCTACCGACATATTCATGTGGAAATGACATAATTATCACATAACATAAATTTCATCTAACGAAGATTTAATCACATCTTACGGTTGGATTACATGGAAGAGACCGATGACAGCAATTGCCCATTTACTATCGGATGTTTGTTTGTATGGTTTTGCTTACAGAGCCGAAAGTAAAAATTGTCAATTCGAGGGGCGAAAGTAAAAGCACTTTTGGCTCTTCCTCTTGTCCTTGTGAAATAACTTAAGAGTGATTTTCCGAAAACTTTGAACGATTTCGTACACTTTTGGGACAACATGTCCTACTTTTTCCCGATGAATGTGCCATTCGATTTCTTGTTCTAGTGTAAGAAAAGTAATTTCTCATTTTTGCAAAATTTGATATTTTGGGGGAGTTATGGTGTACTAAGTAAGTGCATGTCAACGAAATGAAATCAAATGAACTTTTATGGGATGGAAAGCCCCAATGATACAAAGGTTTTTCATCATTGGATTCCTTGGAGCCTTCCCCCACTCCTGAGTTATTAGTCATTTTTGGTGAAAACTTCGGGAACGTTCTACTGCTTGAAGCAGCGATGAACCGAAAAACTGAGTATGGGGTGTTCTAGTATACTACCCCTACTATAAGACCATGCAAAGACTTCCCCGGTTTAAGGCTGTTGCACCGGTCTGGAACAACTTTTGTAAGAAAGGTCAATTTTTGACACTTTTTCTTGACTATTTGCAGCTGAAGAAGTCTGTATAACTGTCCTGAAACATGATCTGCAGCTGGATATGCGAAAAGGAGCTGTTCACAAGTGACGATATACTCTACAGAAGGGTGGAGGGTGGTGATTACCAAAAAACGCACCTCATTTATTCCATTTATTCCCAAAATTTTTTTGTTGTTTTTGCGAAATATCTGAACCTAACACATCACAAGTTAGACAAATAAGTTCAAAAAAAGGTTTGCACAAATAATAAAGCATTTTGAGATTAAATTTTATTTTTTTTGGAATAAATGGAATAAATTTATTTATTCCATTTATTTCCATTTTTCAAATTCTTTTAAGTTTCCAAAAGTGTGTTTTTTACTTTTCGACACATTAGTATGGTTTGTTGTGTCCGTTGCCATCAAAATCAAGCGAGGGGTGGCGCACTTCATTTATTCCATTTATTCTTTTATTCTATTTATTGGAGCCGTACGAAGTACAAAGGTCCTATACGTTTATTACAAACAATTTTATTGTAACATGGGCTAGGTCGAGGTGGAAGTTGGGGGGATGCATCTATTATCGTCTAAATATGACGAATCAGCAATAAAAAAAATGTCCGTCTGTCCGTCCGTCTGCCCATCTCCACTTTTTTTTCCAAACGGCTGAACCGATCAGCCTAAAGTTTTTTTTCCCTGAAAGGCACATGTCTCCCATGATTCAAGTTCGAAGATGAGCAAAATCGATCAAGTGGTTCCGGAGATATGGTCGAGGAAGTGACAAAAAACATGGTTTTTCGAAGGTCGGTGAAGCTTTTTCGCAAATATCTCAGCAAGTATAGCACGCATTTTGGTGAGGCGCGGCGGCTACTACTTCCATGGGTGAAAATGATCCCCTCAACTTACTCTACAACGTATTAAAAGTTTTTTTTTTGAGCCACCGCGGTGCACCGCCTATTTTGCGCCATTTTGACGGTCACCCCGATACAGTACACACCCAACCCAACAACTTCCCCTTTGACAACAAACATCTATCTCGAACAACCCACCTCGTTTCATACAAAATGTGCTACCATACACATTACACACACAAAGACATTCACATACACATGGGCTTTATATGGCGCCTATAAGAGCCCTAGCTGATACCCCGCTTTTTAAAATCTTATATGGTGTAGAATGTCCACCCGAAGGTCCCTGCAAAATTTCAAGGAAAGTTATCGAGCCGTTTTCGAGCGAGAGCCAAAAAAGTAGTTTTTCATACAAGTGCCAATGGAAACCAGTAAATAACCAAAGTCAAATGTTCTCAATAACTTCGACTTCTATAAAAACGCACTTTTTGTACAAACAAAAGTTTTATTTTGTTACACATTCACTTTTTCCTATTCAAAAAAACAATGACACAAGGTAAAAGTATAGCAAAAACATAACGAAAGACCCGTACGTATCAGAATAGATGTGATAAACAGAATAGATGTGGCAAAGTGACTCAAACGTACCTAAATATACAAATAAGCAAACAATCCAACGTTTTCTGTTCTTTTATAACTGTAAGAATTTCAAAGATCCGTAGAAATTACCCAAGGTACCGTACCGAAGTACGTCTTAGACCATTCAAATCTAGAAAAGCTTATATCCAAGGACTAAGTCATTTTTCCCTAAACACTTGAAACACGTGTTATCTAAAATTTTATTCTCTACAACTTTGCCTTTGGAAGCAACTTTCTATCTCTCATAGCTCTTGAGATTCGGGTCATTCTGTCCAATAATGGAAGTGGCCATATACCAGGATTGGGCCATATTTCGCCAAACCCCTGAAACACGTGTTCGCTTAAATTTAAATTTCTATAACTTCGCCATTGGAATCAATTTTCTAACTCTCATAGTTCTGGAGATCTGGGTCATCCTGCCCAATTATGGAAGTGGCCATATACCAGGATTGGACCATATTTCCCTAAAACCCTGAAATTTAATTCTCTACAACTTTGCCTTTGACAGTAAATCTCCATATTGCATAGTTAAGGAAATATAGACGAAAAACTGTTTTCGTATATGGCCAAGAACCTCCATTTCGTCCATTCCATTGGTCCCAGTGCCCATACCCCTGACCCGATTCCCACAAAAAATTTTTCCCAGTTTCATTTGACACCAAAATGAGGAATTTCCGTGCTATACTTGCTGAGATATTTGCGAAAAAGCTTCACCGACCTTCGAAAAACCATGTTTTTGGTCATTTCCTCGACCATATCTCCGGAACCACTTCATCGATTTTGCTCATCTTCGAACTTGAGTCATGGGAGGCATGTACATTTCAGGGCAAAAATAGTTTAGGCTGATCGGTTGAGCCGTTTGGAAAAAAGAGTGGAGACGGACAGACGGACGGACAGACAGAAGGACAGACGGACATTTTTTTTATTGCTGATTCGTCATCTCTAGACGATAATAGATGCATCCCCCCCCTCCCACCTCGATCTACCCCATGTTACAATAAAATTGTTTGTAGTAAACGTATAGGACCTTTGTACTTCGTACGGGTCCAATAAAAACGTTTAGTTATATTGAAAATGATAATTTTCTTAGAGTCATATCTCCGGATCCACTGAACTGATTCTAATGATTGAAAAGACGTTTTACTATAGAATTTTGCGTAGAATCCGGGAAAAATATTTTCCGGTGGTACGTCGCAAGGGGGGGGGGGAGTCAAAACTTAGCTGTATATATGGTTCCGCAGTCTACGAAAACAATTTTTCCTACATTTAAAAGCCACTCACAATTCTCCATCCTACTTCCAATTGTTTAACAAAAATCGAAAAACTAAAAGTGCTGATTTCGCCATTTACGACTCATCAGTACACCTTGTCTTAAGACCATGTGTACGTATATCAGCAACAATGGCCATAGAATGATCGGAACAGATTGTTTTTAACTGATCTGAATCTGAAAATCTGTGATCTGAAAATTTCAGATTCAGATCGGATAATTTAGATTCAGATTTTATCTGATCTGAAAGTTTCATATCGGTGCGTTTCAGATTCAGTTCAGGTTTTATCTGATCTGATCTGTTTATCTGAAATTTATTTATATTCAGTTCACTTTTTTATTCAAGAAAATTTAAAATTGAAAAAATCTGAATCTGATCTGATTTTTTCAGATTGAAAAATTTAGATATTTCAGATTTCAGTTTGAATTCAGATTGATCTGAAAATTTTCTGATCAGATTGATCTGATCTGCTCGGAACTCTAAATGATACTCAGACTATGTCAACTCGCCTTTTATACAATCCAGATCCTACGATTGGATGCATGCCATTTCGTTTAAACAAATCGGAAGTAAAAGAATTGTGAGTTTGTTTCGGTTATTTTTTAATTTGGATTATTCTGCTAAGAATACAATTGCACCATAGCATTTTTTGTTGGACATCATGTTGCTTCATCACTTCGTACGGGTCATAAAATAAAGAAAATATTTTCAATTGTTTACAGTTTAGCAATTAACCTTCAAATTAGATATAATTTAGGTTAGGGGCTGAAAACAAATTACATAGTATGCAATTACCCAATTCTTTCGTATCTTTGACCTCTATCTGCTTTCGCTACGGGTCGTATACAATTTTGATGAAGCACCCTGAAGTGTTAATACGCCCTAAAGAGCAGAAATAATTTTGTATTCATCATATAAATTCATCACTAACATCACCGGAAGTTTAAACTAATTTGGAAGAGCGACATTTAGCATGTAGAAAAATGTAGATAGTTTAGTTTTAGTTTAGTTTATTTATAACATCTTTCTAACATCTCAAATCAAGTAATTAGAAATCACTAAGAAAAATATAACATTAATATGTTCCAATTTGATTAAATCAATTCGAAGGAACTTTTAATACATCTTTCATAACACATCAATCATATCATAAAAAACAAAAGAAAAAGAAAGAGAATATAAGAAAAAAACTAGAATAAGGGAGTAAATTATACATAGCCAAAGTCCCCTTTTCTATTAACGCTATAGATTCTTGAAGTTCGGCAACATTCAAGGAATATAATACACACGTATGTTGATGAATAGGAGAGGTTGCAAAATGAGGAAAGCCTTTTTACGGGTACTAGAAAATAACGACCGGGGAGGTCATCGATAAATATTAGTCCATCCGCTGCCCACTTATATAGTTTTTTAACAAACGCTTAAACTCATTGTACTTGGTGATAATTCTGATATTTTTAGGTAATTTATTAACCTTTATGGGTCCTCCACTTTATGAATGAATTTAAAAGTAAAAATGAAGGAAGTAGGCTGAAAGTCTTATTTTTGAAAAATGTCATATCATTATTGCTTGTTTACTGTTTCGTAAATATGGCACCAATTACAAGAGCGAAATTTCGATCCCTTAAATACAAAGAGCCAATTGCATTTTTAAGTAAAATTAAAAGCAATTCTGACGAAGATTCAAGTGATGGTTCGGATGTGACAATTAAGGCAAAGAAATCTGTTTGGCAAAATTGCAGTAAACGCAACAAAAAAACAGAGGAATATTCAGATGTTGAAGATGCATATAAGGATGATAATATTGAAGTAGAGTGGAATGAGATCGAAAGTTCGGATGACAATTTACAATTTGATGAAAGTGACGAAGATTATGATAAAAACAATGAGATGAGTGTTGACGATACTTGTGACAATATTGTAATGATCGGAAAAGATGGGACGAAATGGAATGCAAATCCCAATAGCACAGGAAGTCTCACTAGTTCTGTGCAATCAACCAGTGGGGCCAAGGATTCAACTAAAAATCTTTCAATTCTTGAAACATTTAATTGCATCATCGACGACAAAATGCGAACTGTTATTATCACAGAAACAAATCGAAAGGCTCGAAGAGTTTTGGACTCGGAAAACGAACACAATCCAGATAAACCACCTAAAGTGTGGAAGCCGCTGACCCGTGAAGAATTCGATGCGTATTTAGCTGTTCTAATCACTTCAGGTGTGCATCATTCGAACAAGGAACATCTCACCGCATCCTCTTTATCGTGCCTGTACCGGTAAAAACCGGTTTAAAGAAATATCTAGATTTTTACGGTTCGACGATTTTAACACACGAGAAGAACGACTGAAAACAGACAAAGCCGCACCGATCTCCAATTTATTTTCTATGCTGAACGACAATCTTTTCAAATACTACGATGCTTCTGATTTTGTGACGATTGATGAGCAGTTGTACGCCTACAGAGGTAGAACGCGGTTCACTCAGTATATGCCAAAGAAGCCTGCTAAGTATGGCATCAAAGTGTGGTGGGCGAGTGATGCATTGACTTCAGATTCAGCTTTTATTCAGATTCAGATTTTATACGGAAAGTTTTCCGATAGCGCTTATTTTCCACTAACATGTTGTTTAAATACTATTACTACAAATTTTTGTATACAAAATTTCAGTATTCTCTGTACCAAAATAAATTAGTTTTGTATTTCTTTGTTAAATCTACAGTTTATTATATTAGTTCTTGAAAAGTAAAATCTCAACCAGTTGGGAAGAGAAAATTACGATTTTCGTTGTTGGAGTAATGAAAATCAGAACAAAAACCCTTTTAAAAGGGAAATGTGACGCAAGTCCTTCTTCCTCCTTCCAAAACAACTGATATCAATTTGGGGTGACGCTTAAAGCTTTGAAACGCAAAAATTCTTTTGGAATGTTTTCATTTTTGATTAAAAAAATGCATCACAAATGCCGGACCCCCCAATGTTATAGTTTTTCTGTTCTTTCAGCTTTCACAACGCAAAAATTTGTCATTATGTATGGCGTATTTTTGAACAGGAAATCAAATTTTTGCGTACGACAGCTGAAAGCGTAGAAAAATTATTACATTGGTGGGTCTGGCATTTGTGACGCATTTTTTAAATCAAAAATGAACACATTCCAAAAGAATTTTTGCGTTTCAAAGCTTTAAGCGTCACCCCAAATTGATATCAGTTGTTTTGGAAGGAGGAAGAAGGACTTGCGTCACATTTCCCTTTTAAAAGGGTTTTTGTTGTGATATCAGTACTTTTGGAAGTTTCGGCTACTACTTTCATGGGCAAAAATGATCCCCTCAACTTCCTCTACAACATATCAAAAGTTTTTTTCTGAGCCGCCGCCGCCGCCAAACCGAGCCGCGGCCGCTACTACTTTCATGGGCGAAAATGATCACCTCAACTTCCTCTACAACATATCAAAAGTTTTTTTTTGAGCCGCCGCCGCCGCCAAACCGAGGCGCGGCGGCTACTACTTTCATGGGCGAAAATGATCCCCTCAGCTTCCTCTACAACATATCAAAAGTTTTTTTTTGAGCCGCCGCCGCCGCCAAACCGAGCCGCGGCGTCTACTACTTTCATGGGCGAAAATGATCACCTCAACTTCCTCTACAACATATCAAAAGTTTTTTTTTGAGCCGCCGCCGCCGCCAAACCGAGGCGCGGCGGCTACTACTTTCATGGGCGAAAATGATC
>CM055403.1:122055674-122070790 GCA_029228625.1 Pseudolycoriella hygida
ATCTCATATGGCGTAGAAGGCCCAGCCGAAGGTCCCTGCAAAATTTCAAGAAAAGATATCGAGCCGTTTTCGAGAAAACTCCAAAAAAGTGGGTTTTCATACAAATGGCTCTGGAACTAACTAAGTAACTAACTAACTAACGTAGGATGTTTCCATTAACTTTGGTTTCTTTGGTGCACATTTTGTATGGAAAATGACGATTTTCTAAAGGTCATATCTCCGGATCCACTGGACCTATTTTTTTGAGTAAAAAGTCGATTTTAATCAGAATTTTACGTAGAATCCGAAAAACTAGGGCTCAGAAAGATACGACGCAAGGCAAAAAAGTCAAAATCTAGCTGTATATATGGTTCCGAAGTCTACGAAAAAAAAATTTCTGAATTTTTTGCTCATGGGGACTTGCGTCACGGGCGCATTGCTACCGCGCGCCCATGATGCTATTTGCAGTTGACCAGCGTCGCAGTGATGATGCAGTTGACCAGCGTCGCAGTGATGATGAAATAAGATTTTTGCGCCGCGCAAAAATCTTATTTCATCATCACTGCGACGCTGGTCAACTGCAAATAGCATTAATATTGACTATTTGCAGTCAACTGCAAATAGTACTAATATTGACTATTTGCAGTGAGCTGCAAATAGTCCTAATATTGGCTATTTGCAGTCAACTGCAAATAGTGTCTTTATTGACTATTTGCAGTCAACTGCAAATAGCATAAATATTGACTATTTGCAGTCAACTGCAAATAGCATAAATATTGACAATTTGCAGTCAACTGCCAATAGCACGTGCCCCAACAATATAGATCCGAATATAAAACTACTGTGTTATAAACAAATTATTCGTCCAATAATTACATATGGGTTCCCAGTTTGGTTCGATATACCGAAAACAAGTATGAAAAAAATTAAAATATTAGAACGTAAATGCCTGCGGCAATGCGTGAACTTCTATAGAACTGCAGATGATTATAAATATGTTAATAATCTAGACTTATATGCACAGTCCAACATCATCCCCATAAACAGTTATATGTTTGGTTTATGTGAGAAATTTGTGAATAATCTCAAGTTCATCGAATATCCATTAATTGAAAGTATTGTAGAAGGCCAAAACCGGTTACAATATTTTGACCGTTGTCTTCAGTCCAGACGGTATTTACCAATTAGCGGGCTAAGATACTATATCGAAAGGGGCCTAATCTGGCAAAACAACAACTTACTTGGGTTCTACGGTGCCTAGAACTAGAAAGCTCAATTACTTCTATAGGATAGTTAGATTTTAGTTAGTTTTAGCCTAGTTTAGTTTAGCTTTAGTTTAGTTTAGTCTAGTTCTAGTTAGGTTTAAGAGAAAAAAAAGTATAAGCTCATGCTATTTTTAGATAAAGGATAAAGATCTAAGACAATTAATAAATTTAAAAAGGGAAACATTCATAAATATTAAATTATTTTAAAAATAAGGATTGTTATAGTCTTTAAAAAAAATAATGTAAAGAATCAGGGCGGCAACTAAGATGTTAATTTAAATTAAAATTGGTCAAATAAAGAATTTTAAAAAAACTGCTGGCAGCCATTTTCTTAAGATCCCAAAAAATTTTCCTGACCAAACTCTATAACTTTCCCGAAGAAACCAACTCTCTAACACTATTGTCACTCCGAAGCTTAAATACGAAAACTCCAAGCATTACCTGAAAAACCGTCAAAATTGACCACATGCCACGGCTTTTCCAGAATTTTCCCGGAAAAGCGGCCGAGACTGACGTTCAGTAAAAATTTCAGGAAGATCGGGTGAATGGTTCTCGAGATCGAAAATTATTAATGGATAGATAGATACATAGAGAGAAACCGACAGATCAGAAAAAAAGTTTTCATAATGATGAGAACAATAGAAATATCGAAGGCCCATAGAAAAATATCATTTTCAAACCGCGATGTCTCAGCCAATTTCCTACCGATTTTGATGAGTCTGGGTTCGTTGGAAAGCTGCTGCGAGCGAACGTTTGAATTTTTTCCTCTAGCCTCCCTCCCGCTAGAGGAAAAAATTCAAAAGTTCGCGTATATATGGCTCCTTGTCCCAAAGGTTTTTGTATGGGGTTTTTTGAGTTTGTGGACTTATTTTTTGTGGTGTGGGTACTGCGTCACGCCCTCGGCTATCTGAAACTGCAGAAAAATGATTACGTTGTGAGGGCATTTTTGACGCATTTTTTTAATCAAATGTGAAAATATTTGAAAATAATTTTTTGCGTTCTGAAGCTGCAAGCGTCATGACGTCACCCAAATTAATATCAGTTGTTTTGGAAGAAGGGACGAAGACTTGCGTGACATTTCCCTTTTAAAATGGGTTTTTGTCGTGACATCAGTTCTATTGGAAGTAAGAAAAATGTTTCTGGCGAATTATACATAGAATTTTTTTTCGAGCCGCCGCCGCCGCCGTCACCAAACTGAAGCGCGGCGACTACTACTTCCTGGACGAAAATGATCCCCACAACTTCCTCGACAACATATCAAAAGTTTTTTTAGCGTCTATTTTCCGCCATTTTGGCGATCACCCCGATACACTACTCACCTAACCCAACAACTTTCCCTTTGACACCAAACCACTATCTCGGACACCCAACCTTGACTCATACAAAATGTACTAACATACACATTACACACACAAATACATACATATTTACATATATGGGCTTTAAATGACGCCTTCTAAGAGCCCTGGCGCCCAAACGAGGCCGGTACCCCCTTTTTCAAAATCTCGTATGGCGCAGAATGCCCACCCGAAGGTCCCTGCAAAATTTCAAGAAAAGTTATCAAGATGTTTTCGAACGGGAGCTAAAAAAAATCGTTTTTCATACAAAAACCAATGGATACCAATAGTCACTTTCAGGTCAGATCAAAACTGACCTGAAACCTTATATGACCTGTGAGCAAAACCTGAAAATTTTCAGGTTGACCTGAAATGATTTCAGCATGAAAATAAAAATGTAAAAAATCTTTAATATCAGTTATGGTAAAACGCATTTTGCAAGCCCTTGCCATATCCCAGCCACCTCTTACCACAAGAAACATTGTTTCATTTACGAATCTCGATTCTTACCAAAAGAAACATCACATCAGTGATGAGCGTCGAAACAATAGATGTAGACTAGTCTTAAGAGGCTCGCAAGTAGCGTTTTGAATCAATGCTAATGGAATTGTACCGATGATGATTAGGGGTGTTCGATTTTTTGGGATGCCAACGAAACCGGTCTACAAAAAAATCTTATAGGCCGTAGGCGTCGGAAATTGCTATGAAAGATTTTTTTTATCGCATGTTAAGGTGGCGCAAATTCATTTTCTGAAAATTTGCGAGTTGGCCTGTTTCGGCCCATTCTGAGCCCAGTACCAACGTCTCGACGAGACTTCTTTCATCTGTTTAATGTTTTTTTCACTCACTTGGATTCAAACTATTATGCTAAAGAGAAAAATTATGGTCTGGCTGTGGCATTCGTTCAAAGTTCCCAACTGTGGGTTGTCATAAAAGAAATATAAACTTTGAAAATATGGAATGATGACTGAGAGACGACCAACCTTAGCTTGTTATGTCTCGTTTTTTAGCTACTTTAATGTAGATTTAGAAACACAAAAAAAGTTTTTAAAAAAGTCAACCAACGTTGGAATTATAAGCGATACAATCCATTGCCTCATTTTTCATGAATTTTTAAGAGTCACCTTGTATCTCGGTTTATTACAAAAATGTGTTCACCCCTTAGTGATATTGTAATTTGCAACACAGACAAAGATCAACGGTAATGTTATTTCGTATCCCGAACACAAATGTCGTTTTGTATTACGATTCATACGGTGTGAGGGTGCAAAAGCTTTCAAGTGCCTTACTTTTTCAACTTTTTTCAACAGAACCGATTTTAATGAGTGAGTAAACACTTCGCCTTAGAATTTTTTGTAGAATCTGAGTCAGAACTTAGCTGTATATATGGTTCCACCGTCTACGAATAAATTTCTTCTTAATTTTCTCCATACCTTCCTATCCTGTGCCAAGGAGATGGCTTGTTCGCGCAGTGAAACTTCCATTCGCAGACGAATAACCCTTGCCGCCTCTTCCATTAACGTTACCCTTAAATTTGCCCTGATGTCGTCTTTCCTGATATGATTCTTCCCTGTTCCCTCCGATTCACCTTTGCTATGCTCCTAAGAACTCTCATATCAAAAACCTCCAGGTCATGCACAACGTATCCGCATTCCACCCAACTCTCACTATCATATAAAATCGTTGGCCTGAAGGTTGATCTGTGAATAGATAACTTAGTGCCGCTTCTTAATGTCTTTTTGTTGAACACATGCCACCTCAATTGACTGGTTTCCGTGCTCCCAATTTTCCTTCTTTCCTCAAATTCGCTAACTAACTTGCGATCTTCCGAAAAAAACTCAGGAACCTGTTCCAAACACTTCTCATTTCAACCGGAACTCGCCGATATACATAACCTTAGTTTTCCTGACACTTATTTTCATTCCATACTCCACACATGGGACATTCAGGCACTCGATATTCTCCTGCAAATCACTGGTATTTTCTGCTAACTTCTACACTCATTCTGTTACCTAATTTTCACAATTTCTCTGAGAGAACATGTATTTATATCGACTGCCAATCTACAGCCAACTACCACGAGTACATATCCACTGATTTTCCAGCTAGTACCAGTTCGCTACTGATGTACACACCTAAACATGTAACCGTTATCTCACCACCAGTTATCGATGATCCACTTTACAATTTGCAAAATAAAACAGATCGGTTAAATGCTCGGTTTCAAAGCTATTTATAGGATCGATTTGATATTCGAATGACTTCTTCGGTTCTTCTTAAAAGACATTGATTCCTCTTGTCAAATCTTGTTCCCAAAATTAAAGTTTCTGCCAAGGAATTGACAAGATGAAGCCTCTTCTGGTTGGTTCATCTGTTGCTAATATCGATTTCTTTTTTGATCAACTGAAGGTCGATTCAACGTTTTTGACGTTGGAGGCAAAAGTATAAACCAAATTTAAATTAAAAAAAAAAACACCAACGATTCTCACATAAATATGAGAATAAAATTTCAACCTAATTTTTAACAAAAAATTATTATGAGCGAATTCCACAAAAAAAAATTAATAAAAAAACAAACACTTCACTTGCGTTATTGAAATCTGAAATAAAAAATTATTTATTTTACAATAAAGCAAGCCTCAAATGGATATTACATTAATAACGTTATTGCATATTACCGTCTTTAGTCGAATAAAAATTTAAATTGAGTGTTTATTGGACATTTAAACGAATAAAATACCGTTCTCGTACACCAAAAGTTAAAAAAATCAATTTATTCATTCGATTGCAAAATCGGTTGTATGTTAAACTCTTGCGAGTAAGTTGAAAACATGTTTTTTCTGATTGAAAAGTAATTTATCGCGGCTGCCCTGCACTCACGAATTATGAGTGAAAATGAGCTTAGAAATTACTTTTAGTTCTAGAAATTACAATTAGATTAGGTTTGAAATTTTTAAGAAAATCGATCATTCGTTTTCCATGAAAATGCAGTCAGATGATGTAATTTTTATTGTTGCCACAAAATGTTTTGGTGAAATAAATTCCATTAACAATACACGATATGCATCGAGGTTGAGTGCATTTAGAAACGTTACAGTTGATAAGATATTGGGTGTTCAATTTACGACACTAATAAAAATTCTTTGGTGGCCTTGCGACCGCACTTCTTTTAGTCAACTAAACGAAGTTATTGGAATGTTCTCACTTTGCGAAGACATTTGTAGAAACAGTTTAGACCGCTTTGGACTCAAACTATTAAATATCGATGTATGTCAGTCTACTGATAATTTTATGGTGAAGAATTGTCTTGAGTACTCCGAATAGAAAGCGAGGAGCAGATAAACATAGAAAGTTTTTCGCACGACAAAATTCATTTAAAAGAATCCTCAAACTCGTAAAATATTGTAAAAAAAATCATAAATATTACAGAACATAACCAAAGACCCGTACGTATCAGAATAGATGTGGCAAAGTGACTCGAACGAAATCTACAAATAAGCAAACAGTCCAACGTTTTCTGTCCTTTTATAACTGTCAGAATTTCAAAGATCCATAAAAATTACCCAAGGTAATGTCAAAGACCCTACCGAAGTACGTCTCAGACTATTCAAATCTAGAAAAGCTTATATCCAAGGAATAAGCCATTTTCCCCTAAAACCCTGAAACACGTGTTCGCTTAAATTTAATTCTCTACAACTTTGCCTTATACAGTAAATCTCCATATTGCATAGTTAAGGAAATATAGACGAAAAACTGTTTTCGTATATGGCCAAGAATCTCAATTTCGTCCATTCCATTGGTCCCAGTGCCCAGACCCCTGAACTGCTTCCCACAAAATTTTTTTCCCAATTTTGTGACATCAAATTCTTTGCTGAGATATTTGCGAAAAAGCTTCACCGACCCTCGAAAAACCATGTTTTTGGTCACTTCCTCGACCATATCTCCGGAACCACTTGATCGATTTTGCTCATCTTTGAACTTGAATCATGGGAGGCATGTACCTTTCAGGGAAAAAAAAGTTTAAGCTGATCGGTTGAGCCGTTTGGAAAAAAAAGTGGAGACGGACAGACGGACGGACAAAAATTTTTCCCAGTTTCATTTGACACCAAAATGAGGAATTTCCGTGCTATACTTGCTGAGATATTTGCGAAAAAGCTTCACCGACCTTCGAAAAACCATGTTTTTGGTCATTTCCTCGACCATATCTCCGGAACCACTTCATCGATTTTGCTCATCTTCGAACTTGAGTCATGGGAGGCATGTACATTTCAGGGCAAAAATAGTTTAGGCTGATCGGTTGAGCCATTTGAAAAAAAAGTGGAGACGGTCAGACGGACAGACAGACATTTTTTTTATTGCTGATTCGTCATCTCTAGACGATAATAGATGCATGCCCCCCCCTCCCACCTCGATCTACGCCATGTTACAATAAAATTGTATGTAGTAAACGTATAGGACCTTTGTACTTCGTACGGGTCCAAAAATCCTTACATCTCAAGAAACAGCTTTTAAAAATCGAAAATTGAAAAACCTTAAAAATCTTTCAAAATCCTCTGACAATTTTATTTTAGAAACTTCTTTGCATCCAAATGATGAAACCATGAAACACCAGCTGGAATAAATAGGAAGATATCGCAAAAAACCATTAGCAACGCATTTTCTAAGTTTTCTAGCTACTAGTTCCTCCAAGAATTATCAACTACATACAGAAGATTGTGCAACACTTTTTACTAGCATTACCAGCTGGTAATAGTATATTACTGCATAGACGTGTATATAAGCAGTGTATACGCACGACGAGCGAAGCTGCGAGTGTTAGTATAACCGCTTATGTACACGTCTGTTTAGAACGATGCTTTAATGCATAAGCTGGAGATGTGTTAGTTTAACCGTTCACGTTTTTAGGTGTGTTGGTTGAAACGACTTATACACTCTACTAACACACCGACACACCTCTGAAAGGCAATCAAAAAATTTTTTTTTGTGATTGAATCTGGGCGACGAATTTGGGCTGCTTAAGTGGTGTTTGGTCTTTTGTACATAATTCGAGCAAATTTTTGTTCGATATTCATAATTTTTTTTTTTGTTAGAAAGGTCTGGGCATGCCAGACATTTTGTGGAAGAAACGTTTTTATTTTGAGCTTTTGGACTCAGCCAGGGCCCTAAAACTGAATCTCTACTAGGACCCAACGTGTTTTTTCTACAAGAACTTTTTTTTCCTGAAAGATAATCAAAAAATTGATTACGAGATTGAATTTGGGCAAAATCGGTCGAAAACTGTCAAAGTTATGGTCAAAAAAGTGGTCGAAAACGTGGTTTTTTGAAGGTTGGTGGACTTTTTCACTTATAATTTCTGCAAATTTCTACAAATTATTTTTCTCTTATAATTTACTTTTTCGGCGCTACAGCCACTTGTGGGACTTGGCCTGCTCGAGGAATCTGATCCAATTGCGTTTGTTAGTTTGTTTCTTGCCGATTTTTGCCAATTCCTTACTCCGCACGTCCGAAGATCTTGTTCGACACCATCGATCCATCTAATGAGGGGGCTCTGTTTTTATCCATGCGTGCTAAATGCCCCGCCCACCTCAACCTTTGGACTTTCACCACCGCCACTATATCTGGCTCGCAAAAATCACGTTCCAATTCAAAGTTATATCGCCATCGCCACCTTTCGCCCTAGCGCATCGCTCTAAATACGGTGCGAAGTACCTTGCCCTCGAACGTTAGTAGCAAATTTTCATCACTTTTTTTCATCGCCCAAGATTCGCATCCATAGATCAATACTAGACGGAAAAGTGTTTTGTAAATATGGCAATTCGTTTTCTTCGATATTAACTTTGCACGAAGTGTTCCAAAGGTAGCCGAAGGTGACACGAAGTGTTCTGAAGGTAGCCGAAGGTGACACGAAGTGTTCCGAAGGTAGCCGAAGGTGACACGAAGTGTTCCGAAGGTAGCCGAAGGTGACACGAAGTGTTCCGAAGGTAGCCGAAGGTGACACGAAGTGTTCCGAAGGCAGGCGAAGGTGACACAAAGTATTCCGAAGGTAGCCGAAGGTGATACGAAGTGTTCCGATGGTAGCCGAAGGTGTTGTAAAAAAAAGTTTTTCGGGAAAATTGTTTTTAAGTAAAAATTTTTTTCGGGAAAATTTTTTGTGAGGGAAAATTTTTTTGGAGAAAATTTTTTTTGTGTCGAACATTTTTTTCGGGAAAATTTTGGTTGAGGAACATTTTTTTTGGAGACAATTTTTTTGGCGAACATTTTTTGAGAACATTTTTCGGAGAAAATTTTTTCGCAGCCTTTTTTTTTTTGGAGAAAACTTTTTTCGGAGAAAAAACTTTTGGAGAAAATTTTGTTTTTCTGGAAGTTTTTTAACAAAAACTTTTTTTTCTGAGAAAATTTGTTTCGTTTTTTTCGAACACAATTTTTTTTCGGAGAAATTTTGTTTCTAAGAAAATTTTCTTTACTGAAGAAATTTTTTTTCGGAGAAAAATTTTTTCAAAAAATAGAAATTTTTTCAACAACTGAAAACTTCCAAAACGACTGATATCACAACAAAAACCTCTTAAAAGGTAGAGTGTGACGCAGTCCGTGAGTCTGCTTCCAAAATTAATGATATCGCTTGAGGTAACGCTATCGCTGATAATACGCAGAAGTTTGTTTGAATGGAATATTGTGTTCAAAGTTTTAATTTCCTGAAAAAATTACAGCGTTTTTTTTAAAACAAAATTACGTTGTGTTAAAAAACTTGCGTCACAAATGCCGGACCCAACGACGAAATAATTTTTTCTGCACTTTCAGTTTTTGCGTTGCAAAAATTTGACTTATGTTTCTTATTGCGTAGATTGATTAAGGTAAATTTAAATTTTTACGTGTAAAAACTGAAAGTGTTGAAAAATTATTCCACTGGTGGGTCCGGCATTTGTGACGCAATTTTTTTAACACAACGTAATTTTGTTTTAAAAAAAGCTCTGTAATTTTTTCAGGAAGTCAAAACTTTGAACACAAGGTTCTATTCAAACAAACATCTGCGTATTATCAGTGATAGCGTCACCCCAAGCGATATCATTAATTTTGGAAGCAGCCCTACGGACTACGTCACACTCTACCTTTAAAGAGGTTTTTGTTGTACCTCTCTGTAGTTAATTGAAATAATCGGATTTAGTGGTTTTGTTTGTTTTTATTTTTTTAGCTTTTGACAACAAAGTTGTTATCATCTTCAGAGCTAACTAGAAAGTGATTTGAAATAAATAAATGGTAAATGGTCTTTCGCATATATTTTATCTCCACCTCAAAGGTCGTAAGAGAGTGTTAAGATTCTTTCACTGCCGTAAATGCAGACTTCCGTTCGAGCGAATAGTTTTCTTTTACCTATCATCTCTTTTTCGCTTTGTATTAAAGTAAAATAAGACAGAAAATGTGTGTGAAATTTCAGATAACACTTGAGAGAGGATAGAATCATTCGGCGTAGTGGGAAGTTTGAAATTATAAACATTGTGACAGCGCCACCTACCGAATACAAAATACATATTTTGGAAGGGAAGTGGAAGGAAGCCGCTCTTCAACCAATAGACTCTCTCATAATAATCCTTTTTGTTGTCGGCAAAAATTTTTGCATTTCTCTCTCTTATCTTTTTCATATTGCCGTACGCCACCAATCGACAGCTGTGGGAATGAGTTACTTATGCTTTCCTCCCAGTCAATCGCCCTTCCCAGCGCATACTTCTAAAAGGGAATTTTCCTCTCCTTCGATTCAAATGCGAATTTTTAAATTAATTTTAATTGTTTTAAAATGAAGAGAAATGTTCAAACTTCAGACTTCAATTTAAGAATATCTTTGGATTACACTAGGGAAACTCAAGACCTGTCTTAAGACTTAACATGCTCAATTTTAATCGACTATAATTTAACGCAGCCAATCACAGCAAGTCACTTTGAAAAAATTCAGTGACGGCCATCTTAATTCAAATAAGGGTGTTTCCATACTGTCATTGTATATTTTAAAATATCTCAGAAAGTATAGGCACAATTGTTCCAAAAACTCATGGAAACAGCCATAAACAATAAATCAACACAATTTTTTTGTGCGAGAAAACTGATTTTTATTTTCACTGTTAAGAGTCAGGACAATTAAAATTTGGACGACTCTTAGAGTAAGTGTGTGTTGCGCGAAAAAAAGATGAAAAGCGTGTGAAAATTATGAAAATTTGTTAAAAAAGATGAAGATGTAGCAAACATGACCTTACTCTAAGAGTCGTCAAAATTTTAATTTTCACCGCAAAACATCGAAATTGGTATCATGATTTAGGGTGCCAATATTTTCCAGTTAAACTTCCATTTGCATGATCAGAAGAATTTTCACCTGTTAGCACCAATATTCCCCTAGTCAGCCCGATAATCTACTTAAAATATCGATAAAATGCAGAATCAGGAGGTAAAGGAATGTTTTTGCTTGTAATTTTTTTTAAAATTAATGTTAGACTAAATGTGATTGTCGTGTTTAACGTGGGATTATGGAAAAAGTTTGAATCGTGTTTGTTTAAACTTATATTGACTGAAACGAGTTTTGCAAACCAGAAGGTTTTTTATTATTTTCAGTCTTTTGCTTTTTGTCATTTATGTCATTTTGGACGATATAAACCCAAAACTTTTCTATAGTAACACTAACTATAAAGTCAACCTGTGTTTACTAACTAACTGTCTCAGTAGCACGATCAGGGGTACATTTCCGTAGTTTTCATCTTCACTCAGTGTAAAGCTATGGAAATCCCTGACTCACGAAACAGTGTCTCTGCCTCAAATCTTTTCCGATTTTCATAATTTTTTTTTTGTTTGAAAGATCTGGGCATGGCCGTCAATTTACATAAGAAAATGTTTTGGGTTCGAGTCCCTCGACTTAGCTAGGGCACTACAAACGAGTCTTTGTTAGGGCCATACGTGTTTTTTGTACAGACCTCAAGTAAATCTGTTCCGATTTTCATAATTGTTTTTTTAATCGTCAGATCTATGAAAGCCCTACTATTTGTAGGCGAAACTTTTTGAAATTGGGCACTAAAAAGGAGTCTCTGCTAGCGCTCTACAAGTTTTTGTACTCGAGTGAATCTCTTCCGATTTTCAAATTTTGTTTGATCGAAAGGTTTAGGACTGTCTCCCGTCTTATGGCAGAAATGTTTTGATTAAAAACCCTTGGACTCAGCCGGGAACCTAAAACTGAGTTTCTACTAGGGCCCAAAGTGTTTGTTTACATAAGTTGGATAAATCCTAACTGATTTTGTTGATTCTTTTTCTACTTGAGAGGTGAATGAATGAATGAATTTATTTAGCATTGCTATTTTACATGGGATTTTTTTGTTTGGACCCGTACGAAGTACAAAAGTCCTATACGTTTACTACAAACAATTTTATTGTAACATGGGGTAGATCGAGGTGGGAGGGGGGGGATGCATCTATTATCGTCTAGAGATGACGAATCAGCAATGAAAAAAGTGTCAGTCTGCCCGTTTGTCCGTCTCCACTTTTTTTTCCAAAGGGCTCAACCGATCAGCCTAAACTGATCCCTGTAAGGTACATGCCTCCCATGATTCAAGTTCGAAGATGAGCAAAATCGATCAAGTGGTCGAGGAAGTGACCAAAAACATGGTTTTTCGAGGGTCGGTGAAGCTTTTTCGCAAATATCTCAGGAAATATGGCACAGAAATTCCTCATTTTGGTGTCAAATGAAATTCTTGGCCATATACGAAAACAGTTTTTCGTCTATATTTCATTAACTATGCAATATGGAGATTTACTGTCAAAGGCAAAGTTGTAGAGAATTAAATTTAAGCGAACAAGTGTTTCAGGGTTTTGGTGAAATATGGCCCAATCCTGTTATATGACCACTTCCATAATTGGGCAAGATGACCCAGATCTCCAGAACTATGAGAGGTAGAAAGTTGCTTCCAAGGACAAAGTTGTAGACAATAAAATTTTAGATATGCTCCACTAACATTTTCTTAAAATTTAAA
This sequence comes from Pseudolycoriella hygida, assembly GCA_029228625.1. Lineage (NCBI taxonomy): Eukaryota > Metazoa > Arthropoda > Insecta > Diptera > Sciaridae > Pseudolycoriella > Pseudolycoriella hygida. The sequence goes on from CM055403.1 coordinate 122,068,257, forward strand.
ATATTGTTTTCTTCTTTAATCGTCACTGGTAACTTATTAAATTCTTGTAGTCCTTTGTAGTACAGGCAATTTTTTGATGATGTCTTTGAGACTCGAGGTAAGCGGAAATCATTGTTGTTCCTCAAATTGTACCGCTGCATGTCGCCGACATTAGTACTTTATTGGTGGGCGAGAGAAAATAGAGGATTTATTCTAATGTAAATATTGTACATAACGAGTGAGCGTAGCGAACAAGTGAAAGTACAATATTTACATAAGAAGATATCCGAAATTTCTCACGCCCACCAAATACAATATTTTATTTCATTAGGCGAGAGAATATCGTACGTTATTCATTCGAACGCATGAATGTGATAGCTGCGAGAATTTATCACTGCTTCGAAGTGTCAGGATCCTGAGACACGGCGGCTGCAGGTCTTTTTTTTGATTTTTTTTCCAATATTTTTTTTTAAATTCTATTTATTTATGTTTTGGTCGTCACGTGAAATTACTATTTCCATATAGACATTTGAATTTTGCTCTGTGAGAAAATTACATTTATAACATAAATAAAAACTGATTCAAATACAAAACGAACAAAAATACAAATACAAATAAAGAAAACCACTCCAAATACATAAGCCTGTGTTGCCGCACAGCTTACCACTGGCACAGTAAAACTTTCCGGTAATGAAAGGATTTCAAAAAGTAGAACCACAAACAGCGAAACTAGTAAATAATGACCTAGCCTCTAACCCTTCATGGGTTGTAAGGCAGATTATTATTATGTTGTATATCGAGAAAAACAACACTAGTGTTTGTGAGAGACACATTTGTACATTATATGTTACTATATGGTTCTATTTGTCAACAAACACTATCAACAAAATTTGTACATAGCAAATGAGCGAATTTGTGCAGTGGTTAGCGTCGATTCTTGCGGATCGGTGGGTCGTGAGTTCAAATCACGGCGGTGTTACTGTTTTTTTCAGTGAATTGGCAAAGAGAAAACGAATTTTCCCTAGTGATTTAATGTATGGTTTTTCCTTTATATGCAAGAGTGAATAACGTACGATATTCTCTCGCCGATGAAATAAAATTTATTTCCCGTGTCAGATATTGCGGTAGTTGGTTGTTCTTGATTTTGAATATGAAGGCCATTGTGAGATATTTTATACGTTGTCTGATACTCAGGAAATTCACTGCTTGCAACATGTCGTTGACGCTATTGTTGTAGAGAAAATGAAGGGTAATGTTTTTGTCTATGTAAGTATTTGTCCGAAGCCTCTACTGAGGACCCTAGGTCGGTCCTACGGTCGGCCCTAGACAAAAAAAATGGTTTTTTGCTATGTTGTAGAAAAAATTAAGATGAACATTTTTGTCTGTTTGGAGGTCAATTTTGTACTTTCGGAAGGCCTTTTTTACACCGTTTCTTCGGACGGGTTTTTCAATATTGCCCTCATTGCCAAAAATTTAAGTTTATCACTATGACGGAATTGACGAATGATTCACAACGCATCAATTTTTATCTTGACACCAGGCTGCCTTCTTGAGCTACTTATGCTCGTTTAAATGTAGAAGGCAGCGGCAGCCCGGTGCCAAGATGAAAATGTGCTTGATACTAGATTCAAACTTCTCCAATATAATTTTTTGGCACCAGCCTGCCTTCCTTGACTTGGCTACTGCAACACCACCTTATGTTAGTTCCATAAAACAGTACCTCCTTGCTTGCAAGCTGTTGTCTTTATGATTTACAACCCCTACCTTCGCCTCGGGTTACAAACCACCCACTAGTCAAAACAGTTTCATAGCAAGAAAAAGGGAAGGAAGGGATCCCGATTCCCGATGTCTTGTATCATTCTTTTCTAATGTTAGCATCAATTCTAATGTATTATTAGCTTCTTGCGACAAGACATTGGATGAACTGAAATAACCATTTTCGTTAAGCCATATTGTTAGGGCATTCCGAAACCAGTACTGTTCGCATCAGTCAATTATTTTGTAACTTACGGAAAACCTATCGCTGAACGTATTTTACATTTATTTTTTGTTTGTATCGACTATTAATACGAACATAATTATGACGGTCGTAAAGAGAAACGATTTTCATAAAACACAAGCGTTTACTTCGAATAGATTATGGTATTCTGAATAAAATTAAAGCCCTGCTGATTCTTATCAGATTATGAATTTGTGACTGAAACCTAATCGATTTCCATTATGTGAAATAATTGAGTCCCGAAAATTAGGCATAACGTTGATTTAATTGTTGATTAAAATAAATTTATGATTTTGTGTTTAGCAGTTACTGCTGACTGTGTGTAAATGGTGCAGTAGTCCAGCCAGCAAGCAATGAATAATAAAATTGAAAGATTTACGAGATTATTGACACATGGGATTGCTCATTGAAATGCATGGTAAAATTTAAGTTTAGTGCCCCCCTCCCGGAGGGGGGGAAAGGGGTGGGGATCGATAGAGGGTGATGCCCTGATCACGAAAATATATTTTTTTTGTGGCGGCCCCCCCTTTGGGGGGGGTTTAAAGTTTTCAAATTT
>CM055403.1:122081182-122159426 GCA_029228625.1 Pseudolycoriella hygida
CAGAATAATGCCAAACGGCTTTGGACCGCGCAGCAGCAAAAGGAGGCTCCTTGCACGTGTCACCCTATCGATATTGCGCTACGGGGCACCAGCGTGGATACAGGCGCTAGATACGAAGAGGAATCGGAGAAGGCTTAATAGAGCCCAGAGGCTGGCAAGCATAAGAGTAGCAAGCGCATATCGAACAATATCCTTAGAAGCGGTATGTGTTATAGCCGGGACGATGCCCATATGCATAACGCTGACAGAAGACAGTGAATGTCATAGAAAGAAGAGAATGGAGGGTCAAACTACCAAAACAGTTAGGACGAAATTAAGAGCCGAATCACTGAGACAGTGGCAGCAAGAGTGGGACTCCTCGGACAAGGGAAGGTGGACCCATAGACTCATACCAAAAATAACGACATGGGTACAGAGAAAACATGGAGAGGTTAATTTCCACCTGACACAGTTTCTGTCTGGTCACGGATGCTTCAGGAAGTAACTGCACAGGTTTGGATTCACGGAGTCACATTTCTGCACGACATGCGATAGGCAGGAAGAGACTGCGGAGCACGTGTTATTCGTCTGCCCCCGCTTCGAACAAGAACGAGGAGAGCTGTTGACTGTGAGTAGGCCAGATGTAAGTGCCGAAAACATAATATCGGAGATGTGCCGCGAGGAGGAGGTGTGGATAGTGGCGGATAATGTAGTTGCGAAAATAATGACGAAGCTGCAAATTGCATGGAGAGACGATCAAAGAAGACTGGCAGTTGATCTAAGAGAGTAGGTGCGAAAGCACAGCTCCTCCCCGAAGTAATGCTGTGAGGCGGTTCCGGGGAGAAGAGAGCACGAAGACTAAGGAAGGAGGTTTTAGTTGGTAGGTCATTAAAGAATGGAATCCAACACTACCTTGGTTCAGAAAGACCGGGTGTCTATGAAGATTTCCTCACCCTTATAAAAAAAAAAGACAAACAGACAAAGTTTTGAATTTTATAATATTCAAATAATCCTTTTGCCTCACAGCACACTAAAACTATATTTGAAGTCGAGGCACATTTAGATTACACAATCAACAAAAATTAAGGCACAAACGGTCAAAGTTAGGTATACATACACGGTACGCTACTGCGCAGACTTGATTGGACCCGTACGAAGCACAAACGTCCTATAGGTTTACTACAAACAATTTGATTGTAACATGGGGTAGATCGAGGTAGGAGGGGGGGGGGAGATGCATCTATCGTCGAGAGATGACGAATCAGCAATAAAAAAAATGTCCGTCTTAAATTTAAGCGAACACGTGTTACATGGCCACTTCCATAATTGGGCAGGATGAGAGCGCCGTTTAGAAATTTTATTGGTTGATATATTTTCCAACGATTCAAAATTCTAAACGGCGCTTTCAACGGATTACTTTTTTTAATAAATTATGCTATCTTCGTTAAGCGACAATGCTACGGCCGCTTCAACGTTGACACAGCTAAAATGCTTTCTTCAGCTATTGATCGTTCGCTCTTGGAATTTGCAGGTTGAGTCTGTGCTCCGTATCAAGACACACATATTCAATCACTTGACAGCCTCCAAATCCCTAAAAAAGCCCAACATTTAAAAAAAGTTTGAAAAAATTGGAATAATGCCGATCTTAGAACCGACCTAGAGCACTTAGGAGAAACCAACCTCCTGACACATACTTCCTCAAAGTCGAACAATTTGCTTCCATAAATTGTCGGCCATTCCAAGACCTTTCAAACAAAAAATTTTTTTTTTAATTGGAAGCGATCTACTCGAGTTATGTACAAAAGGCCGAAAACCACTTAAGCGGCCCTAGCTCAGTGGCCCCTCGTCCAAAAATGCCCATTTGAAATGCAAAAACCGATTTTGTTGCTACATTTCAGAGCAAAAATTTCTGAAGATGAGTTAAAAGAGCGTCTGACGAAAGGTGAAACGTTGTCAAACCAAGGCAGCCTGGTGCTGAAATTCTGACTACGCAAAATTGGATGAAGTTAATAGTTTTAGCAGCACCATCGAAGTCGGCTACGTACTTGAGACCTAAAGCTGAGAATAAAGAAGGCAGCCTGGTGCTGAAATCGTACTTTGTGTACTTTGTCCGCCGCAAACCAAATTCTAGAAATGGCTTTATCCATGGATTTAGTGATTTTTCCCTGTAACAGTCTTTTTTCAAAATTATATTCAATAAAACTATCTCATATCATGGCCCCACGGTAGTAAGGGGTCGTGACGCAAGTCTTACACACCAAAAAATTCACAAGAAACTTTTTCGTAGACTAAGGAACATATATACAGGAACTTTTTGACTTCCCCCCCCGAGCGACGTACCCCCCGGAAAATATTTTTCCCGGATTCTACGGAAAATTTTAGGCCGAAGTGCCTTTTCACTCATTAAAATCGGTTCAGTCGTTCCGAAGATATGAATTAAACAATTTTGCTATTTTGTATGGAAATGGACTCAAATCGAATATTTTTAACTAGTCAATTTGGTAAACCTTTCTTTCTTTCTTTCTTTCGATCTTTCTTTCTTTCTTTGTTTGTTTGTTTGTGGCAATTTTTGGAAGGATGACCCAGATCTCCTGAACTATGAGAGTTAGAAAGTTGGTTCCAAAGGCGAAGTTGTAGATAATTAAATCTAAGCGAACACGTTTTTCAGGGTTTTGGGGAAATATGGTCCCATCCGGGTATATGGCCTATTACATTATTAGGCAGGATGAACCAAATCTCTAGAACTATGAGAGTTAGAAAAATGGTTCCAAAGGCGAAGTTGTAGAGAATTAAATTTAAGCGAACACGTGTTTCAGGGTTTTGGGGAAATATGGCCCAATCCATAATTAGGCAGGATGATGCATAGCTCTAGAACTATAGTAGTTAGAAAGTTGCTTCTAAAGACAGAGTTGCAGAGAATTAAATTTTAGCGGAAACATGTAAAGAAACGAAGAACAGTAAAAGTAATTCTCACATTATCTTCATTTTTAATTATTTCTATTTTCTAATGAATAATGAACCGCACAAAAACCCACTTAAAGTGGGAGTGTGACGCAAGTCTTTATGTCTGCTTACAAAAGTTGTGAAATTAGAAAAAGGAGACGCATTAAGCATCTAAAGTAAAACGATTTTCTTCCAGTTACAAAAGTTCTGAAATCAGAAAAAGGTGACGCATTCAGCTTCCAAACGAAAAGAAATTAAAGCGAAGTTGGAGCTTCTTAGGCTTATAGGATTTTTGTGGATTTCTCTAGCACTTTTCATCTTCCATCAGGTTTTTGACGATATATAAACTTACAAAAGTACTGATATCCGCAAAAAAACCTCTTACGCTGCAAAAATTATCTTATTACATCGCTTAGGGTAAATTTAAATTTTTGCGTGTAAAAACTGAAAGTTCTGAAAAATTATTCCGCTGGTGGGTCTGGCATTTGTGATGCAATTTTTTGAACTCAACGTAATTTTGTTTAAAAATTTTCTTTGCGAATCGAAGCCTAATGCGTCACCCCCTCTGATTTCATAACTTTTGTAACTGGAAGAAAATTGTTTTACCTTAGATGATTAATGCGTCACACTTTTTTGATTTCACAGCTTTTGTAAGCAGGCTTAAAGACTTGCGTCACACCTCCTCTGTAAGAGAGAAACTGAAACACGAAAGTCTTTTCCGAGTTTTGTGACCTCAAATGTTTCAATCAGTAGCGCTTTATCGAACGGTACAACTCGACGTCTGCCTGCTTCTATGAGATCGAGTCGCCAGTGCGTTGGTTCGAAACTCAACCGCAGACGGACTTGTTCCTATTGTTAGATTTGTAAACAAAACAAAGCTGATTGCATCGGTTTAAGTATAGTGCCATCGTACAGCTTACCGGTGACAGGCATTGTTGGGAGGTGCCGGTCTCAAAAAAAAAACGTAGAACCACAACAGTAGAACCACAAAAGTAGCGAAACTAGTAAATAATGATCTAAGTTGTAAAGGCAGATTACTGTTATTATTATTAATTGTTCAAAAGAAAGCTAGCGTGTACTCCATCCCACACAAAAAAGGCGTACGGATGTGCGAGTTCATTGTTTATCAACAAAGGCATTACTAGCCCAAAAAAAATCATTTTTTGCTATGTTGTGCAGAAAAATGAGGTGAACATTTTCGTCTATTTGGGAATGAATTTTGTGCTTCCAGAAGGATTTCTTGCCTCATCGGCAATTTCCAATAAAATTTAATGTTGACGTGACGGGAATATTTACGTAAATACGTTCGACTCTTTTCGTAACATCAACTCTGTTTGCCACATCTATTCTGATACGTACGGGTCCCCTGCATATGTTTTGTATGGAAGTGTGGGTTAGAGGTAGAGGTGTGCGGGTATGCCCGATTTTTCGGCTCGTTCACTCGAGTAAAACTCAACCTATTTTAAGAAAGGTAATCGAAAAATCTTTTATGGGATTGAATCTGGGCATTGCCGGCCCAAGTGCCGCCGAGCTAGGGCCGTTTAAGTGGTTTTTGGTCTTTTGTACATAGCTCGAGTAAACTTTTCCGATTTTCATAAATTTTGGGCGTTTTTGGATTTGAGTCCTTGGATTTAGCTAGGACACTAAAAACGAGTCTCTGCTAGGGCCCTACATGTTTTTTGAACATAACTCAATTTTCAAAAAAAATTTTTAATCGAGAGGTCTAGGAATGCCTCACTTTTTTGGAATAAAATTTTTTGATTAGAGACCATTGGACTCCCAAAACTGAGTTTCTACTAGGATCCAACGTGTTTGTTTACATAAATTGGATAAATCCTAACCGATTTTGTTGATTCTTTTTCTATTTGAGAGGTAGCCGTGTACCGAATTATATTCAAAAACAAATTTGGGCCCGATGATTGTCCTGAGAGGGACTTGGAGTCGGTAAATACTTCGGCAGTGACGAGCCGAGGGGTCCCCATCTCAGTACGAAGAAAATGCCCTTTTCAGGGCCAATGGGTTACAACTAAGCAGCCTCCACGCGGCTTATCCTGGATGAGTGCACACAAAATTGATGTCCACTTAGCGAATGCTTACATTATCGACAAAATTTCTACTTAAAGCGCTCTATTTGCTTAACATAGGCTTTTTAAAGCGTCTACTTTCTTAATGTGGGCGTTTTAAGACGCCCAATATATTTTCATGGCAATCTCCGCTCTTCCGTCACTCTTCCACAACCTTTTAACCACTCATCCAGCCCTTCCCAACACTTCCTAGTACACCAAAAATGTAAAAAAAGGAAAAACAATTTTTAGTTTTGACCTCTCCTCTCTTCAGGGAGGTGATCGCCGCCAAATAACTAGTGATTCTTAGTTGTGATATTATTGCAATGAAGGATTCTTTTGAAAAAGAGCCTGCCGAAATCGGATGCATCTCCCAGCAGATTTTTTTATACTTTCCTAAATAGGTACTGATCCCTAGAAGCCAAAAATATTTTTTAAAAACATCATCGATGTTTGTGTGGCTATTGAGAGGTGTTCAAAAACCGAAAACATGCACTTTTCTTACAGAAATTTCTCCGGCTAGAAGAAGCGTACAAGGTCGAGTGGGGGCTCGTTGGAAAGGTATTTGCACGTAGTTTCAGGGCGAAAGGATCTTCTTGGGCTTAAAATTCATCCACAATGAGTTATGAGCAGTTGAAAGTAGGGGTAAAACTTTGATTATTTCGGCTAACTTCAAACCATTCCTGTGCGACCGTAAGGCGTCTAAAACATTGAAAAACTGTTTTTCCTGATAGCTACTGGTGCCAGCTTTCCAACAATACCAAACTTATATGCGTACTGTCGCGCTGGGTCTGCTTTTAAGGTGTAAATATGACGCTAAGTTCTTCTACATCAAATTTTTATACAAATCTACGTTATCTTAACTTTGTAATGATACCCACAAACATAGACGAAATTCGGTATCGTTTAATCAACAATGTACCGCAAGAACAAAACGTTTCTTTTGTTAGCTATGAGATAAAAATAGGGAACATTGCCCTGTGAACTCAATTGAGATTTATTAAAACTTTAATAAAAATGGGCTGGAAAATAAGCTCTCAATTTCAAGTGAAATGTGATTCTGTTTTGGGAAGACAACTATCTCAAGGACAGCAATTATGCGACAAATGTTACACGGCGATTCGACACCAATACGACCAACTTAATGCTAATAGTTCAATTTTGGAAGACATCTGGAAGATAATTTATACTTTAATAGTCAAAAAAATTATTAATATTAGTCTCAAGCTCCATCCTCCCCTCAAAAAAGAGTGCTATTTAAATGGCCCCTTACATTGTCGTCGTCAAGGTATCAGGCCTACCAGGGTTACCCACAAGCCTGAGTATCATTACGAAGCTTAGATACCGAAGATTTGAATAAAAATTTGGTGTAGAAAAACTTAGCGTCATACTTACACTTTAAAAGCAGACCCAGCGCGACAGTACCCATATAGGTTTGGTATTATTGGAAAGCTTGCACCAGCAGCAACCAGGAAAAATAGTTTTTCAATGTTTTAGACGCCTTTCGGATGCACAGGAGTGGTTTGAAGTTAGCCGAAATAATCAAAATTTTACCCCTACTTTTAACTGCTCATAACTCATTGTGGATGAATTTTAAGCCCAACAAGACGCTTTCGTCCCAAAACAACGTGCAATTACCTTTCCAACGAGCCCTCACTCGACCTTGTACGCTTTTTCTAGCCGGAGAAATTTCTGTAAGAAAAGTGCATGTTTTCGGTTTTTGAACACCTCTCAATAGCCACACAAACATCGATGATTTTTTTAGGTACTGATCTATTCAGGAAAGTATAAAAAAATCCGCTGGGAGATGCATTCAAAAATGCATTTTTCAAAAGAATCCCTCAATATCTTTCTTTTGTACATTTCGTTTTGTTTAGTTCGTTTGTTATATTTAATTATCGTAATTTTACTTGTAAGAAATTATTACTATAAGAAATTTTATTGTAACGTTTGTGGTTTTTTAACGAGGATTATTACTTCCGTCATACTTACTCTTTTCTTTTTTCGGCTTTTGCCAGTCCCTACAAATAAATAAATAAACTACCACTGACTAATTGACTCTCTTGCAATTTTCTTTGCAAAAGGTTGAAGGTTGTGTAAAAGGACGAAGATTTGAACATGGTGATAAAATGCAAAAAATTTAAGGTGAATGACTTTATGACTCACAACAACTTTCCTCGAAAGTTGCCATATACCAATGAGAAATCACCTGCTACGGAACGAATGCACTTTAATTTGCTCTCATTTTTACCACCGTGTTATATGTAAATTTATGCAAAAATAGACAATCTTTATGGGTTTCTGAAACTATTTTATTTCGATTAGCTATACCCTCAATGTCCTAAGTCCTGAATATTTTGCCTGTATACGGTTCACTAATATTTTAAATTTGCAATTAAAATTTCTTTCATTTTAGGGACGTCATCGTTTTAGTCAACTCGTATAATTTTTTCCTTGTTTGTGGTGGTTAAGACACATGGATAACTAATTGTGTGTGTGTGTCAATGACATATATATAATGTGAGGAGAGTATGACGTCATAGTCTCCTCGTTTTGAGATCGATTTAGTTATTTTCCGGGAAATTGACAAATTATTTCGATAATGTGTAATGGGAAGAATTGGGGATGTGCAAAATCCCCCAGTGTATTATTGTCCATGAGACGATAATATTGTATCACTAGATGATATTATTGTCTCATGGACGATATTATTGTATCAGTAGACGATATTATTGTCTCATGGACGATATTATTGTGTCACTAGACGATATTATTGTATCAGTGGACGATATTATTGTCTTATAGACGATATTATTGTATCAGTAGACGATATTATTGTCTCATGGACGATATTATTGTCTCATGGACAATAATATAATACAAAATGTAACACTGGGGAATTTTGCCCCCGCCGGAAGAATTGTCTTTTTTAACGTATATTTTCATCTAAAAATAGCTTGAAGCCATTTTGAAAAATGCACGCATGTCTATTCGCAAATTTAGGTGAAACACAAAAGCAAAAATGTCTCGACTTTCCATTAGCCATAAAGAGAGTTGAATTATTTCGAATGCCGCAAACAAGCTTTCTGCAATATTTTGTGCATTTACGAGGGATAATCCCGAGTAGCATAAGCTGAAGGCGGTCACTGAATGAAGCCATAAATGAAAAGAAACCTCATCCATTCATATAGAACTATATTTGTTTGCAATGTGACTGAATCCTTACGTCCAACCCATACGCGTAAATGTTTTTTTTTACTTGCAAGTGGTAAGCAGGACGATCCCAGTTACATCTACGACACAAACTATGGGCGAAAACAAGTTGGATTGGAATACCGCCCGGTGTCTTCAACATTGCCTTTCGCGGCAAGCCGTACGATGGCGCTACATTACACACAGTCATCTGAACTTGTCCCGATTCAATCAGCTTTGTTTTGTGACGAGCTGAACGAAACTGTTTGCGGTAGAGCCTTACAATATGATTGTATTTTTCTTCCCACAATTTCGAAACCACCCACACACTAGCAACTGAATCTCATAGTAGAAGCAGACTCGTTAACTACTACGCCATTGAGACTAAATAACTCCGAAGCCTTAACAAACTAACTACGAACTATATAACACCAAAATGTAACCGGACTAAATAACTTCTACTGGGAAATATCCTGAAAAAGCAGAGACCACAATTTATTCATGAGTTTTCAGTAAACTGTTCGGTGGTTGATTTTGCCTCGCTTTCACCACTGCACGGGGGATATTCCTATGAGGGGTGCAGTTACTACACTTGTTGAGATTTTTGTTCTAGGTTTGCGGCGCGGCGCAACGTATATTTTCTGCACTCATAATGCCCTGACCTCTTTTTGGCGGCTCTCATGACTAGTGTTCATCCAAGCCGCTATTGAAACTTGCGGGCGATGCGATGTGTGTAGAATATTCTTTTAGACATAAAAGTGGTCTGAATGTGGTGTATTAGAAATTGAAGGTATCTCGCTACCGTCACTTTATTATAAATAAAAGTTTAATGTGACTTTCTAACGATTCCGATGCATAACATTTCCATATTTATTGACTAGTTCTATCAAAATTTCCTGTTATTGGTTAATCTTATAACACTTCTTCGGTCAGTTATGTACTTCTGTGAAATTCATTAGACATTATCGAATGAAATATTTAGAATTTTAAAAGCTCTAATAACATAAATTATTGATGGAATTAAAATGTTTGACTGTGGGCGATAAATCGATAATTTTCGGTACAAAAACAAAATAATAAATTTTTATCGAATTTTTGTTGCTATTTTCGTCAGCATAATTTTTCAACCATTGACATCATAGACATTTTTACATATTTTGGGCGAAGCAATTCTTTTTGCGATAGTAAAAAACCGCCCGACTTCGTTTTTTATATTCATTTCTCTTTTAATTCGCAAAAAAATATATACTCGTAAAGGTCAAACACGGGTGTTGCATAACTGAAAACGACTGAACCAGCACATAAATAATAAATTACAAAAAAAAATCCTGTTTTCCTAGTAAACACGAAAATAGTTTTGCTCTCAATCATTCCGTTCAACTCAATAATTTAATGACACCTGGCTTCGTTGAGAGGGATGCAATCTAACCAGTCATATGAAGCGTACAGTATGCCGATTTACTATAAAATCATAGTTGGGGGTTGCTTCTCTCTATATAGCACATTGTATATAGGAGAAACATAACAAAAGACCGGTAGAGTACGTACGTGTTCAGTAATTTTATAAAAATGCTGTCAGGCAGCTGCAATTTTTTTTTTTTATTTCACCTCTGTTATGTGAGACGTAGCATACATTTATGGAATACACAAATCAGCTCATAAAATTGTGATTTAAAAATTCCTTTAATTCTGTACAACACGAGATTATTGTTTTATATATAGAGCCGAATGAATTTAAAACTGAGATAGCAAATCTATGTGGCTTACAACCTTATAGCGTAAGAGTGTCGATCTATACTTACTAATATGTTGCTGTTAGTGATTGCAATTAACCCTGAAATAATTAACCGCGGCTACGGTTAACCGGACGTGAAATAACCGGTTAACCGGACGCGAAATTACCGGTTAACCGAAACAAAAAAACATATGAAGGGACCCGTACGTATCAGAATAGATGCGGCAAACAGAGTTGATGTTATGAAAAGAGTCGAACATATTTAAGTAAATATTGCCTTAACTCTTTAGTGTATGAAATTACGTCCACATTAAATTGTATAAGAAATTGCCGAGAGCGCAATATTGAAAAGCCCGTTCGAAGAAACGGTGTAAGAAAGGCCTTCCGAAAGTACAAATTTGACCCCCAAACAGACAAAAATGTTCATCTCATTTTTTTCTACAACTTAGCAAAAAACCATTTTTTTGTCTAGGGTACCGACCTAGGGTCCTCAGTAGAGGTGTAGGACAGACCTTATGACCGACCTAGGGCCATAAGGAAATGCCTCGGACACATAATCCATAGACAAAAATGTTTCCCTCAATTTGCTCTGCAACATAGCAAAAAAATTTGTTTTGGTTAGGGAAGACCTTAAGACAGACTTGAGGCCCACTTCAGCCCTAAGCACAGGCACCGGGTCCAAATTTGTTTTTGAATATAATTCGGTACTCGATTACCTCTCCAATAGAAAAAGAACTTATGTACGCAAACACGTTGGGCCCAAGGAGAAACTCAGTTTTAGGGTCCTGACTGAGTCCAAGGGTTTCGAATCAAAAAAATTTCTTCCGTAAAACGGAAGACAATCCTGGACTTTTCGATCAAGAAATAATTTGAAAATCGGAAGAGATTTACTCGAGTTATGTGCAAAAAACATGTAGAGCGCTAGCAGAAGCTCGATTTTAGTGCCCCAGCTATATCCTAGGGCCCAACCTAAAAAAATTTCTTCTACAAATTGCTGGGCTTTCATAGACCTGTCGATAAAAAACAATTATGACAATAGGAAAAGATTTACTCGAGTTATGTACAAAAAACACGTATGGCCCTAGCATAGACTCGTTCTTAGCGCCTTAGCCAAGTCCAAGGACTCAAATCCAAAAAAGTTTCTTCCATAAATTGTCAGCCATGCCCAGATCTTTCAAACAAAAAAAAAATATGAAAATCGGAAAAGATTTACTCGAGTTATGTACAAAAGGCCAAAAACCACTTAAACGACCCTAGCTTGGCGGCCCTTGGGCCAACAGTGCCCAGATTCAATTCCATAAAAGATATTTCGGTTGAGTTTTATTCAAGTTATCGCGGTGACGGACGGACGGACATTTTTTTTATTGCTGATTCGTCATCTGAGGACCATGATCGATGTTCCCCCCCTACTCCACGGTCGAAATTGGGGTGGTTACGAACGTCGTGGTAAACGCACAAGACCCCTTTTCGTAGAACTTCGTTCGTTGTACGGGTCTAACTAGATAAACTGAAGCTAATGAATTCTACTTCACGAGGATGCGAATACTTCAATTTAAAATTTTTGATTTTGGGTTGGTGCCAATGGTATTAATGGGTTTTGATGGATCGGAAGCGAAATAGTATCATCAATTTTTTAATTATAAAAGACACACTAAAGGGCTTTTAAAATTCTCCCGTACCAAAAAGCTAAAAAAAGGTTCTGCTGAATAAAAGTAGTCAGTCGAAGTTGTCCTTTTTTCTAACAATCAGCAAAATTCCTTTCGAGGGTAACGACAATCTGTATTCCGATGGTCGGTTAACCGGTAACCGGTTTGCAATCACGTTGCCGTGTTATTACGTTTCGAAATGAGAGCGGAGAAACTAGTACATTTTGAAATCTAGTAGTAGCGCAGTAGTGGTTTCGCATAGTACGCTCTACTTACGTTATCCAGAACAGAAACTCTACTGCCCTAGTTTTTCTATAGAAATTGGCTCACAAAATACTTGACGGCAAGTGTGAATATTTAAACAAGTTCCAAAATCAATTGACAACTTCATTATAGTTTGACCCGCAAACATTTACTTTTTAAAAATGTTTACAATATATGTTTGTACTAGATTCGATGCCAGCGCTTTAGTGGTTTAAGCGATGGCCATTACATCTATGGTGAATACTTTCAAGTAGTTAAATTTTGCCGAATGAGCCATGGTAAATAAATTATGTCAAAACGTATAAATCTCGATATCCATAAAAAATTAGAATTAATCTGGGTGTCAGAAAACAGCTGCATCGAGTTGTCGTTCCTGCGTAGATATCGTAGGTTATAATATTTTATTACGAGGGTTTATTTTTTAAGGATCACAATATACAGGGTTGCTATTGAATAATCGGGTAGAATTTCTCTTAAGTAAGGCGTAGTTTTGATGAAAGTATTTTGAACTGATCACAGTAATGCCTCATATTCGTTTACAAATTTGACTGATGTCGTCTTAATTATTTTACATTATTTATTAGAAAATTGGTCTTTGTGTTACTGCCGCCAGCGTAACGTCGCCAAAAGCGACAAGTAGATGTCAGTAATTTCTTCGTCATAAATCTACCTCGAATCGAATCAAATTTCGCGACGACGACCTATAGTTTTAGCTTAGTCGGACGAACGCGACGAACCCCGTTACATTCAAACAATCGTCGATTAAGCTACATTGGTAGAATATCCGTTACAAATATTTCAAACCATAAAGTTGTAGTCATCCACAATTGATGACTTAGATTTAGCTCTGTTATGCTTCATATCCTAACTTGTAAAAACTTAGAAATTTGTAGCCTTTACAAACCCATTATACTTCAATCAATAAATTGTGTATACATCTGTTTGTCGAATGTTCACCTGAATTAGGAAAGCAAAAATCAGGAACCAAAAATTAGGAAATGAAAATCAGGAAACGAAAATAAGGAACCTAAAATAAGGAAAAACAAAATTCAGGGAATACCAAATTTAGGAAAACCAAAATTAGGAAAAACGAAAATCAGGAAGGAAATAAATCAGGAAAAACATCAAAGTTTTCAATTCCTAAGAAGGTCGCAATCTTATTTGTGGTATTTAGGGGGCTCTGCTCCCTGAACCCCCGCGCCTGCGGCGAGCTACTAACGTTCTGCAGGCTGCCTTCCGTGCATGGAGCTCTGCCCCATACCCCGCTAAGGGCCCTGCCCCTTAGACCCCGCTAAGAGGGATATTCCCCCCTTGACCCCCCTACGCGGGGCTACCGTCCCTCGACCCCGCTTTTTTTTAGGGTCAAAAATTATTTTCCTGCTTATGGTTTTTCCTGATTGCCTGATTCCTAATTTTAGTTTTTCCTAATTTAATTCATTCCTAATTTTTGTTTTTCCTAATTTTAGTTTTTCCTGATTTTTGTTTTTACTTATTTTTGGCAAATAATTTTTTTTCCTAATTTTAGGTTTCCTAATTTTTGATTTCCTAATTCGTGTTGAATACCCTGTTTGTCGGCTCACTCATTTATTTGGCTACAACTGAAGAACCTTCTCCTCCAACAACACTCTGAAAGGAAAAACACATTTACGTGCTAGTGGATGAATTTCATTCACTTTACCATAAAAATAACCGCCTGAACATAGAAACTGTTACTGATATTTCCGTCTAATTTTTAAACTCAACGATTTCTTATAGATTAAGTGTTAACTAATCATGAAGACTTCTATTCTTACCAGATTCATTAGAACATTTAGTACAAAGGTGTTATTTAGTACATCACTAAAATTTGTCTCAACTAGTAGCTTAGTTTACATTTGTAAGAATTACGATAGATTGCACAAATCTGGACCTATTTTCGTTCCAAAAATTCCAGCCACAAATGTAAATGACTTAAAAAAGTAGCTTTTGTGTAATTCTCAGGAAGCCGCCTCTACGCACCCCCTGGCCACGGCACTAAAACTTTGCATCGATAATTTTCTTCATTTTTAGACCCGTTCGAAGAACGAAATTATTCGAAAAGGGGACTTATGCGTTTACCACGACGTTTGTAACCACCCCAATTCCGACCAGGGAGTAGGTGGGTAGCATCGATCCTGGTGCTTAAAGGACGTCCGTCCGTCCGTCGTCCGTCTATTTACTTAGATACGTTCGAGTCTTTTTGAAAAATCTTTTCTGTTTGTCACATTTATTTGCTATTATGCAAAATACAGGAGGAGAATTACAAGATTGTGCAAAGTTTCGTTTTAACTCGTTCCAACGAAAAACCGAGTTTTCATGCACAAAATACAAGTGAATACGTGAAAACAGAGATAAAAGAGAAATAAAAAAGTTGCAAAAGTTTATGATTCTCTCTCTGTAAATAAGATGAAAATCTGAAAATGGAATTTTTTATGTTTTATAATTGTTGGCACAATCCAATCCAATGGTTAGATCTTTTTCAATTTTTGTTGACAATGGCTCTTTCGACAGTTAAATTAATTGGTCATTTGACGACATTGTCGAAATATCCATACAAAAGTTTGACATTGCCTACAACAAACTCAGTTTTATTGGCTGGGAATCGCTCTCACAACTCTGCCCTACAACGCATAAAAACCTACCGACGTTATCAGATGAGAGATTTTCATATATTTTCAGAACTGGTCTGGATAAACAGTCAATAGACAGCAAAAATATCACATATCTGCAGTTGACATAGGATAGAAAACAATTTTATCGGACGGGTCGTAAAATATTGAGTTGAATTTCGATACCCTTTTGACTTTGTTCACATATTATTGTTAAAAATGAAAATTTGTCTGTGATTTACTCAACCTTAGAACCAAATTCATTGCAGGTGAAATAAATAAATGTCTTTGCGAGGCTCAAATTTAGTGACTAATCGATGAGGTGACATACGTGAGTCTAACATGGGACTGATTCTAAGTATAAGACTTCACTTTTGGAGTACCCTGTGATTGCATTTATAGTTTGTATATGCAACCCCCATGGATGTATGTAAACTTGTTTCGAATTAAATCTACCGTATATCGTTTTACAACCCCGCGTATGATTTGATTACACAATATTTTGAGACGGTTTTTACGGTATCTTCGTCTAATAATAAATGCATATTTGATCGTGCAAATCTCTGCCTTATGGATGGGTAAATCATTATCATTGGATTATTTACGTAGAGAAATAAAAATATATGTAAATCTGTTAATGATCACAGTTAATCTTATGTGGCTAAAGGTGTCACTATCTTAAATTCTTGTAAACAAAGTGCATGCAATCGTATCATAATTTCAGTCCCTTAATCTGAACATCTCGTTATGCTTTATCAGATTTAGTATTTCTCTGTGAGACATCGACATATACAAACGACAACAAATTTCTCAATAAACATCGCCATCACTACACCGAAAACCCAGGTAGGTTCGAAACTTCTTTTTTTTTTCTCTCTTTTGGTGATATTTTATTACGTCTCTTTAATCGCAGCATTTTGCCGGGTGTCACATCTCACACCATAAGTCCATACCGAATATAATATACACGGTAACATAACTAAAAATCACCATTGGTGTTCAACTAAGTGCCAAATTATTGATTAATGTATTTAAAAATGAAAACTGGTTTTTCGGTGTGCTACAAGATATTTCTTCAATGACTAAAAGTATTATCTAGAAATTTGTTATACAGATTTTTGAGATAGTTTTTATTAATAAACATTTCAAATATAAATTGTTATTCAGCTGCGATTAATTATGTTGAAGCACCGAAGATGTAAATTTACGAAACCCAATTAATTATTTATTCGGTAATTGTGGATTAGAAGACATATTTTGCATAAATTATTAAGACTTAAACATTTTTGTGTGGCGTTCAACCCATTAGTGACAATTATGGCATAACTAATTAAATTTAATTGTTTTCATTTCTGTTTAGTTATTTATTAATTAAAAAATATTTAGGCATTTTGCTCAAAACTTCATCAAGGATCAGACAGGTCCCTGTAATCTTGTACCTTTGTTTGTCTGTTTGCACGATAACTCTTAAACTGCTAAGACTGCTAAGAATTCTGTTTCGAACAACTCATCACGAGCTCTGAGAGCCATGATTCCATGTTCATCTCAACGTAAACGTACTGTAGAGCTATGCCTTTATTAGAACTTCACTAGAAAACCAGCTCTTATCGTGAACAGCCGAGTAGAATAAAGCCCAGACCACTCAACTAATTTGCACATTTTTCCAAAAAATTTTAGCCCGTTTAAAATTTTCGGTTACGGCAAAGTGAGTTCTTGCTTGTTTGCGGTTTCAGCGGCAAACTGTTAGCTAGTATGGGGGTCCAAAAATAAAATTGTCAAAAACTCTGGGGTTTAGCCACGAGTGTGTGGCAGAATCATAAAGGGCAAAATACTATATTTGATGTATATTCGATGTGTTTTTGTTGTATTTTTGATATCTTCGTGATGTATTTTTGATGTATGAGTGTTGTAAAGGTTGTATTATTGGTGTGTTGTTGTTGTTTTGGTGTTGTATACATGCACATAACTTGTACAACACTAATACATCACCAGTACATCACTAATACACCAGTACATGGATACTTGATAAATTTGTACTCGTGATATATTAGTTGTCAGGAATTGTTCTGACCTAAAACAGACCCAAGTGAAATAACTGATGAAATTATAAAGAATCGAGCAACCATTTGAAATGATTTAAATTGAATGAAATCAACTTAGCCGTTGCCTATTTATCGGCCTATAAATAGAGTCAAAATGTTTGAATAAAGAGCATTCAGAACGAGGAGTTCACGGGGACAACATCCCCAAGCGAATCGTTTTCTTTGTAGAAAAGTGTTCTACAACCAGCGCTTGCGAGCTGGGGTGCATAACCCACTGGTTGTTGAACACTTAGTAGAACGTGTAGAAGTTGGAAAATATGTTCAATTATTAGCGCTTGCGGGCTGGGGTGTATAACCCACTAGTAGTTGAACATGAAAGTAACGTAGAAGTTGTAACAAGTGGCGCAGACGGTAAAAGCTAAATTATAAATTTAGTATCAGCTCAGTGGTTAGAGGGTGATGTTAGTTGTGTTATTTTTGGAAGATTGACTGGCACTGTGTGTTGGAGTACGAAACTCTCTAGTCAATTTTTCAAGAACGTAGAAGTTGTAACAAGTGGCGCAGACGGTAAAAGCTAAATTATAAATTTAGTATCAGCTCAGTGGTTAGAGGGTGATGTTAGTTGTGTTATTTTTGGAAGATTGACTGGCACTGTGTGTTGGAGTACGAAACTCTCTAGTCAATTTTTTTAAAGCAATACAAATTAGACATTATTAGGCTACATAGAGTGATTGTATATGTGTTTGATTTATGCTGGCCAGCAAGAGATAAGAACAGAGAAGCGTCAAAAATTTGTGGAAGAATTAGAATAAATGGTATTTTAGGTTAAATGATTTGCTTGAGTGGAGGGTTTCTTGGCTACAATACAACGAAATATCTTAATTTCACTCAAAATTACATTAGCTTCATTGGGTAATTCGTTTTATTTGACAAATAAGCACAGATGGTGCCGTTGCGCGAGGGTTTCATATGAGGGCACAGTAGCGAACTGTGTTAAGGCATGATTTTCCACGTGAGGTCATACAGTAGCGAACTGTTTTGCGCCATGGTCCCACGTGGGAGCATACAGTAGCGAACTGTGTTGTCACGAAGGATACATGCGGCTGCATGAATGAATGAATCCCATACTGTTAGAGAAGATCATGATTAGAACAAACAAGGTGAAATATTTTGGTTAAATTGTTAGGAGTAACGTTTAACAAGTCAAGGAAGAAGGCAAAAATTACAATGGGGGAAGAAGATATTCTGATATTCTGATATTAAAGGTGGATAAGCTACTGGGGATGTGGCCAGAGTCAGCTCATCGGAGTGTGGATTGGTCACAGGCAGTAGTTTTTTCCTCAAGAAACCTCGAAATCAGTTTAGAAATGTCAAGAGAGGACGATGGTCAAGAGAAGTCGTTGGTCAAGAGGAGTCAATGGTCAAGTGAAGTCAAGTGAAGTCAATGGTCAAATGAAGTCAATGGTCAAGTGAAGACGATGGTAAAAAGGACGATGGTTAAGAAAAGTCGATGGTTCGAGAAATGTGGCTTAAGTGAACTCAACAGTCAAGATGACGATGCTCTAGTGAAGACGATGGTCGAAGTCAAGTGAACTCGATGGTCAAGTAAAGTCAATGGTCAAGTGAAGTCAATGGTCAAGTGAAGTCAATGGTTAAGAAAAGTCGATGGTTCAAGAAATGTGGCTTAAGTGAACTCGATGGTCAAGAGGACGATGGTCGATTGTCAAGAAAAGTCGATGGCTCAAGTCAAGTGAACTCGATAGTCAAGAGAACTATGGTTTAGTGAAGACGATGGTCGAACTCAAGTGAATTCGATGGTTAAGTGATGTCGATGGTTAAGTAAAGTCAATGGTCAAGTAAAGTCAATGGTCAAGTGAAGTCGATGGTAAAAAAGACGACGGTCAAGAGAAGTCGATGGTCCAGTGAACTCGATGGTCCAGTGAACTCGATCGTCAAGTGAAATTGAAGTGAAAGTTTCGTCTGTTTTAGGTCAGAACAATTCCTGACATTAGTGATGTACTGGTGTTCAAGGTTGGGCTAGGTATTCAATTTTTCTAGCGACGTTAACGCTAACGCTAAAGCTAAAATCGAAAAATGTTAGCGAAGCTAGCGAGTTCAAAAACCAGCGCGCTAGTAGTGAGCGCTAATGGTACAAATTTTTCATCACATTGCGGAAATCGTCTGTACTTTACAATTCCCTTCATCGGAAAGATAGATAGATAAGGAGTGTTAGGGGAGGTCTTGTAAGACAGGCACCTGGATCCGTGATCCTTTATGCCAACTCCCCTTACCTTCGTTTATTCGTAAAATTGATTTTAACAAAGGATAATATTAAGCTAACGTGATCATTAATTAGTCGAATTCAGTATAAAATGATGAGCAAAAGTGGTGATATTCCAACCCGCGTTGTTCGTCTGGAATGAGTAGATTAGTCGGACATATATGTAACTCGAATCACCTTGTAGTTTGTAAGAATGTCGAAAGTTTCCTTAAGTCTAATTTTTCTAAGTTTAACTCTATTTGGTTTAATTCAGGTTTCTCCAATAACCTCATCCTTGCTTTCCTGTACCTCGGGGTGATAGGAACACGTGTGCCCCTGTATCTTCGCTGGCTTAGCATAAACATCTCGGATCATCCTTAATTTTAATGTCAAATAGATATTTGGTTAGGCCACAATGGTTGGTTATAGCCTAAACAACCCTTTTGACATCTGTTCTATTGCGATTCAAGAGTTCGTGACTCCAGCTTTTAGACGGGGTTTTGCATAATATTTTGGAATGTTTACCCCGCTAACCCCCTCAATAATTACGCCAGGCTTTAGTATGCATGTTGTGTAACCATTTAGATATTTTCTTCTTTTTAGTTTCTTTCGATATACCGAACCTAGGGTCAAGTCCGATAAATCTTTCACCAGCTCCTAGCCTCGCTAATTCATCCGCTCTTTCGTTTAAAATACGTCTTCAATGGCTAATTCCATCCCTAATGATATTCCTGATCGTCAAATGCCACTCACCATTCCTTCCACTCACCATTACTTTGCAGGTTAATAAAGATATTGCCGTTGCTTTTATGAACAAATCTAAGGGAGGGAGGGAAAGTAACGTTTCTACTGGCACGGTGGATGTCGAATTTTTAACCCCCGTCGTGCATAGGGCGGCAATTCTTTGCAGTTTCTCTAGCCGGTTTTTAGCAGTGTGAATTTGAACTCTCGACCACCAGACAATACAGTCATGGCTCAGAATACAGAATACACCAGTACATAGATACATGATAAATTTGTACTCGTGATATATTAGTGATGTACTGGTGTTCAAGGTTGGGCTCGCTAGTCAATTTTTCTAGCGACGCTAAGGATAACGCTAAAATCGAAAAATGTTAGCGAGGCTAGCGAGTTCAAAAACTAGCGCGCTTGTAGCGGTCGCTAGTAGTGAGCGCTATTGCTTCAAATTTTTCATCACATTGCGGAAATCAACTGTACTTTACAATTCCCTTCATCGGAAAAGTTAGTCAAACACTATATTTATGTATTTGCCGAAGTCACAGCCAACATGCACTTACGAGGAATAAACTGCGATCTCAAAAAGTAGAACCACAAACAGCAAAACTAATGATCTAGCCTCTAACCCTTCATGGGTTGTAAGGCAGATTATTATTATTATATTATTATTACTAATGAAATACTGAGGAAATTTGAATTCCAACTAATTCGAGTTCGTACAATTGTGAAGTAGTGACCAGCGACTAGCGAAATGGGTCCGCTAGTTGACTGATTAGTCGCTACTAGCAAAGTGACTGACAAAATAGCTTCGCTACTAGCGGCGCTAGTGACTAGCGTCGCTAACCCAACCTTACTGGTGTTGTAATGGTGATGTACAAGTGATGTGTATATGGTGGTAGAATTTTTTACGTCACACATGCAATTCACACATCATGAACACATCAAATGAACGGTCTTCTGCACCATCTTTGTCATTCTATTGTTACCACAATGAAAACACTCAGTTACTGCAGAACACCGTTCAAATATACGACTGTCGTATATACCAAAACAACAACAATGCATCACTAATACAACCTTTAAAACACTCATACATAAAACATACATCAAAAATGCATCGAGAATACATCGAATATAAATTCGTTTTAATATTTTTATGAACTTTTTACTTCTGCGCAGGTTTTTGCGGTGTTAATAACCTGCGATAAAAAGTTCATTAAAATGATGAAACGAGTTTACATCAAAGTTTTCAAATCAAATCTTGGCCAAAATGATAATTGTCAAAATGGAAACTCTGATGTAACTTTGATGTATTCTTGATGTTTTAGTGTTGCAAAGCTTGTACGTATATGTGATGTGTTTGGTATGATGTATGAATTGCATGTGTGATGTAAAATATTCTATCACCAAATCTATCACATCACTTGTACAACACTAATACGTCACCGGTACGAAAAGTACGGAAATCGTGAAAAATCAAGGCTTTCGTATATTCCTCATTGACCTTCAACTTGAGTGGAAGGACAAGTTTGATAATTTTTGATCAGAAGGAACTCAAGCAGAAGTTCCACCGCTCCATTGGAGCATTTGTGCACCCTTCAGGTTCAGAACCACACTGAATGGCGGTAGTACAGGCTGTCATTGTAGGGATCAGTCTTGCTGGTTTGCCAATCTTCCAATAACAAAATATACTTTATTAAGAGAATTGATTTATAATGTTCGAATCATTTGATTTAATCATTAATAACGTAAAAAGGATGAAAGCTAAAAATTAACTTTTTATGGCACGCCATATGGCGGAGAAAGTGTTCAAAATGGGGTTTTCCGAAGGTCGGTGAAACTTCTACGTCTATATCTCGTCCAGTAAACTTTGGAAACTGCTAATTAGGATGTTAAATGAAATATGTACTACATGGGGTGAAAAGTCCGCGGCCTTGCAATGAAAGAACTAACTTTTACATATGAAATTAATTTTATTCTTCAACGTAGTCTCCCTGAAGGGAAATGCACTTAGTCCAACGGTCCTGCAACATTTGGATACCTTTGGTATAATAGGATTTCTCCAACCCTGCAAAATAGGCCTCTGTTTCGGATATCACCTCATCATTAGAGTAAAATCTTTTTCCCTGTAGCCATCTTTTTAAGTTTGGGAACAAATAGTAGTCGCTGGGGGCCAGATCTGGAGAGTAAGGTGGGTGGTGGAGTAATTCATAGCCCAAAGAGTCCAGTTTCACAGTTGCTTTTATGGATGAATGCGCTGGTGCATTGTCATGATGAAACAGGACCTTTTTCTTCTGCATATGCGGTCGTTTTCTCTTGATCTCGTTGTCGAGCTGTTCCAATAATGTGACATAGTACTCGCCAGTTATTGTTTTTCCTTTCTCCAAATAGTCGATAAATATTATGCCATGCGCATCCCAAAAAATCGTGGCCATAACCTTGCCTGCAGAACGCTGTGCCTTTGGGCGCTTCGGTCGGCTTTGACCAAATTCTAACCACTCTGCAGACTGTCTATTGGACTCTGGTGTATAGTAATGAATCCACGTTTCATCAATCGTGACAAATCTACGCAAAAACTCCGTTGGATTACGCTCGAACAAAGCTAAATTACGCTCTGAATCGTCAAGACGGTGCTGCTTTTTATCAATTGTTAGAAAACGCGGCACCCATCGGGCAGAAAGCTTTTTCATGTCCAAATACTCATGTAAAATGTGTCGCACCCGTTCTGTTGATATTTTGAGGATGTCAGCTATTTCACTAACTTTAACTTTCCGATCAGCCTAAACAATACGATGGATTCTTTTGATGTTTTCTTCAGTAACTGCTTCACTTGGACGTCCTGAACGTGGGGCATCATCGGTGCTTGTATTACCTCGTTTAAATTCAGCATGCCACTTCTTGACCGTTGTATACGACGGAGAAGATGTGCCATAACACTTATCCAGCCATTCTTTGCTTTGCACCGTATTTTTTCCCATTAAGAAACAATGTTTAATCAACACACGGAATTCATTATTTTCCATTTTTTACGAACAACAGAAACCTGCGTCACTCTATTGACAGTAATTCGAAAACTTTTACACCAAATGTCAGGAAATTTTGGCTGTAGACAAGTAAAGGGTGGTACTACTGAATGTTAACAAAAATTCTGAAGTAATGACGCCATCTCTATGTGAGGCCGCGGACTTTTCACCCCATGTAGTAGATGTTGGGAAACAAGGTTTGTGGAAATCGATTGGAAGGTTCGGTGTTGAGAGCCCATTACCGAAGTCGGGCTACTCGACCGTGTATTACAAGCGATTGTTTTTCATAAATATTTCGTGAAGAAAATATTGGATATAGGGACCAACATTTTTGGACCCCCTATTGGCCAGCCATCCTCCCTGCAAATTGCATCAAAAACGAAATCAAGTATGAAAGAGGAATTGTAAAAGATGTCCATTGCACAATGGAGAAATTATAACCGAACCTGTCGTAATGAACTATCGGTCAGTCAAAAATGTAATGAATAGAATGGAATACATAACATTGTTGAAGAAAGATGTAAGAAACCATACGCTAAGTAAATAAATAAGTGGAAGTACCTACCTAGCTGAAATAGAAGTAGAACAAATTTAAAAAAAAATCCGTTGAAAATAGCATTTTCGACATTATATGTTTAATGTTAAAACTATGTTAACTGTTAGCCATTATGTGTTCTCCTCGGTTCTACTTTTATGTATTATATTTTATTTGTAACCTGAGAACTTATTTGTTTATGTCCAAAGATATTCCTCTAATTGGATCACACGCACCCTAGGTTAAGGGACGATGATATTAAATAAATGTTTAAACTAATGTTCTTTAACCTTTGTGAGAATGAAAATGTTAATGGATACCTGGCGGAACTTTCCACTCAGTTAACTGGACCCTACAAATTTAAACATTGAGAATAATTTCGAAGATTATACGCTTGAAAATTCATCAAACATTTTACAGTTACCTCAAACGTTATACTTCCTTCTTGCACTAAATTTACAGTATTTTTGTATAGATATTTTCATGTACCTCGCATATCTATTACAAAAGACAAACTCATCATCACACACCATAGCACATGATGGCGTAATGCATGACTGCACAAATTTAGCAACATTAATAAAACAAACACTGAGAAAATATGCCCGAAAAAGATATGAAAATAAACCACTGGAATAATTGCCATCATGGCTTTAGATAAATTACGAAACTGCACACCATAATCTTTTTATTATTTTTGGAATAACGATTATTCAATTTTATATTTAATTTGTGTTCATTGAAGCTTTTTTAGACACATACTAAGTGTATGGGACTTATGCGTTTGTAACGTTACGAATTTGAATTTCAGGAAACTATAAGAACAAAAAATTTGTGATAGTGGGTTGAGTAGTCCGAGCTGTCGTTTCTTTATCGTAGGTCTAGCTTGTATTGGACATTTCGTCCGCTTACGGTATGAATATTGCGGTAGTAATGATGTTTAGAGGATCGTTTTCAAAGGCAAAGTTGTATTGTAGTATAGTGTAGTGACATTCGAAGGATCATTTACGTCAATAATGGTACCATAGATAAACATAAACGCAGAAAATCCTTATGAACTCAGAAGAAAATACTTAAATTCGTAGAAAATCTTCGAAAAAATCCTTGAAACTCTCAAAAAATTCATAAAATTCGAAAGAAAATCATTTGAAATTGATCAGAAAAATGATAAAAAAATCCTTGAACATCCTCCAATGATATTTCGTTTTTGTTGTGATTTCCAATCCTAAGAGGATTGGGGGATGTTGGATGTTGGAGGAGATGTTCAAGGATGTTTCAACAAATTTTCTGATCAATTTCAAATGATTTTCTTTCGAATTTTTATGAATTTTTTGAGAAATGTGCCGCAAGTCCTCGTCCCTTCATCCAAAATAACTGATATCAATTTGGGTGACGCTCACAGCTTCGGAACGCAAAAAATTCTTTTGAAATATTTTCACATTTGAATAAAAAAATGCGTCACAAATGTCGAAGTCTTCCAAAATAATAATTTTTCTGCGCTTTCAGATTTCACACCTCAAAAATTTTGCTTTGCCCGTTGTATGGAGTACGGGTAGCCAAATTTTTGACGAATTATGTATAGAATTTTTTCGAGCCGCCACCGCCAATCCGAAGCGCGGCGGCTACTACTTCCATGGACGAAAATGATCCCTTCAACTTACTCTACAACATACAAAACGCTTTTTTGTTGGAGTCCCCGCCATTTTGGCGGTGACATTAACCACCCAACCCAAAATCTTTCTCCTTGACACCATACCACTATCTCGAAAACTCAACCTTGGAAATGATTATTTTCTAAAGGTCAAGGTCTACGGATCCACTGAGCCGATTTTAATGAGTGAAAAGACACCTCGCCTTAGAATTTTCCGTAGAATCCGGAAAAAATATTTTCCGTCGGGTACATTGCAAGAGGGAAGTCATAACTTAGCTGCATAAAAAAATTTTTCTTATTTTTTGCTCGCCTGTGGACTTGCGTCACAGGCGTATCGCTAGCGCGCGCCCATGATCCACTGAGTGCCCGTCCATAAATTACGTAACGCTCGAGGTAGGGCTCGTGCATAGCGTGACAGATTGTGACAGGGTAGGGAGGGAGGTAGGTCTGACCCCGTTTTACGCTGAGTAAAATTTTTTAAAAAGCTTACAAATACTCGAAAGCTGTTGGGTTCATTGGAAGCTTCACCGCAGTGCCTCTTTTTCCATATGGGTAGTATTATGGAGCACTAGGGCCCTGAGGACATTTTTGGGAATTTTGCTAAATACATTCAGTAAAATGGGCCCTTCAACATTTTTCCAGCATTGCTGTAGGGAGAAGATATGGGCCTCAGGAATATCATCCCTTAACCTAAAGTGCGTTTGATCCAATAAGATGAATATCTAATAATAATAAAATAAGTTCTCAGGTTACAAATAAAATATAATAAATCAAAGTAGAACCGAGTAGAACACATAGTGGCCAACGGTTAACATAGTTTTAACATTAAGCATTTAAATGACAAAATGCTATTTTCAACAGATTTTTTTTTTAATTTATTCTGTTTCTATTTCAACTCAGAACGACTGCTTACGATTATGCTTTAACGCCTACAGACAGTAAACTAATAGTTACTTACGTAACTAGGAGAAATATAATGTTTTTGATGAGTGTGAGGTTTGTAGCCCGCGACGAAACCAAATGCTGCAATCCCTATAGTCAAAAACATGCATTTTTCCGAGTTTCGCACAATATTTTTCATTTCGAGTGTTCAGAAAACTGCTATTCTGTTTTAAAATATGAAAAAGTATTTACACAAAGTAAAATCTTTCGGTTTTATGAGTCGAGTCTTTATTTGGCGCGAAATTCGAAGTTTTGTGCAAACGGCAGCTTTTAAACGTTATTCAGCTTTATTAATTTTATCAGCAATTAATCCAAGGAACGCAACGATTTGTACAAAACTTCGAATTTCACACCGAAAAAAAATCGTTTGATTACTTCGAACGCAATCATCGCAAAAAAACCAAAGGATTTTATTGTAAGTTTAATGAAAAATTCTACTTCTGCGACAATAGACCGAGCGCTTCTCGTGGTTTCTATTTTATTTCGAAAAAGTGGGTTATTTTAAGGCAAAATTTATTCTGCAACTTATCTTAAAAACGCATATTTTTTTTAAAAATCAATTTTTATTTATATGAAATTTGAATTGTCCGCCAAAATTTTACAGCAAAAAAATTAATTATAGGGCCATTTGTGCCAACAAAAAAAATTGACTGTATAAAGTTTTCGATATAATATGTCAGATCTGTCGTAATATGTGAAATAAATTGTAAGACCGGTAAAACAAACAAAATGAACAGAGAAATCTTTTCAAAATTTTGTATGTAGTACACAAAACACACATTCTACACCAACGGCGACATAAGAATGGAACAAAGTATCTAATATTCCAAGCCACATAATCAAACACAGATTAATGAATTTTTTTAAATTTATTCGGTACGCTACAATACAAACATAAAAGCAATTAATAGTTCACGCGATCAGCCACCTAGTCGAAATTCACATGAAATATCTGTAAGCTTCGACTAGGCGGCTGTTCCCTGTAGTTGATACATACCTGTAGAAGTAGAGGTGTGCGCCGGTCGAAATATTTCGGCGGCGACGATTGCACTTTTCGAAATTTCTCGGCGCGGCGAAAATCGGCGCAAGGGGGTCTCGGCGGCGGCGTAAATCGGCTCACGAAAAATGTATTTTCGGCGGCGGCTGCGGACATTTTTTAGTGTTTTTCGGCTGGCGGCGGCGTAATTAAAAAAAATGATTTGAAAAGACTCGAATGTAACATCGAAATACATAAAAAAGAACATTGACTTCTTAGATATTGCATACAGCAACTTAATTGAAAATCAAATTCAACAATGGCTTTATTTGACTTAAATCTAAACCCGCCACACCCGCCATATGGAAGTCGGCGCCCCTGATCTTTACTGTTAACTATCAAAGCATTTTCAATTTCAGCCCTAAAGACTAATGTGCACGAAATTGTTGGCTTTCTATCAAAAGAGAAAATCTCAACAGCAGAGCGAAATACTTTCAGAAAATGAATCAAATTTTGGATCAACTACCATTCACTTTCACTTATGCTGTGCGTTGAGCTCAACCTATACAACGTTCGTGATACAGCCAGTCGTTGTGTGCCAAGACTTTCAAACATTATTAGAACGCTGTGCCATCTGGTGGGTGTATGACCTTTCAACGTTTGGTATCGCTTCAACACTACTGCGCGGATCATCTGCTTCGTTGACCAAGGATATGACATTTAAAGGATAGTTTTCGGCAGTGAGAAACTTTCCTCGTCGCAACCATCGATACCAATATCGCTTGTTAGCGCTTGAAAGAAGTCATCACCCAACTTCTCAACTCTTTTGAGCATTTCATATTGCACTACCCCAGATAACACAGACCACACTTTTTAATGTGGCCCACTGAATGTACATTAAATGTGTCATTGTTATCGATAATTTGTACATTTGTACACTGGTACATTTTCCTGTGTAAATAAAAAGCACATTTTTTGAGCCATTATTATTGCACCAGATCAGAAGTACATTACTCGTGGATTTTTTGTGCTTGAAAAAATGTACACAATTACCATCAAACTTAATGTACAGAAAATGTGCTTGTAATGTAGCACTATTTTTGATGTGAATAAAATGCACATTTTTTGTGCCATTAAAGCTCGAAATTATTGTACCAGATTTCCCCTACATTTTATGTGCTTGAAAAGATGTTTTACTCAAAAATGTATATTTTTAGTTATAAAAATGTCCGTGAAATTAAATTAGCAAAACTTTGGACAATTCAGCAAAAGTAATTTTAACAGCAACACTAAGCGCGATCAACGTCATCGAGGAAGTGATTTACTGTTTTGCACAAAATCATTTTCTTGGGGCAGACAGGGGCTATTTTAGTTAAATGTCTTTAAATAATTCGATTAAAATAAACTCTGGGAGGTGAAAAGTGTGAGTTATATTTTTCGATTTGAGTCTTTGGACTTAGCTAGGGCACTAAAAAAGAGTCTTTGTTAGGGCCCTACAAGTTTTTTGTACATAACTCGAGTAAATCTCTTCCGATTTTCAAACACTCTTTTTTGTTTGAAAGACCTCGGCACGGCCGACAATTTATAGAAGAATTTTCGCCTGTGCTTAGGGGTCAAGTGGGCCTCATGTCGGTCCTAAGGTTGGCAGTACCTAAAAAAATTTTTTACTTAGGGCCCTAGGTCAGTATAAAGGTCGGCCCTAGCCCAAAAAATAGTTTTTTCCTAAATTGAAAAGAACATTTTTCTCTATTTGGAGGTCAATTTTGTGCGTTCGGAGAATTTTTTTACACCGTTGCTTCGGACGGGTTTTTCAATATTGCCCTACGGGCAATTTCCAATACAGTCTAATGTGAACGCAATATTTACTTACATACGTTCGAGTCTTTTCGTAACATCAACTCTGTTTGCCGCATCTATTCTGATACGTACGGGTCCCTTCATATGTTTTTTTCTTATATTTACTCGACTGATCATTTCAATTAATTTTTGAATTTTAATAATTCGAATTCGAATAATTCGGCGGCGAACTTACTTTCGGCGGCGGCGGCGCACTTTTTTAACACTTTTCTCAGCGGCGTTTGCGCCGGCGCACACCTCTACTGTAGAAGTATCATTGCCCATGTTCAGGTGCGGGACTGTGCGGGACAACCAGGGACAACACATGTTTTTAAAACAGGACGGCCATCAGCTCGAAAATTTTTAATATCGTCGACCATCTGTAAAATTTGAAATTAAAACATTTACAACATTTTTTTTTGTTGCTTGAGCACCAAACCACTCCCAGATAATCACCAAATAATCACCAGATAATCACTAAATAATCACCAGATAATCAAATAATCACCAGATATTCACAAAAAAATCTTTTCTGAAAAAAAGTGGTTCACCCCTGCCCGTACGGGTCTTTGCTTATGGTTGCATTGTTTATTTGTGGTTCTAGTGGTCATTTTATTGTTTCAAGAATTGTGTTTTCAACATTTATTTTGACCAACAAATCGTTGAGAAAACTAGAAATTTGGTTCGGTAAAAAATCCACTTTAAGCTTCCACAAACAATGAAATTAATACTGTTACTTATACCCTCTCTTGTATGTATATGCTTTGTTCCTATAGGTGGGTATTAAGTGCTAAAACTTTCTGATAAGAACAGACAAGGATTAATGATTTGATTACCGTAACATGGATGTTAAAATTGAGTTGGGTAAATTGATTCATTAATCGTTACTTGTTGAAAAATGTCTCTTAAATTTATGTAGATTTTTGAATTATGTTATTCGGGATAAGCCATAGCGTTTCATTCGAAAAAGCTAAAACAAATGAAGACATTAACCATTACAACTTAAGTATCTATTTTATCGAAAATGATTAATAATTCTTACTCACACACTATTCTTTTTGTGAACATTTTTTTTCGAAATTATATTGTGGCTTACGGTTTTGGAAATAAAGCCATTGTGCTGGAATTTTTAGTTTGCGAAATATAACCACAAGCCCTCTTTAATGTAACAGTTTCTGATTTAATTGGTGAAATCGATAGAGGAACATAAGAAAGAAAACCCGTACGTATCAGAGAAATATTGGACAGACAATGTCGAAAACACTCCCGAAGTATGTCTTGTGAAATCGCACTGGGGTTGTGATGAAGGAATGGCTGACAATTTTTTTAACCGAAAAGGGATGTTTTATGAGATATTTGACTGTTCTTCCACTCGAGACCGAGTACCTCAGATTCGAGATTCAGTTAATTAACGCATGTTTTCAATTGATGTGGTTGAAGTTAGTCCCCAAAAAAATTCAAACGGTAAAATGTGAGAAAATTGTCGGGAATTCTTTCTCCTTTGAAAAGCATTTTCTTGGGTTCAATTACGATATATACGAGGAAAATCAACATTGGAAGGATTGGACATTATTGCATTCCACACAGTATTTCAGAAATTCCATGCAATTGGACAGATAAATTGCATTCAAATATAGGCTAAGTCGGAAAATGGATGGAATAAGACCAATTTTATGTCACGTTCGTGTCTCAGGTGACATGGTAGTGACAAAGTATGTGTTTTCGATGGAACAGTTTTTCAAAAATAGCTATCGACATTATTCGAAAGAACAATAGAAATCTCACTGTTTTTTTAACTATTTTTGAAACACTGTACGAATGTGGGACGGATATTAGAGGAAATTGAAATAATTGTCAATAATCCCATCACATAAAGCGCCTCTGTTGTTCTGAAAGTAGCGGTAGCGGACGGCCTGACGCAGTCTCCACGACCGGAAAGTCTCAGAAAGTTGCCAGCTAGTGTCAGACGTTTGTCAGCAAGTCTCAGAAATTTGTCAGCAAGTCTCAAAAAGTTGTCAGCAAGTGTCAGAACGTTGTCAGAAAGTCTCAGAAAGTTGTCAGCAAAAGTCGAAAAGTTGTTAGCAAGTCTCAGAAAATTGTCAGCAAGTGTGAGAAAGTTGTCAGCAAGTGTGAGAAAGTTGTCAGCAAGCGTCAGAAAGTCTCAAAAAGTTGTTGGCAAGTGTCGGAACGTTGTCAGCAAGTGTCGGAACGTTGTCAGCAAGTGCCGGAAAGTCGTCAGCAAGTCCCAGAAAGTTGTCAGCAAGCGTCAGAAAGTCTCAACAAGTTATTAGCAAGAGTCGGAAAGTTGTCAGCAAGTGTCAGAAAGTTTTTCTGTACTTTCAGTTTTTACACCGCAGAAATATAACTTTTCTATCAATTTGCGAAGATTGCTTTACATAAATTTAAATTTTTGCGTTAACTGAAAGTGTTGAAAAGGAGGGTCCGGTATTTGTGACGCAATTTTTTTAACATAACGTTATTTTGTTTTAAAAAAAGTGGTGCAATTTTTTTAAAGAATAAAACTTTGACCACAAGCAAATTAACAAAAAAAAAAAATTGAGTCATTACGTGTTTTTTCTACATAAATTGGTTAAATCTTGTCCGATTTTCAAAATAATTTTTTTCCTGAAAAATAATTGAATAAATGTTTATTTGAATTTGGGCAAAATCAGTCAAGAACTTTCGATGTTATGGTCGAAAAAGTGGTCAAAAACGTGGTTTTTTGAAAGTTGGTGAAACTTTTCGACTCATATCTCTGCGAAATTAGAGGAGTTTTTAATAAAAGATTATGAACACAAGAAAATCACGGAAATTAAATTAGTAACATCTGTAGAGTGGCTCGGGCTGTAGAGTTCTTAGTGTGGGTCCAACTCAAGCTACGCGACCCTAAACGATATTTGGTGGTTTTTCGTGAATATTTCTTTAATGAAGTGGTTTTTTGTTCATTGTTGTAAAGAAAAAAGTAGCGTACATTTTTGTCCGTGAAAGAGTGGGTTAGAGGCCTCTCCTAAGTGCTCTAGGTCGATTCGAAGATAGGCCCTAGTACAAAAAAAAAATATTTTTGTGTGAAAATTTTTTTTAATATTTTTTTTTTAAACTTTGGGTTTTTCTATATTGCCCTTTCAACAATTTCCAATCAAAATTAATGTGGACGTAATTGCACATACTTAAGAGTTAAGGCAACATTTACTTAGATATGTTCGAGCCTTTTTGCAACATCTATTCTGTTTGCCATATCTATTCTGATGCGTACGGGTTCCTCGATTTATGTTTTATATAGAGGATTCTTTAAAGTTTAGCAACGGTAAGCTAACTTTTTTGAAGAAACCCTCTCCCTCGTCAAGCCTATCTAGCGCCCTAACTTGAGCTGGATCGTTGGGCAAAAAATTGTTCTTCAACTTCCTATTCATTATACCAAAAATTAACTTTTCTGATCTTCGATCACTTTGCCTTTAAAAGCGATTCTCTACGTCGCGTCGTCTGCTTAACGGAATATTAATCAAAAACCACCTCCTATCGTGTACGGTCGAGAGGCGTGAGTAAAACCCATTCTACGGACTCTAGAGCCTGCAAAATCGATTGCTACATTTTTTCGTCGTTTTCTGATATCGACATCTATCATTTAACACATCAACGAACAGTTTCCATGTACTCGCCGATAGGTAAAACGTTAAAATGTCTAATGCAAAACGTCTACAGTCTAACGTCTAATGTCAAAATGTTTCCTCAATAACTGCATGGACAAAATATCTAATGACCAAATATCTACACGGCCAAAATGTCTACGGTGTATAAATTGTCTAATATGTCTAAAACTGTGAAATCATTTACGTGCATATCTTGTTGTGCAAATTACTATTTCTGCATTGCACACCGCAGGCCGTGAACATAATATGAAAATAAAAAAGCGGGGTCGAGGGGCGGCAGCACCCGCAAAGAGGGGTCGATGGAGTGTACAAGTTCTCTGCGGGGTCTAAGAAGCAGAACCCCCAGCGGGGTTTGGGGCAGATTCCGATGCAGGTTAGGCCGCCTGCGGGTTAGGCGCGAAGGTGAGGAAGAAGGGCCCCCCATACATAAATTCATACAATTACATTCCAAAGCTCCTACTTTATAATTTCAGACCGTTATACATTCTGTCCATTAAACATAATGTCGTTAGATCAACTATCTGTAGACATTTTGTTATTAGACATTTTGACCCTTAGACATTTGATTTTCACCTAAAGCCTCGCCGATACATATTCCAAAAAATTACACCGACCCTCGAAAAATCACATTTTTGACAGTTGTTGAGCCATATCTCCAGAACAATTTTACTTATCTCTGAACTTCCAACGTTAGGGCGATCAAATGAACGGTGTCCAAAAGATATAATCGAATGACGAACAGACAGAAGTACATTAATTTTTTGTATCTCCCAATCGGCGTACATCCTAAGCTCCAAAGTGAACCTATAAGATCCTCTCTACTTCGTGCTTCGTACGGGTCTTAAGACCCAATGTGTAGAATTTTTAATGACTTAATACTATTGGAACAATTTACAAGTCGTTCAAATCTTTGCTGATGAACAATTATGTCAATCATATCGTGGAAACAACCATTTAGACCGTCAACTTTGGCGTATCGACTCCAGGTATACTTCCTAAGAAAATGCTCTCGTAGTTAATATTTTATGAGTTACCTTGGGCTAAGTTTATTTTACCATATAATCGAACTAGTCAACATAAGTTGGAAATAGTCGTAGCTGCCTTCAAAATTGCAAAATGCCAGAAATTTAAACTCATTTGCAACTCTAACACAAATTACATGCCGAGTTATGGATGCCATTTCAATCTCTCAGAAAATTGATATATCAGTTCATTTTTTGAGAAATCAAGGAATTTTCGAATGAGATAGTCGGTCGTCGTAAAGTGAAGATGAAGACACCTAAGAAGAGACAAGTGCTCCTTTGTAACAACAATATTGTTATTAAAATTTTCTTACCACCAGCCTTCATTTGCCTCTGTTATAATGATTTCCATGTGCAAAGCACGTATATAATTTGATTACAAACCACTAACTTTTATAAATATATTTTCTTGCGGTTTAACAATTTTGCATTAATCTTGATCATCATCTTATATGCTAAATTATCATAAAGTTGTGGTTAAGTGAATAATTACGAAATTATTTAGTCTACATTATACACTTGAACGTCATTCCATGTGTCTTCTATGAATAACATGGCATTTAATTCTGGTAGGTAAAAATAAAATGAAAATTGCTGACACAAGACAATAATGATGTCATACACAAATCCGACATGCAATTTTTAATTATATCCTCTTTGTCAACGTCACGTGACTTCATCGAATATTCGTCTTTAAGAAACTTGAAATTGTGCGACGAAAAAAGGTATGCAGTTGAATATGCGAAGAATGTGTTAAGCGGTTTGAATAAAGTTTAAATAAATATAAATATATAGTTGAGGATGGTCGTTTGTTATCGATTTAAAATGCAGCATGCGCCACTTGAGATGTGATGACAAAATGCTGTCATGGTGATGATTTAGACACTTCGTTCTTATTTTTGTGTAGCTGAATTCATCCAAGCATCCCTTCGTTGATCCCACTGGTCGTTTAACAAAGTTGACCGCCACAATCCATGACGTCAGCGGTTCAGTGTTGCTATACAAATAAGAATCAGACTTTTGTCTTGTCAAATGTATGACCCTGACCCCTCCCCCCCCCCCCAAAAACTTTTTTCTGTATCTCACTCATGATAGGCAGTGACAAACTAGAGATGAGTGGGTCGCCCGAAACTATGAAAAACCCGACCCGAACCCGAACCCGAATTGGTTTTATCGGTTCACGGGTTTTGAAAATTTTAATCGGGTTGGGTTTGGGTGAGTTCGGGTTTGGGTGAGTTCGGGTTTGGGTGAGTTCGGGTTTGGGTGAGTTCGGGTTTGGGTGAGTGCGGGTTTGGGTGAGTTCGAGTTTGGGTGAGTTCGGGTTTGGGTGAGTTCGGGTTTGGGTGAGTTCGGGTTTGGGTGAGTGCGGGTTTGGGTGAGTTCGGGTTTGGGTGAGTTCGGGTTTGGGTGAGTTCGGGTTTGGGTGAGTTCGGGTTTGGGTGAGTGCGGGTTTGGGTGAGTTCGAGTTTGGGTGAGTTCGGGTTTGGGTGAGTTCGGGTTTGGGTGAGTTCGGGTTTGGGTGAGTTAGGGTTTGGGTGAGTTCGGGTTTGCGTGAGTTCGGGTTTGGGTCAGGTCGGGTTTGGGTCCGGTCGGTTTTGGGTCAGGTCGGGTTTGGGTCCGGTCGGTTTTGGGTCAGGTCGGGTTTGGGTCAGGTCGGATTTGGGTCAGGTCGTGTTCTGCTTTATGATGAATAATCAGAATTGTCTAGAAGTTAGTCGGGCTTAGTATGGCTCTGCATTTGTATCCAAGTCAATGTTGATACAGCCAAATTAATTTTAGTAGAGCACTCCGGTTGCTTGTTTCTATGTGTGACATATGATTGCTCATCTTTTGACAAAGTGTTTGCCCTATGTTTTAAGTTCGATGAGCTACAAAGTACTTTATATAGGAATGAATTGTTAATTAGTGAAAACAAAAACAAAAAGGATGAATTTTCTGACGATTTTCAAGCTAATTGTCAATTGTAACCATTGTAACTGACAATTAGCTTTAAATTGAAAGTGGCAATTATTTTCCCGTATAGGGAAACTCAAAGCTAACTTTTTGTCACACAGCTTTACAGCAATGACATTTCGAGTTCACTGAAATAGGATTTTTTCCCGATGTTTATAAAAATGATTATCTAATTTTGACATTCATCTCACATTAATTTAATCGAGTCGGGTTCGGTCCAGGTCTTGTATCGAAACAATTCGGGTTTGGGGTTTCGAAAGATTTAATCGGGTCGGGTTCGGTCCGGGTCGGGTTTCGAAACCGTTCGGGTAGCGGGTTTCGGGTCTTGAAAAAAATTTTCGGGTCGTGTTCGGTCCGGTTCGAGTTTTAAAAAAAGGTCGACCCGCTCATCTCTATGACAAACGTAACAAATTGTGTGTAGTCACGTGTGTGAGTATAAGCGGCAAGATAGAGGGTGGATACAATAAGACGGGCTAGTTCTAACAAGTACTAAAGTGACTGTCACCATGAATATAATCTCAACACTGGACAAGTTTATTTGTCGTTAAGCTCGAAATTGTGAATGAAATTATCAGAAGACGAGAATTAGTGCAAAACTTATGTATAATTGTACAGAAGATATCTCACTATGCACAAAAGCTCAACAGACAGATTCTTATAACATAATGCACTAACATACTATTTGCACTTAACTTGAATTTTCCTTGCACAAATGGCCACAACGAAAAGGGCCAATAGTTTATTTAAAGACTATTTGCACTCAAATGCAAACAGCAAGCGCCTTTTTGTAATTTATTGGATGAAGGCCTTCGAAATAAGGGGCTTACAACGTTTGAATTGTCAAAAATAAAAAAAAATAATTTATTAAAAGGGACTTTGAGACATAGCATTTGCAAAAACTCCCTTTAATTTTCTTTAGAACGCAGCCTTACAGCTCTACCGATTTTGAACCAACTTTATTTTTATAGTTTCCTTAATTCCACATCTTTCATTCAAAAATTTGAAGAGCAATGCACGGAAATTTCAGAGATATCATCGACCCTCCCCGACCTTCTGGCTTCGGTCTTATATACGAAAATTTTTGACATATTTTGGGTCTTTTTCGAAAAAATCGATCAATATTTTACTCGAGTTATCGTGTTGTTTGTCTGACAGAGTTGTCTTATTTAGACCCCAAAACGAAAAAGTAACACACTCGCGGGTCGAAATTTGACTGGATACAAACCCAATATACCCCTTTTCGAGTACAGGTCTAAACACAATTCTTGTAAAAGTACAAGTAGAACATTAACTGCACTTAAGGTCGTTACAATTTTTTTTGACAAAATCAGAACAAGTGCGTAAGTGTAAGTGACCTTCAAAGATTAGTTGTTTAAACCCGTGTTAACTAATGGCATTTTTTGAAGTTTTTTTAGAATTTTGCCACTTCGCATGTAAAGTGCACATGGAGGATTTTCAGACCCCATACGAAGAACGAATTTCTTCGAAAATGGGTCGTATGCGTTTAGCACGACGTTTTTAACCATTCGAATTTCGACCCGGTAATTGGTTAAATTTTCGATAAAGTGTCTAAATAAGAGAAAAATGCAAAAAAAAAAAACATATGCAGAGGACATATGCACGTATCAGAATAGATGTGCCAAACAGAATGGATGTTGCAAAAAGATTCGAAATATTGCCTTAACTCTTAAGTGCATGAAATTACGTCGACATTGAATTGGATTGGAAATTGCCGAAAGGGCAATATCGAAAAACCTGTCCGAAGCAACGGTGTGAAAAACCCTTCTGGAAGCACAAAATTTATCCCCGAATAGACGAAAATGTTCACCTCAACTTTCTTTTGAACATAGCGAAATAACCATTTTTTTGTCTAGGGCTGGCCTGAGGACCAACTATGCCTCTAAGTAGAGGCCTCAGACACATACGTCCATAGACAAAAATGCTTCCCTCAATTTGGTCTGCAACATATACAGGGGCGGATAAAGGTTTCCAGTGCCACTGGCAAAAGAAAATGTAGCGCCAATTTATAGTTTAACTTTTGGGATCATTGTATGGGACAGTGCCACCACAAGTTCTTGGCCGTCCTTGGCAACCAAATTTTGCCGCCCCAGCTACAAAATTTTGTGTGTATCACATCGTCCAAGCTAACCGATTTCGCATTAAGCTATCTAAAAGGAAGCAAGGAAATTTTTAAACTTAACATTATGTTTCGCGCCGCAGGCAAAATTTTTATTTAATTTGTTGTTCGTAATTTCTTTGATCTCAGTAAAATTTTAATTAATTGGGCGTATTTCTCGGTTGTAGATCAAAAAGGAAATTAGTTTGTAAATACTTCGGCATATATTTCGTCGCTTAGTACGCAGACATATTCATTGCCTTAAAATTCAATAATTTAAGAAAAATTTAGAAACTTTAAATATCAAAAATAGATTAAACAAAAATTGATAGGAAAATCTATATCACAGTTAGATTAATTGTCAATTTTAATGGACAAATTTTGTTTATGTCCGTTTTGACTTCTCACATTTTGTTTTAGTAGATTATGCACCTCTTGCCAAAGTTGTTGTTTTGACGTGTGGGGCATTATGGTCCTAGCCGAAGGCGTGGGTCATAATACCACACGTCAAAATAACAATTTTGGCAAGAGGTACATATGCTATTTTATCTATCGAGAACAGATACATCGAGATAAGCAAATTTGCCCTAGAGGGATAAGTTTGAGATTATCGTTCTAGGTAGATAAATTAATGGCTGATGCTATTCGCACGCGCGTGCGAATAGCCAGTACTTGTAGGAGTAGACTAATCGCACGCGCGTGCAAATAGCCAGTCCTTGTAAGAGTAGACTAATCGCACGCGCGTGCGAATAGCCGGTGCTTGTAGGAGTACACTTATCGCACGCGGAAAATAATATATCAGTAAATTGGTAATTGGCGCGGCGCGAAAATCATATTCCAATTTACTGATGTATTATTTTCCGCGTGCGAACAGTCAGTCCTTGCAAGGAGAAATTACGCTTATATAAGTTATTTGAACGAATCTTAACAAGAATTACCACAAAACTGTCAAATAATTTTGTTTATCAAATATGGTACCATTGGTAGAGAACTCATTACATTCAATATTTTTTAAAATGATTATTGTGAATTATTCTTTAAATAATAAGAGCAAAGAGAACAATTCTTTGTCGTTAGTGTCGCGAGTGTTTTTAATGGTTAAAGTTCATTTTGTTGTAATTTAGGTTTAACGTACAGGGACCTTCTTAAATTGTGCAGCTTTTCATAAAAATTGTTTCAGCTGGTACATAGTTTGCATAGAAGAGTAAGAGGAAATCTACCTGTGTTTTATTCATGAATTTGGCATGAATTCCACTTACTCCCATCTTCTAGCACGTAGAGAGCCTTATAGTTCGAAGATAGGAGTAAGAGGAATTCATGCCAAATTCATGAATCAGGTAGATTTCCTCTTACTCTTCTCTGCAAACTATGTACCAGCTGAAACAAATTTTTATGAAAAGTTGCACAATTTAAGGATTAGGTCACTGTAGGATGCATTTCGATCGAAATGTTTGGGTTTTATTTTTTAGTGCATTTTGGTCACAAAGTTTCTTATAAAAATCCCGTTAGCCTCTTAGGGAGAATTCTTCCTAACTTTTTTATGGTCATAATCGAGTGGGTGCGAGGGCATTCGTTAGTAATAAGCAGGGACGTGCATAAAACTGTCGAGTGATTCATATAACTATTTTTATTTTCGTAGGTTTTCGTGACATTTTGTAAAATGGAAAATTCTCGGCTTTATTGTTCAGCTAGGTTTTCGTGACATTTGGTAAAAGCGCAAATTTATTAGTCTTGACCGAGGGGTGACGCACTTCTGCGGTTTATGGAATAAATGGAATAAATGGGAATAAATGGGAATAAATGGGAATAAATGGAATAAATGGGAATAAATATTGGAATAAATGGAATAAATTATAATTATTTCAAATTCGTCAAAACCTCAAATAGACTTGATTTTGATGGCAACGCACACAACAAACCATACTAATGTGTCAAAAAGTGAAAAAACGCACTTTTGAAAACTTACAAAAATTTTTGTTGAAAAATGGAATAAATGGAATTAATAAATTTATTCCATTTATTCCCAAAAAAATAAAATTTAATCTCAAGATGGTTTAAATGCTTTATAATTTGTGCAAACCTTTTTTTGAACTTATTTGTCTAACTTGTGATGTGTTTGGTTCAGATATTTCGCAAAAAGATCAAAAAAAATTTGGGAATAAATGGAATAAAAGAATAAATGGAATAAATGAAGTGCGCCACCCCTCGGTCTTGACCTATATTTTTTAGCGACAAAGGAGAATTCCATAGTTTTCGTGATTTGCAATAGATTTGATAATGATCTACGTTTCGTGACATATAGCCATATGGAAAATTCCCTAGGTTACAGTCCCAAATACCGTACGAAACCACCGCCTAAGTCCCGTCTAGATCCCATCTAAAATTCCAGCTGAACAAAGAAATTGAGTTGAAATATTTCGAACTGACAAGCAAAGTCAAAGTCGCACACAAAAGAAAATACTGCAGGTTTTCGTGACATTTCGTAAAAGTAAAAACTCGCGAGTTTTGTTAGCAGCCTAGTTTCTCAAATGGAAAATTCCCTAGTTTTTTATAAACCTAGTTGCTCGTTACATTTCGCAAAATATTCGTTTATCTATTGAAAAAAGCAAATATTGGTAACTGACTAATTTTTCAATTGCAGTTGCTGATTTAGTTTTGATAAGAATGATTTTTTTAGGTAAATGTTGATTAAACTTTTGGTAAAGTGTAATAAGCTTTTGATAATTCCTAATCCCAATTTCTTTCAGGTACAGTTCGTTCCTTTAACGCTTACCAAATTTAAATGTCACTAATGTCAGATTACATAGCTTCCCATATGAAGATTCATACATCAGACCCACCCACGTTGAGATATCTTTCTAGCGCATGCATCTTATGTAATGTAACATGTAACATTAATGACAGATTTAACCAACCAAAAATATCTCAATTTTGTTTAAGTGTAAAATAAAGAAACTGTACTTTCGAATATTTATTGTGCGCGTTTAAAATACAGTTCGCGTGCGAATAATTTGCTCCTACAAGGACTTTCTATTCGCACGCGCGTGCGATTAGTCTTCTCCTCCAAGGACTGGCCTTCCGCACGCGCGTGCGATTAGTCAACTCCTACAAGGACTGGCTATTCGTACGCGCGTGCGAGTAGTCTACTCCTACAAGGACTGGCTATTCGTACGCGCGTGCGAGTAGTCTACTCCTACAAGGACTGGCTATTCGCACGCGCGTGCCATTAGTCACTTTGTAAATTAATTTAATGGGTTATTAGCTAATTGTCAAGAATATAATGGCGTTGGGTTTGCATGAACTCGGTTAGATGGGTTTACATTCTAAGTGTTTATGTTCTTGTAAATGTCAATTATGTTGCTGTATTTTTCGTGCATCCTACAAGCGTCTCTTTTGTAATTGTTGGATCTCGTGCCATAGATGTTGATGTAACATGCCTCCATCATTTTTCTCTTGAAGCTGTTCTTTTCTCTGTCTAATATCTTTATGTGTTTAGGTTCCTGATTTGGCTCATGACCCTGAAATTCCAAAGTATGTTTGGTTAGCGCGGTTTTATTGCCAGGTTTGTGCCGGTTATTGAAGTCGGTCTTATGTTCCGATCCACGTTTTTTAGGAGATCTTTCTGTCTCGCCAAGATAGAAAGGTTCCGGGCAAAGCCTCGCTTTGCAGTCTATCCTGTATATAGCGTCCCTACGTTCTTTCTTCGGAATCGTGGTTTTTGTTTTTGTGAAATTGTCTTCGAGCTTTTTTATGTGTGTTGGCGCGACAGTTAGCATCGGATTCGCTCTTTTTAATTGTCTATTCAACGCTATTGACAATTAATCTAACTGTGATATAGATTTTAATATCCATTTTTGTTCAATCTATTTTTGATATTTAAAGTTTCTAAAGTTTTCTTAATTATTGAATTTTAAGGCAATGAATATGTCTGCGTACTAAGCGACGAAATATATGCCGAAGTATTTACAAACTAATTTGCTTTTTGATCTACAACCGAAAAATACGCCCAATTAATTAAAATTTTTATTGATTCGAAGTGCACATCTGTTTTTCTATGAAAGCAGACAGTTCCCGACTATCGTTACGAACTTAAATTTTAGCAGATATGGCCGATAAGCAGCCAACGTCGCTAGTGAAAACAAATTTTCATTGATATTTGATCGAAGAGAAAATTTCATTGACGAAAATATTGAAATTAGATTGGTATCGAGCAAAACTGTTGCGCCGCAGGCGAAACTTTTGAGACTTGAAAATCCTCATGACGTAGAATTTTACATTTTACTTTGAAACGTGCACAACATTTATTTTTATAATTTGGCGCTGTATATTTAACTTCAATATTTTCCCTCAAAACAAATTTTTCCAGCGCCATGTGCTCGGTACCGAATTGGACATGGGTTAATCCGCTACTGATTCATAGTAAAAAAAATTAGTTTGGTTAGGGCGGACCTTAGGACCGACATGAGTCCCACTTGAGCACTAAGCTCAGGCAAAAGTTTATTTTACAAATTGTCGGCCTAGATCTTTCAAACAAAAACGAATTTCGAAAATAGGAAAGATTTACTGGAGTAATGTTCGAAAAACATGTAGAGCGCTAGCAGAAGCTCGTTTTTAGTGCCCCAGCTATATCCTAAGGCCCAACCTCAAAAAAATTTCTTCTACAAATTGTTGGGCTTTCATAGACCTGTCGATTAAAAAAACAATTATAACAATCGGAAAAGATTTACTCGAGTTATGTACAAAAAACACGTATGGCCCTAGCATAGACTCGTTCTTAGCGCCCTAGCCAAGTGCAAGGACTCAAATCCAAAAAAGTTTCTTCCACAAATTGTCGGCCATACCCAGATCTTTAAAACAAAAAGAAATTTATGAAAATCGGAAAAGATTTACTCGAATTATGTACAAAAGACCAAAAACTACACTACTTAAACGGCCCTAGCTCGGCGGCCCTTGGGCCGACAGTGCCTAGATTCAATCCCATAAAAAATTTACTTTTCAGGGAAAAAAGTTTTTGAAAATCGGTTGAGTTTTACTCGAGTTATCGTGTTGACGAACGGACGGACATTTTTTTTATTGCTGATTCGTCATCTAAGGACCATGATCGATGCTCCTCCTACTCCCGGGTCGAAATTTGACTGGTTACAAACATCGTGGTAAACGCAATAGACTCATTTTCGAAGAATTTTGTTCTTCGG
The DNA here is from genome assembly GCA_029228625.1 of Pseudolycoriella hygida. NCBI lineage: Eukaryota > Metazoa > Arthropoda > Insecta > Diptera > Sciaridae > Pseudolycoriella > Pseudolycoriella hygida. The sequence continues at coordinate 122,123,568 of CM055403.1, forward strand.
TCTGGTCTGGATATCCGCACATTTCTCATAAATTAAGAAGCGTGCATAAAAGGGTCACAAAATTACAGAAACCTGAGAATTTCATCACACATTTCAAGTTACGGTCTAGCGCTGTTCTAATGGAATTTCACGGGATCCAATCCGGACCCCCAATAAAACAGTGTTGTTCACACTTTGAACGTTTATTAGAGAGTGACTTAATATATGGAAAGAGACTCGTATTTATACTAGAATCTATGATTACTGGACTAACTCATTTAAATGTGGACTCCTTGCACACTGGATCAGAACACGTTTCTTGAGTGTAAGTTATTATCAAATATTAATTCCAACACTCCCACTATTGATAATAACTTACGACTCCACTCAAATAGATTTCTCCCACTCAAATTTGACCTTTGAGTTGAAAATTGCACAGAGCCAACCACCGAGTGGCAATTTCACTTCCAGCCATTGACCAAACCATTGACATTGACCATCCACTGCGCCATCGAACCATGGACTTGACCATCGAACCATCGTCTTGATTATCAAACCATCGACTTGACTATCAAACCATCTACTTCACCATCGAACCATCGACTTGACTATCAAACCATCTACTTCACCATCGAACCATCGATTTGACTTGACCAACCATTGACTTCACTTGACCAATCATCGACTTTACTTGACCAAAAATTGACTTTATTTGATCAACAATCGACTTCACCTGACCATCAATTTCACTTTCCTTGACCAACCATTGACTTTGTTTAACCAACGATCGACTTTACTTGACCAACCATCGACTTTACTTGACCAACAATCAACTTTACTTGACCAACCAATGATTTTTAGACTACTGACATTTTGGCCAAATTATATTGACCATTTTCTATCAACATTGATCCACCAAACGACAACTACTCTGACTTCTCGGATTTACAACAACCATTCACTATCGTAGTGAGCCACCTTAGGCCTCGTTTGTGAGATTGTACTGCTCACCCAATATCGTAGCGGGCTACCTCAGGCCTCGTTGTGAGATTGCGCTGCTCACCCAGTTCTCGCTGTTGCCACCAATGAAAATGCATTTGTTGCGACCTTCATCATGAGCAACCACCATTGGCATTAAGCATTCATCGCCACCAATACCTCTCTACATCCGCAGAACACATGCTACAATTCAATCCTTTAGCGAGTGTTATTGACATCCCTTCCAGTGCAAACTGACGCTGCAGATTAATTGCCACAATTACAATTAATCATAGCGAGTGTTATTGACACCCCTTCTAGTCACAGACTAGCGCAATATATTAATTGCCACAGTTTCAATGTGTCTGGGCCCATAACCTATTGGAATTTCACGGACTCCAATCCGGATCCCCAATAAAACAATGTTGTTCACACATTAGAGAGTGACTTGTTCACATAACAAACCCTTGTATTTATTCCTGAACTTGATAGGTCAAAAGAGGGCACCCGTCAGTACATCCTTGTGGTTACTAAAGGGCCTTCTCTCATCCCTTACTAGATACGTTTACAGGAACCAGACTTGTGTGTGTGTCAGTCAGTCAATAGTGTAGCTAAATGCGTAACCTTCAATGAAATTTGAACTTTTTTATTTGACTCGGCCTCAAAAACGGTTTTTTGGGCACACGACGTGTTGCCAAACGAGCATCAACGAATCCTAACAACTCATGTCTCGATTGACTCAATGTGCCTAAAAATGTGACGTTATGTAGGCGTCATCTGGCTGGATTCAAGCCATGCTAATAAGCAGAATAGTCTCAGTCCACTTCGGAAGGTCTGTTATTCGAGTTACTACGGTAAAAGGCTGCCCTCAAGGAGGAGTACTGCCGCCACTACTCTGGTGTCCAGTATTTGATGAATTGATAATAGTATTGCTACAAAGTCGTATTCAAATCGAAGCTTTCTCAGATGATCTTGCAACCCTATCAAAAGGAATCTGTGTTAATGTACTCTGTGACATATTGCAGCAAACCCTAAATACCATATCAAAATGGTGTGACGACAACGAACTCAGTCTGAACCCTAACAAGACAACAATGGTACTTTTCACCAGGAAACGTAAAGTTACGGGACTGTATACTCCGACCATAAAAGGAATTCCTATAAAAGTGGCAAACTGGGCAAAGTATCTGGGCATTATACTGGACAGTAGACTTTCATGGATTCTCAACGTTGAATATCGCTTAAATAAAGCTACCATAGCCCTCTGGCAATGCCGGAGAGCTTACGAAACTTCATGGGGTCTAACGCCTAAAGTTCTCTACTGGATTTACACTACAATAATTGGACCCATCCTTTTGTATGGATCATTCCTTTGGAACCACATAGGACGACTGAAATATATTCAAAGCAAGTTGAATAAACTACAAAGACTTGCATGCTCTGCCATAACAGGTGCTTGGAAATCTACCCCTACCGCAGCTCTGGAGGTCATGTTGAACCTACCTCCACTCAAATAGAAATGGATACATTAAAAACTCTAGAAAGACTAAGCCGTAACAAAGCGATTGAACCTAGGATGACGGAACACTCTAAGGTCTGGTACAAAACATTAGAGACGCACCCCTTTCTAAGCATGCCGTCGGACAGGATAATTCTCGCCCAAAGCTTCAACAGGGGATATGATATTAGAATTCCCGATAGAGAGGAATGGCTACAGAACATTCTGCCGCCTGAGCATGGACTAGCAGCATACACAGATGGCTCTATCATAAACAATTCTGCAGGTTCGGGCATCATTTGCGACACTCTGAACATAGAACTGTCGGTACCGTTGGGGCGAAACTCATCCGTTTTTTTTTTTTTTTGGCAGAAAAGCATGCTATAACAACATGTTGTCACGAAATAACAAGTAGGAACATTACAAACGAAATTATATTAATTTGCTCGGACAGTGAAGATGTTCTAAAAGCGCTATACTCCGTAACATTTTCTTCAGCATTAACCCTGAGTTGTCACAAAACTCTAAGCGACTTGGCTACGGTTAATCGGGTTGACCTAATATGGGTACCATCGCAGTCAAACATTGAGGGAAACGATAAAGCAGACTCGTTAGCGAAATTAGCAGCACAAAGTAAACCTGTAGGACCAGAACCAATAATAGCCATCCCTATGTCGAAGTTAAAGGAATTAATAAGCACCATTAAAAAGACCAAGTTTAAACAATACTGGCAAAAGTTACCGGGTTGCAGACAGTCTAAACATTGTATAGGCATAAATGAAAATCGTTCAAAATTTCTGTTAAACATCAGTAGAACCAGGCTAAAAATCTTTATCGGCGTAATGACTGGTCACTTTAGCTTTAATAAACACCTTACGACTATCGGCAAACGATCAGACTCAAGCTGCGAACAATGCGGCGAAGAATTAGATACAGCTGAACACTTTTTATGTTTATGTTTAGCATTTAGGGAGTTATATACTCAGGTACAGCCTGATCCGGTATTTGAATCCAAAAGATATTCTGAACTACATCATGGAGTCAGGTAAATTTATGGACATATAAATATGCCTAAACCCAACCAAACTTAAAGTAAACATACTAGCACAATAGGTCCAAAAGAGGCCTCCGTGCGCGTTTAGTCACCTGCACAGGAGACTAAACAACAATCTGTAATAAAATACATAACCAAAGACCCGTACGTATCAGAATAAATGTGACAAACAGAATAGATGTGGCGAAGTGACTCGAACGTACCTAATTACACAAATAAGCAAACAATCTAACGTTTTCTGTTCTTTTATAACTGTAAGAATTTCAAAGATTCATAGAAATTACCCAAGGTAATGTCAAAGGCCCTACCGAAGTACGTCTCAGACCATTCAAATCTAGAAAAGCTTATATCCAAGGACTAAGTCATTTTTCCCTAAAACCCTGAAACACGTGTTATCTAAAATTTTATTCTCTACAACTTTGCCTTTGGAAACAACTTCCTACCTCTCATAGTTCTTGAGATTCGGGTCATCCTGCCCAATTATGGAAGTGGCCATATACCAGGATTGTGTCACATTTTCCCAAAACCCTGAAACACGTGTTCGCTTAAATTTAATTCTCTACAACTTCGCCTTTGGAACCAACTCTCTAACTCTCATAGTTCTGGAGATCTGGGTCATCCTGCCCAATTATGGAAGTGGCCATATACCAGGATTGTGTCACATTTTCCGAAAACCCTGAAACACGTGTTCGCTTAAATTTAATTCTCTACAACTTCGCCTTTGGAACCAACTTTCTAACTCTCATAGTTCTGAAGATCCGGGTCATCCTGCCCAATTATGGAAGTAGCCATATACCAGGATTGTGTCACATTTTCCCAAAACCCTGAAACACGTGTTCGCTTAAATTTAATTCTCTACAACTTTGCCTTTGGAACCAACTTTCTAACTCTCACAGTTCTGAAGATCCGGGTCATCCTGCCCAATTATGGAAGTAGCCATATACCAGGATTGACCATATTTCCCCAAAACCCTGAAACACGTGTTCGCTTAAAATTTGGTTCTCTACAACTTTGCCTTTGAAAGTAAATCTCTGTATTGCGTATTTAAGCAAATACTGAAAAAAAACTATCTCTTATCATTTTGGGCAGAGAAATTTATTTTCGCCCATTCCATGGCTCCCAGTGCCCAGACCCCTGACCCGATTCGAACAAAAAAAAATTCCCCAGTTTTTTGGCATCAAATGCTTTTATTTGACACCAAATTGAGCAATTTCCGTGCTTTACTTGCTGAGATATTTGCGAAAAAGTTTCACCGACCCTCGAAAAACCATGTTCTTGGTCACTTCCTCGACCATATCTCCGGAAATACTTCATCGATTTTGCTCATCTTCGAACTTGAATCATGGGAGGCATGTACCTTTCAGAGGAAAAAAAGTTTGGTCTGATCCGTTGAGCCGTTTGGAAAAAAAAGTGGAGACGGACGGACGGACGGACGCACAGACGGACGGACAGACGGACGGACGGAAAGACGGACGGACGGACGGACAGACGGACGGACGGACGGACAGACGGACAGACGGACGGACGGACCGACGGACGGACAGACGGACATTTTTTTTATTGCTGATTCGTCATCTCTAGACGATAATAGATGCATCCCCCCACTCCCACCTTGATCTACCCCATGTTACAATAAAATTGTTTGTAGTAAACGTATAGGACCTTTGTACGGGTCCAAAAAAGGTGCCATCATGCGTCTTAAGTTTATTGATGTTTGAAAATAACGTGGAATTCGCCATATATTCGTCGACATCGAGTGTTTAGCAAGACTAATCGTATCTTTTACACTCAACGAAAGAATAATGAAGACATTTTGCACAAAAACATTTATTAACATTAGAATGAGATCATTGCCCTGAGAAATATTTATTCATAGGATATTAAAAATATTATGAACGTCTTAATTTTAATTCAATCAATAACTCTCAGTAGTGTTTTGATAAAAATATATATATTTTTTTGTCATGAATAGGTAAATGGAAACTGTATATAAATTAAAAGAAACATGCTTTTTTTAAAGAAAATTAAGTCATAAATTAGTATAAACAAATTTCTCTAAAAATCTAAAATATTTTTATTTTTAACATTTTTTTTTCTTTTGCCCAAAAATTTGTAACATATTTCATGCGGCATCTAATCAGCATAAAGTAACACTTAACCAAAATATATACATCCATTATTAATATTCATTCATTAATTTATTATTCTGATAGAAGAAACAAAAAAAATCTTGTCAAAATGCACGCATCTAAAAACACCAGCAACTAGTCGTTTAAATCATCATCTATTCGAACCGAGAACTTTTTCTTCCAGTAGACATACGAAGGGTGTTGAATAAACTGTTAAAGTCAATATTACACGCATATTTTCTTTTGTTTATCTTGGCAATTAAATATTGACATTTTGTAAACAATAGTATATCGTTAAATGATTTTAACACGTCGAACATGAGTCTCACTTATGGAGTGAGGATTTCCCGTGCAAACATTGATACGATGTAGAACATTGTTGAAAATGCGTTAGGCATGCATGTTTAACCGATGAGGCTATGTAAAATTTACAAGATTTGAACAAATATTTAAGAAAAAAAAAGATAATCTGAGATGACGATGAAGTGGGTGGTATATTGGAGTACTTTAGAATATCATTTGTTAGCTTTTAGATGGTGTATGGTTTTTTTTAAAGATCTGTACGAAACTAATTAAGAGTATGATTTTACACTACATACCAACTACGCATGGGTAACTTCGAAAAATATCGATATGATCAATAATTCATTATAAATATCATTATTTAATATCATTATTAATAATTTCAATATTTTAGTTGCATTTACACTTTGACAGAATTTCAATTACGAACTTTGTTCTTCTGCAGAGGTGTTCGCAATGTCAAAAAAATTAATACTTTGCACTACATTGGCCGCATAATAAATAAGAACTTTTCATGCTTGCTTAGAGAACCGAAAGTATTTTCGGTTCTCTTACGAGGACTTCTTAGCAAGCATGAAAAACTCAATACATCACGCGAAAACGAGTAGGCCTTGTGATGTAAATGACTGCGCAAGGTTTTATCATCGCAAGCGAAGAAGTGCAAAGTTCTTATTTAAATCTTGGTCAATGTATCGTTAACGTCCAATTGATGGCAGCACATTCTATACACCAGACTAAGGCCTGATTTCTACTCATGAAAGCGTACAACCGTAATTATGTGTCCATTATTTTTGTATATGTACTGAATGTCGACATCAATTCCATGCCATCTAAATGTACCGCAATCAACACATAATGCATTGATTACATAGGACAATGAGAATATCTCAAACGACTAAGCAAATTGAATGATTTTTTCAGCTAACACTCACTGAATGAATTTTAGAATCTAAATTTGAATGCAATTATGATAGAAATAACATCTTGAAACCAAATCTGAAATGAAAAATTTGCCACCACTGGGACCTGAACCCAGAACCTTCACCTTGTCGGGTTGGTGCTCTACCAATTGAGCTACCGTGGACGTTGATGTTATTTCTATCATAATTACATTCAAATTTAGATTCTAAAAATCATTCAGTGACCGTTAACTGAAAAAATCATTCAATAAACGGAACAACAATTTTTTAAGTGGCGCTCTTTCTCAAAAAGTTAATTTTGTTCATTTCATGTCACATAAATCGAATCAAGTATAGGCCATTCTCAATGAAAAGTGAGAAATGTATTATCCTCGTAACGACGACAACATGAAATAAAAAGATAGTCTGCTGTCAAAATTTTCAAATAAAAATAAGTTAGTTTGCTTCAAATGTCAAGTAAATCATGGGCGCGCGGTAGCGATGCGCCTGTGACACTAGTCTACATACGAAGAAAAAGATAAAAAAAATTTTTCGCAGACTCCCTTGCGACGTACCTGCCTGGAAAATATTTTCCTCGGATTCTATGGAAAATTCCAAGGTGAAGTGTCTTTTCACTCATTAAAATCGGTTTAGTGGCTCCGGAGATATGACCTAAGCACAGGCACCGGGTCCAAATTTGTTTTTGAACATAATTCGGTACTCGATTACCTCTCGTATAGAAAAAGAATCAACGAAATCAGTAGGGATTTATCCAATTTACGTAAGCAAACACGTTGGGCCCAAGTAGAAACTTAGGATTAGGGTCCTGACTGAGTCCAAGGGTTTATTATCAAAACTTTTTCTGCTATAAAACGGGAGACAGTCCTCGACCTTTCGATCAAAATTTGAAAATCAGAAGAGATTTACTCGAGTTAAGTACAAAAATCATGTAGAGCGCTAGCAGAGACTCGTTTTTTGGTGCCCTAGCTATATCCTTGGTCCCAATGTCAAAAAAGTTTCTTCTACAAATAGTTCATAGACCTTTCGATTAAAAAAACAATTATGACAATCGGAAGAGATTTACTCGAGTTATGTACAAAAAGAACGTATGGCCCTAGCATAGACTCGTTATAAGTCTAGGACTCAAATCCAAAAAATATTCTTCCCTACATTGTCGGCCATGCCCAAATCTTTCAAACAAAGAAAAATATGAAAATCGGAAAAGATTTACTCGAGGTATGTACAAAAAACACGTATGGCCCCAGCATAGACTCGGTTTTAGTGCCCTAGCTAATTCCAAGAACTCAAATCCAAAAAATTTTCCTTCATAAATTGTCGGCCATGCCCAGATCTTTCAAACAAAAAATAGTTTATGACAATCGGAAAAGATTTACTCGAGGTATGTACAAATCCAGAATCCAGAAAATTCGATTCTTAAGTGGCGGAAACTCCATTTACAAAGAATGATCTCAACTGCACATCACTCCTCACCGCTGCGATGGTATTATCAGATTGAATGTCTTACGATTACCCGTTTGTGATAGCAGATCGAAGAGGTACCTCGGTTCTTTTGTCAAAATCGTTTTATACATCAGAACACATGATAAGTAGTCAAAGTAAGAGAATATTTCGCGCCCCAACAAGATATTCATGTTATCAGAAATGGAATCATAGCGGGACAGGCCACAAACGAGCCGAACACAGGCTTTAACGGCCTTCTCAGAGACTTTCTTGGACGTAACCTGCAAATTCCCCAGTTCCTGGCAACAATAACTGAACTGAGGCATTAGCAAAGTCCTCACTAGTAGCAATTCGTGTCCCCCTAGGTAGCTATCGATGAAAATACTCCTTTACCACCCCCGCGTACTCTATCGAAATTCCGCCTAATTGAACCTGAGGGAATTCTGATGCCCAGCTCTGGTCAGAGATTACGACGGCCTGGGCTTCGCCAACATTCAACAACAGTCTTTTAATTCTCACCCAACACGCTACAGCCTTCAGATCAGCACTAAACTTCTCCATATCTTCCCGAATACTCTCCTTGGTAACCGGGCCGTACAATTGAACATCGTCTGCGAAAAGATTAATACGAGAGGTTTCCACCACATCGCGGAGGTCATTTATGAAAACCGAGAATAACAGAGGCCCAAGAATTGACTCTTGCGGTACACGTACAGCTGTCCATGAATTGAGATTCACACCCGTTCACAATTACTTTCTGTTTCCGACCATGCAAAAAATCTTGTTGTGATCCATGGGATCAAAGGACTTTGAAAAGTCCAATAATAATAAGACGTTTGCCATGCCTTTGTCCATTTCAGACCTCATATCATTTGTCCGTGACTGTATTATGATTCAGTCGAAACTCATCATTTTCGCCATGGAAGTAATAGCCGCGGCATTCAGCAGCGGCGGCGGCTCAAAAAAAGCTTTTGATATGTTGTAGAGGAAGTTGTGGGAATCATTTTCAACCATGGAAGTAGTAGCCGATGCCTTCTACTTCCAAAAGAACTTAAAGCTTCGGAACACAAAAAATTCTTTCGAAATATCTTTGATTAAAAAAATGCGTCACAAATGCCGGAACCGAGGGGTCAACGACTCACGAAAATTGTGTGACAATATTTAAGATTTTTACGGATTTTTTGTGATTTTCAAATGATTTTTTTGGGATTTTCATTAAATTTAGCATGTTCGCTTAAATTTTACGCTAAATTTTTACAATTTTTACATTTGTAAATTAATAACAAGACTTGCGTCACACTTCAAGCGACTTTTGGCGAACTTTATATTCCAATTAACAGTTGGCTAAAATTTTTTCTGAATGTTGTATAGCTGAGGCTGGCTTAATTTTTGCATTCTACCATTTAAATTAAACGTCTCTCTTAACTTCTAATTGTTTTTTTTTTTTTGTCTAATCCGAACAATAAATGTTCCACCCCAGTGAACAATTAACATTCGAATGTAATCACATTAGAACATTGGCAATCCAATAACACTTTTTTGGCTCTCTGACTAACCGCAATCGTACCCCTATAATTTTAAAACTAATAGCTTTGCATTTATTCGTTGAAAAGGTCTCCCACATGTTCAAAATAACAACATAATGCAAAAATATACTCGTAGAAAATGTGTAATTGCTAAATAAAGTGACAGATAGACAAGTACCGAACACGCAAATCTTTTTAGATGGGTTGTTATATCAAAAATATGAGTAGAGTACATATTGATGGCAAAGTAGAGGGATTTTATTATTTTGTTGGTTTGTTATGCATCATTGTAAGATACGCATTTTAACCCTTCCATTATATTGGATCGCATACGTTTTTAATTCCATAATCATATAAAATTTGAGTCAAGGGAACAAATGACGGTTTTTATTTGTCGTTTAACTTATACGAAAGTGATGATTAAATTAAATTTGTCAATGTTTACATTATGATTGAACTTGATTATTGTATTTGATTTGTCTCAATTATAAGTTTAGGAGAGCGCATCGATTGGCTAATGGTTTGCATTGATTGAAAAGACCCGTAGAAAGCTTTTTAGAGAATTTGATTTCGTCGTAGCAAAAATATCGCCTCTCTGGTTTTTGTTACTCTTAGTGACTGTTTGACCGAATCAGTTATGAAAGCGACTTTGTTTTAGGTACTGACAAACTTTTATATCGAAATTTTAATATTGTCTACAGGGAGGCCGAGTAGGCGGTGAAATCGGACAGTCGAAAAACAATTTTGCTCCGCGAAAATTTTCTATAAATTTAAATAGAAATACAGTTGAATATATCCAAATCGTAAGTTTTTCGATTAGATTGCCTTAACATCTCGTACATGTAAAATAGGCCCATCGCAGCCTTATTTAATTTAATTTGTTTAGAAATTAGCGATGCTGTTATATGGCTGGGGAATTCCGAACTCATTCAAAGGAAGATCAACTATCTTGTTCAAAATTCTATACCGGAGCCTATTATTTAGGATTTTTTTATACTTTTTTTGGAAATTTTGGGAGATTTTGATTTCAGTCCCTCACAACGCTCATAACCGATTGAAAACAACGCCAATGTGTTACATTATTCGATACGAGAAACATTTGTTCTACCCCTTTCTTGTTGGGCGCTAGGAGGGCTTTTACGAGGGTAGCCCTAGTGCATATCTCAATCTCTTCGCAGAAAATACAAATTAGTTCCAAATAAAGATTGAAATTTAAAAATAAAAATTTTGCTGAGCAGACAACCCAAAATTTCGAATTTTCAACATGTCTGGAAAGAGATGCCCTTCAACATAAAGTTTACTATTAAATTATTAGTGAATTTTGGGAATTTGTTCCCAAATAATAGATCCTGTTCTATACTCCAACCTAGTACTCAAATTCGTTGTTCAATGTTTGAATTGGAGACATCTTTTGGTGTGAAAGAAGAATGATAGTGCATGTGACGTCATAGTATTCGATTGAATGTGGAATATCAATTAATTTTGTGTGAGCGACCGTTGGAGGTCCACTCTAATGTGACTGTTGAAGGTCCCCATACCATACCCTCCCCATTGTGTCGTGTTTGGCCCTCTGCTAATGCTCCTTGAATGAATGAGTACGTCTGATGAAACACTACCTGAACGGTTATGAAGGATGATAGGACGATGCGCGCGAGGCGATTGGATGTTTATGTACCAGGATTGTAGGCATGAATATTCTCCTGCACATCTCGGGCGTCTCGGGTCACTTGTTCTACGCAACACAGGGCAATGTGTGAGTATAAGTGTAACATAGAATTGTAAAGGACATATCAATGGATGATGTAAGTTTACAGTTTGATAAAACGTATACATGAAGTACCTTTCTAGTCGCGTAAGTGTCTTCAGTGTTAAAAACTTCAAACTCAAAACTCTAGTGGTTCAATGTTCAGTGTTTGGAACATTTTAGTCCGTATGATCAGGCAACCCACTTGTCCGAAATGTCCGAATTTTTCTCGAAAAATTTAGAGAAATAGAATATTTCTCCCAAAAGTAAAAATAAATTCGTCTGCGGCGCATATCATGTTTTCACACTCCCTTTTTCGATTAGCCGTAAATATTCATCAACAATTATTAGCGACGAAGGACAAACACTATAAAAAATTCGCTCGCTTCGCTCGCAAATTTCATATTACACAATGTTCATTAAATTTTAAAGTTCTTAGCATGTTTAAAAGTTCGATAACAAAATGGAAAATCTCATAGGGGTTCATTTTTCAGATTCTCTTACTTTCATCGTTTTTCGACTGACCGAACGTAGACGTTTTCGCTAGCCAATGTATTCGATACCTGATATTATTTTAAGCAAAATTGGGCTAGATCCGTCAACCCTTTTTTCCTGAATTCATCATGGACGCGTGGTAGCGATGCGCCCATGACGCAAGTTCCCATACGAACAAAAAATTCGGAATTTTTTTTTCGTAGACTTCGGAACCATATATACAGCTAAGTTTTGACTCCCCCCCCCCCCTTGCGACGTACTCCCCGGAAAACATTTTTCCTGGATTCTACGGAAAATTCTAAGGCGAAGTGTCTTTTCACTCATTAAAATCGGTTTGGTGGATCCGAAGATACGACCTTTAGAAAATGATCATTTCCTATACAAAAAGCGCTGTTTCATAGAAGCCAAAGCTAATGCAAACCTCCTACGTTAGTTAGTTAGTGGGTTAGTTAGTTACTTAGTTAGTTAGTTACTTAGTTAGTTAGTTAGTTAGTAAGTGGGTTAGTTCCATGGCCATTTGTACGAAAAACCACTTTTTTGGCTCGTGCTCGAAAACGGCTCGATAACTTTTCTTGAAATTTTGCAGGGACCTTCGGGTGGGCATTCTAAGTCATATTATATGATTTTAAAAAAGGGGGGTACCGGCCTCGTTTGGGCGCCAGGGCTCTTAGAAGGCGCCATATAAAGCCCATATGTATATGTTCGTGTGTGAGTGTGTATGATAGCACATTTTGTATGAGGCAATGGTTGTGTGTTCGAGATAGAGGTTTGGTGTCAAATGGAAAGTTGTTGGGTTGGGTGTGTAATGTATCAGGGTGACCGCCAAAATGGCGGAAAATAGGCGGGGACTCAAAAAAAAACTTTTGATATGTTGTAGAGGAAGTTGAGGGGATTATTTTCGCCAATGGGAGTAATAGCCGCCGCGCTTCGGTTTGGCGGCGGCGGCGGCTCAAAAAAAAAGTTTTGATATGTTGTAGAGGAAGTTGAGGGTATCATTTTCGCCCATGGAAGTAGCAGCCGCCGCGCTTCGCTTTGGCGCCGGCGGCTGCTAAAAAAACTTTTGATATGTTGTAGAGGAGGTTGAGGGGATCATTTTCGCCAATGTAAGTACTAGCCGCAGCGGCGGCTCAAAATAATGCAAAACATTAAAATCACAACGAAAACTCTTTTTGAAAGGGAAATGTGACCCAAGTCCTCGTCCCTTCTTCCAAAACAACTGATATCACAACAAAAACCCTTTTTAAAAGGGAAACGTGACGCAAGTCCTCGCCCCTTCTTCCAAAACAACTGGTATCAATTTTTGTGACGCTTGCAGCTTCGGAACGCAAAAAAACTTTTTTGAAATATTTTCATTTTTGATTAAAAAAATGCGTCACAAATGCCGGACCCGCCAATGTAATAATTTTTCTACGCTTTCAGCTTTCATACGCAGTAATTTCATTTCCTGTACAAAAATACGCCATACATCCCATAAAGTCAAATTTTTGCATTGTGAAAGCTGAAAGAACAGAAAAACTATAACACTGGGGGGTCCAGCATTTGTGACGCATTTCTTTAACCAAAAGTGAAAATATTTCAAAAGAATTTTTTTGCCTTCCGAAGCTGCAAGCGTCACAAAAATTGATATCAGTTGTTTTGGAAGAAGGGACTAGGACTTGCGTCACGTTTCCCTTTTAAAAAGGGTTTTTGTTGTGATTTTTACTTTCCGTGAAAAAGATTATAATCCCAATCCTTTTCCACGGAAAGTAAAAAATGAATTCCAGATAAATGTTGACGTTTTTAATATATAATTACAAAACCCATAATATCAGGAATCAAAACTGGAAAAAGACAGAAACTTGTTCATTCGCTCAATTTTTATTTTAAGGGTTTCAAAGAAAAGAATATTTTTTGTCAAAGAAAAGTTAGAATCTAACTGCAAATGTGCTCTTTCACCGAAATAGGTAACGGGGAAGTTCCCGCCAGCGCGATTCACAATATAACACGTTCCTTATACGAAATGACGCTGGCGCGGAGCTCTACATCTAATACGCGCTGAAACATGAAGTATTTTTGGACCCGTACGAAGTACAAAGGTACAAACAATTTTATTGTAACATGGGGTAGGTCGAGGTGGGAGTTGAGGGGATGCATCTATTATCGTCTAAATATGACGAATCAGCAATAAAAAAATGTCCGTCCGTCTGTCCGTCTCCACTTTTTTTTCCAAACGGCTCAACCGATCAGCTTAAACTTTTTTTTCCCTGAAAGGTACATGCCTCCCATGATTCAAGTTCGAAGATGAGCATAATCGATCAAGTGGTTCCGGAGACATGGTCGAGGAAGTGACAAAAAACATGGTTTTTCGAGGGTCGGTGAAGCTTTTTTGCAAATATCTCAGCAAGTATAGCACGGAAATTCCTCATTTTGAAGTCAAACGAAAGCATTTGATGTCACAGAACTGGGAAAAAATTTTTGTGGGAATCGGTACGGGGGTGTGGGCACTGGGATCAATCGAATGGACAAAATTGAGATTCTTGGCCATACACGAAAACAGTTTTTCGTCTATATTTCCTTAACTATGCAATATGGAGATTTACTGTCAAAGGCAAAATTGTAGAGAATTAAATTTTAGCGAACACGTGTTTCAGGGTTTTGGGGAAATATGGCCCAATCCTGGTATATGGCCACTTCCATAATGGGGCAGGATGACCCAGATCTCCAGAACTATGAGAGTTTGAAAGTTGGTTCCAAAAGCGAAGTTGTAGAAAATTAAATTTGAGCGAACACGTGTTTCAGGGTTATGAGGAAATATGGTCCAATACTGATATATGGCCACTTCCATAATTGGGCAGGATGACCCAGATCTCCAGAACTATGAGAGTTAGAAAGTTGGTTCCAAAGGCGAAGTTATAGAGAATTAAATTTAAACGAACACGTTTTTCTGGGCTTTAGGGAAAAACGACTTAGTCCTTGGATTTAAGCTTTTCTAGATTTGAATGGTCTGAGACGTACTTCGGTAGGGCCTTTGACATTACCTTGGGTAATTTCTATGGATCTGTGAAATTCTTACAGTTATAAAAAAACAGAAAACGTTGGATTGTTTGCTTATTTGTATACTTAGATACGTTCGAGTCTCTTTGCCACATATATTCTGTTTGCCACATCTATTCTGATACGTACGGGTCTTTGGTTATGTTTTAAATTTGATGATTACACCAACAATCACCAACATTAATTTTAAAACCACAACACAATAACAAAACTAATGTCTTGTCACCAGGGGTATGACACTTCCATATCAGACTTATTGAAACCATGACCTCAAATTTCGCAACCCGTTTGACATTTGTTTGTTTGCAGTGAAGTTAGTGACGTTTGTCAATCAAATTTTGAAAAGCGCCATTCTGTCAATTTTGTTTGAAACATGACAGACGTGAAGTTGGCCCCATTTGCATAAATCAAAATATAAAACTTATAATTTTTTCAAACGTCAACCCGGCGGCGCTGATCGCACGACAATTTTTTTTTGTATGGAGTGTCATAGGGGTTTGTCACCGAACCTCAACTAGTGACATCTGTGTTTTTTTAGTAGCTGAATTAACGTCTCAACATAGAAAAACTCGCTTTTCTAAAGTGGTGTCATCCATGCTTTCATAGCTGAATACGGACAAACATAAAACATTAAAATAATGTAAATTTTGTGTACGTTTCACGGAAAAATGATGGAAACTTCATGCATAATTATGTAAAATTTACGTAGATCATGTAAAAAATCATCACATGAGCATGATTTATAATTCACTATTTTTCCATCATTTGTACATCATTTCAACATGATTTACATAAATTTTACGTTATTTATCCTTAAATTTTTCATTAATGTAAAAGTGATGTTAAATTTATGTAAATAATGAAAAATGATGTAAATCATGTTAAAATGATGTAAATACTTTTTTTGTTTGGAATTACATACATCTTTTGTACATCTTTTTTTCATGATCTACATAAATTTTACATAACTATACATGAATGTTCCATCATTTTTTCATGAAACATATACAAAATTTACATTATTATTACATCAAAAATATAATTTTGTCGAATGTAATTTAGAAATTTACTTCTCCGACACTAAAAACGAGGATTTGCTCACTTCATTTGCCATGTAGACGCGATTCCCAGCACAAAACATAAAATCTCTGGCGCAGACCAAACGAATATTGCACGGGATTATTTGCTCAAATAACACAGTCACACGCATAATTACGAAGTACTGGTCTTATGCGTTTACCACGGCGTTTGTAACACGTCAAATTTCGACACGGGAGTTGGTGAGTTTTTCGTTTTGGGGTATAAATAGGAGAAATATGCAACAAAAAACGTTGTTCATCTGTCCGTCCGTCCGTCTGTCGCCAAGTTACCTCGAGTAAGGCTTGACCGATTTTCAAAATCATTTTTTTCTTAAGGTAATCGAAAAAGTGAGGTCGAGTTCTGAGGTGGGCAAAATCGGTCAAAAACCTTCGAAGTTACGGTCGAAAACGCGGTTTTTTGAAGGTCGGTGAAACTTTTTCGCTTATATCTCCGCGAGTTTCTCACAGAAATTGCTTTTCAAGGTTTTAAATGAAAGGTATGGACCTCGGGAAATCACTAAATGAAAGTGAAAATCGGTTGAGTGGTTCCGCATGTATGGCTCTAACTCGCATTACGCGACCCTACAAGATAACTGGTGCTTATTCATGAATATTTCTTTAATGATGAGGTTTTAATATGTTGTGTTGTAGAGAAAATTGAGTGAAACATTTTTGTCCATGAAGGTTTGGGTCCGAGGTCTCTCCTTAAGGCCCTAGGTGGGTACTAGTTCGGTACTAAGGTCTGCCCTAGCCCAAAAAACTATTTTTTGCTATGTTGTAGAGAAAATTTAGTGCAACATTTTTGTCCATGGAAATATGGGACCGGGGCCTCTCCTTAAGGCCCTAGGTCGGTTCTTAAGGTCGGCCCTAGCATGTTGTAGAGAAAATTGAATGGAACATTTTTGTCCATGGAAATCTGGGTCCGAGGATTCAGGGAGGCGCAAAACGAATTTTCTACAATGTTTTTTCGTACGGGTTTTACAATATTGCCATTTCGGCAATTTCCAATCGAGATGAATATGCATAATCAGTAATTTAATACAACGGGAAGCCTTGAACGGGATTCATACGGGTCGGCGAAGCTTATGTTTACTCACCTCTTTACAAAACCGAATGAGTTTTGCTCACTAATTTAGCCCAGTGCAGAGCGAATTTGTGAAATTAAAAATTGCTTAGGGGCCATGACCGAATATAGAGAATATAGAGCGATTTTTAAGGTTCCAGGAATGATGAAGAAGAACTTAATGGGTTCATTTTCGAAATTTTCGCCTGCGATGCTACAAGCATTTGGTTACTTTATCAACGATCTTTCATGCAAAGAACCCCTTGGCTAAAAAATTACACCTGCGCCAATAACCTACTTGATCAAATATTAAAAAGTAAGCCCGACTGAATTTTTCCAACAACACGACGATGTTAATATGTGAGCGAACGAGACAGAAAATATTTCAATTTGACTTTATTCCTCTGCGTTTGATGTTACAATGTTACACTTAAAGGTTGAATGAAATCTGGTCACCTTAAATTGAAATTATCGTTTTTCTTCTTGCGACTTTGGACGAAGTAATTTCAAAAACTGATCGTGCAAATAATTTTTTGACTTCCATTCTATTGAAATTGAGGTTCCAAGATTATATTTCTGTTTATGGGAGCTTTCTTACATCGTCAATTCTGGAGTTGCAGCCATATGAACGTGACCAGATTTCATCGTGTTCAACCTTTATATAAAAAAATCGCTCGCTACGCTCGTATAATTTTAATCACATACTGAGCGGTTAAGCTATCTGTCGTCTCCTTTGCACTGACACCATAATCCGCTACTAAACTAGGAAAGTACGTCCAGGTAACACTGTCTTCGAAATCGGGAAATTTGATTACCAAAATCGGGACATTTTACTTTCAAAAATGGGAAATTAGCCCGATCTTAGCGGATACCAGGAAAAATCGGGAAATCGAACCGGAAAAAACATATAACTTCCACACGCGGTGATAGTTGAGCGAATAATCGCGTGCAATCTGTTTGACCTTACCTCACAACAAATTGAAGATAAGCATCTTATTCAGCATGACCTTTTTTATCGACACCGCGCCATGTAAATAATCTACAGTACAGGCGATAAAAAAGGACACTTTTTAAATGACATCAACTGTAAAAAAATGTAATTAAGGAAAGTAAATCCTGTGCGACTGGGATAAAGCGTTTTGTGATTTCTTTTCAATACTTTCTAGAAATGGTATTGATTCAGCTTAATAGAATACGAAAATAACATCAATTCATGTGGAAATAAATGTATGAGGTCAAACATATATTTTGATTATACGCTGAGATTACAATCATAATTATCAAACAGTCGTAAACACCGAAGCCATTAAGTCATTATTCAATTAGACAATTTATAATTTCGTCGTAAATTGAACGTTAAATGCGTTTCTTATGTTCTGATCTACTAAATGAATTAATAAGATTTTTAACTCGTATGTAACGTCGAATGGAAGTAACTAGTTTTGAAAATATGGGAAATATCGATTTTCGAACACAATGTCACAGATTCTTATATCGGCTTAAATACGAAATGTACGTTTTTAAATGAAAATTTTCGTTAATAACAACCGGTGTACAGGTAAAAAAAGGAACACCATTTGTAAGAAGAACACACACACTCATGACGTATATAGGTACCTTTTCTTACTTTGAATCATTAATCTTCAATTCAGTTCTGATTGAGTTTGAACATCCACAACTCAACAAAAAATCTAGCATTATACCTAAATCAAATATTCAGTGAAATATTGCTTTCTGGTCAACCTAATCCACACCTGTTCTGTTTTAGTGAAGTCTTAAGATAAGAATTATATGCTACGAAATGAACGCCAAAAAGTCTAGCGATGCTTGATGAATGTATAAGTTTATTGACCATTCTTGAATAATGGATTCGTGTGTTCTGTAGAAGATATTGACTTGTTAAACAGAACTTTAATTTAACGCAATAATGAGATTAAGTGTGTGATGACTAAATATCGATCGTTGAAATTATCTCCACACTTTATTTGTTATTGAAACTCTCTACACGGGACACAATGTACATACTTAAAACGTTTAAAATCTTCGCCAACAAAATATTTAACATTCATAAACTACGTATCTTTATGCTGGAAATTGAAACATTGTAACCAAATAATCAGCAAATAATATTTTTTTAGGTTTCAGTTCACGCTTAGTGCCCGTATCTCCCTGTAAATCTGTATTAATTTCATTACAACTCATTATGATGTCAGTTTGAGTTCTTTAGATTTACGTAGGTAGGTAGATTTAGTATTACATGAAATATGCACATCAGCGGATATCAGTTACGATTACCGACCGATTAATGTTATAATGTTTTGTAAGCGAGTGATCGTTTTGAAAACGACAGGTTACGATTGTATGCGTTCCTAATGCTATTGTAATGATTCTTCTCAAATTATGCGACAGTGCAGATTGAAAACAAGGCTACCCGGATGGTGAAATTATTCTGTTGGAATGAAAACTCTGTCTATTCCAAATGTCAAAATGAAGTTTTGAACGTCAAATATATTTCTTTTGTCTTTAATGTTCTTTATCAAATAATTAACATTAATACTAACTAGTAAATACCCCCGCCCCTAAGGGCTACGCGGACATTAAGCATTCTTGTCCGCTAGGTCGGAGATTTGCGACTTTAATACTAAAATGTATGCAAGGGTGTGGAATTTTCTTCGTACTACCGTTTCCCTGTACTAACGTTACCACCGTGCTACTTTTTCTTCGTACAACCGTTTCTCCCGTCCTACAATTTCCCCGTACTACCATTTCACCGTTCTACCATTTCCCCGTACTAACATTTCCCCCGTGCTACCATTTCCCCGTACAAATGTTATCATCGTGCTACTCTTTCCCCGTACAACTGTTTCTCCCGTCCTACAATTTCCTCCTCACTGCTGTTTTCTCCGTACTACCATTTCACCGTTCTACCATTTCCCCCGCACAACCGTTTCCCCGGCACTACTGTTTTCCCCGTACAACCGTTTCCCGTACTACTGCTTCGCGTACAACCGTTTCTCCCGTAATACCATTTTCTCCTCACTACTGTTTTCCCCGTACAACCATTTCTCCATACAACCGGTTACCCCCGTACTGCTTATTCCCCCAAACTGCCCCACCAATACTGGTGACTTCTACTCACAAAACCACTTCACGCCTATTGCATTTGAATCATTGGGGTCAGTCGGACCAGAAACCGAATTATTCCTATCAAAATTGGGCAAACTAATGAAACGCAAGACTGGCGAACCGCGAAGCTTGGATTTCTTGCTCCAACGTATTTCCATTGCCATCCAGAGGGGCAACGCAATAAGCATCCGCAATACTTTTAGTGATAGTAGCGATAAAAACTTTTTCTTGTGATACCTGCCACCATGTTGTGATATTTATACAAATTTCTTCTTCCCTTTTTATATATGTTTTAATTTTGCTTTTTTGTTAGTTAGTTAGTTGAAAAGATCTTGGGTTTACAGGCGCTTAATTCCCCCTTTCCCCAAGCTAATTTTGATAATAAATATACATCAATTCAAATAAAAAAAAAGAAAAGCAAATCTCTGAGACTTTGCCAAAGAAACCTTTCGCCCAACTCCCATACATTCGAAAATAATTTTAAAAACATAAAAATTGACCCAATGTCCAGCTGCCCGACATTTTCACCAATACTGGTGACTTCTACTAACAAAACTCTAAGACTTTGCCGAAGAAACCAAAGATTTAACATCAACCAAAAAAATGTACAAAGAAAATCAATGCATCATTTCGTTCCATACAAATAATTCCTTACAAAGAAAATATTTGAATACGCCACATAACTTCATTTCATACAAATAAAAAAAAATATTTGAATACGCCACTTAATACAAACAAACATAAAATTAATTATAGTAGATTATGCACCGCTGTCCAGGATGGTTTATTTTGACGATTTAGAGGTTATTTACCGAAGGTAGCTTAATTCATTAAAAAATTCGACTTTTCTGTTACTAAAATGGAGTGGTTAGAAAAATGCCCTAATTCTAAGATGAATAGAAACTTTTGTGATTGTGTCTTTGAGCGCATCCATCACCTTTCATTTTTTCTCGTTTCTCACATTTCTCTTACCTTGTCAATTCCTTTGCGTTCATCTTATCTTAGTAAATGCAATTTTTTCGTAAATGAATGTTCATCTGATTAATTGAATAAAAAAACGAAAGTGGCCCAACCATGAATGGAACCCACGATCGGTACAAAAACATTAGTCTACGCTCTAACCAGCTAAGCCACCGTGGCTTCGACAAAGAGTCAACTATAATCCATCTTAAGAAAATAATCGTCTCCTCGATCGTCACACATGCTTATGTAGTCAAAATTATGCATGTGTCATCCTTTTTAATTTATACAAACACAAGGAATTCCGATGCGGTAGTATGACTTCGAGTTTATATACAGAAACGTTGAATGTATTCAATATTCCCTCCTGAAAGATAAAATATTGTACTGCTATGTGAGAAAAATCTCGAATCACTTGTTATGTATATATTGTATTCACTCGTTCGCTTCGCTGCGCTCCACTCCGCTCACTCTTTATATACAATATATACATAACAAGTAATTCTCAATTTTGTCTCACATATCATTAATATACTATATTATAACACACAACAGAATACGTATGTAAACACGCCCCTCTTAAATACATTGAGAATATTACTGAATGAAGCCACGTGCATAAAATAGTTCTTTCGTTTATTCCATTCCACATTTACACACACACACACACATAAACATTTATATTCTCCCTGAAATTACTTGAATAAATTTCTCATATGAAAATAGTAACGAAGTATAAATTTTTCTAAATTTATAAAAGCATTGTATAAATGTTATACGTCACAGAACATACTCAGTTTCAAATGTATGAATACCTCTGTTCAATACGCTTGAAAGTATCACCGGGTGGTGATACCGTTCTTACGAGGGAGAGTGCTCCCATAATAAGAACGTTTCATTAGGTTTCGACCTTCTAACAAAGAAGGTCTCTCGTTCTCTATCTCTAGGTTCCCCTTGTTGATTTCTCTTGTCATTCGAAGTTAGGCTTGCATTCCTTTTTTGTGTTAAAAAAGGCAATGCAAAACAGTTTATTTCCTCGGAACTCTTCAAGCAGGTCGGACGTAGAAGATTCACATGGAAATCTTCTTTTGCATTGCCTTTTTTTGAATCATACAAGGCAACGCAAAAGAATCTACTATTGCATTGCCTTTTCTTTGGCTTTCGGCTTATAAAACGCAATGCAAAGCGACACTTTGCTTCAGTTCCTTGGAACTCTTCAAGCAGGTCGTATGTATGTTGGTTCACGCTGGAAATTTGTGACCGACAATTTACAGACAGACAGACAGACAAAGTTTTGACTTTTATAATTAGTAATGCCGAACCCTCTTGATTTGACGTGGTGCTCTAGATTTGGATTTGTCTAATGAAACGCTGGGCTTCATTACCCTCTGTGTAAAGAAGTACACAAACTTGCAATCAAGTGCTGATCGTTGCTGATATACACATGGTCTTAAGACAAGGTGTACTGATGAGTCGTAAACGACGAAATCAGCACTTTTAGTTTTTCAGTTTTTCAATTTTTGTTAAACAATTGGAGGTAGGATGAAGAATTGTGAGTGGCTTTTAAATGTTGATTTAAGCGGGTGGACTTTAATCTGCCGAAGGTACAGCAGCCATAGTAAAATATTACTTCTATGGGTGCAATTGTACCAAAACGAGAATTTTCTCATTTTTTACCTCGAAGTTAAAGAGTTACAAAAGAAAACCAAAGAAGCACTTATTCGCTATTTTCGGTCAAGATATATGCGGGATTTGATAGACTTCGAAAGAACTAAGGCAAAATTTAAATATAAAATCAGGGAAGAACAGCTTGGAGGATAACAGGTCGGAGGATAACAGGAACAGGTCGGAGAGGATAAAAAATATATATCAAAACATTAGGGCTTTAGCACATAGTGGAAATTTAAATTTACCAAATTACATGTACAATGATCCAAAAATGGCTGAAATATTTTTGAATAATATGGTTAATGGGAATCACGGAGAAGACGGGGGTCTCACCAACAGGGGGAATTTGACGTCGAACTACCATTTGATACGGAAGAATTTGAGGAAGTCTTGAACGGTAAAAAATCTACAGCCCCGGGGATAGACATATGATATATTGAAAAATCTGACTCCTAAGTTGAAGGACAAGTTACTAGAAGTGATCAACAGAATGTGGCCAACACAAGACATACCTAAGGTGCTTAGGGAAATACTCATTGTTTTGATTCCGAAGCAAGGGCGGGACCATTCAAAACTGAATAGCCACCGACCCATCTCATTACCTTCCGTATACCTTAAGTTGACCAATTCTTTGGTTAAAAACAAGCTGGTAAAATGGTTAGAAGGGGGGGGGGAGATCCTTCTCCGGGAGAGTAATGGATTCTTGAAAAAGAGATCAGCCATAGATCGCATTAACCACTTCCTTACAATCATCCATGAGATGAAGGAAGGAGGTATGGCAGTATTTTTGGACTTGGAGGACGCGTTTAACAAAGTTAATTTAGTTAAACTGAAAAATATACATATATAGAACTTGGAAAAAATAACTTCCAAAGAAAAATTTGGAAAACTCAGATTTTCGTCTAACAACAACAAAAAGCTTACACTTAACCTCAATTTTTTCGGTTTTTGGCCAATTACTCAAAATGCTATGGGGTGATCGATGGGGACTTTTGGGATATTGTGTAGGTACCTTAGGTCTACCAAACTACGAAGAGTCCTGCTTGTTACTAATTTTTGCAAGATCAAAATCTAATATGACTATACTAAAAATTATCGCGAATACTTTTCTCGTTATTTTATTAGCAGGGTTATAGTCGCTAACATTTTTCTTAAGCGACGCTAACGCTAACGCTAAAATGAAAAAATACTAGCGTCGCTAACTAAATTCGCTAAGGCCCTGAAAATTAGCGCGCTAGTAGCGGTCGTTAATAACGGCCGCTACACTCACGGAAATATATTTTTGCATTAATAGAATTTTGTACTTCTGCGCAGCTTTTAAACACTGCAAAAACCTGCGCAGAAGTACAAAATTCTATTTGATGCAAAATATATATTTCCGTAAGTGTAATGTTCGCTAAACAATATTTGAATGAAAAGCTGTGTGTCGAAAAATTGCTCTTTAATTTTTGATAAGTTTCGGAGAAATTTTTTTTAACATTATCGTAGCCCTAAATAGTGTTTATTTATTAATTAATTTTTTTGGCGAATTTTCGAAAATTTCAAAGTACGATTGATCACATTTAAAATGTTACACATTCACGTTTTTCTTCTTGTAGTCGTTTAAACTGTTTTGTGATTGTTTATTGAATGAAAAAACAGCTGAAACGACCACAACATTGCCCCATGTGTTGGCATGGCATACTGAAGCGGTTGAGTTTTCCCTTCCCAAAAGTGTCTTGAAAAAGAGTTACTTCGCGATGATTCAACATAGGACGTGTTTGTCTGAAACCTGCCGACTCTTACAATTTTGATTGGTGTTATCTAGAAAAATCTGATGTGACTAGCGATTTTAATAAACTACACTTAACTGAACTAAAACAATCTAAACACCAAAGTGTAACATTTTAAATGATATCCACTGTAAAACAAAAGAATATCATTCTTTTTGGCCAAATAAAACTGAATAAAAATGAATTACAAAATGATATTAGCGAGTAGCGAAAAAACTATTCGCCAATTGAATTTAGCGAGCGTTAGTCGCTAATAGCGAGGTGTTTTGCATTTTAGCTCACTAATAGCGACGTCGTTCCTCCGTGGTAAATATAAAAATTGTGACATTCAATTTATTTCCATTTGCGGTTTGGTTGCACTTTGAAATGTAAAGGTCGTTTTCACCACTTGCTCATATTTGCAAAAAGTTGGATCGATTTCAGCTTTTTGCCAATATCAGCAATACCATGACAGAAACTGAAAAGTCGTATGGAAATTAAAAATATGCTCATGTCGTGTAGACAGCACTCATATGGTGTGGCATTAGCATAACGGCCCAAACTTTTTGGTCATGTTCTCTAACTGCTCAGTTAGCAATTGGAATAGACCGAATTTTGATATAAAAACTTTTGGTATCGCTGAGAAAGAACACAAAGCTTGGTAAATCCATTTCTAAAGTAATTTTTCTAGAAAGCAGCTCTTTTGACAGTTTTTGACATCTGACGACATTTTTCTGAGGTAAAGAAGTGTGGCGTAATGTGAAAACGTGATTAGCTACATGTCTGCGTGAACCATTATTGGACCCGTACGAAGTACAAAGGTCCTATACGTTTACTACAAACAATTTAATTGTGACATCGAGGTAGATCGAGGTGAGAGTTGGGGGGATGCATCTATTATCGTCTAGAGATGACGAATCATCAATAAAAAAAATGTCCGTCTGTATGTCAGTCCGTCTCCAATTTTTTTTTCAAACGGCTCAACCGATCAGCTCAGCTACGACTGGAGCACCACCTGTTGGAAAATATCATCACCATCAAACTTTATAGAACGTTAGTACCTAAAGGCATGAAGTCCTTATGCCGCAACTCCAGGATGGTGAACTATCGTCCGTCAAGGAGATGGTTTGTTCGCCCAATCTAAATCTGATTTAATTGAATCTATAAACCTTCTCTTTGGCCTAACTCCCGGAACCTGTGCACCCAAGATTCTTTTCGGTAGCCTATTATTATCCATTCTTTGAACGTGCCCGCACCAGCGCAGACGTCTAGCCCTTGCTCACTCTTCCACTGACGAAACCCCTAAATTTTGCCTAATGTCACCGTTCCTAATATGATTATTCCACTGCTCTCTGCGATTAAGTTTTTCTATACTACTAAGAACCTGCAGTCCACCCAACTCTCACTACCATACAGAATCGTCGGCCTGAAAATTGACCTGTAGATAGCTGACTTTGTTCCGCTATTGACTGCATTTCCCATTTTCCTCCTTTCCCCAAACTCCCTAACTAACTTGCCATCCTCTGAAAAAATTGTTCTTAAGTAACGCTTTTGGATTACGCATGAACTTCATTGGACCCGTACGAAGTACAAAGGACCTATACGTTTATTACAAACAATTTTATTGTAACATGGGGTCCTTTGGGGTTTTGTCCTGATAAACATGGGGTAGATCGAGGTGGGAGTTGGGGGGATGCATCTATTATCGTCTAGAGATGACGAATCAGCAATAAAAAAAAATGTCCGTCTGTCCGCCCGTCTCCACTTTTTTTCCAAACCGATCATCCTAAGCTTTTTTCCCCTCTGAAAGGTACATGCCACCCATGATTCAAGTTCGAAGATGAGCAAAATCGGCCAAGTAGTTCCGGAGATATGGTCGAATTAGTGCAGGTCGGACATAAAATTTTCGAGGGTCGATGAAACTTTTTCGCAAATATCTCAGCAGGTATAGCACGAAAATTCCTCATTTTAGTGTCAAATGAAAGCATTTCATGTTACAAAACTGTGAAAAAATTGTTGTGGGAATCGGGTCAGGGGTCTGGGCACTGGGACCAATGGAATGGACGAAATTGAGATTCTTAGCCATATACGAAAACAGTTTTTCGTCTATATTTCCTTAACTATGCAATGTGGAGATTTACTGTTAAAGGCAAAGTTGTATAGAATTAAATTTAAGCGAACACGTGTTTCAGGGTTTTAAGGAAATATGGCCCAATCGTGGTATATGGCCACTTCCATAATTGGGCAGGATGACCCGAATCTCCAGAACTGTGAGAGTTGTGAAGTTGGTCCCTAAAACGAAGTTGTAGAGAATAAAATTTTAGAGAATCTGTGTTTCAGGGTTTTGGGTAAAAATGCCACAATCCTGGGATATGACCACTTCTAGAATTAGGAGGGATATCTCTAGAACTATAACAGGTAGAAAGTTGCTTCCAAAGGCAAAGTTGTAGAAAATAAATTTTTAGAGAACACGGGTTTCTGGGTTTTATGGGAAAATGGCTCAGTCCTTGGATATAAGCTTTTCTAGATTTGAATGGTCTGAGACGTACTTCGGTAGGGCCTTTGACATTACCTTGGTAATTCCTATGGATCTTTGAAATTCTTACAGTTATAAAAGAACAGAAAACGTTGGATTGTTTGCTTTTTTGTATATTTAGATGTGTTCGAGTATCTTTGTCACATCTTATCTATTCTGTTTACCACATCTATTCTGATACGTACGGGTCTTTGGTTATGTTTAAAAATAAAATTAGTTAGTCCAATCATTTTATCGAGCGACGATGATTGTTGTTAGTTTTTAAATTAAAAGACATTCTGAGTAGCGACCCAGCGCTCTTTATGGCTAACGTGATTTGTTACGGAAAGTACGTTGACTATGAACATTGAGGCGAAAAAGGAGAACAAAGTGGATTACTTCCACTATAAGTGTTTCGACGTTCGCGCTCTCCGGAGATAGTGCACAGGCACCAGCTCTTGATATGCGAAGGTTGAAGGTTGGGTCAGGTATCAAAAATCGATCTTGGGTTGGATCGCATTTCACGGATCGTTTTGTTGCGTCGACTACAGCGGCTACCATTCCTCCGTTCAACCATCGAACACTAAACTCAGCGTAGAACATTTTTACAAACTACGCGGTCGCTATAAACATAATATTTCCAACAATTGAAAAACAAAGAGCTCAATTAACAATACATTTTTTTAAATAAACGTCACGGAAAGTAACCAGCTAATTTCACGTTTTACGATATGGCCCATGGTGTTTTTGTAATTGTCGCTTTGGTCAATGGTCTTACTTCACTTAAAAAAAACCGAACGAGAACGCGAAATGTGTTTACAAAAACACGCGAAATCAACATTAACATAATCTAAATAAAATATATCTCAATTTCGTTAGAGTATAAAACTGCGAATAAATTAAAGGATCTCACTTTTTCTTTTATTTTCGAAACTGCAATCGTGTGCCTTTTAGTAGCTAAATTGTAATTTATAATATTAATAGGTGGGACTGACCAATTTTCGGGGATGATTTATTATTTTGATATAAACGAGTAAAAAATAAAAAAATCGAGAAAGGTATCAGGTAATTTAATTTGTAAATGACCGGTTGCATAAGATTTTATTTATTTTATTTTTCGTTATTTATGATGTGATAAATCGGAATTATGATACAGACGATGTTTGGGTATTTTATTGACAAAGTGATAAATTTTCGGTTATTTTATGAAGTCAATTTGGGAAACAGATTACGATAAATTTTGGATTCTCGAAAGTTGTAACTAGACGTGTGTGCGACCGCTGACGAAACACCGTCGTCACCTCTCGTGTCCTTTAGATGCTTATGCACAATCAACTGATAAACGTAGCAAACGTATAAACTGATAAAAACCGACCTCGAGCACTTAGAAGATGCCTCTGACCCATACTTCCATACACACAAAAGTTGCGATGTCCACATCTCTCATTCAAAACCTTGAATAGCGACTTTCGTTCTAATTTCGCAGAGATATGGGGTCGTACACATATTACGTCATACTTTTTTCTCGATTTTTTTACTCCCCGCCTCCCCCATGTTACGTTGTATCACGTCTGACTTACACACCCTAAAATATGACGTCACATTTTCGACCCCCCCCCCTTCCTGGAAATATATGTCCAGAAGCCGTTTGGCGAGGGTCATTTTAGTAATTTTGGGTTTCTTGTAAATAACTCGATCAAAATAACTCAGTAATTTAACAGAACGGGAATCCTTGCAACCAGAATCGATTGAACTGGTTTCCTACGGGTCCGCGAAGTTTATGTTTTGAATGTCTAATAAAAATGTTTCCTTTTTATTGGAACAAAAGGGCAATTCCATTTAGACCAAATTTTGAGGTACCATCTCTTCACATCGCACTTTGCAACCATTTGGTAAATTCATTTAAAACTTTCCCACTACGCTTCTGAAAGGTAATTAAGATATCTGACGAATAAAATAAATCGAAAACTTCTTTACCTAAGAGAAAAACAATTTTTTCGATTCGTTCTCCTCGAGTTAAAAAAATTTTAGATATCTTAAGTCATCTTTCAGAAGCGTACTGGGAAAGTTTTAAATGAATTTACTAAATGGTTGCCAAGTTATGCGATATGAAGCGATGGTACCTCAAAATTTGGTCTAAATGGAATTGCCCAAACGTGACGTCACGTTCAGTACAGACAACCCCCCTCCCCCGTCCGATTCCGTCACGTTTTGAGTGACCTCCCCCCCCTCCCCCTCTGCGTGTGACGTAATATGTGCATTACCCCTTTAAGTTAGATGAACCTTCAAAAAACTACTTTCTTGACCACTTTTTCGACCGTAACTTCGAATGTTTTCGACCGATTCTGCTTAAATTCAATCCCGTAATAAATTTGTTTATTATCTTTCTGGAAAAAAAGTTATTGAAAATCGGATAAGATTTACCTGATTTATGTAGAAAAAACACGTTGGACCCTAGTAGAGATTCAGTTTTGGGGCCCTGGACTGAGTCTAAAAGCTCCAAATTCAAAAGAGTATCTTCCATGAATTGTCGGGCATGCCCACGCCTTTCAAACAAACAATTTATGAAAATCAGAAAACATTTGCTCGAGTTATGTACAAAAGTACAAAAACCACTTAAACGGCCCTAGCTCGACAGTGCCCAGATTCAATCCAAAATCAGGGAAAAAAAGTTTTTAAAAATCGGTTGAGTGACATTTTCTTTATTGCTGATTCGTCATCTAAGGACCATGATCGATGCTCTCCCCCTACCCCCGGGTCGAAATTGGGGTGGTTAAAAACTTCGTGGTAAGCGCATAAGACCTTTTTTTGAAGAACTTCGTTCGGTAAATTGAATCATTTTTCAGTTATCAGTGACTGAAGTGAACGAAATTTGAGCATTTAATTTTTTGAAGCGAAATTATGAGAGAAAATGGTATTTCTGAAACTAAATCTGAAAGAAAATTTTAACTCCACGACTGGGACCCGAACCCAGAATCTTCACCTTTCCGGGGTACTGCTCTACCAATTGAGCTACCGTGGACATTTTCAATTCAGATTTAATTTCAAACCGTTGCTTACATGCATTTTGTAGCCAAAGCTGACGCATTTCTCGTTCTCACGAACTACGCGCGATTTTTGGCAACCTACAAATACCTGTGTCTGTTTATTCTCATAACTGCCAGGGGCGTATCCCAGTCATGGAGTTAAAATTTTCTTTCAGATTTAGTTTCAGAAATACCATTTTCTCTCATAATTTCGCTTCAAAAAATTAAATGCTCGAATTTCGTTCACTTCAGTCACTGATAATTGAAAAATGATTCAATGATTCAATGAGAACGAGAAATGCGTCAGCTTTGGCTACAAAATGCATACGTGCTATTATGTAAGCAACGGTTTGAAATTAGATCTGAATTGAAAAACTTCGTTCGGGTCTAAAAATGTCCTTTCGTCCATACATCTTCATTTTTCTTTCTAAGCGGCTCAAACGATCACCCTAAACTTTTATTCACTTTTTTACATATGTCCCATGAGCAAAATCGGTAAGGTAGTTCCGGAGATATCGTCGAAGAAGTGTCCAAAAACGTGGATTTTCGAGAGTCGGCGAAACTTGTTCGCAAAGATCTCAGCAAGTATAGCACGGAAATTGATCATTTTGGTGTCAAATTGAATCTCACAGAACTGGGAAAAAGGTGAGTACGGGGTTTTTTAAACAATTTGGCTGTAAACTGCATTACCACACGTCCTGTAAACGACTTTGGATTTCATGTCCTTCGGTATTTTATATTTGATTCTCGTGAATAGATTACCGATTTGCACCCTAAGACCAGGTCATAATTTCTCACAGTTTTATTTAATCTCTCTGACAATTTCGGGACGTACGGTGTGGCAATTTATCGTGGCTTTTTAACATTTCTGTTGTTGTCTCTGCCATTGTAGAATCTATTCACTCTTTCTTTCACGATTTCATCGACGAAGGCTTTGGGGTATCCATTCTCATGCAGTAGGTTTTTTTTTCAGTTCCGATGCTCTCTGGCCGTTGTGCAGGATTCGTAAACTTGATAGCTCTGTCAGTGATCGGCGTAGCTACATTTCGTTTATGTGTCACGGGATTGTGTCCATGAAAATGAAGCTACCTTCCTGATGAGATCTCTTTTCTGTAGCATTTACTTGTGACATTCCCCAACGAGTCTCTTGTTAATGTCATGTCCAGGAAATTTATCGACATATCGTTTTCTTCTTCGATCATTGGATGGTAACTGTTGAACGTTTTTAATAAATGATCAATCTTGTCCTCCGGACGAAAACTAGAATGTCATCTACGAATCTTCTGTAAAACGGTACAATGAATGGCAGGTTTTTCAAAATGTAAGTTTCCATGTCTTCCATTACTAAATCTGCTACAAAACTAGAGATCGCATTTCCCATTGCTGAGCCGAAGGAGGAAATATTGCATAAACAACGTTTTTCATTCATAACGCCGCTATAGTCCAAGAAATATAATATACAATCCTGGGATATGATCGCTTCTAGAATTGGGCGGGATGATCCATATCTAGAACTATGAGAGTTAGAAAGTTGCAGAGAATAAAATTTTAGAGAACATGTGTTGATGAAATTCCGGAACAAAGCAACTTCTAGAATTGGGATGGAGAACGAATTGAGGACAACAACATTTCTACTATCAAAATAAATGGTTTCAGACATACTTCGGTGGACCCTTTGACATTACCTTGGGTAATAATTCTATATTTAGATACGTTCGAGTCGTTTTACAACATTTATTCTGTTTGTCTCATCTATTTTGATACGTGCGGGTCTTTGCTTGTGTTTAAATTATACGATTGGTATCTTTTGAGCCCAATGATTCAAATTTAGGGAATGCAACCGGTAAACAACGGAAAATAACCGGTAATTTTGATTACCGCTTGTCGGTAAATATCATTTAATTTACCGTTTTTTTCAATATCTCCTGATTTGTTTTTTGCGCTTCATATGTTCTCAATTCGTTGATCATTATGGAGAACATTTTGAAGTTTAGAAATTATCTCCGATTTAAGTAAGTGAAGGCTCAATCGATAGCTCTGTCATATTTACTGAACAGATTTTTGCCAGTTTTGCGAAAAAAATGCATTTTGGAGAAAGCTATACCTGGGTACGGTAAACACTTTTTTCATTAAATCTCAGGAATGAAACATTTTAAAATTCTGATATTATAAGCACGTATGGAGGCCTGAACGCCAAAAAGTTTGAGTGGAACGACTTTGCTGAATTGTAATGCTACCCTTGGAGCATTTACCACACGAAAATTGCCAATAGACATAAGACGTATGATAGGGACGCAATTGAGCGACAGAGAACTTTACAGAGAATTTTAACTTCCTAGTCAAACATTCAGAAAAATCCATCGACGTCACAAGAAAAAATAAAAAATATATTAAAATAGAGATGTTGACCTATTTGTAAATGGCTACACGTATGACATCATTTTTATCATGTTTTACAGTCAATCAACTAAACATTTTCGGTTCATTGCATAACAATACAAGGGTTAAAAGATCGAATTCGTTGAAAATATAGTTAAAGTCGGCCGTTCATAGCCTTAATTTAAAACAAAATCGATACATTGTTATTCTCTAGAATCAGGTCTAGAATTGTAGAAATTATGGTAGTAAATCAGTCAAAATTTCAACTCGCCTCGTGTGGTTTAGCATTTTATTATTACACTTTGACATAATATACCATTTCATAGAATCCCTCGTGTCGAGGAATGCAATGAATTTAATTTTTTGAGTTTTATTGAATCATTAAATCCAACTGCAAGACTCAACGTGGCCCCTCTTCCCATCCTCTCAGAGTTCAAATACTCCCTCAACCTCATAATTCACGAAATATTCATTAAAACATACCAACAACCGGCTCTAGGTCAGAATATCTACGTCGAAATATCTACAGGATATATCCACAGTCAAAATATATACGACGTAAATACATACGGACAAATGGTATCTACCATGTAAAAAGGTCTGTAGTCGAAAATATCTACTGAAACATCAATGTCTACAACCTAATAATGTGGAAAAGAAGAAGTGAAGGCGGATGCTCGTAATTATTGTTAGTATGGAGAATTTTTTGACGTAGGGGGCTCTACCCCCCCTAGACCCCCGCACCTGCAGGGAGCTTTTGTCGCCTTGCAGGCAGCTTCACTGACTTACTGCTCACATGGAACTCTACCCCAAACCCCGCTAGGGGCTCTGCCCCTCAGACCCCGAAAGAGAGTTATACCCCCTTTACGCCCCCTTGCGGAGGCTGCCGCCCCTCGACCCCAATTTTTTTATTTTCTCTGAAAGATCACGGCCTGCGGCGCTCCAGCTACACCAATTTCACCAATCTGACCACAAAGACATTTTGGTTTTAGATTTTAGTAGCGTATATATTTTGACCAGTAAATATTATTAACCTGTAGATTTTTTTGGCGTAGATATTCTGACCCAATCCCCCAACAACCATCGTGTACGGTCGGGTAGCCCGAGCTAGGCCCATGACCAAACAGCAAGCCCGAAACATGCAATCGATTTTACTATATTTTTTAGTTTGCTAAGATGCGTAATCTCCGTTCTTATTTCGCGGAGATTTAGGCGAAAAAGTTTCACCGACCTTTAAAACACCAATTTTTGACCACATTTTCAACCGTAACTTCGAAAGTTCTGGCCGATATTGACCAAATTGAATTCTAAAATCAAGCAGAAAAAACGCGTTGGGCCCTAGTACAGACTTAGTCTGAGGGCCCTGGCTGAGTCCAAAGGCTCACAATCAAAAAATGTCCTTCCATAAATTGTCGGGCATGCCTAGATCTTGCGAACAAAGAAAAATTTCTGAAAATCGGAAGAGATTTACTCGAGTTATGTACAAAAGGCCCAAAACCACTTAGGCGGCCCTAACTCAGTGGCTCGTCGTCCAAAAATGCCAGTCTGTAATTCCAAAACCGGTCAAGATTTACTCGAGTTATACAGTTTACAAACAGACGGACGGACAAATTATTTTTTTGCATATTCGGTCCACGATCGATGTAGGGGGTCATCACCCCTTTAAATCGACTAGTCACAAACGTAGTGGTAAACGCTTAGAACTCGTACTTTGTACGGGTTCAAAAACTGCCAAAGACTCCTTTTTCATCTGCGTGGATGATGGTTGCGAAATGCCCACACGTTGTTTCATAAACAGAAGAAAATCCATGTCATAGCTACCGAATTTTATCCATTTTTGAATCTTCCGTTAACAGTAACAACGGTGACAATCGTAACTTTACATTTCATTCAACGTGAGAATAATGGAAATCAAACCGGTTAATGTGTTAACCCTCACACATCAAATCGAACAAATGGAACTCCCTGTGAAAATTGAACCTTTCCAGAGGAATCGCACTACTGTTGTTGATATGCTTTTTCGATTAATTTTACGAAAATGTCTACATTGATTATGGAGCTTTTTTTGTGTTGATTCCAAGAATGTAATTTGCATATAGAAACTAGATAATCTACTATGTTTGTGACTTTCACAATAACATCAAAAATGATTGATAGAATCATATAAGGTGTGCAGTTCCATATGAAAGGCTGAAATAGAGTCTCTTCGGAGACTTCAATTCAAAACAACATTCTCAAAAAATCATGATTTTGACATACATTAAACACACTTTGCACTACAGGTTGAGTGTGCCAAAATGTGTTAATCTTCTCATGGGCGGTACCGGTGAAGTGTTGTTTTCGCCATTTTAAGGTTCAGAAATTGTTTTCTTGAACTCAATGGGTGCACCTCGACCACATGCAAAGGTCATAAATTTCATTTAGCATGCAACAGATGAGTATCACAACAAAAACCTTTTAAAAGGTAAAGTGTGACGCAGTCCCTAATGTCTACTTCCAAAATTAATGATATCAGTGGAGGTGACGCTTGCGCTGAAAATACGCATACATTTCCTTGACGACAACGTTACCCTGTGTTCAAAAAATCGCGTCAGAAATGCCAGACCCACCAGCGTAATAATTTTTCAACACTTTCAGTTTTCACACGCAAAAATTTAAAACTCAAAACAATCTTCGCAAAAAGACACGAATGTCAAATTTTTGCAGCGTATAAACTGAAAGTACAGAAAAATTATTTCGTCGTTGTTGGGATCGATTCCGACGAAGAAAATTTTTTGGCGAAAACTTTCGCCTCAATTTTGGCCAACTTCGGCGCCTCGGCGACCCCACTTTCTATTCATCAAAATGATGCGCAAGTCAATATCTACCGATTCCGACGAAAAAAAATTTTTGGCGAAAATTTTCGCCTCAATTTTGGCCAACTTCGGCGCCTCGGCGACCCAACTTTCTATTCATCAAAATGATGCGCCAGTCAATATCTATCGATTCCGACGAAAACAATTTTTTGGCGAAAACTTTCGCCTCAATTTTGACAGACTTCCGCGCCTCGGCGACCCCGCTTTCTATTCATCAAAATGATGCCCAAGTCATCTATCGAACTTTCCCGAAGGAACCAACTCTCTAGCTATTCTAATTCAGAAGATAGCAAAAATTCCAAGATGGCGTCACTTTGACACCCGGCAGCCATTTTCTT
>CM055403.1:122159926-122204750 GCA_029228625.1 Pseudolycoriella hygida
TGTTTTCATTTTTGATTAAAAAAAATGCGTCACAAATGTCGGACCCACCAATGTAATAATTTTTCTACGCTTTCAGCTGTCATACGCAAAAATTTGATTTCCTGTTCAAAAATACGCCATACATAATGACAAATTTTTGCGTTGTGAAAGCTGAAAGAACAGAAAAACTATAACATTGGGGGGTCCGGCATTTGTGACGCATATTTTTAATCAAAAATGAAAACATTCCAAAAGAATTTTTGCGTTTCAAAGCTTTAAGCGTCACCCCAAATTGATATCAGTTGTTTTGGAAGGAGGAAGAAGGACTTGCGTCACATTTCCCTTTTAAAAGGGTTTTTGTTGTGATCTGATTATTCTAATAACAGAAATCCGAAATGTAGTGACGGTAGACAATACCATTTTATAAAAAAACAAAAGCTCTTATTTTACTCTACTGCCAAACATGCCAAATACAGCATTAAAGAACCACTATCGTAAAATCATATTTGTGACTCAATCCACAGTGAAAAAAATTGTTCTCCGTAATGAATTAATTTTGAACCACCGTCGACAAAAACCTAACCGCGGCGGGCCTACTCCATTGGTCGAAAATAATCCTCACCATTTCCTGTATGCGGAGAAAATTTTTGGTAGCCAGTTATTTTCTCTACGAGAGAAAACTACGAACTCCTTCGAAGAAAATACCTACGACGAACAAACACTCTTGCCGTAAACCCTTACAAAAAATCCACTGTGCGGCCGAATGGCCGAAATTTAATACTCAAATAGGGTGGTTACAAACGTTGTGGAAAACGCAATAGACCCTCTTTCGAAGAGCTTCGTTCTTCCGTAACATTTTTGAAAAAAAAGAAAAGATTTTCGTGACCTCTCTTACGCCGCCGCCATACGTTTCACGACAGATAACGTCATATGAATGCTAAGTTTGGAAATAGCCATTCTCTCACTCCAATTTTTTATTCTAGACACAAACCTAATGAAATACCATCCGACAAATAAGTCACAATATAATACATCAGATAGTCCACTAAAACAACAAATGTGTAGGAGTTTATTTTCGTGATATATCTTTAATTAGATTAAATACAGATATTTCAGATATATCTGATCTGATTCTGGATCAGATCAGATCAGATTCATCTTAAGACAAGTCAGATAAGTCCGTTCAGATTCAGATCAAGGGATATCTGATCTGTTCCGAGCCTTAGGCCATTTTTGCCTAAAACACGTGTTCCCTAAAATTTTATTCTCTACAACTTTGTCTGACAGTAGATCTCCAAATAGCTTTGACAGTAAATCTCCAGCGACTCTCTCTAAGTCGAGAAGGGGGAATCCCCCAAGGTTCGGTCCTTGGACCAATCCTGTTCCTCATCTATGTCTCTGATATTCTGTGGCTACCTGAATTAAGCTTCGTGCTGTTTGCTGAATTAAAGTAAACGCTGAAAAATCTGAAGCTATGCTGTTTAGAAAAGGGAAGATCAGTACACCTGGCCTGGCACGATTTACCAAAGTACGTTATACACAAACTGAAAGTCTTTGAGAACAAGTGTTTGAGGCAAGCTATAAATTTCCGCAGAACAGCAACGGAATTTAAATATATTTCAAACAAACTTCTACATCAACTCTCTGGAGTGTCAACGCTGAACCAATTCATGTACAAAGTTTCCTGCAATTTTCTCCAGACCTCAAGATGGAGTGATAATGCATTAATAAGAGATTTGGGAAATTTCGACCCAAATTACATTAAGTTACGTGGTTTAAAAGCCCCCGCACGTACTGTTGCAAACTAGTTATCCTTCAAAGCTATTATCTGAGTCCTGACACCATTCAAAATCGTCCTTTACGTCTTCTATTAGTCCTCCTAGTCATGGTCACCATGGTCATCATGGAACCAAAAGTCTTTTCGTCCAAAATATATTAAAAACGTGGAAATTCGAAAACCAAAAATTTGAATAATGCCAGAGGCCATGTAAAATAACAA
Source organism: Pseudolycoriella hygida (assembly GCA_029228625.1). Lineage (NCBI taxonomy): Eukaryota > Metazoa > Arthropoda > Insecta > Diptera > Sciaridae > Pseudolycoriella > Pseudolycoriella hygida. Next base: position 122,161,905 of record CM055403.1, read on the forward strand.
ACATGACATGTCACGACATATTCGACCTTAAAATCATTCAAAGCTCAAATGCTATAACAGCCGCAAACATAAATATTGCAGCCTTAATTATCCTTAAACCAGCCGCAAATAATTAGGTAAAATGTTATATTATGTTTGGGGGGGGGGGGGGCGGAGAAGTGTGCATATTTAAGAGACCTACGAGCTTTAATAATAGTAAACTTGGGCTACAGACCAATTTTAATAGTCAGGCTTAAACTAGCCCTAAATATCAGATTACTTTTTGAACTAAAAAAACTTCAACCATCGGCGAAACAGCTAAAACGACATGCTTTTTTAAGTGCAAGTCAAATATCTTGGGTCCCTGATGAGCCCTAAACTCGCGGTCGGTTTTAATCGTGAGCCCTAAAAAAGCGCTAAATTTTAGACTACATTTTGAACTAAAAAAAACCTTTGGCCATCGCTAAAACAGCTAAACCAACATGCTTTTGAAGGAAAAATTGAATATCTTTGTAAATTATAGATTCTCTTTTTACTCACATACATTTTTAGTTTCACTGGAACATGCAAAATGACATGCTTTTTTCAAGAAAAATTGAATATCTTTATCCCTCGACCAGCCCTAAACTCGAGACCGGTTTTATTCGCCAGCCCTAAATGAGCCCCAAATGTTGTATTAATTGAGAAACTAAAAATGGTTAGGTTTGGTAAAGAAACGCTAAAACGACATGTTCGACCACTTCAATCGTTTAGGCCTCGAATACTATGGCAGCTCTAAACTTAAGGATTGCAGCCCTATTCAGCCCTAAACCCCCAATAATTGGTAATAATATAATATGATACTAGATGGTGGGGGTGCCAGCGACATGTACCTTAAAAGGAGAACTGCCAATCTTTCTTTCGTTGAGTTTTTATGTACATTTGGAAAAGCTCACGAGCTGTAAGCTTGTAGCACCCTGGATAATGTTTTAGCTGATTTGAAATAAATAAAAAAACATATGCAATGGACCCTTACGTATCAGAATAGATGTGGCAAACAGAGTTGATGTTACGAAAAGACTCGAACGTATTTAAGTAAACATAACCAAAGACCCGTACGTATCAGAATAGATGTGACAAACAGAATAGATGTGGCAAAGAGACTCGAACGTATCTAAATATACAAGTAAGCAAACAATCCAACGTTTCCTGTTCTCTTATAACTGTAAGAATTTCAAAAATCCATAGAAATCACCCAAGGTAATGTCAAAGGCCCTACCGAAGTACGTCTCACACCATTCAAATCTAGAAAATCTTATATCCAAGGAATAAGTCTTTTTCCCTAAAACCCAGAAACACGTGTTATCTAAAATTTTATTTGCTACAACTTTGTCCTTGGAAGCAGCTTTCTACCTCTCATAGTTCTGGAGATCTGGGTCATCCTGTCCAATTATGGAAGTGGCCATATACCAGGATTAGGCCATATTTCCCCAAAACCCTGAAACACGTGTTCGCTTAAATTCAATTCTCTATAACTTCGCCTTTGGAACCAACTTTCTAACTGTCATAGTTCTGGAGATCTGGGTCATCCTGCCCAATTATGGAAGAGGCCATATACCAGTATTGGACCATATTTTCCCAAAACTCTGAAACACGTAAGAGCTTAAATTTAATTCTCTACAACTTCGCCATTGGAACCAACTTTGTAACTCTCATAGTTCTGGAGATCTGGGTCATCCTGCCCAATTATGAAAGTGGTTATATACCAGGATTAGACCATATCTCCCCAAAACCCTGAAACACGTGCTCGCTTAAATTTAATTCTCTACAACTTCGCCTTTGGAACTAACTTTGTAAATCTCACAGTTCTGGAGATCCGGGTCATCATGGCCAATTATGGAAGTGGCCATATATCAGGATTGGGCCATATTTCCCCAAAACCCTGAAACACGTGTTCGCTTAAATTTAATTTTCTATAACTTCACCTTTGGAACTAACTTTCTAACTCTCAGAGTTCTGGAGATCCGGGTCATCCTCCCCAATTATGGAATTGGCCATATACCAGGATTGGACCATATCTCCCAAAATCCTGAAACACTTGTTCGCTTAAATTTAATTTTCTACAACTTCGCCTTTGAAAGTAAGTCTCTGTATTGCAAATACTGAAAAAAACTATCTCTTATGATTTTGGGCAGAGAAATTTATTTTCGCCCATTCCATGGCTCCCAGTGCCCAGACCCCAGTTTTTTGGTATCAAATGCTTTCATTTGACACCAAATTGAGCAATTTCCGTGCTTTACTTGCTGAGATATTTGCAAAAAATTTCACCGACCCTCGAAAAACCATGTTTTTGGTCACTTCCTCGACCATATCTCCGGAACCACTTGATCGATTTTGCTCATCTTCGAACTTGAATCATGGGAGGCATGTATCTTTCAGGCTGATCGGTTGAGCCGTTTGGAAAAAAAGTGGAGACGGACAGACGGACGGACATTTTTTTTTATTGCTGATTTGTCATATTTAGACGACAATAGATGCATCCCCCCCTCCCACCTCGATGTACCCCATGTTACAATAAAATTGTTTGTAGTAAACGTATAGGACCTTTGTACTTCGTACGGGTCCAAATATTGCCTTAACTCTTAAGTCTATGAAATTTCGTCCACATTAAATTGTATTGGAAATTGCCAAGAGGACAATATTCAAACAAGTCCGAAAAAACGGTGTAAAAAAAGCCTTCCGAAAGTACAAAATTGATCCTCAAATAGACAAAAATGTTCATCTCAATTTTTACTACGACATAGGAAAAAAAACACTTTTTTTTGTCTAGGACTGACCTAAGGACCGACCTAGGCTCTCGGACAAATACTTACATAGAAAAAAATATTTCCTTCCATTTTCTCTACAAGCCATTTTTTTTGTCTAGGACAGACCTTAGGACCGACATAGGGCCATAGGGAAATGCCTCGGACACATACTTCCATATACAAAATGTTTCCCTGAATTTGCTCTGCAACATAGCAAAAAAAATTTTTTTGGTCAGGGGCGACCTTAGGACAGACCTGAGGCTTACTTCAGCCCTAAGCACAGGCACCGGGTCCAAATTTGTTTCTGAATATAATTCGGTGCTCGGTTATCTCTCAAATAGAAAAAGTTTTAGGGTCCTGACTGAGTCCAAGGGTTTCTATTCAAAAAATTTTCTTCCATAAAACGGGAGACAGTCCTAGACCTTTCGATCAAAAAAAAATTTGAAAATCGGAAAAGATTTACTTGAGTTATGTACAAAAAACATGTACAGCGCTAGCAGAAACTCGTTTTTGGTGCCCTAGTTAAGTCCAAGGACTCTAATCCAAAAAAGTTCCTTCCATAAATTGTCGGTCATGCCCAGATCTTTCAAACAAAAAACAGTTTCTGACAATCGGAAAAGATTTACTCGAGTTATGTACAAAAGACCAAAAATCACTTAAACGGACTTAGCTCGGCGGTCCTTGGGCCGAAAGTGCCCAGACTCAATCTCATAAAAGATATTTCGATTAGCTTTCAGGGAAAAAAAGTTTTTGAAAATCGGTTGAATTTTACTCAAGTTATCGCGGTGACGGATGGACGGACATTTTTTTTATTGCTGATTCGTCATCTAAGGACCATGATCGATGCTCCCCCCCCCTACTCCCCGGTCGAAATTGGGGTGGTTACAAACGTCGTGGTAAACGCATAAGACCCCTTTTCGAAGAACTTTGTTCTTCGTACGGGCCTAAAAAGACAGTAAACCTCCATGTTGCATAGTTTAGCAAATATAGACAAAAAACCATTTGGTTTCGTATATGGCCAAGAAACTCAATTTCGTCCATTCCATTGGTCCCTGTGCCCAGTGTCCGGAACCACTAAACCGATTTTGCTCATCTTTGAACTTGAATCATGGAACATATGTACCTTTCAGAGAAAAACGTTTAGGGTGATCGTTGTCATCTCTAGACGATATAAAATGCAACCCCTCACTCCCGCCTCGATCTTCCCCATATTACAATAAAATTGTTTGTAATAAATAAATTAAAATAAATTGCAATTTATGAAATGTCTCGAAAAATAAAAGAGATACAAAAAAGTACTTCAAGACCATTGTTGTAGCAAATTTTATTGCCTACAAAAAAGGTCAGTATCATTTTTTCATATCTCTTATATTTGTCAAAAACCAAAACTCTCTTCCATTGTTCTTCGTAGGGGTTCAAAAACATGAAAGCAAATGTTAAAACTGCAAATACCGTTAGCACGCTCAGCATTCTATTCAACGTGAAATTAGCTGCGAATTGGGCAGTTCTATTTACTTTTTTTGTTTTGAAACACTAAGTAATACGAAGTAATTCGTTTACCATGCCATGAAGTTGCAGAAGATTCGAAAATCTAATAATGACATTTTGGACAATAAACTGGTATACCCGGGTGGAGCTAATCGGGCGTGACAGTCTTTTGTTTCGATCTTTGCAAATAATACGGTCGCAACTGCAGCTAACTTCAAGTTGAGTATTACTTGTTTAGATCAAAAAAAAAAAAAAGACTGTCACGACCCTGAGCTAATCTCTAACAGTTTTGACATGTTAAGTCAGCGACAAGATAACACTTAAACCGAAAGGGAAAGCTATTTTAACTAAACAATATTTAAGTTGTGGAATATAGTGGATTTAGAAAGAGAATTCATCATATTTACCGGTACGTAGTGAAGAAGAATTTCTCCCTGCTTGTCCATTTTGTCTATAAAGTTCAGTGAAAATCTTGTTGAAACTTTACACCGCCCACTGAATATACAACTGAACGAAAACACTATTTTCAATTTCATAATTTTCATTTATATTTCGATTCAAAATAATATACGACTAAAATATTATGAACACAGTTATTTACACTTCAGAATATAATTTAATTAAAAAAATCTTTTCGTAATTTTATTAACAATTTTGTTTTGTTTTGCTTTTTTTGTTTGGTGTGTGGTGTGTGTTTTCTACACTGGATTTTTGTTTGCTTTATTGTTGTTTGTACAAATTGTCACTTAATTATTTTTAATACTTTGTGGTTTTTTGTTTCTTTTTTTATTGTAAAAAAAATTGTAAAATATATCAATTGGTAGAATTAATCACGAAATTAATTAAATTGGAAATAGTAGTTTAGTTACTAAGTTTATGCAAGTGTAGATTTGATCTTGAGTGTTTGTGTGTTTCATATTTACTACTTATAAATTACACTATATTATCAAATTGTATATCTAAATGTATGTTTTTTTATTCAACTTTTTCATTTGTTTACGTGATTTTCTTTGCTTTAGATTTTTTTTACAAACTTTTCTCTGTTTGAATTCGGTGATAAATACAATTTTTATTTACATAATATTTAACGTTGAAAGGAGAGTCGTCTGTGAATGAATCATAAAGAAAAGCGGAAAGTAAGGCTTCTCTTTCCTGACAAAATGTCACATATTTTCTGTTACAGTAATGTACTGATTGGCGGGAGTAATTTCTATTCTTTGTATACGTACGATTTATTTCCTCCATTAGGAAACACGAGCTAAAATAAAAGATTTACCCTAAAATTTCACAAAATTAGCAAAATGTAACTGAAACTTGTTGAACATGTTTCCATGTTTTAAGATTCGTCAGGGCTATTAGTTGAACTTCATGGATTTAATTCATTTGAAACAATGTTAAGTCTAATTTCCAAAAAGGCCTTTGCAATAAATATTGAATTTTACGGTATAGGTCTTACTGAGGGGGCGAATCGAATACAACTGTGAGAAAAGTGATGACAAATTGTTTTATTTTTTTTCCTGTGTAAGAATTTCTTCTCAAGGTCACCAAAAAAATTATTTTTTGTTAAGGTTTTATCAATCAACCCAATGTCAGTTAGTAACAAACATTATGTACACACTAAGACGTATAGAAAACAAATGAATGAAAAACTTCGGTGGATGCAACGATGAAAATTTAAGAAATAGCCATCACATTTTATTAATTTAACTCAATGTTGCAATTCTATAACTTGAGAATCGATTGACATTTGTGGACCTCACATCACTTTGAAACAAATAAGAAAGTTTTACACTCGCACTCGAGGAGGAAGTAAATTTTATGTCACATAAAAAATTAACGCCATGCAACCCGGTCGGTGGTCCTTAAAAAAACCTGTTTGGTGTCTAGTTTCTCACCGGGTTGAAAGCAATTTAAATGCAACAAAAATTTAGACCGTACTTGGACCGTAATTACGCAATTATATTACGGTCGAACTTAAGAGCTATTGCAAATTTCTAATTTTAAAAAGGAAAATATATGTTTCCTCAAATTTATCAAAAAGTACAGCCACAGGTGTAGTGTTCTTCCTTTATATGAATTTTTCAAACGAGGTCCTTCATTTTTCTTTGCAATTACTTACAATATCAAAAAATATATGGACCAGGGGAGTGTTTGAATGTCACTATACCTTCTACGCCGTTGTACGTGACTTAGTTAAATGTCAAAGTATTTAATAATACAGAACGCAACGTTAAAACTTATTCCTGATTTAGACAAGAACATACTTATTACTTCTCTTTTGTTCCGATTGTTACATACGGTTTACGTCAAACTTGACACTTGGAACAAAAGAAATTCGATTATGTACGTGCTAATGGTTTGAAAATCTTGATTTCTTGTCGGTCACCGTTGAAATAAAATTATATCACAGGCGATGCGAATCGCACCGCGTAAGTTTTGCACAAAAACTCAACGAAACAACTTAAGTCAGGCAACGTTAACCAATGTAATGTGCCTCACATCCAATAATAACAAACATCTTCAGTGGTTTTTTTGTGTCACTATGAATTTATTGATTGTAATTTGATGTTTTGTAACATCGAAAAGTATTTGGCTCCTCAATTAGTTTCTTCATCTCATACAAACAGTTATTTCGATGATACACGAAGCATTTACGTGAAAAACAATGGCATTTTTCTTACTTTATAAATCAGATCAATTTCAAAGTGACAGAAATTAATGCATTACTTAACTCAGGAATCGCTCACACAGTCTTGAAACCAATAATTAAAAAAGTTTTCCTAGCTAATACTGAAATAAGGCGTGGAAATAATAATTCACAACTTAAGTGAAATTATGCGCTATGGTTCGCGATTTAGTACAATGAACGTTTGCATTTTGACAACTTTGACGCAAAGCATTATTCTGAGCAAAAATTGTTCTACAGTTCTAAAATGCACAGAAATTTTTCTAAAAATTATTTTGTTTACAAAGTACGACCAGCACTTGACTAGCCACAATGAATTTACTTATGTTTGAGATAGTTTTTGGCTAGAAATGTAAATCCCTAGATAATTGCAATCAAAAAAATATTTCGGACAACTCAAAAGTCAGAAATGTTCGGTCGGCCAATTTACAAATTTATGTAGGCGGCTGCACAACTTGGCCTTAGGGAAAGCTTATAAAAAAATTGGAGCATTTTCGAGGCATACCGTAGAACAATTTTTTACTCAGAAGAATGTTTTACATCTTTCAAAAATTATTTGCGAAAATGCAAACGTTCCATTCCGATTAGAAATATAATTTAAAGATTTGTTGGGTAGCCTCCGGAGGCACTTACATGTTACAGTAAATATTTTGTTATGCTTGAAATATTCGTTGTATCATTTTGTAAGTAAGAACTTACTTAAAAACGCACACTTGAGTTCGGCACGTATCGCAAAAACGAATGAATTGAATTGAGACAAAGAACACCATCGAATCTAATTTATGTGCATCATCATTTATGTGCAATGTCAATAAAATACTATTATTTTAGCTTCAATATTGCTGTCATTAAACATGGGATGCAAATAAAAGCGATTCCATCGCTGTTTTTCGCGTAAGTTTGGTCATAACAGCCGTCGCCGTCGGTCGGAAATACATGATAAAGTCAAAAACATATTCCTCACTGCCGGCAGCTTGGAAATCTTCTGAATAAATCTGTTATCACCCATTAATTGTCTCCAGGTGAAGACTTCTACTTGAGTCAGTATTTTCAGGAAAAAGGAACTCATAAGACAACAAATTCCATCGGGAACAGCCGAAAAAATCTGTCTCATCCCAAGTGTTGGTTTAAATCGTTTTATGATGAAGGACATCAAGAATACCTAACGAAGTTTACTAAAGTACTAGGAATGTATTTTATAAAATCACTGACTACGTATTTTTTGCCCACATTAAGTTTTTGACAACTCAAAAGATTCTCGAAAATGTACAAACTTTCAAAAATTTGCCAATTCCGAAATTTATCGATCAAGTTATCTCCACCCGAAAGCCACGGGAAAAGTCACTTAATTTTCGATGTGAAACCTTTCCAATCATGTTAACGCCGAACACAAATAATGGTATCACTGTCTAACATAATTATTGTCGCTGTAACGCAAAGCTTTATAAATCCGTATCCCTTCTAACTAAACGTTAACAAAATGGAAATAGGTTTGAGCCGAAATTATTAAGACTTTTTCAGTTACTTTGAAAAATTCACGGCTGCCACAGGTTGATATATTTAACTCATTCACACAACCACACATCAATCGCATACATTCATTCATTAGGAAAAATGTAAGAAAAACACAGGGACATATTAGATTCCAATTGTAAAAATTGGACCGTAATATAATTGCGCCAATAATAAAACTATGACGCAATTACACTACGGTCCGATATTACGGCGAATGACGAAAATTTCGGCATTACGAAAAATTAGGATAGCAATCTTTTGACCTATTTTAGGTCATTATTAATTTGTTGCATTGTCTAGACTATATGTTGTAAAGAAAACATTTCGTTTTTATGGAAGCTCCAACGATGCATCAAATCATAATCTTGAAAGGTTGAAATCATGTAATTTTTCGTAATGCCGAAGTTTTAGCACTTAAATTTTCGTCTTAGGAGTCACATTGTACATACAATTACATTTTTTTCATTCTGCAAATACGCTGTTCCTCTGATGTTTGTCGTACAGCTCGTCCAAAATGAATTTCATACGAAATGTACAAATCTTTTGTTTTAAACAAAAGATTTGTATTTTTCGCATTTTGGACGAGCTGTACTTTTAAATAAATTAATGTAAGTTGCATGCATAGGTTTGAAATTTATTTGATGAGTTTGACGTGACAACCAATGACAACCTCCGACTACGTTTTCGCATCAACTTAAAGTTAAAACGTCCTAACTTTTGGAAGAAGAATTGAAAAGTGCGTCGGAAAATTGTTACAAGATGCCGGTGTTTAAATGACTGTGACGGGAAACTCAAATGTTGACTTTAATGAATTTTAAATGAACTATCACGAGACATACACGTGAATTCTAATTGAACAAAGTATATGGGACTAACGTGTTTTGTTCAGAATTTTTATGACATTCAATTCAATGAAATTTTTCTTATTGGTTCATTCCATGTACCATTCTTCCGTTGTAAAGTAATGTCAATGCTTTACCCTGTCAAATTAGCGGTGCTAACAAAGGTCTTCTGAATGCCTCACGTGTGAGGTGTAGAACGAGAGAGTGAGATAGTCTTATGTAACGGTCCAAAAGTGTGAAACGTTACATTGACAGACGCGACAAGATTTTTGCAGGGTAGAAATTGAGTGTACACAAATGTATTTTCGCTCACTTTTACAAAAAAAATTCACCAGTTTGTATTGAAAACAATGCTGAACGCAAGCAAATTCACAAAGTTTACAAAGTAGGCTGGGGAACGAGTATTTTGTCTCATGTTAATATGAATCACATTGAAAGAATGAAAGAGACGAAATACGTTACCCAGCAGAGCCTTTTATAAGGATTTCGAGCTGGGAGGATTTTCGCCATGGGCGCCCAATTTTTACATTAAAGGGGCTCTAAATTCTTAATAAGGGCGCCCAAATTTTCGTGCTTGTGAAAATCTGATATAGTAGAAGTAGTGAAATATGGTCAGTTACGCTGACGAGAATTTCTTTAGGATTTTCTTTCATGCTAAAATGAAACGCGAGCATAGCGAGCGAGAAAAATTTTATTGAATAAAGCGAACTATGCTGTAAGCAATTAATTTTCTATAAGAGTAAAACACACTCAAAATAGTGTCAAGCACTCGCAGGCGAAGTTTTCGAACAAGAAGACCGCTATTAGTACTTACAATGTTAATAGCCATACACGAAATAAGGAAAGCCTAACTATGCTTTTAAACTGTCCTTTGTGAGAGATAGAACTAAGCGTTACGGTGTGAGAGACCTAATACATTGCTGGATGTGGCAAATGCAGTATTTCAAAATTATGGTTTAATTGTTGCTAGAAGTAACGAATCTAGCATACAAAATTATCGAAAAGAAGTCTTGTGCTTCAACCTAAGTAACTGTTTAGAAACAAGTGTATTTAAGGAAAGGTTATTCGAATGGTTGCTCATTCTACCTTTATGTATGCTGATATACACATAGTCCTGACATGACATAGGTGTACTGATGAGATCACATACTCTGGTATGTGAGGGCGTGATACGCCGAAATCAGCATTTGTTATTGTTTATTGTTTCGTCCCTTATACAGTGCCCTTCATAATATATGGAAAGTAAAAAATCCTTCTAATTTAGTTCGTGCACTCTAATATTTGGTCAAAAATACAAGCAATACAACGCTATCAGAGATTTGGATATGATGACCAGCAATAGAACAAATAATTACAAATGAAGTTTTTCTGTTCAAATTGCAATATGTTGAGTATTTAAGCGAAAACAATTTTTCTGAATGGGAAATATTTAATAGGTGAGCCAATTTTGGGTACATATATTGGGTTTTGTTAAAAAAAGGGGAGGGGGGAAGGGGGATTAATAAAAATTGGGGTGGACTGGCATCGGACTGCGGTGGATTTTACCGAGCTTGTATGTTATAAAAATCACTGTTATCCAGGTTACGGTACCGATGGAATTAGTTTTGAAACACAATTTTGTGCAGAAAGATGGTCAAGGCATGCAGAGATAAATATTATTATACAAAGAGCACTTGCTACCGCAGACGTATCAGCTAAATTAGAACCACCGGAAAAAAGTGGAGGGTGTGAGTTTAATCCCGTCCGTGGTGCAGAGGACAGAGGAGAAACAAGTATAAAAACAGCACGAAGAGAAGCAAAAAGAAAAGAATCCAAGTACAAAAAACTCATAGAACGCAATTACTTCTTCGTCCCGTTTGCGGTTGAAACGATTAGCCCCTGGTATACAGTAGCTTTAAAATTGTTTAATGTAGTAGGTGAGAAATTGGCTTTGAAAACTGGAGAACTAAGAACCATTCCTGAAGCAACGAATAAGCATGGTGATTCAAAAAGATAATGCTGCTGCAGTTATGGAATGTTTCAAACCATCAGAGAATTTAGAAGAGATTTTTTTATCTATAGTAGCAGATGACTGAGAAATTTTTGTAAATTATCGTAAGAAATGTACAAATGCTTCAAATAAAGAACAACAATTTTGTGTTACAAAACTTGGAGCACGTTCAGCTATTCTGCAAAAAATTTCACTCTCTTGCGTGCATGGAAATAATGCGCGAACCTGTGAACGTCGGTCCTTGGAAATCATTGGTGAAAAATTTTAGTTCGCAGGGATAAGTTAAAAGGAAATTAGGGAAGTCATCAGAAATTTTAGGGAAGTCATGAGAAATTGTTGAACTTGTGAAATCTTACTGATGACTCGGTTACCGAAAAAAAACCTTATTTTCCAGGTACGCTCTCTGCACTGTTTCTCTGGTGAGGATTTTGAAAATACTTTGGCTCATTCCACAAAAAAATCTACCGTTGTTAATAATGTAAATACTATAGAAACTGAGTGTACACAAAGTTTACGAATATTTGTCACTTGGGGAACGAATATGTTTTGACCATTTAGTAAAAGTGAAAAAGATGCAAATAACGTTCCTTACATTATATACCGTTGGAATGAGCCTCAATGTCAATATCATTCAAAAGAGATGAAATTCGTTATCCAGGTTACGGTACCGATGGGATTAGCCCTTTACCAGGGCCGTAGCTACTAATGGGCTAGGGCTTGAGCCCGCCCTGGAACTTCTTCAGCCTGTGTTATTTAATGCCATCATCAAACGAACTTGACTTTTTTTATGATTTGGAGTATTGAAATTGCACTAGCGTCAGGTAATTAACAATAAAATCATTAATATACGGCTAAAAGTAATTTTTTGTTTGCGTAGCAGATGAATTCATGATTTTCATGTCATGTTTCTCATTCAAATTTACGAAGAGCTTCGCTGCGCGGCAATTTAAAGCAAAATAATTAAAATAATTCAGCATTTTTAGACTGTCCCACTTTATATCAAAAGTACTGACGTAACACCAAAAGTAGCTAGGAAGGGTTAATGTTTTAGACAACTGCATCAGCAGTTCTGCTTGGAGCAATGAAATCATCAATTTTGAATTAAGGAAGCGGTAAAGTTTCGTTTCTCAATTTTCTATAGAGTTCTCAATATCGTTGAACGGGAAGTTTAAATTGCTCTTTTTTAGTCCTCTCTAAATTTGAATTTTTACTTGAAGTTGGATTGTTGGCCGCTAGGTGGCTCATTAAAACGTATTTTACGCTCTGATGGCGTGGAAACGTACGTAATTTCAAAATATGTATCAGAATAGAAAATTTAAAATCAAGCCGCACTAAAAGCGTCTATTTTTGATCAGGACGATTGTTTAAGGAACGAATCGATGCTACTAACTGAATGTGATTTGAAAAGGCAGGCGGATTGAAAAATTATTACCAACTGAAAAAACGAAAAAAAAATCGCTCGCTTCGCTCGCGTGTATACTTATTACAGAAATGTTTTTCGAACAAACAAAATGAATTAATTTTAATCCGTAGAAAAATGAATATTTTCTTGATATCTAAATGAGAAAATTGTTTATTAATCATTGAAGGAAGAAGTGTTTCCCTACACTGTTTTTCAACTTTTATTCAACCACTGCTCCCACGCAAGTTTTTGAGCTTTCTATTCAATTCCAATTTATGGGCCTGAGTCCGCCCTGAAAAAGCGTTCTAGCTACGGCCCTGCCTTTTACAAATAAAATCTGTCAAAATCGTCACCGGTGAACGCACCCTTGATTGATATTTTTATGCATGATAAAGACAATAGAATACTGATAACTCGTTGAGTGACACACCCCCGTCGGATGTGAATATGAATCTATGATTGCAATAAAACCGGTTGATGATGACGGGTTCGGATAAACGAACTCTTCCCAATTTCTTTCATTGACGTTAGACAACGGAATGAATTCTTTAGTTGTAAATAGTAAATATCTTTTGTTATCGAGAGAATAAATTTATAAAAATGAAAAGATTTTTGTTTCGAATTTTGTTTTTTATTTGAAAAAAAAAATGAAATTCCATTTATCATTTGTAACAAAATTACTAACTTTAAAAAAAAAAAAATACAAATCTTATTAAGAAATTAACAATTTTTTTTTTTCATAAATTATACTTTTTTCTTGAATATAAATCATCAAATTGTACAAGATAAAGTTCTTCATAATTCCTAATTCAAATGGAAATTAAATAACTTTGATCCCATCTAGGGGCTTATATGCATAGTCTGATAGTTAGCCAAATATTTGGAATATTTAATTTGATAGTCTCAGATGGACCAAATAAAAATCTAAGAAAGTTCGACAATCGAACAAAGTTTCGAAATCAAAAATTTACTGGAAACCTTGCATTGAATCGTTTGTCTATTTCAATTTTATTCGTCGTTGAAAAAAAGTTTAAATTGTTGCAAATTATACTTGTCCGAAGTAAATTGATAAAATTGTAAGATTCTAATATACCTGTTTTACTTCCATTGACATGTACGAAATTTAACGGACCTCGGAGTACACTTCTTTTTGATTCATTCGTTTTTTTAAATACTTTTTATATCACAAATCCAAATATTTTACAAACTTGATGGTTTATTCATCAGGAAATTAGTAAATTTAGATTAGTCTCCTTATTCATTCTGATTTTGTTTTTAGAATTATTTTTATGTTCTTGTCGGCATTTTATTTTTTTACAAAATCACTTCAACGTTTTGCAATTTGTTCACAAAATTTACTTTACAGTGTGGATATGTCCATTAGTCCTGTATCTAAAGCACAGCTACTTGTACCGTGCCGGTAAGACGATAACAGTGACACTGAATCTCACATATGTGCTAAGGGCATAGACCTCAACGATTGCTGTTGTTGTTGAATGTTCAAATCGGGTGACACGCTATTTTGATAATGCATTATATTCCGCTGGTGTTCCGTTGACGATATGCCATCTTGAATGTGATACAAGTTCAACATTTGATTTATATCTGGCGGCTGCTGGCCGTATTCACGTTTCATTAAATTATTATTTGTTGCATTGTTACGCATATCGCCACTCTGCGAATGGGATGGATGCATGGGACCAGGTGATACCGGTTCAGACTTTACGCTCGATTCACTAGGACTATGACTTGTACACGATAATTGTGAACCCGGTTGATTCATATTAGCATATGGAGATCCTGGCTGCTGCTGTAGGCTGTTATACGGTGAACTCGGTTGTTGCATATTTCCGTACGGCGATGTCTGTCCACCGGTGACTGTCCCATACATTCCATAACCAGATGCGTTCATGTACGAATTTAGCGAACCAGCAGCGCTATGCATTTGGCTCATATCGTAGCGATGATAATTACTCATGTAGGCATTATGTTGACTTTGATAAGCTGTCGGATCATGCATAATGTATCCATTGGGCATATATCCGTTCGGTGGCATTTGATACATATCACGATTGACAGCAGTCGATTGAACGGCTGAAATTGACGCAGAGCTACGAATTCCATTCGGATCAGATGCCATTAGTGCATTACCCATCGGATATTTTTCCTTATTTTTTGTCAACGTCTTTGTTTTGCGTCTCGGTCTGTATTTGTAATCTGGATGTTCTTTCATATGAACGGCACGCAATCGTTTAGCTTCGTCAATGAATGGCCGCTTTTCCGATTCAGATAAATCTTTCCATTGCGCCCCAAGTCGCTTTGATATTTCGGAATTGTGCATTTTTGGATTATCGGATGCCATCTTTCGTCGTTGACCGCGAGACCATACCATGAATGCATTCATGGGCCGTTTGACGCGGTCTAAATTTTGATTTTTATTTGAGGTGTTATTGTTATTGTTTGTCAGGCCATGGGTTTGACCGGACGATGTAATATGATGGCCACCAAGCGCTGGATTCGATTGGTTTTGTTGCTGTTGTTGCTGCTGTTGGGATGATGTCACCGGACTTAATCCAGTTATATTTTGTGGTTGTGAATGTAACGGCGAGGCGTGGGTGTTGTGGGAATTATGTTGATTGTGATGCGATGACATTCCCACCAAATTCGAATTACTAGAATTGTGCGACGACATGTGAGCCATATGCTGTTGATGGAGTTGTGATTGTGACAGTGGAGCTTGCATCATACTTAATGATCCTAAGTACGGCGATGTGGAGTGACTATGGATAGATGACGGGTGATGCGGGGGCAAATTTGCGTGTAAAATGCTCCCTTTCAAATCTCCTTCCATGGTGAGCATATCGTTAGAGTCCCTATATGCAAACAGTTTGGAGAAAAAGTTGTTTAATTTCGATTCATAAACTCAAACGAAACGCACATGTAAGATTGACGAGCACACAATAAACAATTAAATTTTTCTTTATTTTTTTGTTCAGTTTTCCTCGCTTTTATTGTGAGCAAGTGATAACGAAAAGTCTGTTACAATAGACCTGCTATTGTCACTACCGATTCTTTGTCTTTGTGTAACAGTGTATCAAATTAGAACATTTGAATATATTCGACATGACCAAGCAATTATGAACTAAAAACACTGTCAACGATTAAAACGGTTTTGCTTTTCTTTGCAACTAAAAACCTTTCAAACTTTATTATCGTTTCAATTATGCTGATAAGACGCGACTGTAATTCCGACAGAATGCATTTTCCTTGAGAGATAAAACAACGAAAAAAAGTGAACGTATTTTTCGACACACTCGCAAAGATTCGAATTCGATTGACGAAAATCACGACTGATCTGCAGCACAGACGAAACTAAAATGTGCTCAATTCACGAGAGACTGAAAGAAATACCTAAACAATATGCGGACTCTAGCACCTTTCATACATACACAAGCGATAACCTGTCTTTCGGTACCAACGCGTCGACCAGATCCCCACTAAATCGCGCAAAACATGAAGACCAAGTGACGCCTTGTTACGAGGGATTGTTAACCAATTATATTAACAACAAATACGCATGCTTGAATTCGGGCGGAGTTAACATGCATACCCCACCGTGTTACGTTGTGCGCTGAGAAAATATGACTACATGTGTATATGTGTATATAGCGCTGCTGGCACTGTTGCCGAATTTACAAGGTTCTTCGGGGTCAACCTTATATATAAGCAAAAACACTCACACATACCCACCGTTGGTGTGTTCTGTAAAATTAGTGTATATACGCGGTGCACACAGCAAACGACATCAGATCTTTATGGCTGTAAATATACTGTAATATAACACAGAGCATTTATGAATAAAATTTATACGTGAGGATAGTGTACACGAAAGGTATAGAGTACCAAAGTTTGTATATCGTGAACATATATTTTATAAAATAAGGGTGATGTACAGGCGACGCAACGAGTTTTCAGATTTTTTTATAATTTTTTTTCTTTCGCTTTTATATTTAATGTTGAAGATTTTAAGTAGGGGTTGTTAATATCAAATTGAACGAGATATCCAAAGCAGAAGTACATTTTTTATGTGTCAAAATTTTTATAGTTTTATTATTTGTAGTTCTCGTATGTACCTATAGGTAAAGTAGGTAGATCTGTTATTTCGGTTCTGTTGTTCAGAACAAAACCAAATAATGGAGACGGGGAAAAAATATAGTTCATCGCGGATGTTATAACCTAAATAAGTACTGAGTGAATAATGAAAATGCGTAATATACTTGACAATTACATATGCATGGTGGTTGAGTTATTATTCAGATCATCGATGATTTGCTTTCAGAAATTAAAGCGATCGATTATTAAAAAACAACTCCTTCTTGTACACGAATGGACAGTCAATTTGGAGTAATTGAAACTTCCATCGAACAGTATTGGGTTTTAGATTTTGTGGGTCTTTCTTTTAACAATTTTTCGAAATATCTGAGACGATAATAGGAAAAAATTACCATATTAGAGGTCGCGTATTTTCCGATATGTCAACAGTTACGAAGTTGATTTACATTAATTTGTGAAAAAAAAAGTAGCGCTGGAGACCAAAGGTCAATATATTGAGTATAAATTTATGTGTTTGGATAGGAGAATGTTGTGCTTATGGAGGGGTGGCATTAATTACGGCCCACACCTTCTGAAAAGTTCGTAGTAGTGACGATAGAAGCAACGATTTGCATAATAAGCGTGACTGCTCATTCTACGCAAGCAATTTATTAAATTTTACAAAGTAGATAACCTTTCTCGTTCCAACGGTATGTAATGTAAGGAACGTTATTTGCATCTTTTTCACTCTTGCTACACGGTAGATACGAGATGGCGGGAGGAATTTTGAAATTATGCCCGTGCCCCATAGGCAATGGGTCGGGCAGGGCACAAATTTAACGTGCGCCGTTCGGGCGGCTTTTTTTTTAAATTTTGGGCTAGGGTAGGGCAGGGCCTTTTTTGAAAAGTTCCATTTCCAAAATTTCTAAAAAATTTCCAAATTTAAGAAATTTGTTGAATTTTATAATGGCATTCGACTATGATCAGTTCTAAATCAATTTTATTGAATGATTTCAATTATTTGTTCGAAAGTTGACAATTGTGGAAATTTCGCCATCAAAAAGTTGTCGGCTTCGTCGGCTGAGACTTGGCTGGGAATCGTAAATTTTTATATTTCAAAATTTCGGCCGATGAGGAAACCGTTTGAGGAATTTATTGAATTGCCTACCGCCAAGACTGAGATTGGACTAGGAATGGATGTGTTAGACATCATCAGTTTTTATATTTCACGATTAAGGTCGTTAAAGAACTGTTTTGAAGAATTTGTTGAATTGCCTGCCGCGAATGCTGAGATTGCAATAGGAATGGATGTCTCAGACATCGTGGATTTGTACGTTTTTAAGTTTGGAACGTTGCAATTTGTTTTGAAGAAGAAGGAATTCGTTAGATTTATGAAGATAATTACAAAAATTGTAAAGATTGCTTTTGAGAAAGTGTCTCTCAGTACATTTGAATAGTTTTGAGAGATGGTCCCTGAGGTTGATTAAATGTGTTGTTGCCTTGGAAAGGTATAGTCTCGTTACTTATGGGAAACTTGTAATTTTTTGATTAAGTCACTTGGACATGCGTGAATCAATTGAATTCTGTTTGAGTCACCTCCAGGAGAACGGGCTTTCAGTGTTTTAGATTCAAAGTGGAAAATGAGTTGTTAGTTTCAAAAGGGAAAAGTAGGAGAAATTTTAGTTTGATTTTGGAGTATTAATTTACTGTTGGTTACACAGTCGCACGGTTTCATGGTTTGAATTTTATTACACGAATTGAGGTAAGGGAAATCGAAATGTTATTGTTTTAAAAATTGAGGGTAAATAGAGAGTTATTGAAAGTGAAAACAAAGTTTTTGAATTGAGCAAAACCTTGACTAGGGAAACTATTTTGAGGAAAATTCGGGAAGAAATTTTGAAAGGAAATTGAAGGTGGAATGTTTAAACTCTAGTGAATTTGTGAGAAGAATTGAGCGTAACGGGAAATTAAATGGAAGAAGATTTTGAAGAGTTTTGGGACTTTTTATATTTTGGAAGAAAGATTTTGAAAGGATTTGTAGGAAGCATTGTTTTCGATTCTTTGTTTGATGTGGTGTTCAGTACATGATTCTCAACTTAGGACATGTCGAATAAAAATCCACAGAAGAACTCAATGCCGATGCAAGTACCAAACTAATTATTTATTCAACCTGTTTGGTATGTACTGTCTTGTCGCTACCATTTCCAAGGTCGTAACAGTTTCTCTGCTTCGATGAAAGCTCATCAAAATCACTTAACGTGATGATAGTTTGAAGATTGAGGGTGGGAAGAAATTAAGATCCGTACAACCTTCAATTTCTGTTTTTTTTGAATTTCAGTTTTTGCTGTTAAATCTGTTTTTAAACTTGAAATTGAAGTGTTTGGTGAATTTCGAAATGAAAGGTAAATTTTCGAGGATGTAGCTAAATTTTAACGAGTTTTATGATGATTTTTAGAAGGGATTTTGGAAGGAAGGAATTTGTTAGATTTATGGAGGGTTTTGAGAAGGAAAAAAGTTTTAGAGAAGGGAAGGGAATAGTAACGGCTTATTGATAAGATCGGGATTTTGAATTTTTCTGAATTTCGAAATTTTTGAGTTCTAGAGCATTTTGATACGGTTTGTCTGAGGATATGATGAACTTTAGTGCCTAGATTTGCATTATTTTTGTGCAGTTAATGTGAATATTCCGAAAAAATTCTAAAGTTTCTAAAAATTTCAAAAAATTTCTAAAAAAAAATTCTAAAATTTTTTTGAAGAATAGGCCCTGGGGTAGGGTGGACACGGGGACAAATTTAACGGTTACTATTTGAAGCGGTTTTTTTTAAATTCTGGACTAGGGTAGCGCGCGGTCAAGGGGAGCAAAAAAGGTGGCCGCTCATCTCTACTACTTTAAAAATGGACAAAACATATCGTTCCTCACATTACAACACATCTACTTTGTAAATTTTAATAAATAGCTTGCTTTAACAATCGTTTTCAATGCAAAGTGAGTATTTCTACTTTTTAAATTGTGTAAACGTAAAAATCTACCGCAGTGTATAATGTGAAAGAAACTGAAGAAAGAAATAGAAACTCACATGCTTTATTGAGCTTTATTTTTATAAGCAATTATTTTTATGTACAAATATCTACATGATTTGGTGCAATATCATAAAGAAATTTAGGTGGAAGAAGAACCTTTACAGCTTAATTCTGCAATTGTTGAATACAATTTGAGATCATTAACTTACTGGAATTTTGGGACGTTTGAACTTGGTTAGTGAGAAACTTCTCGTCTTAAAAAACCATTTAGATTAACGAAATTAACTTAAAGGTGTTGATGTCATCATGATGTGGTGACTATGATTATATAGAAGAGAATAGAAACTAAGTGTGGGACCCGTACGAAGGGGCTGTTCACAAATGACGTCACGCTCTAGGCGGGAGGGGGTGGTCAACTAAAACGTGACGTCACACAACGAAAAATTAAAAAATGTTGAATTCCTTTAAAATTTGCATAGAATAAGGAAATCATACACATTAGCCAGCAGGAATAAACTCAGACTTTTTATTATGGATGCTTTCAATAACACAATGTACAACAAATGTAAATAGAACAAAAATGTTACTGATTTCGTCGTTTACGACTCTTCAGTACACCTTGTCTTGAGACTATGTGTATATCAGCACAACTGTTCATAGAATGATACGCAAACTATGACAAATTCGCTTTATATATGGGCCATTCCGTTGAAAAGTTGGAAAATGTGTTACGAGGGAACCGTCTTCTGGCTAAGAATGCAAAGGTTGGACTTCTTTCGCATGAAGGAGTTGTACATTGAACCTATAGAGGAATTATCTTCATACAACACAAGTCTCGTAAGAACACATGGTTCTCTCGCAACCTACCAATGGAATCGTCCATATCATCCAAATCGATAGATCAGGTGTTTGGTATGGCTTAACAATTTGGAAGTGAAAGAATTGAGAATTTGAGAAATCTGTTCTATAATGAAGTCAAGAATGATGATACACGATAGTAATTTTTTGATTTTGTTAGGGAAAATTGTTATATAGGCCCAGACCATAAAGCATTCCCTAGACTAAAATCTTTCATTTTCTCAAAGTTTATTGAAAATCGGGAAGACAGTGACTCATTTTTACTCACTAGGCAACAAACGCCTATTGTCGTGGGCGTGCCATAGTGGTATAGATAGGCCTTGATGCCCTAATTAAGATACACGTATCTAAATCTTTCAACGACATCAGGCTTCTGAGAATATGACGAGACATTCTCATCATGGAACGATAAAATAAATGAATTTAAAAAAAAAAAATCTGTAAACTGTTCATATACGAGCAATTTCTTATACTTTTATTGAGTCAACAATGAGTACAAATCAGGAATATAGGTTAAAATCAACGTTAACTCAATTAAAGTAGTTATATTGTTTGCGTAAAATATTATTGAAATAAACGTTTCACATTTGTTAGGCGAAAATTCAGATTTTCTCCCGAAAAAGATGCACTATTACTTACAATTATTGTAGATATCTTAGATATTTAAGCATACAAAAGACGAATTTCACAGAAAACATAGAAAGTAACACAAAGACACATTCGACTGTGTTGTTTTTCCCAAATCTTATATCTCGAGAAATATTTGCCAGATTAGCTAATGAATTACTTAAGAGTAATCCTGTGATCCTAAACTATGTGCTGGCATTTTGTTTAGTTCGTATCCGTCGAGTTGAAAATTAATTTTTTTTTGTTTACTTTCTTCATCGCAAAAAAAAATCATATGAACAGACCGGCCATGATACTTCATGGTAAGTATTTATTTTCTCAGCTCCTTTCATTTTCTCACCCACAGGTGCGAAAATTTTTTTTTCATCCCGCTATAAACTACACATGCGAAATTCAATTTTCGCACTTCATTTGATGTGAGAAAATATCAATTTTCGCCTAACAAATGTGAAAAATTTATTTAAAAAAACTTTCATGTTTATGTTCAACTAACATGTTTATGTTATCTTTCCAGTTACATTACTGAAAACAATATTCTTAAATTCAAAATTTTTTTATTTTAACTTATTTTCCCTATTTTAACTCATTTTTGACTGAATGAAAATATAAAAGATTGCTTTTATATGTACATGAGAATTTCCTCACTTTCCTCAGAAACCTGAAGTGATTGAAATCATTGGATGTGTGATTCTTATTCACAAATTAGCATTATACGCACTCACGACTCAGAATTAAAATTTCATTTTGTTGTATAGTGTTTTTTATAAAATTCTTGAGTGATGAGTCCTATTAATGCTGCTAAGTTTTCGTCACTGCGGAAAGTTGCTCGTAATTCAAAATTCTGTCGGATACATGGGAAGATTAAATTTTTTGAAAAAAGTTCTTCCAGAAAATGTTCATTGGAGAAAACAACCTGAGGTTAGTTGTGGGTTTTTTTTATTTATTTTCACATAAAATAAATTGCCGAATACGACTCACCTTTTAAGATGTCTGGGTATCCAGCAAAAGATAAAGATATCCGCGGATCAAGTTATGAAAAATACACTCAAGTTATATTGAATTCTAAAAATCGTTATTTTCTTTAGTTCGCTTGTAGATTTATTTTTTTTCCCTGAGTTAGCCGGCTAAACTTGAAAATTTTAAAAATTTTTCTGATGAATTTTTTTTTTTGGACAACCGAGCCTAGAGCACATAAATGAAAGGCGTTGATAATGCAAAAACGAACTCAGTGCAAATAGTCTCTTCTATTTACTGTGGCTATTCACACCGTGTGCATATAGTCTCTTCTATATAGTAGTATATAGAAGTGCAAATAGCATCTACCTTTTAAAAATATACTTTTTGAAATTTTAAAAATCGATCGAATATTTTTGCTTCTGCGCTGAAATGCGCCGCCGCCGACGAGGCAAAATAATTATACTTTTTTTCCGGCGCTGATTTCAGCCGCGGCCGATGTTTGAAAAAAGCACTTGTACCGCCGCCGAAAAATATCGACGGGCGCACAGGTCTACCCGAGATAAAGCAGCTTCCAGAATTGAGAGGTTTGAAACATATCCATCAAATGACGGCAGTTTAAAGTATGCTTCTTCAGGCAAAGTTGGGAAAAATTACATTTTAGAGAAAATAGTTCCAGGAATTCTTGAAGAAACTACGTTGGTCCTCTTTTTGGTATGGTGCAGGGGAGAACATTTGGTCCATTAAAATGAAAGGTCTCAGACCTACTTCGGTAGGGCCTTTGACATTACCTTGGGTAATTTCTATGAATATTTGAAATCCTTTGAGTCATAAAAGAGCACAAAACAATTGATTTCTATGGCTCACTGAAACTGAGTGTACACAAATGTATTTTTGTCCATTTTAGATAAAAGTAATTATTCTGGCCGACCTTTAAAAAAATGTTAGGGGAAGTTTGGTTATTTTGGATCAGAATGGTCCCGAGAACATGATTTTTTTCACAAGTGCTTTGAGAAAATATATACTTTCTCTACTCGAAATGGGGGAGATAATTTATTATTTTATTTATTATTATTATTAAGTGGTTTTTGGTCTTTTGTACATAACTCGAGTAATTCTTCTCCGATTTTCAAAATTTTTTTTGTTTGAAAGGTCTGGGCATGCCTCACAATTTATGGAATTTTTTTAATTTTTTTGGATTCAGCCAGGGGCCTAAAACTGAGTCTCTACTAGGCCCAACGTGTTTTTTCTACATAAATCTGGATAATCTTATCAACTACTCAAGAGGTAAGGAAATATTTACTTAGATACGTTTTTTTGCATCAATTCTGTTTGCCGCAAAATACTTATTTTCTCAGAGCAGCTGTGTAAACTTGAGTAAGTCTAATGCAGCAAAATGTTTGGAATGAATAACAAGAAACATAATTGCCGAAAGTGCAAAAGTACCGACGACGCGACAGTAGAGAAGGAAGTTAGGATTTTCTTTTTTCTTTTGTGTTTGACTTAATGTTAAATTTAGATGTCCACGTGTACAAACACTTGAATTTGAAAGCTTAGAATGATGAAACTTTTCTTTTCTTGATGAAATCAAAATCAAATCATCTAAATAATAATCTGCCTTAAGAATCCATGAAGCGTTAGAGGCTAGATCATTATTTATCAGTTTTGCTGTTTGTGGTCTTACTTTTTATCTCAATTACCGAAAAGTTTCGAACCAACGCACTGGCGCAAACTCTCTCTGATAACTAACGACAAAATAACGAACCACCAAAAAAATTAACGCTTTGATTAGACGAAATAACTATTACACGTAATTAGCTATGACGCGAATCACTATTGGCCGAGGGGTAAACTGCATTTGTAAATGGTGGGACAGTATCTGTTTTCATTTACATAAATGACATGTAAATGTCAAATTAGGAAAAATGAAAATATAAATAGATCTATATAAAAAATTAAAATGTAAATATGTAAATTCTCTGAAAATCACATGTAAATGCAGGTAAATGGGTGTGCACGAGACCCGTTCTTGCCCGGAATGTGTAGCAGAGAATTTATTTACAGGAATATAAGATGAACCACTGAGTTTTTGTCAAATGTTACGGAATTATGTCACTAAAACTTTTTTTACGCAATGTTCGACTACACGATAAAGAACTACTTTCTGTTCGTACCGGCAGCAATTTGTGTTCAACTAAACACTTCCCGACTTTCCGATCGATAAATAATGACGTTCTGATTCGATTCTCGATCGCAACTGGTATTTATGCTTTGCGAAAATTGCATCTCGAACGCTTTTTCTTTCTCATCGCCCACGACGCGACGCACAGTGATTATTTTGGTAATAGCAGCGGTCTTAATAATATAACTGCTCAGGAATTTGAGATAGATATTTTTGGTATTCAGCAAAGTTGTTTACCATGAAATGAGGAACAACTCTGCTGAAGAAACTTTTTTTCGATTAACTATATTTCAGAAGTTACCGAATGCTGAAGTCGAACTTCCTGAAAAATGCAGTGTTCTGGTCAAATTTGCGTATCTCTTACAGAGTCTGAGATAGAAATTTTTTGTCTTCAGCAAAGTTGTTCAGCATGAAATGAGGAACAACTTTGCTGAGGAAGCAATTTTTCCATCAATTTTATTTCGGAAGTTATGACCTGTTATTACTGGACAAATTCTCGAATTCCAAATTACCAGAATTCAACAAGTCATAACTCCCAAAATAAAATTGATGGAAAAATTGCTTCTTCAGCAAAGTTGTTCCTCATTTCATGCTGAACAACTTTGCTGAAGACAAAAAATTTCTACCTCAGACTCCGTAAGAGATATGCAATTTTGACCAGCAGTATGCAGTATGGTGTGGTTATGGATCCACATCTGGATTTTAGAGCTCACATTAGCAAGAAAGTAGCTAAGGCGTATTCTATGTTGGGCTTCCTTAAAAGAATTTGTGCTGATTTCAACGATGTCAAATACCTGACAAGAATATACAACGCCCACGTGAGGTCTCATCTTGAATATGCTTCAGTTGTTTGGAGCCCCTCGGCTGCGACATACTGTGAGAGTATTGAATCGATTCAAAGAAAGTTTGTAATGTTTGCTTTACGGCGTACGATTAGGAGGAAAGTCGGCGAGTATGTGCTTCCGCCTTATGACGGCGCAAGCTCTTGGGATTGGAACGTCTATCAAACAGACGTAAGATCGGTAGACTATTCTTCATGTATGATGTGCCCACGGGAAGGGTGAATGCACCCGAATTGTCATTAATGTTCAACTCACATCGTCATGTCCCGAGTCATTTCTATTATTAATGTACAGAGTATTTGTTTCGTACTCCTCGTCATCGAACTGATTATGGCTATAATGAACCAGCTACATCCATCTGTAGAGAATTCGAAAAATTCAAAGATGTTATGTAAACAGTCTACCTCACTCTCTTTAGTAAGCGATGCCACCAGGCAATATTCATTTTTCGATCGACAAAACATATTCAATATCAACGTTGCTATTGAAATCTGACTGCCAAAATACTTCTCCCGATATCGAGTACATCAACGAGAGGCTCTCTGTTGCGGACCCATACGAAGTAAAGGTCCAA
The DNA here is from genome assembly GCA_029228625.1 of Pseudolycoriella hygida. Classification (NCBI taxonomy): domain Eukaryota; kingdom Metazoa; phylum Arthropoda; class Insecta; order Diptera; family Sciaridae; genus Pseudolycoriella; species Pseudolycoriella hygida. The sequence goes on from CM055403.1 coordinate 122,187,743, forward strand.
ACCGTTTACTACAAATCATTTTATTGGGTGGATTCATTTGTTATCGCCGAGAGATCGTCATCATCAAAAAAAATCAAGGTCCGTCCGTCCGTCTCCACTTGTTTCAACTCTAAAGTTCAAACATGAGCGAGATAGGTCAAGAAATTGACCAAAAACATAGATTTTCGAGGGTTGATGAAACGTTTTCGCAAATATTTCGGAATGTACAGCACGGAAATGCCTCATTTTGGAGTCATCTAAAAATCTTTGAAAATAATTCTAGTGGAAATCGGTTGAGTGGTTCGGGAATGGAAAAAATTCTGATTCTCGGCCTTATAAGATGTGAGCAGTACCGATCTAGACCACTTTTCTAGGGGGGCGCGCGACCCAGATTTTTTTTCACAATTCAAGGAAGTGTCAATGTATTTTTTTCCGTTCTGAAAAGTGCAAATAAGAGCAAATAAGTCAAAAAATTGCGAAAATTATGGAAAAAGCTGGTTTATAAGAAAAGTCGAAGTTCTACTCGGTCAAAGAAAAATTTTTTTACTACGCCGGAAGCTTTTGTTTGAGTTTAGCGCCACAGGCGATTTTTTTAATTGTGGTGCTCAACTGGTGCAAGTAAGGTTTCCATGCAAAGCGCAACAGGCGAAAATGTTGGTATGTCTTTACTTGTTCTTTAGGTAAATCAAAGAATTGCTTAATGGACACTATGAGGAATACGCTGTACGCAAAAATTTCGGACCGTCTCTTCTCGTTCTTTAGATAAATCGGGTAAGTCGCCACAGGCGAAAATTTTGGATTGCTCTCTATTGTTCTTTAGGTAATTCGAAGAACGGCTTAATTGCCGCAGGCGAAAGTTTTTGATTATAGGACTTATTATAAGTAAGAATTTCAATAATTGATTGATTTCGTATTCCTCAAACGCCGTAGGCGAAAGTTTCTAGGCTCTTAACCAGTTTCCTTCGAGGTGTTTTTGAGCCTCTCAGGCGAACATTTTGAAAATTTGGATCCGTTTTTCTTTTTTTTCATCCATAGGACGGGTCTCTAAAATTGCCGCCCTGGTCCCCTTTTTATGCAGGGGCCCGAGGGACTTACCCCTGTTCATCCCCACTCTTATTCGGTCTGCAAGAAATTTAGTTTCAAAAGGAGTGTTGAGATTGAAGATGGGCAAAATCGGTCAAGAATTTGAAACTTCTTGACCGATTTTGCCCATCTTCAATCTCAACACTCCTTTTGAAACTAAATTTCTTACGATTAAAAAAGTTGTCAAAAACATGGTTTTTTGAAGGTCGCAAAAACATTTTTGCTTATATCTCCGCGATGTACGTACGGGAATTGATTTTCAATTTTTTGAATGGAAGATGTGGATCTCAAGAAACTAACTAAAAAAGTTGATGAAAATCGATTCACTGCTTCAGCCTGTAGGGTCCACATAGTTGGCCAAACTAGAGGCCTAACTCGTGTTACTCGCCATATACTATGGTTGATGATTTTTCATAAATATTTCGTTAAATATGAGGTAATTTTGCTGTGATTTAGAGGTAGTCGAAGGCTCAACAGTATTCATGAAAAAAGTATGAAAGAGGCCTCTCCTTAGGGACGGATTTTCTCTGCCCACTGAGATTTGAAAAATTGAAAACCTGAAGAGATTTACTCGAGTTATGTTCAAAAAACACGTAGCGCCCAAGCAAAGACTCGTTTTTAGTGCTCTAGCTAAGTCCAAAGATTCAAATCCGAAAACGTTTCTTCCATAAATTGTCGGCCATGCCCAGATCTTTCAAACAAAAAAATCTTTATGAACATCGGAGAAGATTTACTCGAGCTATGTACAAAAGATCAAAAACCACTTAAACGGTCATAGCCCTTAGGCCGACAGTGACCAGATTCAATCTTAAAAAAGATTTTTCGATTGCTTTTTAGGTTTTTGAAAATCGGTTGAGTTTTACTCCAGTTATCGTGTTGACGCACGGACGGACGTTTTTTTATTGCTGACTTGCCACTAAAGATCATGATCGATGCTGCACCCTTCTCCCGGGTCGAAATTCGACTGGTTAAAAACGTCGTGGTAAGCACAATAGACCCCTTTTCGAAAAACTTCGTTCTTCGTACGGGTCTAAAAAATGTCCGATGTTCATAAAGGTTTTTTATTTTGAAAGATCTGAGCATGGCCGACAATTTATGGAAGAAACGTTTTTGGATTTGAGTCTTTGGAATTAGCTAGGACACTTAAAACTAGTCTTTGCTTGGGCCCTACGTGTTTTTTGAACATATATCTCCAGTAAATCTCTTCAGGTTCTCAATTTTTTTTTAATCGAAAGGTCCAGGAATGTCTCAGATTTTATGGAATAAAATTACTTTTTGATTAGAGGCCCTTGGACTCAGCCAGGTCACCAAAACTGAGTTTCTGTTACTTTCTACTGCTTCTTTCTTACATAAATCGTGTAAATCCTAACCGATTTTGTTGATTCTTTTTCTATTTGAGAGGTAACCGAGTATCGAATTATATTCAAAAACGAATTGGGCCTGGTGCCTGTGCTTAGGACTCAAGTGGGGCTTAGATCGATCCTAAGGTCGGTCGGCCCTAACCAAAGAATTTTTTTTTCTATGCTGCAGAGCAAATTGAGGGAAACATTTTTGTCTATGGAATTATGTGTCCGATGCCTTTACTTAGGGCCATAGGTCAGTACTAAGGTCGGCCCTAGCCCAAAAAATGTTTTTTTGCTATGTTGTAGACAAAATTGAGGAGACCTTTTTTCTCTAATGTGGACGTAAGGCAATATTTACTTAAATACGTTCGAGTCTTTTCGTAACATCAACTCTGTTTGCCACATCTATTATGATACGTACGGGTCCCTTCATATGTTTTTATTGAAGGAGTCCCAAGTTGAGAAGCTTTTCTTCTAAAAAAGTGCATCAACATGCGTTTGTAGGTAAAACATGTTTTAACATTGCCAGATTATGTGACGCAATCTCTCAATGGATGACCTCATTTTTTTTCTAAGAGGTCGAAAAAAGGTTCAGAGCTTTACGAAGACGTTTAAATGTGACTGCTCCTTTAAATTGGTTTTACTTTGGCTATACTTCTATAGCAAAGTAACTAACATTCGTTGTTACAGTTGCATAATAGGTTGGTTCCTTTTGGAGCAAGTATTCCGGAATAGCTTGATTTTGCACACAAAATATAGTTTTGGGGCAAAACCAACAAAAATATTTTTTTTTTAATATTTTTGGGTGACGAATTTTCCGCCAATTTGCCCTTCTCCAGAATATACGTTTGACTCTTAGCCCCCAGAAGTATTTTTAACAGTTTCATTGAACGATTGAGAGCATCGTATAAAGTGTTCAGGTTCATATGAAAGGCCCTGTATAATAGCCCAATTCATTACCTGTCGAATGAAACCGAACTTCATGTTTTGTGAGTTTTATGATGGACGACGAAAAGGACGAAGAGGAGTTGAACTATCGTAAAAAATACTTTTGGGAACATGAGGTCAAACGTGTATTTTATAGAATAAGAAATCCCCCCGAAATGGCGGAAAATTCGCACTCGGTTTGGGCTTTCATAAAACAAGACATATGAAGGGACCCGTACGTATCAGAATAGATGCGGCAAACAGAGTTGATGTTATGAAAAGACTCGAACGTATTTAAGTAAATATTGCCTTAACTTAATTTTCCGAAAGCACAAAATTGACCCCGAAAAATGTTCTCCCCAATTTTCAATACAGCATAGAAAAAAACCATTTTTTGGTCTAGGGCCGACCTTTGTACTGACCTAGGGCCCTAAGTAGAGGCCTCGGACACCTACTTCCAAAGACAAAAACTTTTCCCTCAATTTGTTCTGCAACATAGCAAAAAAAAATTTTTGTTTGGTTAGGGCCTACCTTAGAGCCGACATCAGGCCCATTTGAGCCCAAAGCACAGGCAAAAGTTTCTTAAGTTCCTTTTATAAATTTGTCGACCATGCCTAAATCTTTCGAACAAAAATTTTTTTTCGAAAATCGGAAAAGATTTACTCGAGTTATGTACAAAAAGCACTTAGGGCCCTAGCAGAGACTAGTTTTTAGTGCCCTAGCCAGGTCCAAGGACTCAAATTCAACAAAGCTTCTTCCATAAATTGTCAGCCATGCCTAGATCTTTCAAACAAAAAAAATTTGTGAAAATCGGAAACGATTTACTAGAGTTATGTACAAAAGACTAAAAATCACTCTAACAGCCCTAACTCGGCTGCCCTTGGACCTTTCAGGGGAAAAAAGTCTTTCAAAATCGGTTGAGTCTTAATCGAGTTATCGTGTGTTGACGGACGGACATTTTTTAGACCCGTACGAAGAACAAAGTTCTTCGAAAAGGGGTCTTATACGTTTACCACGACGTTTGTAACCACCCCAATTTCGACCTGGGAGTAGGTGGGGAGCATCGATCCTGGTGCTTAGATGACGAATCAACAGTAAAAACGCTGTCCCTCCGTCTGTCGCCGCGATAACTTGAGTAAAACTCAACCGATTTTCAAAAACTTTTTTCCCTGAAAGGTAATCGAAATATATTTTATGGAAGAATTTTTTTTGATAAGATGCCCTTGGACTCAGCCAGGACCCTGAAACTAGGCCCAACGTGTTTTTGTTTACATAAATCGGGCAAATCCGAACCGATTTTGTTGATTCTTTTTCTATTTGAAAGGTAACCGTTTACCGAATTGTATTCATAAACAAATTTAGGCCTGTGCTTAAGGCTCAAGTGGGCCTCAGGTCGGCCCTAACCAAAAAAATTTTTTTTTGCCATATTGCAGAGCAGACTGAGGGAAACAATTTTATTTGTGGAAGTATGTGTCCGAGGTATATCGTTACGGCTCTAGGTCGGTCCTAAGGTCTGTCCTAGACAAGAGAATGGTTTTTCACTATGTTGTAAAGAAAATTGAGTTGAACATTTTTCTATATTTGGGGGACAATTTCGTAAAGGTTTCCGAAAGGTTTTTTTACACCGTTTCTTCAATTCACGGGTTTTTCAATATTGCTCCTAGGCAATTTCCAATACAATTTAATGTGGACGTAATTTCATACACTTAAGAGTTAAGGAAACATTTACTTAGATACGTTCGAGTCTTTTTGTAACAACCATTCTGTTTGCCACATCTATTCTGATGAGTACGGGTCCCTTGCATATGTTTTTATGGTTGATTCGTCATCTAAGGACCATGGTCGATGCTTACTCCTTACTCCTTACAAACGTCGTAGTAAACGCAATAACCCCTTTTCGAAGCACTGCGTTCTTCGTACGGGTCTAAAAATTGAGTTTGACCCGAAACTTTGGATTGGGTTTGGGTCGGGTTTCGAAAAAAAGTCGGCCCTCACACCTCTAGTGTGTACCGAGGACCCTTTCAAAGCATACTAACAATTGGCAAGCCAGCATGTACGTACATCTCGTCATGTTCTTCATAGTATTGTAATGTACTATTCCTATATACTCGAGGCGAGAGTGTGTCGGTGCAAACTTGACATTTGCTTTCATATCAATATTCATTCTTAACTATGTATTGTTCATTACTTGATAATGTACTCACACCAATCCACTGTGAAAACTTTTTTCTGTTTTATATTATATCAAAAAAGGTGCAATACACGCGTTATGTACAGACTTTAATATGTAGTGTTAGCAATTTCACTGGTCGTTGATGGATACAGCAATATCTTATAAAAAAAAATATGAAAAGAAATGTCGGTGACTGAAAATGGACTTTAATGCTACAAAAAAAATAGCCAAAAGTTTCTGATTGTCTTTCACCGCAATCGTTCTTACACATAAAAATGAACCGGATTTTTTGTGGATGATCTAGTTGTGCAAATTGGGTTAATGAATCCCTTGTATACGCAGAATGTTAAACGAGTGCAAAAGAAACATGACACCATATTCTCACACGAAACATGATAAATAGTAAGGATTCAAATTCGAAGTAATAAGAAACCAACTGTAAACCCTCAAATCTTGTAATGAAATAATTGAAACTAATTGCTGGAAAAGTAGCGTGAAATTACGACAATGTTTACAAAAAATTAACCAAACACACAAATAAAGAAAATAGAAAAAAAGTTGTCCCAAAAAAATTGAACAAAGAAACTAAAATCACTGTTGAATCTTGCAATGAAAACAGTAATTTAAACAAAAAAATAAATAAAAAAAATGCACAGAATAATTTTTCAAAAGAAAATAAAATATTTACATTATAATATTCGGAATCTCGTCCGGCTTCTGCCAAGTAACAATGTGGTAGCCCAAAGGTGGTAATGGGGTCTTTTCAGACTTCTCTATTCGAATCGTACGCATGTTCGTCGTCTTCAACTATAAAAAACGAATTAAAAAAAAATAAATGAAAAAAAAATTGTCGGGACTCAAATTGCAACAATTAGGGTGATAAACAATTGTTGCATTATTCGCTGTACTTGAGAACGTATTCCTAAAGGAATGCACATATTCAGAGTTTTTCACATCGTATTGCTTAGCATTAATCGTACGAAATATCTTTTTGCTTTTGAGATGCAAACAACTATTAGCATTTCCATTATATCTTTTTTCCGCTGAGTTTTTCTACAAAATAAATTTAGGGAATATGCGGTTGGATGAACGACTGGGTGCATAAAATTAAAATCATTGAAGCGACTCATTCATTACTATTAGCGCTGCAAATAAAATGTCAAAGAATTCGGAGCAATTGATCTGCCCTTCATGTTTTCATACTTCAGCTCCAAAGAAACTCCAATTAAGTTACATTTTCCACAAGTGGATTGATTTTTCCAATGCATTTCTCAAAGACCTATCAAACGTTCGTTTGTGGAAACTTGATGGATTTTTTTAGGTTATTTTAATACTAATCACAAAAACGGAAATCACTAGCGGAAATAAATTAATGATTATGATATAATTTGGAAATGTTGCGAGAGAAATAAAAAAATGTCCAAGGTCACGACAAGATCACACCATTTTCTTCACACTTTGAACTGTGGAGATTGGTAATTTTTTTACTCTTATAACGACTATGTATAGCAACTCTGTATTCTAAGAAAGAATTATTTAATTCAACGTTTTCTATTAAGAACTTGATTTTATACTTCGAGTTACAATTTCAACGGCCATGACAGTGATGCTTCGACCTTACAAAAAAATACAATTTCTTTTTTCTCTCGTTTTATAAAATTGTATTCCCAGATAAGGATAATGGCTCGTTACAGTTTAAACAAAACAATAATTATTTTTCTGAAAAACATACCTTTTCATCGGTTGCACGATTGTTCCGAAAACAAAACTTTTTCTTTCACTTTTTATATCAAATAAAAGCACGTGTGTTTTAACGCCAGAATCTTATTCAAATGATTGAAGTGGATAATCAGTCGATATTTAACTATTATTCGCAAAATGCTTTCAATGTGTTTGTTATGTTCAGAGCCATCTATTTGTGGAATGATTTTGTGTGGATAATCCTGACGATTATGCGATACCCGACCAACTCCCTAATATTGTGTTAAAAAGATTTCTTTTTTTCAAGCTTTATTGGTCCCGTACGAAGAACGAAGTACTTCGAAAAGGGGTCTTATGCGTTTACCACGACGTTTGTAATCACTCCAATTTCGACCCGGGAGTAGATGACGAATCAACAATAAAAACATATGAAGGGACCCGTACGTATCAGAATAGATGTGGCAAACAGAGTTGATGTTATGAAAAGACTGGAACGTATTTAAGTAAATATTGCGTTCATATTAAATTGTATTGGAAATTGCCGATAGGGCAATATTGGAGAACCCGTCCGAAGAACCAGTGTAAAAAAATTCTCCGAACGCACAAAATGAACTTCCAAATAGAGAAAAATGTTCTCCTCAATTTCGTCTACAACATAGCGAAAAACCATTTTTTGGGAGAGGCCTCAGACACATACTTCCATAGACAAAAATGTTTCCCTCAATTTGCTCTGACACATAGCAAAAAACTTTTTTTTTTGGTTAGGCAAAAGTTCTGCGTTTATAGTGCCCTAGCTAAGTCTAAAGACTCAAATCGAAAAATATTTCTTCCACAAATTGTTGGTCATGCCCAAATCTTTCAAACAAAAAAAAATTTTTGAAATCGGAAAAGATTTACTCGACTTTTCTGGATTTGAGTCTTTGGACTTAGCTAGGGCACTAGAAACGAATGTCTGCTAGGGCCCTACGTGTTTTTCAAACATAACTCGAGTAAATCTTTTTCGATTTTCATAATTTTTTGCTTAGAAGATCTAAGCATGCCTGACAATTTATGGAAGAAATTTTTTTATTGAGCGTTTACACTCAGCTAGGGCTGAATATCAGAAAATTAGGAAAAAAATATTTTTGATGTTTGTGCATCAAACCAATATTTTGTGTGGAAGAAGGAATGATTCCCAAAAAATTAAAAAAAAAACTGCCTATTCTAGATATTATATATCCCTCCCAGTTATCGAAGTGGTCATATCCCAGGAGTGGATAATTTTTCCCTAAAACCGTGAAAAACGTGTTCTCCAAAATTTTATTCTCTACAAGTTCGCCTCTAGAAGGAACTTTCTAACTTTAATAGTTCTAGAGATATGGGTCATCCCTCCCAATTCTAGAAGTGGTCATATCCCAGGAATGAACGGGTAAGCTCAGTGGTAACATACTGGCTTACCTCCAAGAATATCCTGGTTCGATCCTGGTGGGGAGAAATTCTGCATGGGATTTTTCTTCAATGTATAGCAGGGAAGTAACGTTCCTAGGTACATCACCCAGGCTAATATGGGTAGTAGTGAATTTGGTGCCGCAACGAATTTTACATAGAAGAATGACAAATATGACGTCACCCATTTTCGATGAATTCTGTGTACAAATATCTGAGTCTGACTTTGGACGGACATATAATTAGCACCAGATGGAATCCTAATGGTAAACATAGAAGGCACCCGTACGTATCAGAATAGATGCGGCAAACAGAGTTGATGTAACGAAAAGACTGGAACGTATTTAAGTAAATATTGCGTTCACATTAGACTGTATTGGAAATTGCCCATAGGGTAATTTTGAAAAACCCGTACGAAGTAACGGTGTAAAAAGGTTGTCCGAACGCACAAAATTGACCTCCAAATAGAGAAAAATGTTCTCCTCAATTTTGTCTACAACATAGCAAAAAATTATTTTTTCTGCTAGGGCCGACCTTAGTACTGACCTAGGGTCTTAAATAGAGGCCTCGGGTACATACTTCCATAGACAAAAAATGTATCCTTCAATTTGATCTGCAACATAGCAAGAAACATTTTTTTATGTTAGGGCCGACCATAGGACCGACATGAGGCCCACTTGAGCCCTAAGCACAGGAAAAATTCTTCTATAAATTGTCGGCCGTGCCGAGATCTTTCAAACAAAAAAAAGTTTTTGAAAATCGGAAGAGATTTACTAGAGTTATGTACAAAAAACACGTAGGGACCTAACATAGACTCTTTTTTAGTGCCCTAGCTAAGTGCAAAGACTCAAATCGAAAAATGTTTCTTCCACAAATTGTCGGTCATGCCCAGATCTTTCAAACAAAAAAAAATTTGAAAATCGGTAAAGATTTACTCGAGTTATGTACAAAAACCACATAGAGCCCTAGCAGAAACTCGTTTTTAGTGCCCTAGCTAAGTCCAAGGACTCAAATTAAAAAAAGTTTCTTCCATAAATTATCGGCCATGCCCAGATCTTTCAAACAAAAAAAAAATTGAAAATCGGTAAAGATTTACTCGAGTTATGTACAAAAAACACATAGAGCCCTAGCAGAGACTCGTTTTTAGTGCCCTAGCTAAGTCCAAGGACTCAAATTAAAAAAAGTTTCTTCCATAAATTGTTGGCCATGCCCAGATCTTTCAAGCAAAAAAAATTTATGAAAATCAGAAAAGATTTACTCGAGTTATGTGCAAAATACCAAAAACCACTTAAACGGCCCTAGCTCGGCCTTAGGCCGACAGTGGCCAGATTCAATACCATAAAATATTTTTCGACTACCTTTCAGGAAAAAAAAAAGTTTTTGAAAATCTGTCAAGATTTACTCAAGTTATCGTGTTGACGGACAGACAGACAGACAGACAGACCGACAGACAGACAGACGGACAATGTTTTTTTCGTTGATTTGTCATCTGGAGGCAACAAGAAAAGGTTCCCCCTTACTCCCGGGTTCGAATTCGCAATGTAACAAACGTGGTAGTAAACGCATCAGACTTACGTACTTCGTACGGGTCTAAAAAGTGGAGACGAACTGACGGACGTACGGACTTTTTTTATTGCTGATTCGTCATCACTAGACGATAATAAAAGTATTCCCACACCTCCCACCTCGATCTACCCCATGTTACAATAAAGTTGTTTGTAGTACTTCGTTCGGGTCCAATAAATTAAATTCAATTCTAATACCATTACTCTGTGAACATGTCATTGGTTCTGCAACGTTCAGTTTTTAGACTCATACGAAGAACGAAGGCTTCAAATCAGGATCTTTACCGCTACGTCACCAGATGCAGAATCTGCAAAAAAAAAAAGTTGTCCGTCCGTTCGTGGGTCTTATGGCCGCCTAAGAGTGGTTTTGGGTCTTTTGTAAATAACTCAAGGAACTGAGTCTCTACGAGGACCCAACTGGTTTTTCCTACATTATATCGGGTAAATCTTATCTGATAATCTTTTTTTTCTTGAATGGTAATCGAAAAACTGAACACGAAATTGAATTTGGTCAATATCAGTCAAGAACTTTCGAATTTACGGTCGCAAAAGTAGTCAAAAACGTGATTTTTTGAAAGTCGGTGAAACTTTTCAATTTACTATATATCTCTGAAAATTAGCAGGAAAATCGCTCTTCAAGGTTTTGAATAAAATATAAATAAAGACCTTAGAAAATTAAATTAGCGAAAATCTGTTGAGTGATTCGGACAGCAGTATGGGCTTAGCTCACACTACTCGACCCTAGAATATTTAGTGATTTTTCATAAATGGGCAATTCCACGGACAATTTCGTTCCTACGCGTGAAATTCTCAGTTGTTACGAAATGATAGTCATAGAAAAATTACTAACATCAAGTTAAAGAATCAATCCTTCTGATGTTCACTTTTCTATGAATATATTTCTGTAAATACTGAGCATTTCGAGCGTAGGAACGGAGTTTTCGTGGAATGGCCCAAATATTCCTCCACTTTTTGTGCAGTGTTGTTGAAGCGAGCGTTTTTGTACATGGAAGTATGTATGTATGTATGTATGCATGTATGTTTGGTGTATGGTGGTGGTGGTAAGGTGGTGGTGTATGGGTTCTGTTATCGGCCCTAATGGCCCAAGTACACAAAAGTTTGATTGAAAATTTGTGTAATTTTTTTTTTTAATTTTTTGAATTTGTTTTTTAAATTTTGGGTTTCTGTTGAGAATTTGGGGATAAGCGGGGGGGGTGGGGGGGGCTTGGCGTCGTGGCATCGGACTGGCTTTTGCCTTTTCCTTTGGGCAATATCCAATTTAATGTGGACGTAATTGCACAGACCTAAGAGTGCCGACAATATTTACTTAGATAATTTCAAGTATTTTTGCAACATCTATTCTGTTAGGCATATCTGTTCTGTTCTTGATTCAGAGTTGGCTCAACAAAGGAAACTGCTGTCGCCGCAGCACTAAAACCTTTAGTATTAAAGTTTTCTAAAAAGCTTCAAGCGCACGCATGTCCCCAATATCGCCAACTACATTAGCTTGAAGCGGAACGAATTTTCTTAAAAGGAACACATTTAATATTAGGTCAAACATTGCGCTCTAAACCAGCGCAGCGGTCGGAATTTTCGAATAGCTTGAAATAAAGACACTTCGCAATAATGAACTTCCAAAAACACACTATCTCTTTCAGATTACAATAAATAGCCATAGACGTCGAAGACCCCCCCCCCCCCCGCAAAAAGCGTGCTCACTATTTGAATGGTTTCTTATGCACCTTGAAGGTATCCTCTCTTGAAAATAAATAATCTTTAATTCGCAGGAATTTCAAATGCTAAGAATAATAAAACTTTCTCAAGTTCATGGCAAAGTGTTTAGCTACGGTAGTCGTGAAACATATCGGAAGTGAAACTTATAGTCAAGTCCTATACTTTTACTGATCTCAATAAGGTATAAACATCCACTAAGGTAGATAAACACTTCCTACACTACAACGAATGTAATTCGAATTCAGTTACCATTTATTCTGCATTCTTTGCCATAATCGATGCTTTCAATAAAATAAGTTCATTATTTTGCACCTTCCTTGTTGGCAAAGGTTAACGAGAGGATGTTAAAAATGTCGTAATAATAAATCGTAACTTCACCGGTTCAATCACCGAATCACTTCCTTCAATGTTACAAGTTTGCTAACACATTGAAAGTTTTAGCTCAATCAGAACACTCGACGTGCCTGTGTGGTTATTTCGTATGAAATTTTCTTTGTTATGTTTGGAGCCTGTTGGATGAAGATTTTGTTTCTTCGATCTAAATATATGAAAAATGGCGTTCCACATGGAGAAAGTATAAGCGCTATTTGTACAATAGATTTACTCTGCGATTTCCATTTTTTGTTTTTGAACTTTAATAGCTTCATTGCGACCAACAAAATCATTTCACTTATTTAGAATTTCTCAATTTTTTGGTATCATGTATACAGGGAGATGACAAACATAGGCTTCTCAGAGTCGCATGTTTATTATTGCTTTCATTGTGTATCAAAATGTGAATAAGACAACATCCGACAAAAGCAAAAACTAACACAGCGTTGTTTGTGTCATTTTTCATCAGGCAAAAGTAGCCGCGTTTCGGTGGTACACTCACGTAGACCCGTGTGCCGGCGCGCGCCGCTGAAAAAAGTATTGATAAAGTGCGCCGCCGCCCCGAAAATTTTTAAAACTTGCGCCGATTTGCGCCGCCGCCGGAAGCTAAAAATTTGTCGCGCCGCCGCCGAAGATATTTATGGGCGCGGTAAAAATTAATCGAAATTTGTTTAATTGATAATTATACAGTTTATTTTGAAGTAAAAGATAAATATTGAGCGAAAGTAGTCAGTTGTATAATGCTCCTTTATTTTGTAGGATTTAAATGTTTTGGATTACATGGCTTCTAAAGAAACGTTGAGTAAAATTCGACAGGAAGTATAATCAGTACGGACTAGAGCCTGCTATCGCGAAGCCGCGGGGTTATCCTCAAAAAAGAACCGAAGAAAGCAACCGGAGGAGATAGTTGAGTTCTGCAGACTGTAGACAAGCGAAATTTTTTAAGGTTTGCAGTGCAAAGACTACTGATTTTCTTTTTAATCTGAGTAGAGCAAAGCTTCAAAACCTTTGTCGGGATCCTAAGCTCCTAATTACCATAAGGTGAAGATTGTGAACAACCCAATGCAAGGGGTGCAGAAACTTTGTAATTTCTAATCAGAATAAGTTAACTCTGAAAATCTACGACATCTTGTATTTCATTGTTGAAAACAAGTGACTAGAGAGAGCTTTCCTTTTTGTGTAAAAGTACGGCACAATAGGTCAGATTTTTGGAATCCAGAAACTTCAAAGATTTTTTTAGGACCAATTTTATCTTTTAACTTTAACTTAATTTTTAAATTTTAACTTTAGCGATTTTTTTAACAAATTAAGTTTAAGTTAAAAAAAAAATTTCACAACTACGTTTGTGTAGGATTTTATGTAGAACAAGTATCAACCATTGGTTCACAAATTTTTTAATTTTTATAGACATAAAAGCGTTCCGCCTAAAGCCCTTACAAAAAAAACACTGTGCGCCGCCGCCGCTGAACTTTTTTTTTACGTACGCCGATTTGCGCCGCCGCCGAGACCCCCTTGCGCCGATTTTCGCCGCCGCCAACAAAAGTAAAAAATCGCTTTCGCCGCCGCCGATTTTTTTTTGACCGGCGCACGGCTCTACACGTCTACACTCACGGAAATATATTTTTGCATTAATAGAATTTTGTACTTTTGCGCAGCTTTTTAACACTGCAAAAACTTGCGCAGAAGTACAAAATTCTATTTGAATATATTTTCGTAAGTGTATCCATACGCTTATTTTCATAGCTGAATACGGGTCAATATAAAACTAAAGTACCCCCGTCGCGATGGCGTCATCAATTTTTTTCGTAGCTGAATAGGATTCGACAAACAACTAAATTTTCACTCTTTTTGCATTTCAAATTGAAACATCCAATTTCCGTGTGGCTTTTAACCTCCACTTTGCATAGGATTGACAAACACACAAGGACCACACAGAAATCTTACTTTTTTTTTCTCTGGAGACATAAATAATCAAATATGAGAGTCAAACGACATGTAAACTTACCACCCGCGGAAAAAAAAAACATTTCTATTGTTATAGAACAAAAGAATTCTCTTGTTCTATTTCGCTCAGGTGCTTTTTTTTGCAAATTACGGCAGTATTGGCAGTCAACTGGCTTTAGTCAATGAAGTGACTATTGGCAGGTATCTTTCGATAGTCAATAAGAATGCTATTGGCAGTTTATTGATAATAATTTTATTGTCTACTATTTTCTAGCTGACATGGAAAAAGAGTGACTATGACTGCTGTCATAGCCCTCGTTAAAAAACCATGAAAACGTTACAATATATAAATAACATAACCGTACGTATCAGAATAGATGTGACAAACAGAATAGATGTGGCAAAGTGACTCGAACGTACCTAAATATACAAATAAGCAAACAATCCAACGTTTTCTGTTCTTTTATAACTGTAAGAATTTCAAAGATCCATAGAAATTACCCAAGGTAATGTCAAAGGCCCTACCGAAGTACGTCTCAGACCATTCAAATCTAGAAAAGCTTATATCCAAGGACTAAGTCGTTTTTCCCTCAAACCCAGAAACACGTGTTATCTAAAATTTTATTGTCTACAACTTTGTCCTTGGAACCAACTTTCTACCTCTCATAGTTCTGGAGATCTGGGTCATCCTGCCCAATTATTGAAGTGGCCATATACCAGGATTGGGCCATATTTCCCCAAAACAGTGAAACACGTGTTCGCTTAAATTTAATTCTCTACAACTTTGCCTTTGGTACCAGCTTTCTAGCTCTCACAGTTCTGAAGATCCGGGTCATCCTGCCCAATTATGGAAGTGGCCATATACCAGGATTGGACCATATTTCCCCAAAACTCTGAGACACGTGTTCACTTAAATTTAATTCTCTACATTTTTGCCTTTGGAACCAACTTTCTAACTTTCACAGAACCAGCTTTCTATCTCTCATAGTTCTGGAGATCTGTGTCATCCTGCCCAATTATGGAAGTGGCCATATACCACGATTGGGCCATATTTCCCCAAAACCCTGAAACACGTTTTCGCTTAAATTTAATTCTCTACAACTTTGCCTTTGGTACCAGCTTTCTGGCTCTCACAGGTCTGAAGATCCGGGTCATCCTGCCCAATTATGGAAGTGGCCATATACCAGGATTGGATCATATTTCCCCAAAACCCTGAGACACGTGTTCGCTAAAATTTGATTCTCTACAACTTTGCCTTTGAAAGTAAGTCTCTGTATTGCGTATTTAAGCAAATACTGAAAAAAAAACTATCTCTTATCATTTTGGGCAGAGAAATTTATTTTCGCCCATTCCATGGCTCCCAGTGCCCAGACCCCTGACCCGATTCCAACAAAAAAAAATTCCCCAGTTTTTTGGCATCAAATGCTTTCATTTGACACCAAATTGAGCAATTTCCGTGCTTTACTTGCTGAGATATTTGCGAAAAAGTTTCATCGACCCTCGAAAAACCATGTTTTTATCTCCGGAACCACTTGATCGATTTTGCTCATCTTCGAACTTGAATCATGGGAGGCATGTACCTTTCAGGGAAAAAAAAGATTAGGCTGATCGGTTGAGCCGTTTGGAAAAAAAAGTGGAGACGGACGGACAGACGGACAGACGTACGGACATTTTTTTTATTGCTGATTCGTCATCTCTAGACGATAATAGATGCATCCCCCCCCCACTCCCACCTCGATCTACCCCATGTTACAATAAAATTGTTTGTAGTAAACGTATAGGACCTCTTGTACTTCGTACGGGTCCAAACATTAATAACATTAACATAGAACAAAAGGAAAAATACAAAAAATTTACAAACAAAAGGAAGAAAACATCAAAAATATTACGTCAAAGCCAACATAACGAAATTCACAAGAATAAATAATTTAAGAATCTATGTCAAAGACATAGAATGTCAAAGAAAACAAAAAAGTCATAAATAATACAATTGCCAAAAAGGCGTCGTCAAACATTTAAAAAGAAGAAATGAAAAGTCGAAATTTCAAAGTAGCATCTGAGGCGTCGTCAAATACGTTGTCATAACCAATGTAGATGTCAAAAATATCAGCCATCATGTCATAAATAATTAAATTGCCAAAGTGACGTCGTCAAAAATTGAAAAAAAAAGAAAAAGTCGAAATTAGAAAGTAGCATCTAAAGCGTCGCCGTCATCAAATACGTTGTCATGGAGACGATGTAGATGTCAAAATTTCAGCAATCAGGGTGATGTTCTGCATAAATAAAAATAATAATTTAACTTTTTGAAAAGCTTAGAAAAGACGTAAAAGGTAATCACGGGGAAAGTGCTTTCGGATTTAAGTAGTCATTGTGAAAAGAAAGCACCAAAATAAACACATTATCCAACCATACCAACCATACTCAACGTGAATTGAGAAAATTTAATTTGAATTTTGTGTATGAGTCTGAATTTTTCGTATGTTCATTCCTGTTATGTTTCGCGAAAAAAAGTATATTGTTGGGCAGTTACAGCCAGTATTTTTTAATTTTTCAATTCGGGATTTTACTTTCGTATCGTTAAAATGAAAGAAAGATTAACTCAATTTGAAAAACTTTAATGAAGTTTTGGTCTTTCATTTTTGGACCCGTACGAAGTACAAAGGTCCTATACGTTTACTACAAACAATTTTATTGTAACATGGGGTAGATCGAGGTGGGGGGGGGGGCAGCATCTATTATCGTCTAAATATGACGAATCAGCA
>CM055403.1:122205250-122284266 GCA_029228625.1 Pseudolycoriella hygida
TTCGAGGAAGTGACCAAAAACATGGTTTTTCGAAGGTCGGTGAAGCTTTTCCGCAAATATCTCAGCAAATATAGCACGAAAATTCCTCCTTGATGAAAGCATTTGATATCACAAAACTGGGAAAAAATTTTGTGGGAATTGTTGTTATTAGTGTCGAAACGTAACATGCAGCTCAAGAAATGTTGTCTTGTATGGTACATTTACAGAAAGGTTGGCACATGATGCATGATACCAGTCCAGGCATCCGTGACACATGATCTGATAGCCAGAAAGAAATTTATTGCATTTCGAGCGAATCAGTTTTCTTCCGTTAGTACAATGAACGTAGATATATTGAAATGCTTTTCTCTTTTTGAGCCTGTTAAATATTATTTGGTCCTGAATAATGTCTCCCGCAGTAAGCTTTTTTTCGGATCTGCTGTTCCGACCATTTCGTAAACCAACCGGCTATAGCAACAACTTGCTCCTCAAAACTTCTATTCAAAACTTCGTGTTTTTTGGTAGTGGTTCATCGTCAACTTCAGTCTGAGCTTATCTTTCCCTTCCAACTACCGTGTTCACGGCTTCCTTTGGTCTTGCAACTACAGTTTTAGTGGTTCGGTTTGGTCTTCCAACTGCAGGGTTTACGGTTCTCTTTCGTCTTCCTACTACCGTGTTCACGGCTCCCTTGGGTCTTCCGATTGGGTTACAGTTTGGTGGCATTTTAATACATTGGTAATTTTCTTCAAGAGAAAGTGGGCGAATGACCGGTTTTGATACGTAGTTCGGTGAATGCATTTTTTTTGGCGAACCACCATCCATCCGTTGACGTTTCGTTACATTTTGTGAAAACGATTCCTGTTGCACAGTCCACTCACCAATGCCCGGTGGAGCGGAAATTGTTTCAGTGGCAAAAGGGAGCTGTGTTAATTGGTCAGTCGGGTTTCTTGAATCCATTAATGCTTCGGAGATGGATAGATTGTGCGATGATTGGCCGTAACTGTTCTGTTCATTCGGAAAATTCGACTCACCGGCTACGCTCCGTTGACTCGATATTGCTTCAGTTGCGAAACGAGATTGTGTAAATGCAACGGAAGTGGAGCGAATGTCCGAAGATAGACCAACAATTCTCGGTGGAGCGGAAATCGATTCGATTCAGTGACAAAATGGCCCTGTGGTAGCGGGTCAGCGGTGTTTCTTGGATCAACGATTGTATCGGAAATGGTGTAATTGTGAGATGATTGCCCGTAAGTATTTTGTCCATTTTGAAGATTCAATTCACCTGCAATGCTCTGCTGACTGGAAATTTGTTCGGGGATATCACGATTATGCGACGGTGGAACCGGATATCCTGGATCGAATTGCTGAATCGCTTCACTTCTCAAATTTTCAATTTTTCCAATAGCAAACGCCTATATTTTATATTCATTGCATTAAAGAATCATAATAATTTACAGTCCCTTTTAAATATAAGTATAGAAATAGTCTATAAATGCTATTGACAGTTAATGCAGTGCCGTCATTCCATGTAATCACGGCACTGCTAATAGCATTTATATAGACTATTGGCAGGTAACTGCATTCCTACTGACTATCGACAGATAACTGCCAATAGCATTCTTATTGACTGACAGACAACTGCCAATAGCAAACGTCAATAAATTTCCTACTTTGCATCAAAACAATGTTCCGTTTTCGAAAGGCACGCGTTAAGCGGGTGGTAGGTGCGATCACCGGGCACTGTGGACTAAGCAAGCATCTAGCTAAAATGGGACTCACCAATGGTCTCAATTGCACTGTGGCCTCAGCGAGGAGACGGGCGTTCACGTAATATGTGAATGTCCGAAGTTTCTCTCACTGAGGCCTAGGACTCTAGGTAGTTATGTGATCCAAACCGCAACAGTGCCCAGCATAGGGCCTGCCGCTCTGGATAGGTTATTGGTTGGGACTGGGAGGTTTTAGAGATTTACATGATGAACGGGTGACGAAAGAAAGGATCACTAGGTCTGTGTTTCATGGACCAGAAACATACTGTCTCATCCTGATAAATCTAAAACCAAAGGCCATAAGTAGAGGCCTCGGACTCATACTTACCTGTTCCAAAAAGTTCGCCTCTTATATAACCTTACAGCTCGAATCACTCAACCGATTTTCACTCATTCTTTTTTATGATTTCCTGAAATCCATATCTCTCATTCAAAATCTTGAAAAGCGGATTTCCGTGATAATTATTGGAGAGTTATAAGTCGTAAATTTTTACAAACTTTCGAAAACCCTTGACCACTTTTGTGGTTCGTTACTTCGAAAGTTCCAAACCGATTTTAATCAAATTCAATTCTTCAATTCCATAATCAATTTTTCGATTATCTTTCATCAGAAAAAGACTTACGAAAATCGGACAAGAAACGATTGCACTTAGCGCCACGGCTTGACCCGAAACTAGGATTAAGAGCTATGTGGAACAATGCTCGATCGTTTAGTCAAGTCGCGCACTTCTCAGCAATCAGCATTTACGGCTGATGAGTTTAAAGAGTATGTTACAGAGTCTAATGCTGGTGCACCATCGCCTCAAGCACACACATTCCGATTAAAGAGAGCATTGAGTGTGCTGATGTTTTTTCCTTCAGGAATGTAGACAGGGAAGAGGCACTGCATGCAATTATGTCCGTTAAGTCGAGTGCTGTGGGACTAGACGGTTTGTCAGTACGGCTTTTTAAGCTGACGCTGGGAGTTACGCTACCCTATATTCTTCACATAATCAATTATTGTATCACTGTTTCGAAGTGCCCAATTAGCTGGAAGATGGCAAAGGTGCTGCCGTCGCACAAAAAGACTAGGAAGTACGATCTTGGTGACTTCAGGCCGCTTAGCATTCTGCCGGTTTTTTCGAAAAATTTTGAGATATTGTTCAAGAGTCAGATTCACGAATTAGTGTATATTACTCCTCCAGTGTCACTTTTTCAGTCGGGATATCGTCCACGGCATAGCACAACCACTGCGCTATTTAAGGTTACGAGTGACATTCGTAGTGCTCTGGGTAGAAAGCTTGTAACGGTGCTGTTACTGCTTGACTTCTCGAAAGCATTTGACACGGTAGATCATCGTTTACTCTGTCTGAAGCTTCGAAGCAAATTTGGGTTTGGCCAAACTGCTATTGCTATGATACAAAATTATCTATCTGATAGGAAGCAAGCTGTATGTATTGAAGGAGTAATGTCCGAATTTATACGAGTTGAAAAGGGCGTGCCACAAGGTTCGATATTGGGTCCAATTATACTCGTTCTCTTTGTGAATGATCTTCCGAATTCATTGAAGTACATGCTGCCACATCTTTATGCTGACGACGTTCAGTTATACAAATTCTTTCATGTGACGAGGGCGAATGAATGTATGGGACAAATCGAGGCCGATCTGAAAGCAGTGAGCGACTGGGCTAAGAATAATCAGCTTTTTCTATTGTTATTGGGTCTAGTGCCAACATTAACTTCGTACCTACTGTAGTGGATGGTATGGCTACTTATAAAGTTATGACTCTAGATGAGCATGGTGAATATGTGGATTTACCAGATATAACTCTTGATGGGAATGCTGTTAAGCTGTCACAGAAGGTCAAGAATCTGGGAATTATGATTGATTGTAGGCTCTTCTGGATTCACCATGCAGATTACATCAGTAGTAAAGTATTTGCGGGCCTCCAGAGTTTGTGGCCGTTCGCTAGTCTAACACCGTTGAGGACTAGGCTCATGTTAGCGAAGTCACTACTGATGCCGTACTTCGACTATTGCTCTGAGGTGTACTACTATAGGCTGGATGGGGCTGCTAAGCAAATACTTGAGAAGACTTTTCGGGCAGTTGTTAGATATGTCTATGGAAAGTCTAAGTACAGCAGCATAACGAATGTGATCAACAAGTTTTTGGGAATGGGTTTATTTGAGCATCTCAAGTATCGGGCCATGTCTTTTATGTTTAAGCTTCTTGGTGGTAGTTACCCGTCTTACCTATCTGATATGATATGATGGCCAATCTGATCGAACTAAAAAACTGCTAATACCCAATGTTGGTGACAACAAGTTTTTGTTTGCGAGAGCTATCGCTGATTGGAATGCATTGCCAGTAACGGTTAGGCAGTCGAGCAGTTTAGGGGCTTTCAGGTCTAAATACTTAAACTTATCGACTAATGGTGCTGTAATGTACTTCTGAATAATTCAAATGGTTGTTCACGGCAGGCCCTAAGTGGTGAAAGCATGACAGGGGTTCGCCTGGATTTACTGTTAACTTTACAATTGAAATCGTATCTAGGATTTGTCTGCTTGACGCGAAGGAGAGGTCATGTAATTTCGTTTTTTTTTCTCTTTCCGCTGTATTATGCTAAACTGACTAGTGCCAATTGCAGCACTGATATGCTCTACTTGAAATTGAGGCTTTGCTAAATGATTGTAACAAATGTTTGTTGAATTAGTATCTTATGTTTTAACTACTACTCTATTAACTACTACATACTAGGATTTATTATTACTATTTTCGATTTGTCTATTTCTAATATCTTCTATTTTTGATGCTATATGTTTTGAATTTGATTTGTAAAATTTATATTTAAATTTCGTTATTGTGTCCAACATAATGTTGCAAAAGGGTAACCTTCACACAAAGTAAAGTAATAAATGAATGAATGAATTTACAAAAGACGTAAATCCACTCAGGTAGACCCAGCTTGGCGGCCCTTGGCCCGACAATGCCCAGACTTAATCCCATAACAGATTTTTCGATTATCTTTCAGGGAAAAAAAGTTTTACTCGAGTTGTCGTTTTAACGGACGGACGGACAATTCTTTTTTTAAATTTCTCTTATTTAGACCCTACACTAAAGAACCCACCAACTCCCGGGTCCCGTTCCGGGATCCGTATCTTCGTACGGTTCTAAAAACTATTTTACTTGTCGGTATCCCATTAAACTTGTGAGACGAACGGCACAATTTGAAACGTCAAATAATACAATTGGGAAGTATAATTTTGCTTATTAGTTTGTTTTAATGTTTCACTTTACAGCTAGCTAATAATAAATTCAGTCTGCTGGACTACCGGCTTAACGTGACTTCCGAACCACGCATCGAATGTAAGAAAGCCAGGTGCGTAACTTATATCTCGCCTAAATGTAGGCTAGATATATGTACACAAATTAATCGTATTTGAGTTAGAGGTGTGCGGGCACGCCCGATTTCTCGGCCCGTTCACAAGCCCGCCCGCCCTATACCGGGCACGGGCATCATTATTTCGAAAACGGGTGGGCACGTTCTGCCCGTTTTCAAAATCGAACGGGCACGGGTGGGCTCAGGCATCTTTATTTCGAAAACGGACGAGCACAGGCTTCCCGTTTTCAAAATTGAACGGGAACGGGTGGGCTCTGGTATCTTTATTTCGAAAACGGGCGGGAACGGGCAGGCGAAAAGTGATGCACGCACTACTCTAATTTGAGTTACGAATCATTCAGTGTGTAAATCATTGGAGCCACAAACACGCTGCAACTTTAGAACATTACCCTCAAGAAAAATTCAATGACACGGATGACATACAACGTCTCGAAATACAACGATAAATTAAAACGATACAACGATCGTTATAGTATCTAACAGTTTTCAAAGCTCGTTGCTTAAAATCACGCTTTTCAGTTTGGCTTGTCACAAGATTGATAACTCGTGTAATGACTTACTGTAATATACTCGTACTTATTCTAACAATTCCTCAATTGTTACTCAAAAAAGACTCAAAAAAAAAACTTTTGTAATGACCTGAAGTGAAATAAAAAAAGCAAAATCGTAAAATTTGATAGTTCCATTAGACAGCGGCTTGGTTCAATAAGAATTATGCTTTTTTCTCTATTTTCGGCATGACTTAAAAATGTTCCCAATCGAAGGTATAACATACACATTTTATTAGTTCATTCTAATCGACAAAAGGCAATATTTAAACGAAAACTGTTTATAATCCCGACTGGAAGTAATGGATCCGAGTAAATGTGATATACGTAATAAAATTTGCAATTGATTTATGGGCCGAATTCACGTTGGGTCATAAAAATTAAATCTAAAGAAGTGATTTACAGTAAGGATAAAAACATTATCCAGCAAATTTCTTTTAAAGATGGTTTGATTTCTTTTTTCAAATAAATTTTATGAGTTTCAGCTACCGTAATCGAAAAATAAATATTATTTATACGGGCGATATTGCAATCATTAAATTTTTTACAACTTTATTTAAATTCTTATTGATCTACACCACATTGTATTCTTGTGTGATGAAAAATTATTCAAATTAAAAGATCGGATACACGAAGAATCCTTATCTGTATAGAGTATAGAGCTCTCCGTAAGAAAGATTCTGATTTTTGCGCCGATTCATTATATATTCGGCAAGGGATTGACTACCCAAGTGTGCCTTTGGATTTTCGTTGTGTGTTACTTGTTACCACGGTTGTATTAGCATCGCTAATAGCGAAGCTAATTTCAAATATCTTCCCTAATAGCGACTAGCGTTTCGCTAAACCCAAAATTAGCGAGATCTTTTTACGCTAATCGCTAAATTTTCTTCTTCTAAAAGTCTAACTTGAATTTTAACCTCTTTATAACTTAGATTTTGTCAAATCACTGACGATTACTATAGTTTTATAGTTGGGTCACTCAAAATCACAAACGAGCGGTGGCTTAAATTTATATTGGCGCTTGACGGGCAGTAGTCTGGGAAGATGGTGGATGAAAATCTGTAGAAGGCCCATTCTATTCAAACGGCGACGCCTGTAATGTAAGGAGCGGAAATACTGCCTTAACCGTAGAAAATAACGAGATCAAGCACCCCAAAAAAAAAAAAAAAAACGTCCACAAACCCAAAAACCTCCATACAAAAACCTTTGGGACAAGACACGATGTATAGGCGAAGTTTTGAGTTTTTTCCCCTCGCTCCCCTTCCCCTCCAGTTTCCGAAGTTTTTGTGAACAAATGTGCAAAATCATGTTCCCTTGCACTGTGCAGGCCTTCACCTTAAGATGAATAAATCCGACTCTGATGCATATTTTTTTTCTACCTTGCTTGTGCAAGAAAGCTATCGAAATTCTCTACAAAATACAACAAAAACATTTTTCTTTTACTTCATATCTTACGACTGACAGGGTCTGAAAGTATGAAAATATTAGTAAAAAATGGAATCCGGGAACACTTTTCGTTCTACCGATGTACCTTAATCAAACATTTACAAACAATAATTTATGCTAAATTGTTGCCCAATATCTCCTGAAAGTTTAGCGATATTAACTGTAACTCAAGTGTCTGTAGATGGGTCACACGAAGCTTTTATATGAAGCATAATTATGAAAGTCGAAAAAAATCAGTTTTTGGCCTTGCGGCAACCCTAAATTGTTTTTTTAACAAAATATTTTGCGTGTATAATAATCAGAAGACCCTGCTCGACCTGTGTAGGGGTGAGGCTTTTCAAAAAAAATTGTTGGCGAAAAACGATCCACCCTAGTATGTAAACTGTAGCAACATTTTAAGTGAAAAAACAAAAAGAAAATTTTCGGAAAATTGTTTTTGTCAGAGTTAATGGAAATTAGGCAAAATCGCTTCTCTTCATCGCTGTGTTGATGTTAAAATTGATTTTGATGTAAAAATGCATTTCCCCACGTCGCGTCGCGTCGTGGGACACTTTTTTTTCGACCAAAACACTCACAAATTCAGAAGAACAAATTGATTGAAATCGCTTTTCGAGGCTCTTATGTTGACATTTATGAAGAAATTTCGATAAAAAAATTATTTTCCATACCGTGGGGAACTTTTTTCGACCCTAAAACTCACAAATTAAGAGGCGAGGCCCGCTTCGCGGCACTCCCGCTACGCGGGTGAAAATTTTTGCGTATAGATTTATCACACACTTATAGAGCAGAAGGCAAATATCGTTGGTCTTATATTTTAAATAGATCTTGACAGCACCCGAACAATTTATTAGTAAAACAATTCTAAGGAGTTACAATCCATCATTCTCTTGAGTGAAACCTAATTTGTGTGTAAGTGTATGTCTGAATTTATGTGAAATTCGTCGCAAAATTTCTATATTCGTAAACAATCAAAAATTACTATGTCAAAGGAAAGAAAGTTACTTTTAAAATTCAAACACAAAATTATAATAGCGAAAACATTAGCGTGTAGCGGAAAACCCCTCGCTAATTGATTTTAGCGAACGCTAGTCGTTAATAGCAAGATGTTTTCCATTTTATTTAATACAAGCGACGCTAACGATTAGCGTCGTACCCGAACCCTGTTCGGGAGGGTTTACGATGTAGTTCGTATCGTATCAGGTTTTGTTTCACCTCACACACACTTGTAACTTTCGTTTCAAAATCGCTTACACCTCGTTTTCACCACAGTACACGATGTTGAAAAGTGGTGTAAACGATTTTGAAACGAAAGCTACAAATGTATGTGAGGTGATAGAGAGATAGAGAGATAAAGTTGAAAACATTGTACTGCCGTAATTTGCATAAGAAACTTAGCGATGACATTTTGAGAGAGAATTTCAAATATTTTCTTTCTGATAATGACGTCACTAAGTTTCTTATGCAAATTACGGCGGATATCTGGAACTATGTGGCCGCGATCGTATCGTAGAAACGTTGAAAAATTAACGTTGGCGAAATATATAGACTAACAACAAGAAGTCAATGAAAGTGTCTATAGAATGATTGTAGCGTTCATCAAATACGAACTCTTGTAATAAAAGTCTATTTTAAAGCGTAGGGGGCTCTGCCCCTAGACCTCCGCGCCTGCGGCGAGCATTTCAGACGCTCTGCAGGCGGCCATACAACTATTGATGCCTACATGGGGCTCTGCCCCAAACCCCGCTAGGGGCTCTGCCCCAAACCCCGCTAGGGGCTCTGCCCCTTAGACCCCGCAAGGGGGCTATACCCCCATGACCCCCATTGCCGCCGCCCCTCACCCCCGCTTTTTAATTTTTTTTTATTTTCAGGCCTGCGGCGCTGTATATTACTCTATTATATCATAAATCATTGTAATGTAGGGCACAGTTAAAGATAATAAAGTTAAGTTGGGCTACGTAATTTTTTAAGCCTTGATTCCAGACACAATTTTAATTTCAACAATAAATCTCAACTGCAACGATGTGAAGTATCGTGCCTTACTATTCCTTCATAAAATCATCAAGACTGGATCAATTTTAATTCTCTTCGGATATTTTTTTTATTTTTATTTTTATTCTTACTTTTTTTAGATTTTGTTACATATTCATCCAGTACTTATATTCAGTTTGATGAACCTTTATAATTTTAATTAGTATTATTCTTATGAGCTTTTCCTTTAGCTTACCTTGTTAATTTTAAGGCCCCTAGCCTTTACTTGGTATATAAATAAATGTGAATTGAAATTGTTTAGGTTTATACGTCTATCTTTCAGCCCTTTTACCTGTTCCATCTAGGTTAGTAAGGTAAAAGGTAACTTCGGTTTAGGAACTATAGTCGAAATTTGACTTTACTTGAAGGTTGTCTCACCAGACCCGCGACATTTCAAGTATTCAAATAAATTTGAAATTTACTCAATGTTGACAAAATAGAGTTAAGCCCTGTGTCCTAACAAGGATTATGGTGACTAGATGTCTACCACAACATTTAATCTTATTAAAAGTCGATGTTGGCTCCTATTGTATCCGGAAAAATATTTTCAACCATACCAGAATTTTGCAACTAAAACTTCTGATTGAACGACCTGACTATAAAACGGTATTATCATATTGGCATATGATAATATTGTATTGGATATGATATTATCGTATTGGCGTACAATAATATCATAATCGATATGATATTATCGTATTGACATATGATAATATCGTTCGGTGACGAAATTACACTGGGCGATTTTGCCGGTCACCAAAGATACCTGTAGGGGCTGTAGGGTTATAAATCATATAAGTTTCATGAGTTTTCTGTATTCAGCTATGAAAGCATGGATGTTGAGACGTTAATTCAGCTATGAAAAAGCATCGATGTCACCACTTGCGGTTCAGGGACAAAACACAGTCTATCCTTCAATTGATGGCATTATCTGAATTCAAACCTATGTATTGTATTTGCATATTTTTTTCGCACTAGCTGTCAGTTACTATGCGTCCTCACAAGTGCTGCTCTCGAGTAAGCAATTGAAATTGCACCCTGTTTTACCAGTGATAAGGTGGTATCGGTGAATTATATTGTTTCATGGACAATTCTCACCATCAGAAATGTTGCTATAATAAATGTATATTTGTTAGTTAAATTACTACTGACAAGATTTTTCACTATATTCTAAATAAAGTGTGAGTTTACATTCAATTTTCGAAGCATTGATACACACGTCTATTTAGCCTTTGTTGCGAATAAAAGCGTTTGGATCACTTCAGTTCAAAAAGGTACCAAAAATAACGTTTGTATAAGTCTCTCTCACCATTCAATTACCAAATAATAAGAAGCACAAAAAACTTTTTTTTTATATTTTTATTATTATTCAACATTTTGAAAAGACGACGCGCGACTTGTGCATTGTTGTGTACAGTTGAATCACAGAGTATGAGGAGAGGAATGGTTCACTGTTTGTATGTACTCATGGCAAGTTTTTGTCAATAAAAATATACACCTCATCCACACACAACATGTGTAATATTATTAAAGTGAATAATCTATTGATTACATTGTTAGCACCTTTAATTTCATTGATAAAATTTTTTTATTTGTTGATTTTCGGTGAGTTGTTTGCTTTTTTTTTCTTTTTTTTTAAATATTTGTTAAGCCGTTTTATTATTATTTTCACATTGTTTGAATTTACTACGAGTTATTGTTCTTTTGTGAAAAGGAATTTCTACTATTGTTGGTGGAAAGTGTATGTAAAATGATTTTGGTTTTGACATTGTTCCACTAAATACTGTTTTGAAGTGATTTTTTTGTGTGTGCTTGAAAGAGTTGCTAATTTGGGTAATAAAATGTTAATGGATTAATGAAATAATTTGTTCGGCCATGAATAGATGCCGGTGTTTTCCGGAAAATAACGACCATATGTCGCACGGTATTTATGTTTCTATTATTAATTTCATCATAAAACTAGAAATAATCTGCGCTGTTTTTAGGGTTAATGCGGTCATTGTGATGTGTGGGTGATTTTATCAATAAATTTTTGTGCAAACATGTCAGGGATTAATGACATGACGAGTCTGAAGAATTTTCAGAAAGTAGTCTGTGCCGTATATTAGTGTAAAAATGAATATTGAATTTCATTAAAAACATAATGCTACGGAGACCTACATGATTCGCAACAAACCTTGAACCAAAGTCTGCATTAAGGCATCGGAAATTGCTTTAAAAGTCAAATACACCTAGACACATTTTTGGACAGATAGGATAATGCAGCAATGGGCTTCTTGCAGTCACGGAAAAGCTAGAGAACAGATTCCACCTTTTTAGTGTGGTCTAAATTGAACATTTAGTTCAAATAAAACTTTTGTATCACTTCCACCATTTTAAAATTATCGACAATATGGTCGCCAGTATCCATTCAACGTAAGCGATTCTTCAATTAAAACATATTCAAGGGACCTTATCCTATCTGAATAGATGTGGCAAACAGAGTTGTGAGTTGATGTTACGAAAAGACTCGAACGTATTTAAGTAAATATTGTCTTAACTCTTAAGTGTTTGAAATTATGTCCACATTAAGTTGTATTGGAAATTGCCGATAGGGCAAAATTGAAAAACCCGTCCGAAGAGGCGGTGTAAAAGTTCCCTCTCGAAAGCACAAAATTGATCTCCAAATAGACAAAAATACTCAATTTTCTCTACAAAATAGCAAAAAACCATTTTTTTGTTAAGGGCCGACTTTAGGACCGATGGCCATAAGGAAATGCCTCTGACACATACTTCAATAGCCAAAAATGTTTCCCTCAATCTGCTCTGCAATATGACACAAAAATATTTTTTTGGTTAGGGCCGACCACAAATTTGTTTAAGAATATAATTCGGTACACGGTTACCTCTCAAATGAAAAAAGAATCAACAAAATCGGTTAGGATTTGCCCGATTTATGTAATTGGGGATTGGGTAGTTAGAGAGGGTAGCGTCTGATTGCATATGAGCGGAGTGTGGTAGTCCGTGTCATGTGCCAGGCGTGCAACTGTCTAACTATTAAGTGCTCTTTTTACGTCCACATCGTAGTCCCTGGGACCTCAATTCTCTCAAATTGACATCACGGCAGTGCAAGAAACAAGATGGCCTGGAAAGGACACCATGATCAGTAGCGACTATAAGTTCTATTACAGTGGGACAGTCCAAGAGAGTATGGAACAGGTTTCATGGTTTTCGGAACAGCTAGAAACGCGGTGATTGGTTTCAATCCTGTTGACGAGCGATTGTACTCTCTACGGATAAGAGGAAAATTTTTCAACTATACTCTTACTAACGCCTACGCACCCACGGAGGAAAAAGACACCGAAGCGAAGGAGCTATTTTACGAGAAACTGGTGGAGATATATGATGGAGCGCCGAAACGTGACATTAAGATTCTGCTTGAAGTTCTGAATCCCAAGATAGCGCGAAGTTTTCTATCGTCCCACAATTGGTAAATACAGCCTCCATGAAAACTCAGACGACAACGGTACGCAGGTAGTTCATTTCGCGGCATCAAGAAACGTGGTTGTGAGCAGTACGTATTTCGAACATAAAAACATCCATAAAGCGACATGGGTATCACCTGATGGACAAACCAAAAACCAGATTGATCACGTTTTGATAGATGGGCGTCACTGTTCAAATGTATTGGATGTCAGGAGCTGTAGAGGACCAAATGTTGATTCTGACCACTACTTGGTTAAAGTGGTTACTAGGTCTCGCATATCGGTCCAACACAACCGACAATAGTCATTGAAAAAGTGGGACGTTGAAAAACTGCAGAACGAAGACATTAAACAAAAATACGTGAATAGTTTGAAGAGAAACATTATTGAAGAAATGGGCAGTGAACAACACAGCACAGACGATGCGTGGAATCAAATTAGGTGGAATGTAGAGAGCGCCGCAGCAGAGACATTGGGAACGAGAACGGGAAATAAAAGAAATAGCTGGTTCTACGATGAATGCCAGCGAGGTCTGGAGAACAAAAACGCAGCTCGACTAAAAACTCTCTGTCGATACACTCGAGCAGGCCAGTCAGAGTACCGTTCGAAGAGAAATTTCGCTCGAAAACTGTTCCGAAACAAGAAACGGCTGCAGGATAGGAACGTTTTGATCGAAATTGAAAAGTTTCGCAATAGGAAGGAAGCTGGGAACTTCTATCGGAAAGTAAACGAATCCACAATCTTTGCTGTGTAAGGACAAGAATGGATTGGTCTAGCAGATGAGGAAAAGTGCATTGCGAGATGGGCTGAGTACTTCAAAGAACTGCTTAATCCGAACACGCCGCTCAACCGAAACGAAGAAAACAACGAATTGCCATTTCATACTGCGCAACCATATATAGAAGAACCAACGATGCAAGAAGTTGAAGCTGAAATTTCGAGGCTCAGAAATTTCAAAGCCCCGGGGACAGACAATCTACCCGGCGAACTTTTCAAGAACGGCGGCAACGCGCTATATATGGAGATGCGCGAGCTCATCACGCGTATATGGAATGTCGAGGAGTCACCGGAAGAGTGGAAGACCAGCATACTTTTTCCCAAAAAGGTGATAAAATGGAGTGTGGCAATTTTCGAGGAATTGCTCTGCTGAATATTGCTTACAAGATATTTGCAAATATTCTTTACCAGCGCCTTCATCCATACATGGAAAACTCTGTAGGTGAATACCAAGATGGCTTTCGTGTAGGTCGTTCAACATCGGACCAGCTGTTTAATATCAGACAGATCTTGGAGAAGTGCAAAGAGTACAAAATTGAAACACACCATTTGTTCGTTGATTTTACGGCAGCCTGTGACAGTGTTAGAAGAAGTAAGCTATGGAGAGTAATGGAGGAATTTGGAATCCCCAACAAACTGATCTCGATAATCAAGTTAACACTGAATGAAGCTAACAGCCGACTAAGGATCCGTAATCAACTGTCAGAGATTTTCGACATAGAGGAAGGCCTACGTCAGGGAGATCCTCTCGCGACGCTGCTTTTTAACCTGACCCTTGAAGCAACTGTGCGCACCATAGACATAGATTCCAGCGGCACCATTTTCACAAAGTCCAGTCAGTTGCTAGGTTTTGCAGAGGACCTGGACATACTTGGAGGATATACGGATGTTGTTAATGACAAGTTTATGGCTTTGGATAGGAAAGGACGCAAAATCGGAATATATGATCATCCCGCCTTCGAATCGACACCAGGATGAAACCGTAACGATCGACACATACACATTGAAAATGGTCAACAAATTCGTATACCTTGGATCGGAGCTGAACACTAATAACGACATCGCGGACGAAATTAAGAGACGAGTAATTCTGGGCAACCGGAGTTATTACGGCCTTCTGAAAATCTTAAAGTCCAAGTCAGTAAGCCGAGATTCAAAATGCGCAATATACAAATCTGTGATCAGACCGGTAGTTACGTATGGTTCGGAGTCGTGGTGCACAAAGAGACGAACAATCGCTGCACACGTTCGAAGGAAAAGTACTGTGGACAATATTTGGACCAGTATTCGATCAAAGGCAGAACCGATGGCGCAGACGATTCAATCATGAGCTTAGTCAGCTTTATGGAGAGCCGGACATAGTCAGAACTACCAAAATAAACCGACTGCGATGGCTCGGTCATGTACAACGAATGGAAGATCATCGTATTCCGAAAAAAATCCTTAGAACCAGACCGGAGGGCAAGAGAGGTGCAGGGCGACCAAGGATTAGGATAAGTCGGTGGGGCAGAGATGTTACCCCAGCACCTAGGCCGCCAATGGGCCTGTTGTGCCATCCAGATGATATGACGCAGCTCTTGCCGACTTAAAAACTGTTGGAGTATCCAGCTGGGAGACGTTAGCTGAGGATAGGTCCGGTTGGAGAAGCATGTTGCAGAAGGCCAAGATCCTTAATGGGTTGTAGTGCCGGTTAAGTAAGTAAGTAAGTATGTAAACAAAAAAACGTTGGGCCTAGTTTCAGGGTCCTGGCTGAGTCCAAGGGCATCTCATCAAAAAACTTTCTTCCATAAAATGTGAGACATTCCTAGACCTTTCAATTATAAATTTTTTTTTGAAAATCGGAAGAGATTTTTACTCGAATTATGTACAAAAAACAAGTAGGGCCCTAGCAGAGACTCGTTTTTAGTACCCTAGCTAAGTCCAAGTGCTCAAAGTCAAAAAAGTAGCTTCTACAAATTGTCGGCCATGCCCAGATCTTTCAAACAAAAAAAAGTTTATGACAATCGGAAAAGTTTTACTCACAAGTTTTACTTACAAAAAAAAACGTATGGCCTTAGCATAAAATCGTTTTTAGTGCCCTAGCTAAGTCCAAGGACTCAAAACCGAAAAAGTTTCTTCCATAAATTGTCAGGCATGCCCAGATCTTTAAAAAAAATTATGAAAATCGGAAAATATTTACTCGAGTTATGAACAAAAGACCAAAAACCACTAGCTAGGCGGCCCTTAGGCCGACAGTGCCCAAATTCAATCCCATTAAAGATTTTTTGATTACCTTTCAGGGAAAAAAGAATTTTTGAAAATCGGTTGAGCTTTACTCGAGTTATCGTGTTGACGGACGGACGGACATTTTTAGACCCGTACGAAGAACGTAGTGCTTCGAAAAGGGGTCTATTGCGTTTACCACGACGTTTGTAACCAGTCAAATTTCGACCCGGGAGTAGGGGGGAGCATCGATCATGGTCCTTAGATGATGAATCAGCAATACAAAAAGTGTTCGTCCGTCCGTCCTTCTGTCAACACGATAACTCGAGTAAGACTCAACGGATTTTCAAAAATTTTTTTTTCCCTAAAATCTAATCTAATCGAAAAATCTTGGCCAATGAACTAGCTACAGGACCTAGGACTTAGCTACAGCACTAAAAACGAGTCTCTGCTAGGGCCAAACGTGTTTTTTGTACATAGCTTTTGAATCTGAGCGCCTGGGCTCAGCCAGTGCTCTAAAACTAAGTCTCTTGAAGAGCCCTACGTGCTTTTTGTGCATAACTCGAGTCAATCTTTTCCGATTTTCAAAAAAATTTCAATCGAAAGGTCTGGTAATGGCCAACAATTTATAGAATTTTTTTTTGGGTCGCTGGACCTAGCTAGAGCCCTAAATAAGCGGACCCACTAGGGTCCTACTCGTTTTTTATAAAAAAAATTATGTAATCTAGTTTTCAATGGCTGTAAATTTATTTTTAATTTGTAATACCTAAATTGTTAAACATTGTCAACTATGATTCGATCAAATAAAGGAGATTTCTCTCTCATATTTGTTGATATCCTCAGCGATAGAAAAACTACAAACAAATTTCCAATTAATATGCCAGCAATACAACACCAACAACAATTTTTTTTTCAAACTATTGCCGCATTTACCCAAAAAACAAATCATAAGAAAATCCTTAAAAAGCGTGGGCGCTTTTAAAGACGAAAATTCCGATCGGCTGGCGTTTTAAACAATTAATCACCTAAATTTTAAAAATCTTTCGTTATTTTCAAGAAAATTTTGCGAATTTTTTTGCAAGAAGTTTGTGAGTTTTTATCAAAATTTTTGACATTTTCTCGAGTTTTCAGGAGTTTCCGGCAATAAAAATATTTCACGAAAACTCAAAAATTTTCTAAAACGTAGGCAGATGAGCAAAATCATTTTACTCTTAGTGAAACTTTCGAGAACTCAACAACCAACCTCAAACATTCAGTATGTAATTGACGATTGTAAACTCTGTGTGAGCTGTATGTAAATAAGCAGCGAAAAATAATGTATAAATAATTGGGGAAATAATGTAACATTTTCCAGAACAGAAACTCCTGAACAGCGACGTTTGTATCAAGTAGTAGTTATTTTTTAAGGAACACAACTGAGACGATCATCACAGATTTTGAATTTATGTACATCGCTAAACGTTAAGCAATAATTTCCATTTGGAATATTCCATTTTGAGTAAAACATTTTTGCTTAATATTCAGAGCTCAAATAATAGGAAAATGTCAGAAACGTAAAATGGTCCGACCAAACTGAAAACCGGACACTTGCCAACTTTAGTTTCCGTTGCTTGACGTCCACTGATGACATCTTCCCTTTAATGTTATTTATACGATTTTAGTTATGCCAGGATGTGTTGTGTCGCATCTGAACATTAAAATATGTGTCGTTTGTACACATAAAACTAGCTTTTGTACTTTTTCTGTATCTAATTTCATAAAAAAACTGAACTCATGTCATCCATTTTAAATCAAGTTGTGGATTTCCATTAAAAATGTATAAATATCGAAAACAATTTCAAACTTGTCACAAAATACATTAGTTGCCATTTCACTCTTATCTTGATAAATTTTTGACACATCTATAAACTTTGTTTAAATTCAGTGTCGTTATAGCATAAGGTATAAATACACCAGGAGATCTTCACAATAACTACATTTAATTATTTGTGATACGTTCATGACCCCAACCGAGATTTGAGTCTGATTGAAGTTGTGTTGTTCTTGTAAAATTGCATTGTCGCCGTTTAAATGCCATACCCGTGAACTGTCGCCAAAGTCAAATCACACTTTGGCGTTTCTTCATACTTTGGCGATTTTTCTTGGTAAAGCAAATCAACATAAAATTTGGAATCACCAAGAAAAATCGCCAAAGTGTAAGGAAATGCCAAAGAAAATCGCCAAAATGCAAAGAAACATCAAGAAAAGTCGCCTAGGTGCGAAATAACGCCAAAGACCAAATAACATCATTTTGCCGTTTCTTCCCACAATGACGATTTTTCTTGGCGTTTCTTCACGCTTTGGCGGTTTTTATTGGTGGGTGGGACTTAGGGTCTAATGTGTTTACCACGACGTTTGTAACCCGCCCAATTTAGACCCGGGAGTAGGGGGAGCATCGATCATGGTCCTTAGATGACTCAACACATTTTCAAAAACTTTTTTTTTTCCTGAAAGGTAATCGAAATATTTTTTTTTAGACTGGGTAAAATCGGTCGAAAACTTTCGAAGTTACGGTCGAAAAAGTGGTCAAAAACGTGGTTTTTTGAAGGTTGGTGGAACTTTTTCACTTGCATCTCAGCCAAATTGCAACGATAATAGCTCTTTAAGGTTTTAAAAGAAAAATGTGGACATGCGCATGTCGCATGTCGCATTTGGAATATGCGTCGATTGTATGGTCACCGTATTACCAGAAGCACAGCGATGCGATTGAATCGATACAGAAGAATTTTTTGATCTATGCGCCGAGAAGGAGTGTGAAGTGCGATGAGAATTATCGGCTTCCATCGTAAGACAGCAGGTGTCGGTCTATCGGAATTGAGAGTTTGTCGCGTAGGCGCATCAATCTGTGGGCAATGTTTGCGTTTGACGTGGTGAGAGGTCGAGTAGATTCTCCAGCTTTGTTCTCGAAATTCGTAGTCAATGGGGCAGTCAGATCGTTGAGGATCGATAGGTATTTAGTATTGGACGCTCATCGATCAAACTATAGGATTTTTGAACCGGTGAACTACGTGTCGAGGGTTTTTAATGTGTTTGCACATCTTTACGACGGAACGATCAGCCGTTATCCTTTCAGAGCGGCTGTGAAATCGTTCGATCTGACCAATTCAGTGTTAAAGAGGCACGTGTTTTTAATTTCGGTGCATAAATCGGATAGTTTTTCATATCGCTTTGCTCCAAACTATCCCATTTGCGTATTTAATGTTTGTTTCTTTTTTACGCTTTCATGTCGTATTTCTGCACTGAGCACACTCACATCGTCGGTCCGAATTAGAGGAGACCCTGGAACAGACAGATTGGGCGTGAAAGGACAAGTGACGGAGCGAAAGCTGTTTGAAAGCTCCGACGGGTTGACTGGGCTTACATTCTACCTCCAGTTTTGGTTTATCCAAAGATTCGTGACGAAATTTTGTTAAATGAATTTGTAATTGTTTTTGCTCAATCTGCCAGTAAGCTCACGCCGGCCGTTGGCTTGGAAATATATAAAATGTAGGCCAAACTCACGCTACGCGATCCTACACAATATTTGGTGGTTTTTCGTGAATGATTTTGTGCAGTATTGAAGAGAAAAAAGACGCGAACTTTTTTGTCCATGGAAGTATGGGGCAGAGGCCTCTCCGAAGTGCTCTAAGTCTTTTCTAAATTCTCGGCTTATTTTAAGAGTTTGGAGAGGTTTTTAGCATCTTTGTTTCGTACGGGCCTTTCAATATTGCCTTTTCGTCAATTTCCAGTCTAATTTAATGTGGACGTAATTTCATACCTTTAAGAGTTAGGACAATATTTACTTAGAAACGTTCGATTTTTTGCAGCATCTCTTCTGATACGTAAGGATCCCTTGCATATGTTTTTTTTTATTTTAACGATTTGACTTGGGCGTTTCTTCACACGAAACTAAATGCCTGGCTCAAGCTTCCTTTTCGTCACCTTTCGTCACTTACTAAGGAAACAACCTTTTTTAAAATAATAGACCTTTCCTGTCATATTGCTAGTCACAGATCAGAAGAAAAAAACTCAACGCAAAACAAATGGAAACTTTTACTGACAGTCACATATTTTCCAAAAGCTAAGACGGTAACAGATCTATCACTTTTCGTTCATTCGTTGCTGCTGATCGATCGAATCGTTCAGTATACGTAATATTCTACTTCGAACAAATTTAAGTACAACGAGCGACTACCATTCAAGTGTGCTCCGGATCCCGATTATATGATTCCATTGTTCGAACCATCGATTTCTGAAAAATTATGTGACTACAAAACTTTCCCGCTTAACTCAATTTTTTTGAAAAACTACTCCCACCCCATTCAATGGACCAAAGATCCCAAACTACTAAACTGATTTCAACTTCGCAATATCCCCATTTATCGTTAGACACCCTACAAATTAATTTCTATTCTGTAACCTTGAAACTAGGACCGGGTGGCTCAGTAGTAAGGTACTAGTCTCTCCTCAAAATGATCCGGGTTCGATCCCCGTGACAGACAAATTTTCATTGAATTTTTTTAACGAGTAGCGTCCTGAAAGTTTAGCTAATTTGGGCAGTTGCAGTGTGTTTGGTGGCTGCAACGACGTTCACATTGAGTGATTCGTACGACGCAACCCAAATACGATGAACTTGTGCACATAATTCTAGCCTACATTTAGGCGAGATATTAGTTATTCGCCTAACTTTCTCAGAGACGTGGTTCGGAAGTCACGTTAAGCCGGTGCTCAAAGGCTGTTAGTAAGGTGGTCTGGAGCTTCGAAGAAGCAATGGCATGGCATAGCCAAAATATCGTCAAAAACAGAACTTTATATTTGATTTATCAAAAATCATGGGCGCGCGGTAGCGATGCGCCCGTGCCGCAAGTCCACACACAAACAAAAAATTAAAAAAAAATTTTCGTATGCTGCGGAACCATAGATACAGCTAAGTTTTGACTTTCCCCCCCTTCCTGGATTCTACGGAAAGTTCTAAGGCGAAGTGGCTTTTTACTCATTAAAATCGGTTCGGCGGATCCGAAGATACGACCTTTAGAAAATGATCATTTCCTATACAAAAAGTGCTATTTCATTGAAGCCAAAGTTAATGCAAACATCCTACGTTAGTTAGTTAGTTCCAGGGCTATTTGTATGAAAACCGACTTTTTTGGCTTGTGCTCGAAAAAGGCTCGATAAATTTTCTTGAAATTTTTCAGGGACCTTCGGGTGGGCATTTTACGCCATTTGAGATTTTAAAAAAGGGGGTACCGGCCTCGTTTGGGCGCCGGGGCTCTTAGAAGGCGCCATATAAAGCCCATATGTATGTGATTGTGTGTGTTATATGTACGGTAGCACATTTTGTATGAGACAAGGTTGGGTGTTCGAGATAGAGGTTTGGTGTCAAAGGGAAAATTGTTGGGTTGGGTGGGTGGTGTATCATGGTGACCGCCAAAATGGCGGAAAATAGGCGGGGACTCAAAAAAAACTTTTGATATGTTGCAGAGGAAGTTGAGGGGATCATTTTCGCCCATGGAAGTAGTAGCCGCCGCGGTTCAGCTCGGCGGCTGCTCAAAAAAAAACTTTCGATATGTTGTAGAGGAAGTTGAGGTGATCATTTTCGCCCATGGAATAGTATCCGCCGCACTTCAGTTCGGCGGCGGCGGCGGTTCAAAAAAATTATTTGTATATGCTGTAGAGGAAGTTGAGGGGATCATTTTCGCCCATGGAAGTAGTACCCGCAGCGCTTCGGTTTGGCGGCGGCGGCGGCACAAAAAAAAACTTTGATATGTTGTAGAGGAAGTTGAGGGGATCATTTTCGCTCCATGGAAGTAGTAGACGCCGCGCTTCGGTTTGACGGCGGCGGAGGCTTAAAAAAAACTTTTGATAAGTTGTAGAAGAAGTTGAGGGGATAAATTTTTCTTCGCCGGAAATTTTGTCAGAAATTTTTTTACGTCGAAAAATTTTTTCGCCACACATCACGGAACAGACAAACAAAAACATTGGGAGGTTCGACATTTGTGACGCATTTTTTTTAATCAAAAGTGAAAATACTTCAAAAGAATTTTTTGAAGCTTTAAGTGTTCACCAAATTGATATCAGTTGTTTCGGAAGAAGGGACGAGGACTTGCATCACGTTTCCCTTTTAAAAAGGGTTTTTGTTGTTAAATATGTAGCTCAAAAAATGAATAAAAAATACGGATCACAAATAATTTCCGAATGAATCAATCGAATGACCCGACCCACACAAATGGTTGCTCCTAGTATCTCAACCATTTAGCGAAATTACGAGTAAGTAGAATCTCTTCACATTATAAAACATTCATTTCTCTAACAATCGAAACCTTCACGACATTTTGTTTTTATTAATTCCAAAGTATTCGCTTTTCAAGACACATTTTAATATTTTTTTTACTTGGTAAAATGTTGGAGATATACCCATTCAATTGAAATCGAATCACAATATACTTTATAATGAAAAAGGAAACATTTAATTTTCTCATCAAAAATTATTTTTATTTCATTTTTTTTATTACAATTCTTAACGTACTTCCAATAACAAAAGAAAAAAAGGTAAATCCACCCTTGTTGTCAAATAATAATAAATAATGCATGTTTATACTTAATACAGAAAAATTCCAATTTCTCTGCCCAGCCTCCCATTCTACGCGACTGAAATTTTAGAACAGTTTTCCTGTTTCGTGGCCGCAAACCGAGGGGTTAGACATTTGTAAAAATGTTCTCAGTCATAAGAAATAATCGTTAAAAAATTGTACCGTGATAAGGAATTCATTTCAGTCGTTGAAAAGATTTGTTTTGACTTGATTTCCTCGTATTGTTTCTTTGTAGGTACTTCTAATAGGAAGACATACGAGAAAATGTACACGGGATTGATTTTATTATTAAACAAGAAAAATTCATCGTATCCCTTACAAAGTTACGTGCTAAATAAATTTGTCTTTGTCGTCTATAAAAGATTACTTGGAGATTAAAACGTGTGGATAGTCGTCATCATTAGTTTATGATTTTATTCAAAGCAACGTTTCGATTTCATCCCCTTTAATTATATGGAAATGAAGTTTACAAACTAAACCGAAAAGTATTACATTTTAACATCTTTTCGAAAAGTCTTTAGACTTACCTTTAGACGTTGATTGTGCGGAATAAGTAAGTTAAGTACTGCAGTAGCTGTCCAACTCAACGTTTTTGTCAGTTTTGATATCAATTTTGAAATAAAACATAGCCCAAGACCTGTAGTGGCGAAATGAATAAGATTCATTCCGTGAATGGAATCGACAGCACTCATTAGTTAATTAATACGTCATCGTCATCAAGAGACGTTTAACCAACCAACACAACAGACCCGTACGTATCAGAATAGATATGACAAACAGAACAGATGTGGCAAAGTGACACAAACGTACCTAAATATACAAATAAGCAAACAATCCTACGTTTTCTGTTCTTTTATAACTGTAAGAATTTCAACGATCCATAGAAATTACCCAAGGTAATGTCAAAGGCCCTACCGAAGTACGTCTTAGACCATTCAAATCTAGAAAAGCTTATATCCAAGGACTAAGTCGTTTTCCCCTAAAACCCAGAAACACATGTTATCTAAAATTTTATTGTCTACAACTTTGTCCTTGGAAGCAACTCTCTACCTCTCATAGTTCTGGAGATCTGGGTCATCCTGCCCAATTATTGAAGTGGCCATATACCAGGATTGGATCATATCTCCCCAAAACCCTGAAACACGTGCTCGCTTAAATTTAATTCTCTACAACTTCGCTTTTGGAACTAACTTTCTAACTCTCACAGTTCTGGAGATCCGGGTCATCCTGCCCAATTATGGAAGTAGCCACATACCAGGATTGGGCCATATTTCCCCAAAACCCTGAAACACGTGTTCGCTTAAATTTAATTCTCTACAACTTTGCCTTTGACAGTAAATCTCCATATTACATAGTTAAAGAAATATAGACGAAAACCTGTTTTGTATATGGCCATTGGCCAAGAATCTCAATTTCGTCCATTCCATTGGTCCCAGTGCCCAGACCCCTGTACCGATTTCCACAAAAAATTTTTCCCAGTTTTGTGACATCAAATGCTTTCATTTGACACGAAAATGAGCAATTTCCGTGCTATACTTGCTGAGATATTTGCGAAAAAGCTTCACCGACCTTCGAAAAACCATGTTTTTGGTCACTTCCTCGACCATATCTCCGGAACCACTTGATCGATTTTGCTCATCTTCGAACTTGAATCATGGGAGGCATGTACCTTTCAGGGAAAAAAAAGTTTTGGCTGATCGGTTCAGCCGTTTGGAAAGAAAAGTGGAGACGGACAGACGGACGGACGGACATTTTTTTTATTGCTGATTCGTCATCTCTAGACGATAATAGATGTATGTCCCCCGCTCCCACCTCGACCTACCCCATGTTACAATAAAATTGTTTTTAGTAAACGTATAGGACCTTTGTACTTCGTACGGGCCCAAACATACAAGAAATGATCGTTTCAATTGAATCTTCAGAATGTTAACATTAATTATTGTGCTGTGAAATCGTTGCGATTATCATGACTTGTTCATTTGTTCATTTGATGAAATGTGAATAGTTCAGATTCTCACCACAAAATACGGGATTTGACGTTTTTATCTGGTTAGACTGGTCCTTTGTCTAGTGCATGAACTCATTATGTCATCGTCGTGTAGAACATTTTCATGGAAAAAATTTCAACAAGCAGATATCTGCATTTCAAGCTGAGCAGCCTGGTGCCAAGAAAGGTTTTATGACAGTGTTGAAATGGGGAACGAGCGCATTAATATGCACTCGGTTCCAACTCGACAAAAGGCTGCCTACTTGAGAAGTTTAAGTGACCATAAAGAACACAGCCTGGTGCCATAAGTATGTTAATGTCATCGTAACATCGTAACGAATACTATACGTCATATAAAGTTTCAGCTCGGCAGTAGACCACCTACTCAAGTTATGCTATTGTGAATTTAACTGGCAGCAGCAGCCTGGTGTCGAATTGAAATTTATATGCTGTTACAACGAATTCAACTGATTTTCGGCACCTTCCATCAGACTTTTTTTTGGCACCAGGCTGCCTTCTGGAATCGACCAGAGGGTCACCCCCTCAAATGTCCTTGTTTTGGGGAGGTGAAAAGTCTGAATACTATATACTTAGACACAATTCAAGGATAAACATGAACTCATAGACTTTTAGGTTAAATCCGTCAAAGCACGTGTTTTTTAGTTGATCAAATGTGGTTCAGAATCATAAAGAATTTTTTCCAACTATCTGCCAATCGCTTGGCAAACATCCGATCTACGGATTTCATTAATAACATTTT
This sequence comes from Pseudolycoriella hygida, assembly GCA_029228625.1. Lineage (NCBI taxonomy): Eukaryota > Metazoa > Arthropoda > Insecta > Diptera > Sciaridae > Pseudolycoriella > Pseudolycoriella hygida. Next base: position 122,230,196 of record CM055403.1, read on the forward strand.
AGTCCAATGCTAATTTTCAGCTAACAACTATCAAACAACTCGATAGCGTAGTGGTTAACACGTCTGCTTGCTACTATGAGATCGAGTTGCCAGTGCGTTGGTTCGAAACTCAGCCGCAGACAGATTTGTTCCGATTGTTAGATTTGTAAACAAAACAAAAGCTAATTGATTCGGTTCAAGCGGTTCAAGTCATGTGAAGTTGAGTGTAGCGCCATCGTACGGCTTACCAGTGAAAAGCATTGTTGGGAGGTGCCGGTATTCTACTCCTACTAGTTTCGTTCTCATAGATGGCACTGGGTTTGTCGCACAGCTTACCACTGGCACAGTTAAAACTTTCCGGTAATGAAAGGATCTCAAATAGTAGAACCACAAAAAGTAGCGAAACTAGTAAATAAACATAACCACAGACCCGTACGTATCAGAATAGATGTGACAAACAGAATAGATGTGGCAAAGTGACTCTAACTCTAACTCTCATAGTTCTGGAGATCTGGGTCATCCTGCCCAATTATGGAAGTGGCCATATATCAGTATTGGACCATATTTCCTCATAACCCTGAAACACGTGTTCGCTTAAATTTAATTCTCTATAACTTCGCCTTTGGAACCAACTTTCTAACTCTCGTAGTTCTGGAGATCTGGGTCATTCTGTTCAATTATGGAAGTGGCCATATACCAGGATTGGGCCATATTTCCCCAAAACCCTGAAACACGTGTTCGCTTAAATTTAATTCTCTACAACTTTGCCTTTGACAGTAAATCTCCATATTGCATAGTTAAGGAAATATAGACGAACGAAAAACTGTTTTCGTACATGGCCAAGAATCTCAATTTCGTCCATTCCATTGGTCCCAGTGCCCAGACCCTGTACCGATTCCCACAAAAAATTTTTCCCAGTTTTGTGACATCAAATGCTTTCATTTGACACCAAAATGAGGAATGTCCGTGCTATACTTGCTGAGATATTTGCGAAAAAGCTTCACCGTCCTTCGAAAAACCATGTTTTTGGTCACTTCATCGACCATATCTCCAGAACCACTTCATCGATTTTGCTCATCTTCGAACTTGAATCATGGGAGGCATGTACCTTTCAGGGAAAAAAAGTTTACGCTGATCGGTTGAGCCGTTTGGAAAAAAAAGTGGAGACGGACGGACAGACAGACGGACAGACGGACATTTTTTTTATTGCTGATTCGTCATATTTAGACGATAATAGATGCATCCCCCCCACTCCCACCTCGATCTACCCCATATTACAATAAAATTGTTTGTAGTAAACGTATAGGACCTCTTGTACTTCGTACGGGTTCAATGATCTAGCCCCTAACACTTCATGGGTTGTTAAGAAGAAGCATTGTAGAAAATTCGTTTTGGGCCTCCGTGAATCCTCGGACCCATATTTCCATGGACAAAAATGTTCCTCTCAATTTTCTCTACAACATAGCAAAAAATAGTTTTTTGGGCTAGAGCCAACCTTTACGACCGACCTAAAACCGAGCTAGGGCCTTAAGGAAAGGCTTCGGACCCATATTTTAATAACCAAAATGTTTCACCCAATTTTCTCTACAACATAGCAAAAAAAAGATTTTTTTGGTAGCGCCCGACCTTTAGGACCGACCTAGGGTCCTAAAGAAAGGGCTCGGAGCCATTGCTATGGACAAATATTCATGAATAAGCCTCAATTATCTTGTAGGGTCGCGTAGCGCGAGTTAGAGCCATCCTAAAGGCCCTACATCCGGAACCACTCAAATTTTTTTTTGTGATTTCCCAAGGTCACCTTTCATTTAAAACCTTTAAAAGCAATTTCTGTGCGAAAACCGCGGATATAAGCGAAAAAGTTTCACCGACCATCAAAAAACCACGTTTTCGACCGTAACTTCGAAAGTTTTTGACCGATTTTGCCCATCTCAGAACTCGTTCTCACTTTTTCGATTACATTTCAGGAAAAAAGATATTTTGAAAATCGGTCAAGCCTTACTCGAGATAACTTGGCGACAGACGGACGACCGGACGGACGGACAACGTTTTTTTGCATATTTCTCGTATTTATATCCGAAAACGAAAAACCCACCAACTCACGGGTCGAAATTCGAAGTGTTACAAACGTCGTGGTTTACGCATAGCACCAGTACTTAGTACGGGTCTAAAAATTGGGCAAACTGAGATTTTCGGACGGAAATTAGGAAAATATCATAAAAAAGATACATCAATGAAAACATTAAGGTAATTCAAATGAAAGTCCTTGTGTTAAGCGTTTATTAGGTGCATAAAGTGAAACATTTGTTTGATCTGAACCGACGACCGACTCTTCTTCCAAATATGTTTTTGTTTCAGCGAAATGTCTCATCACGCCAAAAACCCCTCTTAAAATGGAAATGTGACGCAAGTCCCCGTCCTTTCTTTCAAAACAACTGACATCAATTTGGGTGACGCTTAAAGCTTCGGAACGCAAAAATTTTTTTTGAAATATTTTCGATTAAAAATATGCGTCACAAATGCCGGACCCTCCCAACGTAATAATTTTTCTGTGCTTTCAGATTTTACACCCCAAGAATTTAGCTTTGCGCGATGTATGGAGTACAAGTAGTAAACTAAACAAAGCTTGCTACCAACATTTTCACTTTTTTTGAAGAAGCAGAACTCTAAGGGGGGTCAGAGGCGGTCTTCGAAATCATATGAACAACAAAACCGTAAGCGAATTATAGGGCACTATATGCATCTGCATGCTCTTGCCTAGCACACGAAAATATAGTTCAAAATACTTCAAAGCCCAGTCGGTGTATGAACATTGAACAACGACATTATTACAAAAAAATCCTTTATACACTTCTCAGCGCATTGTTCAATTTGTTCCATTTTTCAATAAAAACATATGCAAGGGACCCGTACGCATCAAAGTAGACGCGGCAAACAGAATATATGTTACAAAAAGACTCGAACGTAAATCATACTTATAGCTTTACGTCCATATTAAATTGTATTGGAAATTGCCGAATGGGCAATATTGAAAAACCCGTACGAAGAAACGACGCTAAGATCCTCTCCAAATCTTTAAAATTTTTAGAACCGACCTAGAGGACATAGGAGAGGCCTCTGAACCATGCTTCCATGGACAAAAAAGTTTTCCCCTTTTTTCTTAACAACACTGCACAGAAAACCTAATCATTTAAGAAATATTCACGAAAAACCACCAAATATTAAGTAGAGTCCGTAGAGTCGCGTAGCGTGAGTTTGGCCCACACTAAAGACAGCTCAACCCACTCAACTCATTTTCACTAATTTAATTTTTCGTGATTTTCTGATGTCCACATCTTTCATACAAGTCCTTGCAGAGCGATTTCCGTTCTAATTTCGCTAAGATATAAGTGAAAAAGTTCCACCAACCTTCAAAAAACTACTTTTTCGACCGTAACTTTAAAAGTTTTCTACCGATTTTGCTCAAAATCAATCATGTAATCACTTTTTTCATTACTTTTCAGGAAATTTTTGTTTAGAAAATCGGATAAGAGTTACCCGATTTATGTAGGAAAAACACGTTGGGCCCCAGTAGAGATTCAGTTTTAGGGCCCTGGCTGAGTCCAAAAGCTCAGAATTCAAAAAAGTTTCTTCCATAAATTGTCAGACATGCCCAAACCTTTCAAACAAAAAAGATTTATAAAAATCGGAGAATTACTCGCGAGTTACGTACAAAAGACCAAAAACCACTTCAACGGCCCTAGCTCATTAACCCTTGGGCCGACAGTGCCCAGATTCAATCTCAAAAAAGATTTTTCAACTACCTTTCAGGGTGAAAAAGATTTAGAAAATCGGTTGAGTTTTACTTAAGTTATCGCGGTGATGGCGGTGAACGGACAGACGGACATTTTTTTATTGTTGATTCGTCATCTAAGGACCATGATCGATGCTCTCTCCTACTCCCGGGTCGAAATTGGAGTGGTTACAAACGTCGTGGTAAACGCATTAGACCCCCTTTTTCAAGAACTTCGTTCTTCGTACGGGTCTAAAAACATAACCAAAGACCCGTACGAACCAGAATTATAGATGTGGCAAAAAGACTCGAACGTATCTAAATATATATAAATGAGCAAACAATCCAATGTTTTGTGCTCTTTTATAACTAAAAGAATTCCATTTCAAAGATCCGTATAAATTACCCAAAGGCGCTACCGAAGTATGTCTGAGACCATTGATTTTGATGGAAACTACGTTAGTCCTTCTTCAAGTAATCGCGAAACTATTTTCTCTAAAATGTAATTCTCATCAACTTTGCCTCAAGAAGCAAACTTCAAACTGCTGTAATTTTATAGATATGTGTTATACTTCACAATTCTAGGAGTTGCTTTATCCCGGGGTTTGATAATTTTTCCCTAAAACCATCTGCTTTCGTATATGGCCAAGAAACTAGACTTCGTCCATTCCATTGGTCCCAGTACCCAGACCACTGACACAATTTCCACAAAATGTTTTTTCCCAGTTTTGTGAGATCAGATGCTTTCTTCAAACTTGAATCATGGGACAGATGTACCTTTCAGGGGAAAAAATTCAGGGTGATCGGTTGAGCCGTTTGAAAAAAAAGTGGAGACGGACGGACAGACACACATTTTTCTTATTGCTGATTCGTCATCTCTAGACGATAATAGATGCATCCCCCAACTCCCACCTCAATCTACCCCATGTTACATTAAAGTTGTTTGTAGTAAACGTATAGGACCTTTGTACAGCCGGTTCATTCCTTTTTTACCTAGTTTGAAGAAATAGATGGCAGCTTCACTTTCAAGCGTACCCAGCAAATTCAGTTATTCCCAAATCACAGATTTTTTGCGCTAAATTTGAATGCGCGGTAGAAAATTGATCGAAATGTTATTGTGCATCTTTGCCAAGTCGGGAAATCTCAAAATAAGTGATTTTGCAATACTACAGACAAATTATGTTATGAATTTACAGCTTTTTTTAGTCAAAAACAATTCTAAAAGGTAGATTTCTGGTCGAGGCGGCTTACTGGCCTTGAAACACAGATCCTATGATCCTTTGTTCCTTCCCCGTTACTCTTCTATCATTCCACCTAGTCATGTATTCTGTCTTAGTAAGATTCCCACATTTAAATGTTCCCATTTCAGAACGCATAGATGTAACCGGTACGCCGAATAAGCCTCGTCGTCTGAGCACACGTGCTACGATACATCTTCTAGCCTCTGGGTGACGTCATACATGTCGTTCTTCTGTGTACTGCTCGTTGTGGAAACCAAACACCACAGCTACCCATTTTTAGAAGCTTGAGTATGCCTAGGAACGTTACTTTCATGCTACAAATTGAAGGAAAATCCTATACAGAATTTTATCATCACCGGGCTTGAACCCGGGTATTATTGGTGGAAAGACAGTACTGAGCTAACCTGTCCCCATTCTAAAAGGTAACTTAGCTTAGCACACAATTCCTGACGAAATTTTAATATTTTTCGATTAATATAACTGACTTTTTACCTCAAACAATTTTTCCCACAAAAAATTGCAGGTTCTTTACTTGTGAGGTTGAAATTGAAAGCACTGATTTAAGTAAGAATGAAAGCTTTCGAAAATCGGTACAAATTTACATAAAATGTTAGATTTGTGATTTTTTCTTGTTTTTCCTCTTCTTAACAGTTTTTGCATATTATTATTTTCACATATCTTTAAATGGTACTTCGTTATGTGACGAATAGCAATTCCGAGGAAAGTTTCGAAATTTGTCAGTAAAAGCTCTTGCCAGGAAAGTTTTACAATGCTCACGTGTTTAGAACGTGTCAACATTCGGTAAATTATTTTAAATTTGTCAATATGACAATATCACCCACTAAACCAATTTTTAGCCAAAAGTCACCGGTAAAAAATTGATGCTGTAGCATTAACTCAATAAACCGAGCCTTGTCAGCGTTGTTTTCTTTTTATTTGTAAAATTTAATTAGTTTATAAGTAAATTTGCACCGATTTTCGGAAGCTTTCTTTTTTACTGAAAGCTATGCTTTAAATTTCAATCTCACAAGTAAAGAACCTATAACTTTGTTGGGAAAATTTTTTTGAGGTGAACTCCCTCTATAATGAAATCTGAAGGGAGTCATTTCATTATAAGGAGTGATTCATTATACAGTCACTGTCAGCGTAAATTACTAGATTTCAACTTTCAGCTGGTTTGTCACATTAATTAACTAAAAATCATCAAAAGGGCTGATTTTCATTATAGAGAGTTTTTTGAGGGGCTAATTTTTCATTATAGAGAGAGTTCACTGTAGTTATATTAATCGAGAAATATTAAAATTTCATTAAAAATTGTGTACTAAGTTACCTTTCAGAATTGTTTTTGACTAAAAAAACTATAATTTCATAACATTAATTGTCTGTAGTATTGCCAAATCTCTTATTTTGAAATTTCTCGACTAAGCAAAGATTTACAACAACTTTTGAATCAATCAAATACTAACTTTCGTCCTATTATCATGGTTATTGGTAAAATCAAATTTTTCTATACGAAGTTCGCGTTTCCCGCAGCTCCTTGAAATTTTGCTTATTTGGATGGAACTCTTTTTACTGGGTATAGTAAAAAATTGTTTAATTTTATTTCTCCAAACTAGGTAAAAAAGGAATGATACAGCCGGTTCAAAAATATTTTTTTGGTTTAAGATCACACTTTTACTGCATATTTCGATGAAAATTTTACCTCAATTTGTATATGGGCGTGCATATTAAGGTGGCTCAAAAAAATTTTTAAGTTTAAGCCGCTCATTTATGTGCAGAAAGGTTGCAATTTACTTTGAACCAAATACAGTTTTACATAACGATTGTTGCTGCGTTAAAAGATTCTTTAAAACGATTTACTAAGACTATTCTATTGTTGCCCAACAGGTGTGCATGCCATGGCATATATTCTTATTTTGTTCCTTCGTTATGGACTTTTTTCTTTAAGTTTGAGTAACACGTGCACATGGATAAAGTTTGTGTGTGTATTTTTTTAATCTCCCGGCTATAATTTCAAAACGAGTGTATTTATGCATATGCATCAAATCAAGGAATTAGTTCAGGAGATTAACAGACATTCAGCAGAATAACAGAATTCAATTTTCGTGAGTTTCAATATGTGTATCATGTAAATAGTAAATGCTACATTTATGTATGTAGGAGACGTGTACGTTAGGGGTGTTCGATTTTTTGGGATGCCAACGAAACCGGTCTACAAGAAAATTTTTTGAACTCAACGTAATTTTGTTTAAAAATTTTCTTTGCGAATCGAAGCCTAATGCGTCACCCCCCTCTGATTTCAGAACTTTTGTAACTGGAAGAAAATAGTTTTACCTTAGTTGATTAATGCGTCACACTTTTCTGATTTCACAGCTTTTGTAAGCAGACATAAAGACTTGCGTCACACCTCCTCTGTAAGAGGTTTTTTTGCGGATATCAGTACTTTTGTAAGTTTGTAAACAACTTTCTAGCTGCCATTGTTCTAGAGGTATGAATCATCCCTCTGGAATCTGGAAGTGGCGTTATCCCGGGATTAGGCCACATTTTCCCAAAACCATGAAACACGTGTACGCTAAAACTTAATTCTCTACAACTTCGCCTTTGGAACAAACTTTCTAACTCTCATAGTTCTGGAGATTTGGGTCATCCTGCATAATTATGGATGTGGCCATATACCAGGATTGGGCCATATTTCCCCAAAACCCTGAAACACGTTTTCGCTTAAATTAAATGCTCAATAACTTCGCCTTTGGAACGAACTTTCTAACTCTCATAGTTCTAGAGATTTTGGTCATCCTGCCTAATTATGGAAGTGACCATATACAGGATTGGGCCATATTTCCCCAAAACCCTGAAACACGTGTTCGCTTAAATTTAATTCTCTACAACTTCGCCTTTGGAACCAACTTTCTAACTCTCATAGTTCTAGAGATACGGAATACATTTCATGAAACTTTCAAAACCTTACAACGTAAAAAAAAAATTGCCACAAAGAAAGATAGAAAGAAAGAAAGAAAGAAAGGTTTACCAAATTGACTAGTTAAAAATATTCGATTTGAGTCCATTTCCATACAAAATAATAAAATTGTTTAATTCATATCTTCGGAACGACTGAACCGATTTTAATGAGTGAAAAGGCACTTCGGCCTAAAATTTTCCGTAGAATCCGGGAAAAATATTTTCCGGGGGGTACGTCGCTCGGGGGGGAAGTCAAAAAGTTCCTGTATATATGTTCCTTAGTCTACGAAAAAATTTCTTATGAATTTTTTGGCGTGTAAGACTTGCGTCACGGGAGCATTGCTACCGCGCGCCCATGATACTTCAGAGTACATAGCACTAACACACATTCAACGTATGCCATAATTTCAATGCATCATTGAGGGACAGAGCAATAGATTAGATTGTGTCATTAGTTTTGTGTTTCTCCGTATTCAACTATGAAAGCATGGATGACGCTACTTGAAAAAATGGAGTAGTTCTATGTTGCGACGTTATTTCAGCTATGAAAAAACATAGAGGCCATCACTTGAGGTTCGGGAACAACACACAATTATTTGAGTTAGATCTAACGCACTGGCAACTCAATCTCTGCTATCTAATATGAGATTGAGCTGTTAGTTCGTTGGTTCGAAACTCAACTGCAAACGGATTTGTTACGATTGTTTTATTTGTAAACAAAACAAAGCTGATTGAATCGGCTTAAGTCGTGTGAAGTTGAGAGTAGCGCCATCGTACGGCTTACCGGTAGAAAGAATTGTTGGGAGGTGCTAGTACATCTAGTAAAACTCATAGATGGCACTGTCTTTGTCGCACAGTTTACCAGTAAAAACTTTCCGCTAATGAAAGGATCTCAAAAAGTAGAGCCACAAACAGCGAAACTGGTAAATAATGACTAGCCTCTAACGCTTCATGTGTTGTAACGCAAATTATTATTATTATTAAAGGGGCAAGATTACAATTATTTAAAACTTTAAAGCATCATTTTGACAATTACCAAGAAACTCGCATTACAAGAATTACGCAGAAACTTACAGAACACTAAACACGTTCTGAGTGGGAAAAAGTTTCATTCGTTTGAAAAATGTGATCTCTTTGAGCATGAAAATCACTACGCCTTCGCTAATTTCTTCATTTCGTGACATTCTGAGTCGGCGAAACTGCTCGGAAGAAAATTTAAAAGTGTCTTCTTACTTGGTGATGTCTCACAAATTGATGGCGTACTTTGTTACAGTTTTTCTGAAAATCTGCTAAACATCGAGCAATTATAGTTTGCTCTATTTTGATCCTTCCACTAGTGCATGAAACTACTGGATCTTGAACTCGAAGTACGCAGCCTTCAGAAAGTTGCAACAAGTGGAAGGGTGTTATTTCGGCCGGGAGTGCCTCATGGTAAAATAATTGTCGATTTTACGCCAGGCTGCGTACTTTGTCGTAATTCGAGGTCAATAAGAAGGCAGCGTGGTGTAAAAAATTTAAGCATATCACTATGACAACATTAACGAATGCTTTACAAAGAACTATTTTTTATCTTGACACCAGCATCCTTCTCGAGCTATGTTTGTTAAAATGTAGATGGCAGCGGCAGCCTGATGTCAAGGTGAAATTTAGTGCGTTGTAAAGTTGTAAAGCATTCGTCATTGCCGTCACGGTGATATGCCTCAATTTTTGTCACCAGGCTGCCTTCTTTTTCATGGTTCTGTTATGTATGTGAGCTGACATTTAGTAATAAACGGACACTCGACCAGAGCACACGTCTTTTACTCCGAGATTGTGATCTCGATACATTACAGGTTCAAGGTCACATAGAAAGCAGCTTGAAAAGTATTGCGTCGTTAAGTACCGGCTACTAGATTCAAATTGCCTATTCATCATTTTTTGACAGCAGCTTGCCTTCCCGGACTTGGTTTGCTATCTTTGGAAATTTAATTCTTAAAAATTCCATACAATTCTTAAAAAAATCCTAAAAATTCCCAAGGGATTTTTTAGGAATTTTCACTGGAAACGTGGCGGAATCGGACGGGGGGGGGGGGGGGGTGTCGGCATGGAACGTGACGTCACGGGCAATTCCATTTAGACCAAATTTTGAAGATTTTAGATATCTGACGAATAAAATAAATCGAAAACCTCCTAACCTAAGAAAAAAAAAATTTAACTCGTTCTCTTGTTTACAGGAAAAGTAGGAGAACGAGTCGAAATTTTTTTTTTCTATTAGGTTAGGAAGTTTTCGATGTATTTTATTCGTCAGATATCTTAAATCCTCAAAATTTGGTCTAAATGGAATTGCCTCACTCATGTCGAGAATAACTGAAAAATATCAAAAGACCTGATGGAAATCCCTGCCAATTCTAGAAGTGGCCATTTCCCAGGGATTAGGTTAAATTTCCCCAAAACCCTGAAACACGTGTTCGCTTAAATTTAAATATCTACAACTTTGCCTTTTCAAGCAACCTTTTAACTCTTATAGTTCTAGAGTTATTGAGTCATCCTGACTGAGTCTGGAAGCGGTAATATTTGAACAGACATTCAACAAATGAAAGCGGTACATGTAAAGGATCATCCCTAAGTTCACGCAAGCTTCATAAGTTGGGTAGTTGCGGTTGAGCAACGAAAACTATCAGAAATAAAATATTCATATGAGACGTCACAAGCATATGACAATCCTACACACACAAACAGCATACAATGCACGTCAGCGGAGACTTGGCGCTCTTGTCATTCGAGAAAAGAAATCGATGGAAAAGAACGTTGGCGTATCGTATCCCCACTAATCCTCCATAGATGGCGCTGTACTGGACATACAACACATACGAAAAATATGGCGGGACAATACACAAATGATGGTCATTCCAATTGGATCACACAAAACGCATAACATCATCACTACTCGTATGGTTGTTGGACCTGTTAACATGCTAGCCAAACCAACAATAGCATCGTACATATCAACAGATCAAAGAAAAAATGAAATACATAAGACTGTAAACTAAGAATATATAGATCATGCCTGCAGCGGTAGCGGAGGGCGTGACGCAGCCCCACACCCCAAAAAAGAAGTCCAGAAACTCAAAAAACCCCATGCAAAAACCTTTGGGACAAGGAGCCACATATAGGCGAACTTTTGAGTTTTTTCCCCTCGCCCCCTTCCCCTCCAAATTATTTCTTGTAAAAAACTACGTTGCAGCAGCTTTCCAACGAGCCCAGACTCATCAAAATCGGTTGAAAATTGGCTGAGATATCTAGGTTTGAAAATGACATTTTTCTATGGCCAATAGAATTTTCTATTGTTATCATCATTATAACAACTCGATAGCGTAGTGGTTAACACGTCTGCTTGCTACTATGAGATCGAGTTGCCAGTGCGTTGGTTCGAAACTCAGCCGCAGACAGATTTGTTCCGATTGTTAGATTTGTAAACAAAACAAAGCTAATTGAATCGGTTCAAGTCATGTGAAGTTGAGTGTAGCGCCATCGTACGGCTTACCGGTGAAGGGCATTGTTGGGAGGTGCCGGTATTCTACTCCTACTAGTTTCGTTCCTAGTACATCTCATGGATGGCACTGGGTTTGTCGCACAGCTTTCCACTGGCACAGTAAAAACTTTCCGGCAATGAAAGGATCTCAAATAGTAGACCCACAAAAAGTAGCGAAACTAGTAAATAATGATCTAGCCGTTAACCCTTCATGGGTTGTTAAGGCAGATTTATTTTATTTATTATCATCATTATGAAAACTTTTTTCTGATCTATAAGTTCTATCTATTAAAAATTTTCGATCTCGAGAACCAGTCATTCGATCTTCCTGAAATTTTCACTTAACTTCAGTCTAGGCCCCAAATGAAAAATTTCATATGCCGCTTTTCCGGAAAAATTCTGGAAAAGCCGTGGGATGGGAAAAAGTGGTCAATTTTGAAGGTTTTTTAGGTAATGCTCGGAGTTTTCAAATTTTAGCTCCGAAGTGACAATACCTACAGAGTTGGTTTCTTCAGAAAATTTTTAGAGTTTGATCAGGAGAATTTTTTGCAATCTTAAGAAAATGGCTGCCAGCAGTCAAAGTCACGCCATCTTGAATTTTCCCAAGCAATAAATTAGGTTTTTTTTGGTTTTCGAATTTCAGCTTCGGAATGACAATACTTAGAGAGGTAGAGTCTTCAACAAAGTTATAGAAATCTGTCAAAGCGACGCCATCTTCGATTTTCGTAATTAATAAATTATTTTTCTTTGGGTTTTCGAATTTTAGCTTCGGAGTGACAATACTTAGAGAGTTGGTTTCTTCGGGGAAGTTATAGAGATCCTAAGAAAATGGCTGTCAGCTGTCAAAGTGACACCATCTTGGATTTGTTAGTAAATTAAAGTTTTCTCAGTCGTTTTTATAGATATTTAGATGCTTTCTTCTGGATGATGAGCTAGAGTTTTAGAGGAGTGACTGCAAACTTTTGTGTACATATGAGTCGGGGTGGCCGCCGCACCAAAAAATTTTTATGAAATAGGTTTGTAGCGGAAGTGACTGTGAACATTTCTATACTTATAAGTAGGGGTGGCCGCCGCAAGATATGGCAGCCGTTAAAAGAACCGCAGCGCCATTTTTTTTTCGAAGAAGATTTTCTTTCTGATAATGTCCGAACTTCCAAAACGACTGATATCACAACAAAATACTTCTTCAAAAGTAAAGTGTGACGCAGTCCTTAACGTCCACTTCCAGTGGAGGTGACGCTTACGCTGAAAATACGCAAAAAATGACGATGCCAAAAAAACTTTTTAAAAAAAATTCAAATGTTTGAAATTGCGTCACAAATGCAAGTATCACCGTATAGTAGTTTGTCGACTATGTTGCGATACGTTGATTTTTTCAGCATCAGTCCTAATATTGTCCATACGAGCCAAAGGCGAATTGGACAATATTTAGGACGTATGCTGAAAAAATCAAGTATCGCAACGAGGTGGACACACTGCTTTTTGCAACAAACAAATCGATTGAGAAGAAAATAACAACCAAACTTAAAAAATTCACTCCACAGAAACCATTATATTTTACAGTGTACAAACAATTTTTGATCAGATTGCAATGCACACATACGACATTGTAACGTCGTATCATAGCAACGGAGGGGTACATTTCAGCACATGTATCAAATTTCAAAAGTCATATCGTTACAAGGTGTAAATTTGTTTCACTTCCCCTCACACTCTTAAAAAAATTGGAAACTGTTTCGATTTTGATCGCGTTACCGCATCGTGAACAACATCGAAAACAGTCGAAAATCGATTGTGCGTTGCAAAAATAATTTTTCCACACTTTCAGTTATCACATGCAAAATTTTCTCAAAAACTAAGTTAAGAAGAATTTGAAAAATTAATTTTGAATTCAGTAAAAAAATTCTTCTCAAAAGTCAGGCATCAAGATAAGGTAAAATTTTTGCTATGTAAAAACTGAAAGTACAGAAAAATTATTTCGTCGTTGGCTGTGGTATTTGTGACGCAATTTCAAACATTTGAATTTTTTTAAAAAAGTTTTATCGGCATCGTCATTTTTTGCGTATTTTCAGCGTAAGCGTCTCCTCCACTGATATTAATTTTGGAAGTGGACATTAAGGACTGCGTCACACTTTACCTGTTTTTTGTTGTGATAATGATGTAATGTAAATAACCGTACGATTAATAATAAACTACCGTGGGGCCATTATAGAATACGCTCTATCGTCATATGAATATTATGTTTGGAAATATCCATTCTCTCACTCTCGTTTTTTATATGAACATTCGTATAAAAATTGAGAGCGAGAGAACTTCATTATTTTGTCAAGAAAACCTTGAGAGAGAAATTGTTTGAAAGTCTCTCTCAAGGAACTACTTTCTAAGGTCTTTTTGTGTTGTTAACACCCTCTACCAAAGAAACGAAGAGTATTTTATCGTTTTTTAAATGATTGACAGACTGCGCTCGTTATTAGCGTTTTTTATAAAATATTGCAAAAATGTAAAAAATTAACAACTGCCTCGTATAAACATAGTTAAAGTGGCGACAAAACGTAAAATTTTTCGAAATCCGTCAGTGTCAAATTTTTGGACGAATAAGCTGAAATATTGTCAGTTTGCATAACGTCTAAAGTGTAGCTAGTAGATGGTTTCGAAGTCTGCCAAGCTATTTACGCAACAAGGGAGTAGTCCTAAAATTCTTTACCGTGTTGCGTATTAAGTTTTTCATGCATGCCAGGGAGGAAAGTTGAAAAATGTAAGCCCAAGGGGCGAAAGCGAAATTACATTCCTACTACCTCGTAAGTAAATAACTATTATCGTAACACACAGTGCGTCCGAAATTAGTTCCTATATTGGCGCTACTGTCGTTATGGGTCTTTATGATATATCGAAGATATTAGAAGGTGGTGAAGATACGTATAACGTATAACAAATGAAGATTTTTTGATAACAAAATGATTTTTACCTTCACATTTGCTGAAAAAATATATAAATTTTAAAAGATTCCGAAACTCTAATTCAGTCGAGAATTCAGTTACCATGAAAATAATCTAAAATTATCCTTTCTACCGTAATGTGAATCTTAATCCTATATTTTTTTAAGTTTCATGCTTATGCGCTATATAAATTTCCGACAAGCTGTTTTGAATGAAATAAGGGAAAAAATGTTACGTACTCGGTATTTAATATAATGCACTTCAAATATAAAATCAGCAGGACATAGTCTGATTGACAGCTACCAGTTTTTTTATTTTTTTTTAAGGAGATGGTTGAGAGGGTAGGACTTAGATTTCGTATAATTGCTTCAAACGTATTTTTAGCTGAATTCATACGTTAGCGACTGAGCGAACGAGCGAGCAAAATACACATTTAATGTGGCATGGCGTGTTATAATGATATGTAAGAATACTCTACCAAAACGAATTTTACTTGTTTCAGGAGTGTAAATACGATTCGACTCAATTCGCGCATGTAACAGTTATTTGCATTACATGGGATGAATATTAATTATTACGCATCTGCTGGAAAATTTATTTATCTTCAAGGAGGAAGCTTCGAGAGGATAAATAAATTACCCTGCAGAAACGAAGAAAGAAATCAAAAAAACAAATTTTGATACAACACAGTAATGTATGACTTATCTCCCTAGACAGCCACTGAGGTGTATAAAAAAAATTTCAGCCGCGTGTGAAGTTTGCAGCCCGCGCTAAAGGCATAAGGGCGGCCATCGCACAAGGTTGAATTTTTTATGGCATCCCGTGTGATCCATAGAACTTTTCATTACAACGACTACGAATATTGTTAGATTTATCAGTTTGGGACGATTGCCTAGGCGATCTTGAAATTCAGATGCTAGGATCCTTTGTTTCCTTCCCGGTCATCATTTAAATCTTTACGCGATCCTTCCTGTCGCTACCAAAAATCTGTGAAGTGTGGCAGGTCCTATATTAGCGATTTGGGATGGTCCCCCGAAGATCTTACGTCTCAGATGAAGGTACTTGGGGCATTCACAAACTAAGTGTATGCCCGTTTCCTCCCCCAATCTACAAAAGCATTCGGTGGTTCCCGAAAGCCTCAACTTGTACATAGGCCGATTCAACCAGCAATGTCCAGCGATCGCTCCTACAACCCTAATAATGTGACACCGGTCCATCACTAGCAAATCATTAGTCCATTTCTCGTCAGGCCTCGGGAAGAAGCGCTTCGTGTGAGCACCTCCGTCATATTCCTCCCATCATTCCATGTGTCCTCGCCGCATCCAGTTATTTAGCGCGTGCGCACACAACGACTTGGGTATTGGCAGGTAGGGTTCGGCTCCCATTGATATAGTCGTGGACCCCATTTTTGCAGGTACCCAAACCAGCGTGATCCGATTGCTCGAACCCACATCGTTTAGATAATCCTTGCACTCTTTGATATGCCTAGAGGTCACCACAGGCGATGCGAGTGCCCTGATCACTTCCTTACTATCCGAAAGGATGAGGACGTCTTCTCCCACATTACCAAAGAATTAGCAGTAGCCGTTTCGTGCCATTTCATAGAAACAAAAAGAAGCTAATTTGCGCTATCACCGCCATACTTGGAATGATAGAGTTTTTTATTTCTTCGAGGTGCATGTGGGGTGGACTTGAAGAAAGTAAAGAAAGTACGAAAGGTGGCTTTACTTCATTTGGAACGATTGTAGTCTTCACAACTCTTAGAAAACAGAGTAAGGGGCTGTACCTAAATTACGTAACACGATTTTCGGGCTTAGACCCCTTCCCCAACTCCCCCTCCCCCCTCCCTCCACCCCTCGGTGTTACATCGCGTAACAATCTGTTGAACCCTCCCTCCCTTTGTTACGTAACAAAATTCAAAAATATTTTTCAAATACTTTCAAGTACATTCATGATGTCAAAAACGTCACTCAGATGAAAGTGCATAAACTAGAAAACGTTCTCACAAAACGATTTGGAGAGTAACCGACTTGAATTTCTATAGCTTTTGAAGAATTTGAGCTTGAACTAAGATGAATTTCTTCGTAATAATAATTTATCTGTGGGCCAGTTATCAGCGCGATCTGTTATGTGAAAATTATCTTTAGCTTTTTGTTGAATGAGCTCTTGACATGAATTTTAGAGTTGCAATCGTGATAGCTCAAAAGATAGTTTGAATTGCCTTCATGGCCACCAGTTCGCAATTCAAACAGTCTTTTGAGCTACTCCGATTGCATTTTAGATTAGATTAGATTGAAGGTGTGAGGGGGGTCAAATTTTGCGTTTGACAGGAACCTAGACGATTAGTCCTTTGTTCCCATGCCCCCTCCTTTCTTCGTTTATTTAACAAATATTGAAAATTGTACAAAGAAAGGCAAATTGAAATTATAAAATGTAAAATGTAAACGATTTTCTAAATAATATGAGTGTAAAAGTGAATGTCATCTCCTTGTGATTGTAAATAATGTCCGAGCTACGGTGTGTTGCGTCATATCCTTGTAAGGTCGTAAGATGCCATTTACCATTCTAGCCTACCCGTCTTTTTCAGGAAGAAGGCCAGGTCTTGCACCTTGATTTTGTCAATTGTTAAGTCATTAGGACCAAGTTCTGGTCTGCCCAAGATCCGTTGTCTGTGATATCTGTACTTAGGACAGTCACTAATAATATGGATGCCAGTTTCCTCTTCATAACCACAGGCACATTTGGGGTTTTCTGCACATCCTATAACGGAGAGATATTTGTTGAGGCCGCAGTGTCCTGTCAGGGCCTCAGTTACTCTCTTTATGTTAGGTCTGTCAAGGTTCAGTAAACTGTCACTGAACTTCCTTAGAGGAGCTTTGCAGAAAACTTTTGTGTGTTTACCCCCTTCGTACCTGTTCCAGACTCTTTTATGCTGCACCTCGAGCCAGTTCTTAATGATGCGTTTCCCCTCATTTTTCGATATACCGCAGAAGGGTTCAGGCCCTATCGGGCGCTCGCTTGCTCCCTTGTCTGCTAATTCATCTGCCCTCTCATTACCTTGGATACCAGAATGACTCGGCACCCACAGAATAATAACCTCATTGTTGTTGTTACCCAGCTTATTGAGGGCTTCCTTACATTGAAGGACTGTGGCCGAACTAACCATGGGGGATTCCAGGGCTTCAATTGAGGCTTGACTATCCGAGCAAAAATAGAGTCTTCTGTTTTGAAGATTCTTGAAAGTCTCTGTATTAACCAGTTCATATATCGCTAGGAGCTCCGCTTGCATTACAGTGGTGAAGTATCCCAAAGGTATAAAACCTTCGATCCCGACTTCATCACTGATAAAACCAGCTCCAGACAGTCCGTCTTTCTTGGATCCGTCTGTGTAGCTCACTAAGCCATCCACAGGGGGATAAGTTTTTTCCACGCCCAACCATTTTTCCCTACTCGGTATGACACACCTAAAGTTATCCTCCAGCATCAAGATAGTCGAGTTCTGGTCACTCCTCATCAGGAGAGTTTCATCCTTTATTAGGTTTATGATTGCCATGTGTCCTTTAGCCGAGCCCGGTGTCCAACCTCCATTACGTTGGATACTAAGTGCTGATCTGAAAGCTGCAGATTTTACAAACAGGTCAAGCGGTGGGATAGACAGAAGTGCCTCTAGGGCTCTTGTGGCCGTACTGACTTTCACCCCAGTCATACACAAACATGCTAGCCTCTGGAATTTATCCAGCCCCTTTTTTGCTATCCCTACCTCTACTCTAGGCCACCAGACGATGCATCCATGGCAGAACATTGGCCTAACTACTGCTGTATAAATCCACCAGATGGCTCTTGGGTATAGTCCCCAGGTTCTTCCGAAGGCAGTTCTGCACATCCAGAAGATACCAATGGCCTTATCTAGCTTGTCAATTAGATGCATAATCCATGTCATCCTATGGTCGAAGGTGACCCCTAGGTATTTTACCGTCACCCTTGGGTTAAGTAATTCCCCAAAGAGCCTGAAACATCCTAGCTCCAGTTCATCGACGTTATTTTTTCTTTTAAAAAGAATCAATTTCGTCTTTCCTGGATTTACTCGGAGCTCCTTCTCCTTACACCATTCCTCCACTACTTTTAAAACATCTCTCATCAGATCCCCCAGAGTCGTCGGACAGATTCACCCTATGATGACAGAGGCATCATCTGAAAAGCCCTGGGTGAAAATTCCAGATTGATTGAGTTTGACCAGGAGAGAGTCTATTACCATGCACCAAAGTATTGGTGATAGTATTCCTCCTTGAGGACATCCCCTAGTCACACTCAGACTGGTTGTGTTGCCGCAAACGCAAGCTTCCACCTTTCTGCATCCCAGCATTCTAACTATCCATCTCACCACAATGTCCTCCGTGTGTCTTTCCCTTACCGATTTCTCAATCACGTCAAGCCCTGTATTATCGAAAGCACCCTCAATATCCATGAAACAGCCCAAAGCCACTTCTTTGTTTCCCAGAATGCTCTCGATTTTTTGGGTCATTTGATGAAGTGCCGTATCCGTGGATTTACCCGTCTGATAAGCATGCTGGTTAACATGAAGTGGGAAATTCCTCAGGACTTCTTTCCTCACGTAGAAGTCTATAAGCCTTTCCACCGATTTAAGCAGAAAGGACATCAGGCTAATGGGCCTGAAGTCTTTAGCTTCGCAGTGAATCGTTCTCCCAGGTTTGGGTATGAAAGCTACTCTAACCCTTTCCCAGTCCTTAGGAATGTAGGTCAGTGCAATGGAACTCTTAAAAATTCCGATCAGCCGGTGGAGGAGCAGTTCCATACCTTCCTTGAGTAGGGCTGGAAAGATTCCATCTGGTCCAGCTGATTTAAAAGAATGAAACTTGTGGATAGCAAATTTCACTTTCCCTTTTTTAGTCAACTTTTCAGCAAACTTCCAGTCAGCCCTACTTGGTATTTTCTCATTTAGGTATGCTGGATTAGCTTTTCCTTTTCCACCGGTACTACCTGGGAAGTGAGTTTCGAGGAGGTGTTCCGCTGTTTCCTTTCCGTTTGCGGTGTAACTTCCATCTGGTTTGAGCAAAGAGCCTACCTGAACGGCCGGATCTTTGGCTAAAATCTTGTGGACACGCGCATAGGCCGGTATCGAGTTCGCCTCCTCAAAGAATTTTTCTTTGGTTTTTTCCTTATGTATTACTAAGGTTTCCTTGTACTCTTTGAGGAGGGTCCGATAGGTATCCCTATTTCCCTCCTGATTTGAACCCTTCCGTGCCCTATTCCCGCCTTTTATCCTCTATAGCCTTACTCCAAAAGTGGTTCTTATAGAGGGGTTTGGGATGGGATAGGGGGCATGCGGAGTGATAGGCTTTCAACATCGCTGAGGTGATCCCTCGGTTGGCTTCTTCCAACTTCTCCACTGTCGTGTAGCGTTCGCTAAAGACCATCTTATCCAGTTCCTCTCTGAGACCTTTCCTATAGGAATCCCAATTTGCTCTTCTCGGGTTCCTGTACGGTTTTCTACCCGGGAAAGACCCTCTAAGACGAAACTTAATCAGTTTGTGATCTGAATGAGTTTCTTCATCGGCCACTTCCCACGAGTGAATACTCTCCGCCAGGTTACAGGATACCATAGTGACATCTATGCGTTCCTTTCTGGCCGAGTTGACAAACGTTGGTTTTCTTCCTTTGTTTGCTATCATCAGGTCAGTCGTCACTACATAATTGACTAAAGCTTCCCCTCTACTGTTCGTGTCACTACTACCCCACACGGTGTGGTGTGCATTTGTATCAGCACCTACAATAATGGGAATGCCTACCTGCTTGCAATAATCTACAACTTTAGCCAAGTGGGGGCCCGGGGGGTAACATTCAAGTCATATGGCATGTAGACTGATACGACAATGTAATCCCCATCCTTTTCGTTTTCACCACTAATCCTAACTACCACTAAATCGTCATTCGAGAATTGATTTAGTATCATAGCGTTAAGATTTTCCGAGACGTGGATGGCCGCTCTCGGTCTGGTTCCGTTCCTGTTATAGAAGAGACGGTTATGTAGTTTACCAAAACCATGTATTTTATTTCCTCTGACCCAAGGTTCTTGGATTAGGGATATATCTGTTTGCTCCATTTTCAGTCCATGACAATAGTTGTACGTGGCCTTTTTGCAATGGAGCAGATTAATTTGTGCAAGTTTTAAGTTCGTCAAAATTTAGTCTGACGGACTGTTCCTTGCATTTGTTATGTGAAAATTATCTTTAGCTTTTTGTTGAATGAGCTCTTGACATGAATTTTAGAGTTGCAATCGTAATAGCTCAAAAGATAGTTTGAATTGCCTTCATGGCCACCAGTTTGCAATTCAAACAGTCTTTTGAGCTACTCCAATTGCAACTCTAAGATGATCTTTAGCATGAGAGATCGTTACAAAATTTAAAACATTCAGTAAAAAATATAAATTTTCGTTAATATAACTTTGTTACGTAACATTGCCACAAATACCCTCCCCCCTCCCGTGTAACAAACCGTAACAATTTCTCTGACCCCTCCGCCTCGAGCGTTACGTAATTTAGGGACAGCTCCTAACAAATTTTTTTATTCATGCTTGTAAAGTCGGTCAATGAAAAACTCTCAAATGACGCATCAAAAATGATGAATTTGTGGGATTATTAGAGTATAGAGTCAAATTATTGTATGAAAAAACTCAGCCATAAGGCTAGCCGACGTAAACATCAGGCGGCGGCTAGCCGTGTCTAGCCGACCAGAAACGTCAGTGGCGGCGGCGACACATTTCGACCCTTGCGGCCAATTTTCGGCGGTTGTCATGTCCGGCTGGATGTAGCCCCCCCCCCCCCCTTTCTCCTTCCACTTCGAACGGTCCACTTGTTGCCAATTCGTGCCTGCTGATCTCTTAATGCTATTGGTCCATCTCTCTGGTGGTCTGCCCATAGGTCGTGTCGTCGGTGGTCTCCAGTTTATTATGGTTTTGCTCCAACGCTCGTCTGTCATTCTCGCAATATGTCCTGCCCAGTTCCATTTAAGAGACGCTATCCTTTCCATTTCATCAACGACTCTTGTTTGTTTTCGAATCCACTGATTCGTCATTTTGTCCCCGAGCGAAATTCCAAGCATACTTTGTTCCACGGCTCTTTGTGCAACCCTTACTTGGTTTTCTGATGCTTTGGTAAGTGTCATGGTTTCCGCTCCATTAGTCAGTACTGGAAGAATACACGAATCGAATACTTTCCTTTTCAGGCTGTTATTCAGTTTGCTTTTGAAGATTAGTTTGAGCTTTCCGAATGCAACCCAGCCTAGTCCAATTCATACTTTTGCAGTTTGATTGTCCAAACCCAGTTTCAGCTTGTGGCCCAGGTACACATAACTGTCAACTCTTTCGATGACGGTGTCTCCAATCTTTACATCTCTGTCGTCGTCTATGTTCGTCATGATTTTAGTCTTTGATAGATTCATTTTGAGACCTGTTTTGCTTGACTCTTCATTCAACTGTTGTAGCATGACTTGGGCTTGGTCTAGATCAATTGCCAGCAAAACGAAGGTGACTGAGGTACTTTCCATTGATGTTAATCCCCATCTTACTCCAGTTTAATTTTTGAAAAACATTTTCTAGAGCTGAAGTGACTAACTTCGGAGATATTGTGTCGCCTATGTTTCCTATGGTTAAGAATAATTAGAGTAATTTTTGTACAGTTCTACGTCTTATTTTATGAATCTTTTCGTACATTGGAATCGAAAATATTGTAAGCAAATTACGCATTTTCAAATTCAACGCAATAAAGGATAAATACGATGTATTACAGGAAAGACATTCAGGTAAAACTTTTTGATTATATCGTACCCACACTAACATAATGTATGTAGTACCTAAGTTACACGCAGACAAAAATTAAAGTAAAATATTCATGTAACACGATCTCATTATCGAATCCACCGCGTTTTCGATCTATGAACGAACGATATGTTTTCGGTTTTTTTTTCTCTAAGCGGATGCCTTATCTAAAATTTGATGAGAAATATTGCATTACGACTTACGGTAACACAGTATATAAATCTGTAAAATATTTATCTGCGTCTAACCTAGAATTCAATATGGCTATAAAAGAGTATGTTGCGAAATTATTGCTGTATTTCGTTAAAAACAATTTTCTCGGAATAATGAAACATAATACAGCAAGAACTTCTGAATAGAATCTGATAATTTTTATGATCGACAGATATCATTCGGGGTTAGAAAATCGTTAGCATTTCTACGTCCTATGCTTGTGGTTTTGTTCTATCACTCACATCTGCAAATAAAGTTCAAATTCAGATCAATTTTTTAGTAATGTGATACACTTCTGGTTTTCCGTTCGTGTTTCAGCAAAACCCACTACCGTCAAATTTTAGTTTCGTTAATCTAACTCTAAAAAGAAAAAAAAATATCCTAAAGTTTTAATGATCTAAGATTTCATCGTAAAAGGTTTCGATCCTCCAATTCGGATGAGCAAGACTTTTTTTATATAGCGTTTAAATATTTGCAAGTTTTTAGTGATATACTATATGAGGAAGTTCAAGGATTTACAAATTTGGTAAGTCACAATACTCTTGCAGTTACGTTTACTACCCTCTTCCACCAGCATCACCTTTAAATAATCTCATCTAATATGATTGTAGATAACCTCAGTCTGGAAAACTCTCACGACCATAAAAAATCATTCGTCTAAATATTGACATTGACCTGTGAGTCGCTAGGTAAGTCTTTCCTGTTAAATACTTCGTCCTTTCCTCAAGTATCATAACCAACTTGCCATCCAAATTCATTATTGTAATATATAGACGCGAACATTGCATATTTTGAATGCTATTTTCCCAGATAACAAAAATTTTTTGGAAAACTGGAAAAATGTGCCTCACGGTAAAACCTTGAAAACGAGAGCAGCCTGGTGCTGAAATTCTGATTACGCCTAAGTGGACGAACAAGTGAGGTTATTAACTAGTAACACCATCAAAGTCGCCAGGCTACGTACTTGCTTGGGACCTGAAGGTGGGAATGAAGAAGGCAGTCTGGTGCTGAACATCTGTTTTTACCAAGGTGTAGGCGGTAGTTAAATCTATACGTCATGTATTGAGAAGTAGCCGTAGTGAAACACGCACGGGGGCCGCCGTTTGGGCCCATTGTGTTGGTAGTTGTCGTTTCAGGTAGTCGTTGCTCATGATTCCTTGTAGAGTCGCCTAGATGTATTCTCCTTTCTGTGATGATAGCTGCTGCACAAATAATGTTGCCCACACCGAACACTTGATGGGCCGTTCGTCTTCCAATTGTAGTTAGATGCTTGTTAAAACCGTAGTGCCCTGTTTTCACACCGGTAAAGATTCTTAACCTTATGCGAGTGACGTTTAGTACGACTGACGTTTATTCCGCTGGTGGGTCCGGCATTTGTGACGCAATTTTTTTAACACAACGTAATTTTGTTTTAAAAAAGCGCTGTAACTTTTTCAGGAAATTAAAACTTTGAACACAAGATTCCATTCAAACAAATTTCTGCGTATTATCAGCGATAGCGTCACCTCAATAATAATAATAATAATCTGCCTTAACAACCTTCGGAACACTTCATGTCACCTTCGACTACCTTCGGAACACTTCGTTTCACCAATTCTTCCCACTGATTCATATAACTTTCCTGAAGAAACCAAGTGTCTAGGTATTCTTTTACAGAATTTAGCAAAAAATCCACGATGGCGTCACTTTGACAGTTGGCAGTCATTTTCTAATGATACCAAAAATTTTCCTGATGAAACTCTATAACATTCTAGAGGAAACCGTCTCTCTAAGCAGTGTCATTACGGAGCTAAAATTCGAAAACCGAAAAAGCATAAACGAAAATTCAAGATGGCGCCGCTATGACAGCTGGCAGCCATTTTCTAATGATACCAAAAAATTATCCTGAGGAAACTCTATAACTTTCTAGAAGAAACCATCTCGCTAAGCAGTGTCATTACGTAGCTAAAATTCGAAAACCGAAAAAGCATAAACGAAAATCCAAGATGACGCTAAAATTCGAAAACCGAAAAAACATAAACGAAAATCCAAGATGACGCCGCTATGACAGCTGGCAGCCATTTTCTTATGATCCCAAAAAATTCTCCTGGTTAAACTCTATAACTTCCCCGAAGAAACCAATTCTCGAGCTATTGTCACTCCGAAGCTAAAATTCGAAAACTCCGAGCATTACCAAAAAAACTCTCAAAATTGACCAATTTTCCACATGCTCGGAAAAGCGACATATGAAATTTTTCATTTGGGGCCGAGACTGACGTTCCCTGAAAATTTCAGGAAGATCGGCTGACTAGTTCTCGAGATCAAAAATTATTAATAGATAGATAGATAGAAACCGATAGATCAGAAAAAAAAAGTTTCCATAGCGATGAGAACAATAGAAAAACTTATTCTCCATACAAAAATGGCATTTTCAAACCTCGATATCTCAGCCAATTTTCAACCGATGTTGATGAGTGAGGGCTCGTTTGAAAGCTGCTGCGACGTAGTTTGTTTTAAAATAATTTGAAGGGGGAAGGGGCGAGGGGAAAAAACTCAAAAGTTCGCCTATATGTGGCTCCTTGTCCCAAAGGTTTTTGTATGGAGTTTTTTGGGTTTGTGGACGTTTTTTTTGTGGTGTGGTGATCTGGTGATCTGTCGTGTCATAAACACCGTCTACTATTTAAGATCTCCAAAAATTTTATTTATGAATAATAATAATGATCAATAAAGTGGGGCGTCGCACAGTAGATTTTTTGCAAGGGTTTACGGCAAGGTATTTTCTACGCAGCAGTTCCTATTTTTCTCTCATAGAGAAAATAACTGGCTATCAACGGCGCTCTTTTAAAATTTTTAAATGGCCACACATTTTTTTAAAAACTTTGTCCAAGTCAAAAATTCCGGAAAAAGAGGTTCGTCGCTCGACAAGTCTTTACTCCAAAAGACTCTACCAAGCGAGAACCTCCTGAAAGTAGGTCAACTTTGACCGAGCTTTAAAAAAATGTGTAGGCATTTAGAAATTATAAAAGAATGTCGTTGATAGCCAGTTATTTTCTCTACGAGAGAAAAACAGAACCTGCTGCGTAGAAAATACCTACGACGAGCATACGCTCTTGCCGTAAACCCTTGCAAAATATCTACTGTGCGTCGGAGGCGCCGATGGCGCGGGATGCAACCCCACGAGTCAAAGTAAAAATTTCTAAGCCATATTGTAAGCTATTTTACTTGCGTCTAGAGGTCTAGAGAGATTGCGCTTTTGACTTATCTTAATGAGTCGACGTAATAGCCAAATGAGATAATTCTCGTTTTAGTACAATTGCACCCGTAGAATACAAATTTACTACAGCTGCTATACCAAGCATCTGATCGTTAGATTTGAATGATATATTAAACGAATTTGTCATAGTTCATAGCATTCTATGACCAATTGTGCTGATATACACATGGTATTTAGACAAGGTGTACTGATGAGTCGTAAACGACGAAATCAGCAACATTTTTGTTCTATTCACTTTTATTCGCCTTCGGCTCATGCAACACTCTTTCTACGAGTCGAAACAACCAATTTGGAAGCACATACGTAATGTACTATAAACGCTTTGAACAATACGCACAGAAAAAGTCCAATGCGTGCTATACGTGTTGGATGATCGAAGCCGCCGCTAATGATATTGTTTTCGGATTGTATTTTGGGCACGTTTATAAATCTTAAGCACGTATGGTATGTATACAAAGTGTAACACAAATCTCCAACATTCAAATAAATGATTTAAGGGCCTGTTGTAAGAACAAAAGAATAAAATGAAACTAGTAAGTTGTAGATTTGTTGAAATATTGTTGATTTTATGCGACATTTTACGAAAAATGAACCATGAACAAATTCAAATGAGAAATAAAAGCTCTCAATTTGACCTTTCTTAAATTTTCGAGAAAAGTCAAATATTTTAACTTATTAAGAACTTGCACCTAAAGCCCACGCTCGGTTACAATAACTATATTTGACGTAAGTTAAGATTTGTCGATAATTTTCTATTTTGATCTTCGGTCCTTGCGACACGACGCGACGGACGTTTTATAGGGAATTGTGAGGGTCCGCGAAGCATATGTTTTGTAAATATGTTGACTGGTGATAGTGCCTTCTGTTTTCATTATCCTTCATCATCTTCTACCTACCTCGTACCTTTCGTCATATGTGGGTCACTAGGCATGTACGAAAAAAAAGTTTTTTCAAATCGATTCCTAAACCTCACACAAAATATTGTTTGACCTAAAAAACGCAAAAAATATTTTTGAATGGTAGAATGAGCTTACAGATATACCTAATGAATATTTAGTCACAGAAAAACTCTATATATTCTGGGGATCGAGCCTGGATTTTCTGCCTGGAAGGCGAGTACGTTACCTGTACACGGGGGGGGGGGGGGGGGGGGATGAATCTATTATGACGAATCAGCAATAAAAAAAATGTCCGTCTGTCTGTCCGTCTGCACTTTTTTTTTCAAACGGCTCAACCGATCAGCCTTTTTCCTGAAAGGTACATGCCTCCCATGATTCAAGTTCGAAGATGAGCAAAATCGATCAAAAGGTTCCGGAGATATTGTCGAGGAAGTGACCAAAAACATGGTTTTTCGAAGGTCGGTGAAGCTTTTTCGCAAATATCTCAGCAAGTATAGCACGGCAATTCCTCATTTTGGTGTCAAATGAAAGCATTTGATGTCACAAAACTGTGAAAAATTTTTTGTGGGAATCGGTACAGGGGTCTGGGTACTGGGACCAATGGAATGGACGAAATTGAGATTCTTGACCATATACGAAAACAGTTTTTCGTCATATTTCCTTAACTATGCAATATGGAGATTTACTGTCAAAAGCAAAGTTGTAGAGAATTAAATTTAAGCGAACACGTGTTTCAGGGTTTTGGGGAAATATGACCCAATACTGGTATATGGCTCCTTCCATAATTGGGCAGGATGACCCGGATCTCCAGAACTGTGAGAGTTAGAAAGTTGGTTCCAAAGACGAAGTTGTAGAGAATTACATTTAAGCGAACACGTGTTTCAGGGTTTTGGGGAATTATGGTCCAATCCTGGTATATGGCCACTTCCATAATTGGGCAGGATGACCCAGATCTCCAGAACTATGAGAGTTAGAAATTTGGTTCCAAAGGCGAAGTTGTAGAGAATTTAATTTAAGCGAACACGTGTTTCGGGGTTTTGAGGAAATATGGCCCAATCCTGGTATATGGGCACTTCCATAATTGGGCAGGATGACCCAGATCTCCAGAACTATGAGAGGTAGAAAGTTGCTTCCAAGGACAAAGTTGTAGACAATAAAATTTTAGATAACACGTGTTTCTGGGTTTTAGGGAAAAACGACTGAGTCCTTATTATAAGCTTTTCTAGATTTGAATGGTCTGAGACGTACTTTGGTAGGGCCTTTGATATTGTCTTGGGTAATTTCTATGGATCTTTGAAAATCTTGCAGCTATAAAAGAACAGAAAACGTTGGATTGTTTGCTTATTTGTATATTTAGGTACGTTGGAGTCACTTTACCACATCTATTATGTTTGTCACATCTATTCTGATACGTAGGGGTCTTGGGTTATGTTTTTTGATACAAATTACGTATGGAGGTAGTTTAACGTACTGGATGTAAGATTGCCGACACGAGCCGAAGGCGAGTTTGGCAACACATCGTGTGCGTTAAAATATCAACATACGTAGTGTGTATGAAACAACGTTTTTTGCAGATAACCGTCAAAAACGAGATTTTCCCTACTTGTTTCCACTTGCGAAAGTTTGTTAAAATTTGACACCGAAATGATGCACGAAATTTTATTTCATTTAGGCCTCTCGTTTGAAAAAAATGATAATCGGAAGAGATTTACTCGAGCAATATGCAAAAAAAGGTAGGGCCCTAACAGAGATTTGTTTTTAGTGCCCTAGCTAAGTCCAAGAATTCAAAATCATAAATTGTATGTCATGCCCAGATCTTTCAAACAAAAAAAAATTATGAAAATCGGAAAAGATTTATTCGAGTTATGTACAAAAGACCAAAAACCACTTAAACGGCCCTAGCTCGGCGGCATTTGGGCCGACAGTGCCCGGATTCAATCCCATAGAAGACCTTTCGATTACCTTTCAGGGAAAAAAAAGTTTTCCTCGAGTTATCGTGTTGCCGGACGGGCGGAAACTTTTTAGACCCGTACGAAGAACGTAGTTTATTGCGTTTACCACGTCGTTTGTAACCAGTCGAATTTCGACCCGTGAGTAGTGGGGGGAGTGGCATCGATCATTGTCCTAAAATGGCGAATCAGCAATAAAAAAAGGCCGTCCGTCCGAACAAATTTTCTTCGTTTTGAGCCCTTGGACTTAGCAACGGCACTAGAAACGAATCTCTGCTAGGGCCCTACATGTTTTTTGTACATAACTCGAGTAAATCTTTTCCGATTTTCAATTTTTTTTTTAATGTGTCACGTTTTATGGAAGAAAGTTTTTTTGATTAGAAGCCTTGGACTCAGGCAGGACCCTAAAACTGAGTTTCTACTTGGGCCCAACAAGTTGGTTTACATAAATCGTGTAAATACTAACCGATTTTGTTGCTTCGTTTTCTATTTGAAAGGTAACCGAGCGCCGAATTATATTTAAAAACGTATTTGGGCTGAATGACTGTGCTTAGGGCTTAAGTGGGACTCAGGTCGGTCCTAAGGTAGGCCCTAAAAAAAATTTTTTTGCTATGTTTCAGAACAAATTGAGGGAAAAATTTTCGTCAATGGAAGTATATGTACGAGGCGAGGAGTGACGCACTTTTGCGGTTTACGGTTTATGGAATAAATGGAATAAATATTGGAATAAATGACAATTTTTTCAAATTCGTCAAAGCCTCAAATAGACTTGTTGTAGAGAAAATTCAGGAGAACATTTTTATCTATTTGGGGATCAATCTTGTGCTTTCGAAAGGGATTTTTACACTGTTGCTGCGGATGGGTTTTTCAATATTTCCCTCTCGGCAATTTCCAATACAATTTAATGTGGAAGTAATTTCATACACTTAAGAGTTAAGGCACTTAAATACGTTCGAGTCTTTTCGTAACATCAACTCTGTTTGCCACATCTATTCTGATACGTACGGGTCCCTTGCATATGTTTTTATTGCTGATTTGCCGTCTAAGGACCATGCTCGATGCTCCTCCAATACGTCTGGGTCGAAATTCGACTGGTTACAAACGTCATGGTAAACGCAATAAACAACTTTTCGAAGAACTGCGTTCTTCGCAGGGGTCTAAGCAAATTTATGAAAATATCTAAGAATTCCTTAGCCACATTTTACCCTGGTTGCATCTCATAAAATGTAGCAGCTTCAAAGTTTTTATGCTCCGCAATATTGTTGGAGGAGGTGAACTCAACAAAATTATTACTTTCTTCCATTTTTCTTGGACGCGTAGAGATCTTAGTCTCAACAGCCCTTATGAGTTTGTACATTGTGTAATTTTGACTCCCTAATCTGATCCGACGCCAAAATTAATTTGCTTCAAACTTTTTCATTAAAACCATTTTCACTAATTAATTGATAATTGTCACCCTCCTCGCATCAATTCATTATTTTGTTGATTTAAGGATGAATAAAACATGTTTATGTGCCATATGTGCAAAAATTAATTTCAAATTATTACGTAAATTCCAACCGTAAATATCCTTTGACGCAAATACATCACCAAATCAGGGCTAGAATACAATCTGGTGCGTCTTAATAGTAATAACATTTCTGCCAATTTATCCGATTCAATACACCAACAACTACATATGGCTTATATATTCCATTTGACTCTGTGGACGAAATGCACTCAACTCCAAAGAAAATAATAATAATAACGTACAGACATAATCATCAGGGTGGAATATTCCAATCACATCAAACAGAATTTGAAATATCGCGGTTTTTTAGGGTTATTAGAAAACACTATTCCGCTCATGTACAGCCGAAAAACCATATCCACAACCATGAACATTTATGGCAAAAAGTGACATAAGCATGGGATGGAATTATGCAATCAAATTGAGATTACCCTCACAAAACGCCCTCAGTTATATTATTTAGATTATTTCGGGGAACAAAACTGGAAGTATTAATAATAAGAGCAGAGTTGATATTAATTCGGGAGTAGATTAAAGTCTCCTGTGGTGAACTTAATAACGATTGGGTAAAATGCACCGACACCGTACACTACGAAGACTATAAGTAGAATATAATAATGAAAAGTTGAAAATGTTTAATGAAAGTAAGGTAAGCTTTGATGTAGTTTCTGGTTTTTAGCCTCATTCAATCGATGTGTCAGGCAGACTAGAGAGTCGCTAAAATTGAACGGTGGTGGCTACTAATTAAAAGTTGGTGGACCCGGTAAGCTCTCGCACGTATAAATATTAATTTGGTGAAAACGGCGTTCGACGTTTTCATTAGCATTTGATTTCATTTCGTATCTTAAGCGATTTTCCAGGTGAATATTCTTAATTACCTTAATTTTCCATGACTTTGAAAGAGTGAATTAAAAGAAATTGCGAAAATTTAGGGAAGGGTTTTTCGTGATATTGGGGTACATTTAAATAGTGCGTCAATAACTGTCAGTAATTGAGAATGGAGTGAGGAAAGTCTTTGAAACTCTTCAACAAAATTGTGTAGGGGTAGAGTGAAATCGGTGAAATCGCAATATGTGAAAAGAAACCCGTACGCATGAGAATAGATGTGGCAAACACTAGTTAGATTTATCAGGTTGGGGCAGTCCATTTCTGGCCCATGAAACACGGATCTAGTGATCCTTTGTTCCGTCACCCGTTCATCATGTAAATCTCCTGAAACCTCCCAGTCCCAACCAAGAACCTATCTAGAGCGGCAGACCCTATGCTGGGTACGGTACTGTTGCGGGTTGGACCACATAACTACCTAGAGTCCTAAGCCTCAGTGAGGAAAACTTCGGACATACACATATTACGTGAACGCCCGTCTCCTCGCCGAAGCCACAGGTGCAATTGACATCATTGGTGAGTCCCATTTTAGCCAGATGCTTGCTTAGTCTAAGATGTCCGGTGATCGCACCAACCACTCGCTTGATGCGACACCTGTCCATGTTTAGCACTTCTCTTGTCCACTTCCCATCAGGCACCGGGAAGAAGCGCTCTGTGTGCACTCCTCCCTCATAGGTGCTCCAATGGTTAACGAATTCCGACTTAACCCAACAGTGTTGTTGGGCCAACACTCTATTGCTTTTACACATTCCGAGTGTGGTATGGGTATGAATGGTTCTGGCCCACAACTTAAAGTTGCTGAACCTTTCCTCGCCAGCTCATGCGCTCTCTCGTTTCACTCCACGCCAGAGTGTCCGGGAACCCAGACCAGCTTTACCTGATTTCTCAGTCCAACACGGTTCAGGGTCTCCTTTAACTCTTTCACCAGTTTGGATGTCACGACAGGCGACATGAGCGCCCCAATCAAAGCCTCACTGTCGGAAAGGACTGTGACATTTCTTCCACATGCCTCTGTTGGGATTGGCTCCTACACTCCCATCAGAGCCGCGAACGTCTCAGCATGAGTCACGTTGGCTAACCTTCCTAAGTGATACCACATTTCGACAACTTGCCCTGGAGAAAACACCCCGGCTCCCGCGCCTTCCGAAGTTTTACAGCCGTCAGTGAAGCTCACAACTTCGTCACCCGAAATGTGACTTGGCCAGCCTTCCAGCCATTCCGACCTGCTGGGCACGACAGTCTCAAACCGCCTCACAAAGTCTGTCTCCGGTCTCATTCGGTCCCTAGGCATATTAAAGACCTCATTGGTGATGACCTTCTTGATTTTCCCATGGCCCGAAGTGAAATTCGGAGTCCAAAGATCATTCTGTGATAACCTATCTGTCGTCGTAGGGAAAGTTTTCTACTTTAATTCCACGTAGACCGGTGGCAGGTTAATCAACGTCTCAATGGCCGCCGTAGCCGTCGACCTCATAGCACCGGTAACACAAATGCACACCAGTCATTGAATCTCGTTCAGCTCTTTCCTCGCAATCTCTATGTCGAGTCTCCGCGACCACACAGCGATGACTCATCATAGGCCTTATGACTGCTTCATAAATCCACAGTATAGCCTTGGACGGTAGACCACAGTTCCTCCCAAAGGAGTTCCTGCAAATCCAGAAAGCTGCTATAGCCTTCTGTGCCTTGTCCTTGACATGCTCGATCCAATTTAACTTGTGATTGAGAATAACTCCCAGATATTTTACCTTCTTTCCGGGGACGATGTCTTTATCGAACAGCTTCAGTTCCCCCACAAGTTCTTGACCCGACGTTCTCTTGCTAAAGAGAACTATGTCCGTCTTGTCCGGGTTAACTATAACTTGATTCGACACCATTCCTCAACTACTTTCAGCGAGTACCTCATCTTATCGCCCAGCGTGCTCTCGAACTTACCTCTGATCAGAATTGTCAAATCGTCCGAGTACCCTAGGGCGAAAATCCTCTCGCCGTTCAGCCTCGTGATGAGGGAGTCCATGACCCTGCGCCAGAGCAGAGGAGCTAATATTCTCCCCTGAGGGCAGCCCCTGGCTGCCCAGAAACCAGACTTGTGGCCACATACAGTTGCTTCAACTGCCCTGTTCCTGAGCATACCAGTGATCCACCTCGTCACCATCTGTCCTACTCCTTTACTTTCTAGGGCTCGGCGGATGATCTCGAAGTAGGTATTATCGAAAGCACCTTGAATATCCATGAAACATCCAAGTGCTATCTCTCCCCCTTCGATGTGGCAAACAGGCAAACAGAAAAGATGTTACAAAAAGACTCGAACGTATCCAAGTAAATATTGCCTTAACTGTTAAGTAATACAATTACGTCCACATTAAATTGGACTGAAAATAGCCGAAGGGGCAATATTGAAAAACCCGTACGAAGCAACGACGCTAAAAACCTCTCTAAACCCTGAAAATAAGCCCAGAATTTAGAATCGATCTAGAGAACTTAGGAGAGACATTGACAAAAAGGTTTGCCTCTTTTTTCTTCGCAACACTGCATGAAAACCTTATCATTAAAGAAATATTCACGAAACACAAGCAAATATCATGTAGGGTCGTGTTGCGTGAGTTGGGCCACTACACTACAGCCCGAATCACTCAACTAATTTAATTTTCTTCATTTTCTGATGTCCACATCTTTCATTTGAAACCTTGAAGAACGATTTCCGTTCTAACTTCGCAGACATAAGTGAAAATGTTCCACCAACCTTCAAAAAATCACATTTTTGACCACTTTTTCGACCGTAACTTCGATAGTTTTCGACCGATTTTACGTAAATTCAATCCCCTAATCAATTTTTTGATTTGATGCAATTTTTTGCTTGCCTAGACTTGTACCAGGAGATTGCGATCTCTGTGAAGATCTGCATTTTTCAAATCTGAAGGTCGGCGTTATGAGATCACATGGCATTTCGAATCCGGGACTTTGCCTTAGCATTTGGTTTCTGTAAACATCGACGTTTTCTTTATTTTTAGGGCTGTCGACCTTGCCTTGGCTTCTATAAGGATGGAGAGGTTCCAGCTTTGTCATAACTTCTAGAGCTACTGCTGGTGGATGCATCATGACGGAGTTGAATAAAAGTTAATTTCTCTACTTAAACTGTTAACTTTTAACATTTTTTTTTTATATTTTCTTCCATCTCATAGAATTCAGGCCTTTAGTGCAACTGCGGCTTATGTCAAAGTACAGTCATTTTTATGACACTATCTAAAGCTCTTGCAAGAAATACCATTAGTTTCACAGCTGAATTGGACAAAACAACTCCCGGACGAAATAGTTCTGGACGAAATAGCACCTGGACAAATAGCACCTGGACAAAATAACCCCTGGATGCAGTTATCATTTTAAATTCGATATTAACTTCAACAGGTTCACTAAAAACCGGACAACAGAGCCCCGCAACGGGGGTCAAGGGGGAAATATATCTCCTTGCGGGGTCTAAGGGGCAGAGCTACCAACGGGGTTTGGGGCAGAGCCAAATGAACGTAGGGCTGCCGCAGGCACGGGGCCAAATGCACGGGGCAATAATGAGTTCAACTGCTTCTCTAAAAACCGAACTAAATTGATCCGGGGGAGGGGGGTTATTATGTCCGGGATTATTTTGTCCAGGGTTATTTTGTCCGGGGGTATTTTGTTCTAGAACCATCGTGTCATGAAAATCAGTATAGTTTGACATAAGCCGTTGACGCACTAAAAACGTGAGTTACATAGAAAATTGTGTGGCAAAGTTTTACAAACGTGGGCTGCTTTTCCGCTTTAGAATCTACTGAGTTCAACGTATTGACGACACTTTCCAATGGCTCTGATACGTATAATGAATGCCGGCGAAAGAACCGTCGAATACATTCTAACATTTTACACTTATAATAATGTCTCCCACAATGGAATATGTTTTTATTTTGTCATGATAATGCATGAAAGACATTAAAAGCATTAACTTTCATGGGAACGAAACGCATAACGACACATTCATTCATATATCGAAGGCATACGACATATCATTTGTTACTGTCGTCTATAGAAAATGCTTAAGTACATATGATTCCGGCAATAAAGATATTCATGATATGACAATTGGTGTATTTTGTTCAAAATTGTTAGAATGATACAAAATTGCCAGGAAACATTTAGGTCCACAATTTGCAAATATTATGCATCGTTTTATACAGACGAAACAGTCAAACCATTGAGGGGATGATTTCTGGCGGTTTCCTCTAATTTCGTATAATGAATGATGGATATTTCTGTGATGGTCGGTGTAGATGGAGGGGAAAAATTAATTATTTTGATTTTATGTGATTTGATACAAAAATTTCGTTGGAATTATCTTTGTTTGCAAGTTTTTCCAGGACTCATTGCTGGTTTCCTAAACGCCTTGGGAAGTCATCACTGTCAAAAACTCTTCATTTTCCAGAAAATTTTTCAAATTCTTTGCAGCTTGTATAAAACTCTTTTAGGTAGTTCCAGCCAGAAACCGTGCATTTTCGGAGCTAACTGCTGAATAACAGTGAGTAAATCATAAGCATGCACCTTTTTAGTCGCGTAAGAAAAAGCGCGTTTTATGCGTTTACTATCACGTTTGTTACATTGCGAACTAGTAATTATTGCGAATGAGTAAGGGGAAATTTTTTTTTTGTTGCCTAGAGATACCAAATCAGCGAAAAAAAAATGTCCGTCCGTGGTCACAAAAGTTCGAAGATTAGCAAAATTGGTCGAATAGTTCCGGAGATATGTCCGAAAACGTGGTTTTTCTAGGGCCAGTGAAATACAGCACGGAAACTGTTCATTTTGGTGTCAAATGTAAGTATTTGATCTAAAAAATGTTGAAGAAAACTTTTGAGGAAATCGTTTGAGTGGTTCGGGCACTGGGATTCATGGAATGGACGAAATCCTTTTTCTGGACTGTATAAGATGGGAGGTAGTTTTTCGTGAATATTTGGTTAAGTATGAAATATAGAAACTAACGCCTAAAGAAAAAGTTGTCGTGTCTCAGAGATTTTTCGAAAAATGTGAAAATCACTGGGATTTAACCACTTCTACGATCTGGAGGGATGGCTCACTATTCTTCGCAGATTCACTGCCAAAATAAAGTGATGTAAAGTAAAGTAAAGCCTGTCAACACGACAACGCGAGTAAAACTTGACGATTTTCATAATCTTTTTTTTTCTGAAAGGTAATCGAAAAACCTTTTATGGGATTGAATCTGGGCACTGTCGGCACAAGGGCCGCCGAGCTAGGGCCGTTTGAGTGGTTTTTGGTCTTTTGTATATCAATCTTTTCCGATTTTCAAAAACTTGTTTTTTGTTTGAAAGGTCTGGGTATGGCTGACAGTTTGTGGAAGAAACTTTTTTGATCTTGAGCCCTTGGACTTAGCTAGGGCACTAAAAACGAGTCTCTGCTAGGGTCAAACGTGTTTTTTGTACATTACTCGAATAAACTTTTCCGATTTCTTTTAGTCGAAAGATAATGCAATTCCCTACAATTTATGGAAGAAACTTTTTTGAATCTGAGCGCCTGGACTCAGCCAGGGCTCTAAAACTGATTCTCTACAAGGGCCCAACCTGTTTTTTGTGCATAACTCAATAAAATCTTTTCCGCTGTTCAAAAGAATTTTTTCATTCGAAAGGCCTAGGAATGCCCAACAATGTATGGAAAAAAATGTTTTTTACTTTGGGTCGCTGGACCTAGCTAGAGCTCTATAGAGACGGACCGACTAGGGCCACACTTGTTTTGTATACATAAATCGAGTAAATTCCATCCGATTTTCGTGTCTCTTTTTCTATTCCTTAAGAGCATCCAAGAAAAAATTTGGGTCCGGGCTGAGCCTAAAATGGCCGCTAATGTTAGGATGAATCGATCTAAGCAATTTATTTTGGAAAAAATTGAATATTTGTCAAAGGAAAATTTGTCTGGTGTGGCGCATGGAGATTTACTGTCAAAGACATAGTTGTAGAGTATAAAATTTTTGGGAACAGGTGTTTCAGAGTTTTATGAAAAAATGGCCTTATCCTGGAATATTGCTACTTCTAGAATTAGGAGAGATGACACATATCTATAAAATTCGGGCAGTATGAAGTGAAGTTTGCTTCTTAAGGTAAAGTTGGTGAGAATTACATTACTACGTTGGTCCTATTTTTGAAATGATGCAGGGGAGAACATTTAGGCCATCGAAATCAATGGTCTCAGACGTACTTCTCTAGGACCTTTGACATTACCTTTACTAATTTCTATGGATCTTTGAAATTCTTATAGTTATAAAAGACATTGGATTGTTTGCTCATTTCTAGATTTAGATACGTCCAATATGGTGATGCATTATGATTTTGCCGCAAAATTGCTCAGTTAACCTGCGAACAGTACCTCCTTGGTACTACTCCAAGCAGCTACGAATAGCATACAAGTAGCACTATTCGCTGGTGCCTGCTAATCAACATTTGTTTGTTGTTTGTTGCTAATCAACATTATGCGATTTGTATTTGCACTCACATGCGAATAGCATCCACAAGATAGTATTCGCTGAGGCCTGTGAATAGCACCCATAACATACTGCTGATTGTGTAAAGAATCTGGGACTGATAATGAATACCGCATGGGTTGGGATCAGCACGCAAATCGGGTTTCTGCTAAAATTTTCGCTGGCCTCCGCAATATGTGGCCTAGCGCTCGTTTTATTCCACTTAAAACGAGAGAACTTCTCATTAAGTCGTTGCTGTTACCACATTTTACTTATTGCTGCCCAGTTTGGGGTGAGAACTAGAAAAATATATGAAAAGGCTTTTAACGCTTGTATTCGCTTTGCCTACATGATTGATCGACGCGGCTCGGTATCCGACCACGTAAACAAGCTCCTCGGAAACAACATTTTCGCATTCATTGACTACCTCACTGCCTCCTTCTTGCACAAAGTTATTATCTCTAAGGAGCCTGGGTATGTCTACGAGAACTTGAACTTCGGTTCGTCCCCCAGGACCCTAAACCTAATCTTACCACGCAACGACAGAGACATCGTAAACGATTCTTTCTATGTCAGGAGTGTGTCTAAGTACAATATGCTTCCGAACATAGTAAAGAGTAAGTATTCGCTAACGGGATTTAAAAGTGCGTGTAAGGACTATTTGGGCTTGATCTGACACTAGGTTCCTAACGGCTTTACTTTTCTTTCGTCATCTTCCTATTTATTCGACTACATTATTCATATTTCAATACTTGACTTTGATCGAGGTTGGCGTGAACATCTGGTAAGCATGACCAATTGTGGTCAACAGTCTCAGTTTAAATTGTACTTGCTAAATAAACATTCCTTTTCTCTTATATTAAACAATGCAATCCTTTTTATTTTAACGTTTTATTTGTTAGCGCGTAGTTTGATCGCGTCTAATATGTGAATCAAATGGTCCAAGACCTTATACATATTTTGTCAATAAACCTACTACTACTACTACTACTATTCGCAGAAAACTGCGGATAGCATCGGCCTTTTATTTTTCAAAATCCTGAACCCGAAACCGAACTTCGATTTTCGAAAATCCCGTTTTTACAAAGGTTCGGATCGGAAGCCACTGCATCAACTGTGGCCAAATTCCAAAGTCGTTACTTAAACCACGCCAGCCAGCGTGACAGAAATTGACGTCATTTTTTTAAGTGTATACAATGTAAAGGGTATACAAAGCAATGGAAAAATAACGGGTAAGTCGCAGGGTATCATCATATTGTGTCAGAGCCTATTTTTGGGAAATTTTCAAGAAATTTCTGGAATTTCAGGAAATTTTGGGAAATTTCAGGAAATTTCGGGAAATTTCAGAAAATTTCGGGAAATTCCCGAAAATTACCGGAAATTTCGGGAAATTTTCGGGAATTTCGGGAAATTTTCGGTAATTTCAAGAAAACACCAGAAAAGTTTTGGAAAAGTGAAGCGAGTCAATAACTTCTGTTACAAGATAACATCATTTAGATAAGCAAGTAAAGCTAATAATATTGATTTGAAGTATTTCTTACGATGAAAAAGTTACAAATTTCTAAGCAAAAGACATATTACAAACTAGACGTCTTCATCGCCGTTATTTTAACGGAACGCAGGTAAAATATATGTTTAAGGATGTTTTGGTAAGTAAATGAGTACTTCGATGGTCTTTTCCGATCGTCATATAAACCATTTTTTTTTTTTTTTAATTTTGTAAATTTCGGGAAATTCGGGAAACCGATTTCCCAAAAATAGGCTCTGTATTGTGTTGTTACTCTGCTACTCTGGAGAGATAACGAGATATCAACGAAAATTATTTTATGAATAAAGCCTTCCAAATTCTCAGCGATCATAACTACAATTTACCAAAAAGAACGAATGAACGAAACATTTAAGAATCTTTTCAAAATGTATGAAAAACCTTCAGGATCTCTATGATATAATTTGAGCACAAAATAAAAACCTTTGCAACGAAGTTTAAATACTGTGGGCAAAATGCGATATTTGCATTCGTAATTACATTGTAGTTTGCATAATGTCATCATCGGCATAGAGAGTTCCACTTAAACAGCACAATAACCCTGGGTGAAAACAATACTCAAGAGGGAAAAAAATTCTCCAGTGCGAAACAATTTATTTTAATCACGATAAACAACAACATTTCACAATGAAAACGCATAAATTAAACTTAATTAAGACAAAACTGGAAAATTACTTCTTAAATAATAGAAAAAAGCTCGAGTTGAAGTGTTTTTTAAAAAAGACGAATTTCTCATAAACTTATGAGATTCGTTTTTTTTACTATAGACATAACATTTCGAGGTGTGAATTAAGCAGCATTCACTTTACTTTTTAATTTGAAAACAACAATGTGTTGGAACAATTAAGTCAACTTATGTTTATAGTTGAAGGATACGCTACCATGGAACGGAGAATAACTTTTGAATGAGTTTAATATGAAAAAAATGAATAAACTCAAACAGATCCTTTGTGTTTTTAATAAAATGAAATGTATATCCTTTATGTTGGTGTAAAGCTACGTTTTGGCGAAGGGTTTTCGTTCCAACAAAATTGAGATTATACGGTTCATAGCTCGTTGAAGACTGTCGAAAAGCGATGTTTTGTCTTTATGTAATTGCAATAGGTCGCATATCGCAAAATAAATTAATTAAAACAAGTTCAGAAAATGTGACTTTAAGTATCGTGTCGATATGAACATTAATGTAAAGTCCGACGTATATATTACAAATAGATTTGACTCTAGAACTCTGTTACGCCGATCTATCAGTAAGTTTATGTGTATGGTTTGTGTTTAGGACTATTGTGTCTTATCCCATTCGAGTTTTGTCATT
The DNA here is from genome assembly GCA_029228625.1 of Pseudolycoriella hygida. NCBI lineage: Eukaryota > Metazoa > Arthropoda > Insecta > Diptera > Sciaridae > Pseudolycoriella > Pseudolycoriella hygida. Next base: position 122,270,481 of record CM055403.1, read on the forward strand.
GGGGTCCGAAGGTAATCCCTATGTACAAAGGAACAACTTTCTCTGAAACGATTCAATTGTGAAATCAGAGTGATCACAATCACAAGATGAAATCGTTTGTGCAACAAGTGAGGAAAAGTTCATAGTTAAACTTTAAATTATCAAGTGGTAAAACCACGCCTATTTAGAATATTGTAAGTTTCTTGCACACTGTTTTTCATTCGATTGGATGTAGGGTTCCCATTTTTGAAAATTGAAATCAATGTTTTAAAGTAGTAGAGGCTACAGTGAGGAAGTGTTACAAGAGGTTCTAGGACAAAGATCACAGAGTAAAATATATGCTATTGGTGACAAAACACTTGAAGATAGGCATATTTGACAGAATTATCTATAGAAATTGCCTCGCAGCGAGAATTTTTGCGACATGGTGACCATAACTGGTAAGATTCGCTAAAAAGTTAAAAGTTATAAGAAAAAAGAGGACGTTTTATGAAAAAAGTGATGTTCTTAGAATTTTTGTAAAAAAGAGTAATTAGACCTCTAAAAAGAGGACGTAAGGTAACCCTAAGTAGATGATCAACCGATGACAGTTCATTGTTTAGGCTACTGTCCGTGGGTCACACATATTTTTGTGTACAGAGAGCTTCAAAGTTTTTCAACAGTACTACAAAGTTACTACAAAATTGTGTTGCTCCGTCTATCAAAACAATAAATCGAGTAAAACTTGACCGACTTTCAAAATTTTTTTCCGAAATGTAATCGAAACATATGAAGGGGCCCGTACGTATCAGAATAGATGTGGAAAACAGAGTTGATGCTACGAAAAGACTCGAACGTATCTTAGTAAATATTGCCTTAACATCTAAGTGTATGAAATTACGTACACATTAAATTGTATTGGAAATTGCCGAGAGGGCAATATTGAAAAACCCGTCCGAAGAAACGGTGTAAGAAAGGCCTTCCAAAAGTACAAAATTGACCCCCAAACAGACAAAAATGTTCATCTCAATTTTTTTTACAACATAGCAAAAAGCCATTTTGTTGTCTAGGGCAGACCTTATGACCGACCTAGTGCCATAAGGAAATGCCTCGGACACATAATTCTATAGACAAAAATGTTTCCCTCAATTTGCTCTGCAACATAGCAAAAAAATTTTTTTTGGTTAGGGCCGACCTTAGGACAGACCTGAGGCCCACTTAAGCCCTAAGCACAAACATCGAGTCCAAATTTGTTTTTGAATATAATTTGGTACTCGATTATCTCTCAAATATAAAAAGAATCAACAAAATCAGGTAGTATTTATCCAACTTATGTAAGCGAACACGTTGGGCACTATTAGAAACTCAGTTTTAGGGTCCTGACTGAGTCCAAGAGTTTTAAATCAAAAAGTTTTCTTCCATGAAACGGAAGACAGTCCTAGAACTTTCGATCAAAAAAATTTGAAAATCGTAAGAGATTTACTCGAGTTATGTACAAAAAAACCCGTATAGCCCTAGTCAAGTCCAAGGACTCAAATCCAAAAAAGTTTCTTCCATAAATTGGCCATGCCCAGATCTTTCAAACAAAAAAACATTTATGAAAATCGGAAAAGATTTACTCTAGTTATGAACAAAAGACCAAAAACCACCTCAACGGCCCTAGCTCTGTGGCGCTTGGGCCGACAGTGCCCAGATTCAGTCCCGTAAAAGATATTTCGATTACCTTTCACGGAAAAAAGTTTTTGAAAATCGGTTGAGTTTTACTCGAGTTATCGCGGTGACAGACGGACGGACGAACAACGTTTTTATTGCTGATTCGTCATCTAAGGACCATCGATCGAAGCTTCCCCCCTACTCCCAGCTCGAAATTGGACTGGTTACAAACGTCGTGGTAAACGCATAAGACCCCTCTTCGAAGAACTTCGTCCTTCGTACGGGTCTAAAAATTGGTGAAAATCGGTTGATTGATCCGGGCTGTAGGATTCCAACTCACGCAACTACACTACACGACACTTGGTTTTTTTCATGCATATTCCTCAAATGAAGAAGTTTTCTGTACTATATTGTGCCAAAGGAGCCAAACTTTTTTGTCCATGAAAGTATGGGTCCGAGGTCTTTCCTTAGGGCCTTAGGTCGACCCCAGCCCAAAATATTTCTTTTGCCATGCTATGGAGTAAATTAAGGGGAACTTTTCTGCCTACTTCCAAATTTTTTTTTTCATTCTTTTACAGTTGCTTCGAACGGGTTATTTGCAGTGAAAATTGATGGAAACTTTGTCCATAGAAGTATGAATATTGCGCCTCTCCTTACTACTCTAGGTCAATCCAATTTTTCGTTACTTTTTGAAGTTTTCATTATTTTTTTTTTAATTTTTCGAACATTTTTTTGAATTTTGAAATTTGACTTTAACATTTTTTTGAGAGTTTTTTGGTTTTTTGGACTATTCGCTCACTCTGTTATACATGTGCCGTACGCACAATGTACGAATAGTAACTGTATGTCACTGCGGCACAATGAGCCAATAGACGCACTGGGAGGTTTTACCCTTCCCCAGAATATACGTTTAACCATAAGCCTCCAGAAGTAATTTTATATGATAGCCCAATTCATTACCTGTCGAAGTAAACCGAACTTAATGTTTTATGAGAAAAATGTAATCTTGCCAAATATTAGAGTAAGTCAATGTTGGACGACAAAAAGCACGAATAAGACGTTAAAACTGGAAAATTCGTTAAAATTTGATGAAAAACATGTTAGAGCTGAGCGAGAAGTGCGAAAACTTCAATTGTTGACTCTAGTCTGGTCAAGGAGTGTAAGGAGTGTCTAAACGAACTCAGTAGTCGAAACCAGGTTACCATTATCTGGGTTCCGGGTCACTAAGGTATTGAGGGAAATGAACGGGCTGATGCGCCACAAATGTAGGTTCAGATAATGCCTTTGTAGGTCCAGAACCAAGGCTGAGCTCGTCGAAAGAGGAGAAAAAGAGAATCATCAAAGACCTCCTGCGTGAAGAGCATCAAGTTGACTGAGCAGCTTATCAGGAGGTAAGCAAACAAAACTGTTTAGACCTCACATCTCACCAACCTGGAGTAAGGAGCTGCTTCAACTTAAAATATCGGAAATGAGAAGAGTAGTTGGGGCGTTGACGAACCACTGCAAACTCAAGGATCACCTACACAAAATAGGACGGTCAATCGACCTGAACTGATCTTGTGGACCTATTCCTGAGACTGGTGCCCATGGATCCTCTTGGATTGTCCAATCTACACCAACCTCAGACCTAAAACCTTTGGGTATCATACTCTTCAAGTAAGAGACCTACCAACACTTGATAACAAGCGCCTGGACTCTTTCCTGGCAAAAACTGGTAGACTTAATGCGAATTAAGGCTCCAACCACAGAACATATCAGTCAACCGGCATGAACTGCTCTTGTGGTCATCCCCCTGTTTTATGGTGCCTATTCTTTCGGAGTGTATACCACCAATCTCAGGATACACCTTAGGGTTTCAATCGCTCCATTAGGAGGATACACCCAGTTTTGATGGTTATTCCCTGAATCACCTCCAGGTACAACTGGAAGATTTACTTGATTTTCAGGCTTTGGGATTTTGGGACAAAGGACTATACTGCCATGTTAAGCCTAAGCATCGTATCGTCAAAAAATATTCGTAAGAATAATAACGCAAAGTTAAGAAGCTTCTCTTCAGCTCCCTTAGAAATTATGATCTTTGAACGCACTCATATGACATTCAAAAGCTTTAATAATAAAAATAACGTAAAATTAAGAAGCATTTAAAGCTTTTGAATGTCCTACGAGCGCATTTGGAGATCATAATTTTCAAGGAAGCTGAAGAGAAACTTTAAAAGCGTCAAAAGCTTCTTAATTTCACGTTATTTATTCTTACGAATATTTTTTGACCATACGTTGTTAAAGCTTAACACGGCAGCATAGATCTGTGTCCTGCCAAAGTTCTGGCGTCATGCTAGATCGTCCCCTCATACATTATCTAATCTAATCTAGAATAAGAAAACCCCCAAAATGGCGAAAAATTCACTTTTCCGATTTTCCACACCTTGGGACATCATCCACAAAAATATATTTTTGGTGTTTTTGCATCGAAACAATATTTCATACGCAAATTCCAAGTTATTCCGGAATACCTGCCCCAATAGTAACCACTGTTGGCCGCAGTATAATAGAGTGGCTTTTGTGGGTTTTTTTTTACATCGCTGCCCTTTCGTCAATTTCCAATCTAATTTAAAGTGGACGCATTGTTCCCCATTTTTTTTTACTCATAGCTACATCTTATCGGTTGGGTACGGGTTATATTTTAAATGTTTGTTGCGTTAGAATTTTTGAATTTTGAACCTTTTCTAACTTGTTATTAATTTGACGAAAAGTCATTAAACATTTTCATGTACACCGCATCAGCTATATTTCCAGATAAACAAGTCGCAACCCCAAAAACAATGTTCGTATAATTTCCCTGCATGAAATTTACATCACTTCAAACCAAATTTAACTTATTCGTATACAACGCAACTTGGACGATGGGGTCTGCTCTACAATGCAGTCGAAGTTTACACGAATTTCGTACTTTCTTAGAAGTATTATTAATCATGTAAGATTAAACATTTAGTAGAGACTTAGGAAATAGCTATAAAATTAATGTATATCTCTGCATACCTATTTTACTTAAGAGTTAACATCGTATATTGTTGAATACATTAAAAGCACAGCACCTTTTACGTTATGTGTTTTGAAGTCCATGGAAATTTTCTTATAAAGTTTAAAATACAATTTTTTTTGGAATAAATAAACGACATATAAATAAGGGTTGCTCTTAGGATACATAGAAAATGAACAAACCAAACAAAATTTTATATAAAACGATACGATGTCTACGTTGAAATATAAATGGTTTAAATGGAGGAACAATCGCATAAGACCTTTAAGATATGGGGGTGTTGTTTAGGTGGAGTATAAGATTAATGAGGACTGAGAAGATTATTCAATTACCACAAGGCCATGCGGTTCTTTGTTTTTAAGAGTATTATATAACTCAGTTACGCCTATTCATAGCACTCCGGGACGAAACTTTATAAATTTGTCAATGTCATCTTAGGTTAGTTGCTCAACTGTATAAGCAATGGCTATAAACTGGGCTTGTGAATTTTATAGCATGTCTAAAGTTCTTGAATGTGAATTTCCTTTGAATTACTTTGATGATCCAGTCTTCCAAATGCTGGTTGTATCTTTAAAAAATCGCTGACTTATTTTTTTATATTCTAATGATTGTGGTTCTGAGAGGCCTGAAATTTTTTTTATCTTTTAGAAACCTGATGAAAGAGTTAGGCTCGAAAAATTCAATATTTGTGGGGATGTTTAAAACTCCATTCCAACGTATATCAGGATCAAAATGAACGATTTTGACTCTTAAGATTCCAAATACAAAACGAAACCCTGGTGTTTGGTTCTACGCCTCTCCCCCCATACGCTTCCGAACAGATCTAATAAAATTCACCAACTGTCAAGCAGCATTGGCAAATGTACGTACTTTTTTCCCCTCTCGCCTTCCGTAAGAACGAATTCGTACAATTTTACGTAAGTCCTTTTCTGTCTCTTTTTGTGCGTACGCAATATTTTCATGGCCACCTAAACCTTCAGCGTAGTTATTTAGATGGTATAAGCCACTTTCGATCCTAGGGCGCGTGTGCAAATAGTGTGAGGAAGGATACAGAAGGCTAATTTTTTTCTGAATTTAAACTTTTGAAGTAAAGCTAACCGGGAAATGTAAACCCGCACGATTTTAACTTTGGATATTTCTATTGTTCACAACAAAGGAAACATCCAAAGTTAAAATCGTGCGAGTATAGCTAACCGGGAACAGGAAGTACAGCTCACCACGAAATGTTGCTGACTGGGAAGTACAGTTCAGCGGAAAGTTCAGCTCACCGGGAAATATAGCTGACAGGAAAATTTAGTCCACAGGGAAGTCATGCGGCTCACCGGGAAATATAGCTGACAGGGAAGTTTATCCCACCGGGAGGTACAGCTCACCGGGAAGTCGTGCGGCTCACCGAGAAGTATAGCTGACCGGAAAATATAACTGACGGGGAACTATAGGTCATCCGTGTGTATGGAGATTGTCGGTTTCAGTGGTATGAAAGACGTCCTGATGAAGGAGGGAAATAACTTGAAAATAGGAAATTGCCTAAAAATGGGAAATGACTTCAACCTAAAAAATGTTAACTAACGATTAAAAAAAGGGAAATGATCTGAAGTCGAAATGATTAAAAAACCGGAACGGTTAAGATTTTGTTCGAAATTTAAACGACTTTGTTGAAAAAAATTCTCGCGGTTTTTAATGAACGCATTGATCAATATTTTAACAACTCCTTTGTAAATTTTTATTGAGATTTTGACGACTTAGATTCTTAAGCATTTCTTTATAGCGCTATGAGAACTGAAATCCTACTTATAATGAACCCTACAATTCAAAAATGTCGCAAGCAGTAATTAAGCAAAATCTTCGATTTACCTACAGAACAAGTGTAAAGACGTAAAGACGACAAGTGTAAAGTGGCGGACGCTGCCCCTGCAAAACAAATAAAAAATATCAAAATTGTCAGACGATTTGAGTATCACAATTTTGGTCAATGTCTTCTACCCCCTTCCCCTGGGTCCGGAATTTCTCCCTACTTCACTGAAATCAATATTTTCTCACCGGGATATCAATATTTTTTCACCGGGAGATTTTGCCAAATTTCACGGATACGGTCAAATATGGCAAAATCGGATTTTGTATGCCGGGAAGAAAACATTATTTGCACACGCGTCCTAGGGAATGCCATATCATGAAACAGATTTGTAACTGCCGTGCAGCACTTCAGAGCAATTCACAAAGTATGTTACTAAGGGGAGAGGGGGCTCACAAATGCGTGCTGCCATACATTTTAATAGGTGAAAAGGGGGGAAGGGGGTGAAAAAACTGCCTTTTTTATCGTGCGTAATTTGTGGATAGCCCTAATCTGTGTGACGACTGAAATTTGAGAATTTTTAATACAGATTCGAAGTGGTCCAATTATTAATGTATTTGGTACATATATCGGGAACGAAATGTATGGATAGCTTAAAACCTGGACGATGCAAGCAATTAGATGGTTTTATGCTCTCAAACTAAACTAAGTACCGACTGTGGAGAACCCTATTCAGAGCAATAGCAACATACAACTGCAAAACTTTGACACTGACTGTTAACCAGGAATACATGATGGGATGTTTCGTAAGAAAAATACTACTATGCGAGCAATGTAGCTATCAAAAAAGGGGATCCAACTTGAGAGAATCATCGATGACAGTTCCGAGAAAAGTTCTAATAAACAGGGTCGATGGAAGGAGATCCAGAGGAATGAGTAGAAAGCGACATAAAAAAGCTACGAGTACATAATTGGAATGTTGCTGCTGACGACTGTCAAACATGGCGTACGAACGTTGTGGAGTCAGCCCGTTTGGGTCAAAAAAGGCTGCTATGTAAAGAATGGTGTCACTTCCGAATCCGGAAGTACAAAATCCAGAGGCGTCAAAATCAGAACGAAAAAACCGGAGAAGTCAAAATACGGAAGCGTCAAAATCAGTAGGCGTCAAAATCCGGAGATGTCAAAAGTAGGAGGCGTCGAAATACGGAAGTCAATAATAAATCAATAATATTGCGCCGCAGGCCGTCAAAAATAAAAAAAGCTGGGTCGAGGGGCGGCAGCCCCCACAAAGGGAGTGAAGGGGAAATATCCACCTTGCGGTGTCTAAGGGGTAGAATACGGTCACCCGCAAGGCGTTAGCAAGCCCGCCGCAGGCGCGAGGGAGAGAAGCAGAGCACCGCAATATTAAAAAAACATATGCAGGGGAGCCGTACGTGTCAGAATGGATGTGGCAATCAGAATAGATGTTACTCGAACGTCTCTAATTAAATATTGCCTTAACTCTTAAGTGTATGAAATTATGTCCACATTCCGTCCGAAGAAACCTCTCCAAATCGCAAATAAGAAAATTCATGAAAATCAAAAAATTAATGAAAATTAAGAAAATTTATGAAAATTAAGAAAGTTACTAAAATTATTTATAATTTCGCGAAAATTCGAGAAAGTCTTGAAAAAGTTTGGTAATGGAAGGTCGAACAGTATTAATGAATAAATTTAGGGTCGAGACCTGTTATCAGGGCCCAAGTAGGTCCTACGTTGATCGTAAGGTCGGCCTTAGCAAAAAAAATTGTTTTGAAAATTATTTTGTAAAAATTGCTTTTTTTCATTTCTTGATTTTCTCGATTTTCATGAATTTTTTCGATTTTCTCGAAAGATTTTCTAAAAGGTAGGCAGTATTCGAAAAAGTGGTCAAAAACGTGGTTTTTTTAAGGTTGGTGGAACTTTTTAACTAATATCTCTGCAAAATTAGTACGGAAATGGCTCTTGAAGGTTTAAAAAAAAAGCGAGAAAAAAAAATTGTGGACATCAGTATGGGCCTAACGCGAACTCACACGATATTTGGTGATTTTTCGCGAATATTTCTTTTTTCGCAGTGTTGCAGAGAAAAAAGATACGAATATTATTGTTCATGGAAGTATGGATCAGAAGCCTCACTTAAGTGCATTAGGTCGGTTTTAAGGTCGGAATTTAGAGAGGTTTTTGCGCTTTTTCTTCTGACGGGTTTTTCAATATTACCCTTTCGGCAATTTCCAATCCAATTTCATGTCGACGTAATTTCATGCTCTTAAGAGTTAATGCAACATTTACTCCTGATGCGTACGGGTCCTCTGCATATGTTTTTAACTTGAAAGGACCAACTTCCTCGTACGAGTCTCGTAATAGCCATTGCGAGTAGTCTAGTCCCACAACTAAACCATTTTCTCCAAGCCAATTTCACCATTCCGTGCTTTCTGCGGTTGCATTTATTGATAAATTATACATTTTAATGTCTAATCAACCAACGTCTCATATAAAATGCATTTCAATGAATTCACCAAAATCATTATCATTCGCCACATCTAACCGAATGCAATATTTGGATATTGATTTTAATGAGGAGAAACCGATTGCTGATTCGTTCATACATTTCAACGTATGTATACAGTTAACCTGCACATACATAATTAACAAATCAATTTACGGTACCTTGCACAAAGAATTATTTTCATGAAAATTTAGTCCATCCGTGTTCGAACTTCGATAAACGGATTATGCGTCCCATCCAATCAAACCAAAATTTCCACATTCATTTCTCTATGTTGTAAAATCAGTCAAACGTACTGTAACGTTACAACATCAACATCGTACAGTCGTACTTTAGCATGAGTAGAGAGATATAGGATGTGCTATACATTCGAACTGTAAATAATTTAGGTAGCATGCCGGCAGGACTTTCATCCATAACAATATTCCCGAAATGAAACTTCTAAGCTCAAAGGAACGCATGCGCTTGGTGTTGATTTCAAACAGATTACCACAGAATAAAATGGAGTATTAGAGTTAATTAAAAGTATTCGTTTTAATTGATGTTACTTCGTATATACACGTCATTAAGTAAGTATAATTTATTTATTTAAATTACAGACGTCGAGTTATGGAAACCTCATACCGCATTTCTTAAAATCCATCACTTTCAAACCTTCAAGATGCAATTACTCTGGCTAGGCAGTTTTAAATAGATTTGAAAAGTAAAGCAGCGGTTTAACCTTTTCTCCATTGAAAAATATTCAACCATCATTTATAATCTATAATCAAATTACTGCCTCATTTGATGCAAAATATTATTTATTTCAACCATAAAGAAAAATTTGAAAAAAAAAATCGCCTAAGCCACAGAATCGAATAGCTGTCATAAACTCGATGCGCTAGTGTGTTATTAATTATTAGAGAGGTGATATCAATCATAAAAGTGACTTGCGAAAATATCGAGTTCGTTGATATTCACAATATTGTGTTATTTAATGTGTATTCGCTACCACTAACTTATATGCCATCATCATTATACCAGTGGTGGATTTATGGGGTATATCGGAAAATAAGAATTCGATGTCAAGAAATTCACATTTATTTTATTTTAGGTGAAAATTTATTTATCACTAGGGGTTTGGGTATGGGAGAGGAAGGGTTTTTACAAACCAACAATATTTCATGTCGTACGTTTTGGAATTTGTAATTGTAATTTACAGTCAACACATTACGCTCGTTCGATTGAAGAAGGGAGTATGATTGCTTTGTATTCGAATGATGTATTTGTGTGCAACCTGCTGCGTATTTCAACTCTTTCGTTGGATTCTGCCACCTGTTCTGAAACTTTAGATTTTCTAGATCATATCATTGATCATAGAACAAAGATGTTACGTTCCTTTGTTCTCAACCCCAATCATTATTTAAATCAATCAAACCTTCTTGTTGATTTTAAGAACCTGTCCAAAATATCAGGCCTCCCAGCAGCCTGCGTCTCAGTTAAGAGAACTTGAAACATTCACATATCACGTGATTACCCGCTTCTTCTTCTGACACGAATCTAGAAATTACCGAAAGCCTAATGTTTCCGCAGTTTAGTTTCAAAAATCGTTTTCATCTCGCTTCACCACAGCTATGGTGGAAACGCGGTGGAAACGGTTTTTCAAACGAAAACAACAAGTGTGTGTGCGGTGAGAACGATTTTTGACACGAAATCTGGAACAGTCCGAGCTTTAGGTGGAAGCAGGACCTATTATTAGTGAAACTCATGAAACTTCGTGAAACTCGCGAAACTTCGGAAAACTTCGTGAAACTTCGGAAAACTTCGTGAAACTCGTGAAACTTCGTGAAACTTGGTGAAACTTCGGGAAACTTGGTGAAACTTCGGGAAACTTGGTGAAACTTCGGAAAACCAGTGAAACTTCGGAAACTTCATGCAAACCAACTTATTATTAAAATCGATCCCATATTTGCGTTGATATGTAGGTAATTCGACAAAGCGGCAGGAGATAATGAGAAATGGTCATCGTCTTTGATATCTTGTTGAATGCACCTGGAAAGTACAGTAGCGCTTACTAAATAGCCTGAATACAAAGAACACGTTCTATTGGCATAAACGGTCGAGTCATAGTGGCGAAGCGCAAAAATTTGGCAACCCGTACGCAAAGGTTGGGTTGTGAAATCTGAAAAAATCATTACGTTGGGAGAGTGCGGCATTTGTGACGCATTTTTTTAATCAAATGTGAAAATATTTCAAAAGTAGTTTTTGCGTTCCGAAGCTGGAAGGGTCACCCAAATTGATATCAATTCTTTTAGAAGAAGGGACGAAGACTTGCGTAACATTTATCTTTTAAAAAGGGTTTTTTTTTAACTCGGACCTGAAGGCTTTTCAGACCTGGGCAAGTGAAAATAAGTTGCAACTGAACGCGTCTAAAACACTAGCTATTGCCATCAATGTCGTCGAAAATGGGTCGCAGCTGGATGTTATTTATGCTGACTTCCAGAAAGCTTTTGACCGCGTATCACACTCAGTACTAATAAGTAGGCTAAGGACCATCGGTATGGACCTGAATCTCATATCTTGGATAACGTCTTACATCAGCGATCGCTATCAGTATGTGAAGCTGATGGGTCATGAGTCCAGAAAATTTGTTGTAAAGTCAGGCGTTCCTCAGGGCAGTCATATAGGCCCACTCCTTTTCACATTGTTTATGGATGACGTCACTAAGATATTCACGAGTTTGAAAATTCTGTACGCGTATGACCTGAAAATGTGTGCGAAGGTAAATTCTATCACTGATGCAATCGGTTTACAAAAAGACATCGACGCACTCTCGAAGTGGTGTAAATTAAACAGACTTGACCTGAATGTTGCAAAATGCAAAGTAATGTCATTCTTTCGGAAGAGGTACCCGTTGCGATTTGAGTACACAATCGACAGGATTCTGTTAACCAGAGTATCAACCATACGTGATCTGGGCATTTGGTACGATGCAAAATTAATGTTTGACCGCCACTTTGGATACATCACATCAAAAGCGTACTCGATGTTGGGATTTATGAAAAGGATTTGTAAGCAATTTACGAAAGTTCAAGCTCTAAAAAGCGTTTTTTTTTGCGCATGTTCATTCCCACTTTGAGTATGCCTCAGTCGTATGGCATCCGCATCAACACGTTCACATTGCCAAAATTGAATCGATTGAATCGAATTTTTTACTTTACGCATTGAGAAGAACAGTACGTCGTGATCATAACTATCGTTTTCCCAGTTACTTGTGTCGTTGTGCTTCAATCAACATTGAACCACTTTGGCGTCGTCGTATCCATTTGAATGTAATGTTCATGTTCGACCTGCTGCGTGGTCTGGTTAAGTCACCAATTCTTTCATCAAACATCACACTCAACACATAGAACACATAGAACCGATTATGGACAACACGAACCGATGAACAGCATTGTCAGAATGTTTAACGCGTTTTCCCAAAACGATCGTACATCATCAAGAAACGTTTTTCGCGCCAAATTCAGATCATTTAATCTTACGAGCTCTTTTCTTGCACAATTTGGTCTTTCTACAATGAATGTAACATGTTGCTCTTCTCTTTGTTCGAATGTGCATCACTAATCTTGCTTGTTATAAGATTTTACTTAAATTACTTACATTATGTCGTTATGCTTTGTAGTCAGGAAGCCTCACGGCGGTTGACGTAATAATAAATAAATAAATAAATACGAGATTTCTCATCGATTTCAAAACTCATGCAAAATTTCGTCAATTTTTGCCACGTTAAAATTTGTGCTTGTGTGTGTTTTAAATTACCCCGTGAGGTCACATGACTTTTGTGGTCGAAATTTGATCCTAACGTCACCTTACCTATAGCGAGAGGCACCTAATTCTTCCCCTTTTTTCCTTTTTATTTTAAGTATTTTCTTAATGCAACTTTTTCTTACTTTTCCTAACAATGCAACTTTCAATAGACTATCAAACTGCCACCACTCGATTACGTCTACGTACAGCGCTACTAAACATGATCAGATTTTTCAGATTTAGCAGCAAAAATTCATAAGTCTTTTTTAAGAAGAGCAACTTTTCATCTATTTGAAAAAACCGCCAAATTTTTATCAGCCAGCGGCGAGTTTTACAATTTCTAAATGGGATGTAGGAAGCAAAGCACTTTTCGCTGCCAGAACTACAAGTTGAAATGTTTAAAAGTCTTCCACCCAGGGCCTATTATTAGTGAAACTCATGAAATACGGTTTCTCTAAGTTTCCCGAAATTTCCCTAAGTTTCACTAAATTTGAAAATATCATTGAAAATGTTACAAAATTTACGTAATTTTATCAAAATGATACTGTGGGGCAGGGCAGAGGTCCCAAGTTCAAGGAGATAATAAAATAAAGCCATTTTCATTAGAGGTGTGAGGGCATCACTTTTTAGCTGCCCGTGCCCGGCCCGAAATTATAAAAAATGCCCGTGGCAAAATATGCTCGTGACGCTTGTGCCCGTGCCCGAAATTATGAAAGATGGCGAAACATGTCCGTAACGTTTGTGCCCGTACCCGGCCCGAAATCATGAAAAATACTCGTCGCAACCAGCACCTGTAGTGTTTGTTCATGTTGTAAAAACACAATTTACGTATTTCCATATTCAAATATAAAGAAAAAGGAATAAGTATTTTCATATGCAGCAATTCCTCTGAGGAAATTAGATAATTACCTTTACTTGCCCGTGAGATCTATGCCCGGCCAGAAATTATAAAAAATGCCCGTAACGTATGTGCCCGTGACCGTACTTTTCCATGCGGGCAAGGGCGGGCACGGGTATGGGCAAAAAAAAACTCCCG
>CM055403.1:122284766-122373661 GCA_029228625.1 Pseudolycoriella hygida
AAAAAAAAAAAAAAAAAAAACCACTCTTCCCACTCCTCTTTCAACCAAAGCTTTTCGGATGACATCAAAATTCGTGTTGTCGAAAGCTCCTTCGATGTCCATGAAACATCCGAGCGCCACCTCTTTAAAAGAAAATGTTTTCTCTACCCTCGCCACCAGCTTGTGCAGAGCTGAGTCTGTAGACTTGCCTGCCTAGTAGACGTGCTGGTTGATTTGCAGTGGGAACTTCGCTAAAATTTCATCCCTGATGTAGAAATCTATCATCCTTTCAAGCACCTTCAGAATAAAAGATGTTAGGCTGATCGGTCTGAAATCTTTAGCTGTGGAGTGCGATGGCTTTCCCAATTTCGGAATAAATGTTACCTTCACCTTTTCCCATTTGGTCGGAATGTGACCAAGAGCCAAGGAGCTACGTAACACTTCGCACAGCGGCTTCAACAGAATTTCTCCACTTTCCTTAAGCAGAGCAGGAAAAATTCCGTCATCTCCAGCTGATTTATACGGCTTAAACTTACCTATGGCCCTATTCGCCTTGCCAATGTCCAGTCCTCCTCCGACGGAAGGAAGATATCTGGTAATCTGGGTTTAGCTTTTTCAACTCCACAGCCAGGAAAGTGGGTTTCCAGCAGATGTTTAGCCGTGCCTTCTCCACTCTCCGTAAAGCTTCCGTCAGGCCTCAGCAAAGAGCTCGGCAGCAGCCTAGAGTTTTTTGCGAGAATTCTGTGGATTCTGGCGTAGTCAGGAACATGCTCCATTTCCGCACAGAATCTTTTCCACGCCTCTTTAGCCTTCCACCGAACTGATTTCCTGAAAGCCTTTTGAGCCGCTTTATAAGTGTCCCAGTCAGTACTTAACTCTGTTCTCATGGCCTTATTCCACGCTCGTCGGGCGCAAAGCCTGAGTTTCTCGATTTCCGCGCTCCAGAGTTAACCACCTTTCTTGCGAAAAGCCTTGTGGTGGAAGTGGAACGATACAAGTAATGCGAACAAAGCATACATCAGATGAGTTCAACCTGATAACTGATGAAAAAATTCTGATTTACTGAAATCTGACTAGCAATAATTAAGCTTGGGTCGAATGGATTAACCTTCGGCTCGGATATGCAAACTTTACACTCGTCAAATCAACAGCCTCCAAAACTTGTTGCCCAAAAAAACACTCGTGAGTTTGGCTCTTATCACAAAATTGAGTCCTCATGTAATGAATTAATTTCGCAGGGTCCAATGTAATGTACTATTACTTTCGCCTCCTTGGATTGTCATATTATTCAGTCCCCATTTGAGGCGCGAAAATGCAATCTTTCGGAGTCTGTGTCATGAAAAAGTCTATAAACTTTAAGGAACGAAATGTTGATCTGAAAATTCATTTCAATTATGACTTATCCAATAATTATTATATTTTCATTAGCCTTTTGTCCGGTGAAGTACATCATACTCCGACAAACAAGATTTAAATATTATTCTAAAATAAAAAAAACTTTGAAGAAAACTCTTATATACATTTCATCATCAATGTTAGAAGAATAAAGCTTCATCATTTTATAATTAATATAACTTTTCTCGCACATAATGCAAGAAAAGCAATGTGAAGGAAACTTTGTCGCGAAGTTTCCTAATGAATTATATGCCATCATAAACTTTGTCTTGTTGGGGAGAATTTATATATACGAGTAAAATTATACTGACGCGATTTTCTTAACAAATTTGCTCAATGTAGAAACGCCTTTTTAATATACAAGTTTTCTTTTTCTCTTTTTTTGCGCTTTACTTTTAAACGAAGAAATTTTATATTTAAATATTAATTATGAATTTGTTAGATGGAGTGAAGAATTTTCTGTAAAATAATAACAATTTCATTCGAACTTTTTCATGCTAAAATAATGGAAATAAATGGAAAGGTGAACGAAATGGAAAAAAAATGTTCTTTTAATGTTGATAACCTAGATCTTTTTTATGCTACGGAGATTTAAATTAAAATTGTTTAAAAACATACCCGTACGATTTCTTCACAAACAAGAATATTTTTTCTATAATATAGCAAACAATTTGGACTTATGCCGACCTTAACAATCATCCACACTCCCATTTTTTGTAAATTTTTGAACTTACCTCCCCCTCGTCACACATTGTCCCATTTCGTACCCCTTCCACTTGAGAGGACGTTCTGAAAAAGAAAAAAACAAAAACAAAAAATTAAAAAAAAATAGATCAAAGCAATCGCAAAATTTCAAAACTCAGTTTGTGATTCGTTAGATAATCTTTTTTGAATCGAAACATGTTGATTTTTAGCTTTAAATGAAATGAACCGTTCTTCAAGACCCTTCAATGAATAGAACAATAGAGTGAGGACTTAGGTGTTTGTCAAATCCTATTTAGCTACGAAAAAAATGAATGGCGTCACCGACAGGGGTGCTTTACTGCTGATTTAGAGTGCGGCGTACATATAAATTTCCAATGCTGGATTGCGACGCGAAAATGACAGTTCACGCAAAAACAATATATTGGCAAAGTAGTATTGAACCTAGCCGGCTGTTCATCATATTTTTTTTTGTTTTGACTAAATTAGATTTTAATTTTGTAGCTCTTTTGAATTACAATCTGTATACTGGAGTTACGCAAATATAACAGTATTTATATCTTTTCTTAAACTGAAATAAAAAAAAAAATAATATTTTTGAGGCTTTTCTATGATATAGTTTTCAGTATATTTTCGCGTATTAACATGCAATTTACACCTTAAACAATAAGAAAAGTCAATATTTCTCATATTTGTTTAAAAATTATTTAATATCAAACTCTAATTTCGTTTGAAAGATCTCACTCAAATTGTATCACAAAAACATTAAAAATTTTGACGTGCTGAATTGCTGTATTGGAAATCTATTGGAAAGATACGTTGGCAAAATTGGCACTTACCTCTCATTTAGAGTGCGGCGTACGCATAAAATTTCCCAGTCGAAAGCTAGTTCTTATTGTTAGTTATAACTGTCAAGTATACGTCGGCAAAATTGAAATTTTTCAATAGATTCCAATAGATTTACAATACAGCAATTCAGCACGTGAAAATTGTAAACAAAGTTTTTAATGTTTTTGTGATACGATTTGAGTGAGATCTTTTAAACGAAATTAGAGTTTGATATTAAATAATTTTTAAACAAATATGAGAAATATTGACTTTTCTTATTGTTTAAGGTGTAAATTGCATGTTAATACGCGAAAATATACTGAAAACTATATCATAGAAAAGCCTCCGAAATATGGTTTTTGCGTGAACTGTCATTTTCGCGTCGCAATTCGTATTCAGCTATGAAAATAAGCGGATGACGCTATCGACATGCGTCTACTATTGTCTGATGAAAAGTGATTCAAACCACGCTCTATAAAAAACATATGCAAGAGATAGAGATAGATAGATAGAGACAGAGGTAGATGTTACAAAAGACTTGAAGGCATCCAAGAAAATATTGCCTTAGCTTTTAAGTATATGCAATTACGTCCAGAAAGGGCAATATTCAAAAACCCGTCCGAAGCAACAGCGCTACCTCTCCAAAAGGCCAAAAAATAAAAAAAAATTTGAAACAAATTTTTTTCACACAAATTTTCAAAAAAAAAATTGTACTGAGCCGTTCTTAGAACCGACTTATAGCACTTAGGAGAAGCCTCTGATAGTTTGCCTCTTTTTTCTCTACAAGACTGCACAAGAAACCACATCATTACAGAAATATTCACGATAAACCACCAAATATTGGGTCGCGTAGCGTGACCTGGGCCGGTGACGGGAATTAACGCCCGGAGAGGAATTAACGCCAGAGGAATTATCGCCCTGGAATTAACACCCGAAAAAATTGTAATTATCACCCGGGGAGTTATCGCCCGGAAGGACATTTTCCTTATACAAATTGTGTATTTTCCTTGTACGAGTTTGTCTGCTTTAAATTTATCCGTGTACAAATTTACCCGCGATAATTCCCCGGGCGTTAATTCATGTCGCCGCTGGGCTCACACTAAGGACTCTGCAGCCCGTAGCACTCAAGAGATTTTCACAAATTTAACTTTCGTGATTTTCTGATGTCCACGAGGGGTGACGCACTTCATTTATTCCATTTATTCCCAAAATTTTTTGTTGTTTTTGCGAAATAACTGAACCAAGCACATCACAAGTTAGACAAATAAGTTCAAAAAAAGGTTTGCACAAATTATAAAGCATTTTGAGCATCTTCAGATTAAATTTTTTTTTTTTTTTGAATAAATGGAATAAATTTATTTATTCCATTTATTCTATTTTAGCAAAAATTCTTTTAAGTTTTCAAAAGTGGGTTTTTTCACTTTTTGACACATTAGTATGGTTTGTTGTGTGCGTTGCCATCAAAATCAAGTCAATTTGAGGTTTTGACGAATTTGAAAAAATTATCATTTATTCCATTTATTCCAATATTTATTCCCATTTATTCCATAAACCGCAGAAGTGCATCACCCCTCGGATGTCCATAACTTTTATTGAAAGTCTTCAAGAGCGATTTCCGTTCTAATTTCGCAGAGTAAGTTTTGTATGAATGCCCCATTGTAAAAAATGTTCTAATGCTGACAAATAATTAAAAACTTTTTAACCAAATTCAATCCCGCGATCATTTTTTTAATTATCTTTTAGAAAAAATATTTGAAAATCGGATAAGACTTACCCGATTTATGTACAAAAAACACGTTTGGCCCTAGTAGAGACTCCGTTTTAGGGCCTTGGCTGAATCCAAAGGCTCAAAATTAAAAACGTTTCTTCCATGAATTGTCGGGCATGCCTAGACCTTTCAAACAAAAAATAATTAAGAAAATCGGGAAAGATTTACTCGAGTTGTGTACAAAAGACCAAACGGCTCCAGCTCGTCGGCCCTTGTGCCGACAGTGCCCAAATTCGATCCCATGAAGGATTTTTCGATCACCTTTCAGGGAAGAAAACATTTTGGACAATCGGTTGAGTTTCACTCGGGTTATCGCGGTGACAGAAAGACAAACTTTTTTTTAATTTTCTCTTATTAACCACGAATCGAAAAAGTAACCAACAAACGTCGTGGTAGACGCATAAGAACTTTGTTTTTCGTACGGGTCTAATAACTGGAGTCAAATTTCTCTCTGCGGCCTTATCACCATTTCTGATAAATTTATTTTAACTAGTAGACCGTTTTCATTTCGGAAGTTATGTTTTGATCGATGTAAAATAATGTTGACTGAGAACAATTTCCTTTGTATCAGCATAAACTTTCGAGGAAACACTAGTCCGGAAATTCGTTTCTGTTTTTTCTCATTCCCAAATCTGGAGTATGCTCCTCCTATTTTTAGAACCGTGAGAAGAACGAAGTTCTTCGAAAAGGGGTCTTATGCGTTTACCACGACGTTTTTAACCACCCTAATTTCGACCTGGGAGTAGGTGGGGAGCATCGATCCTGGTGCTTAAATGACGAATCAACAATAAAAACGTTGTCCGTCTGTCACCGCGATAACTTGAGTAAAACTCAACCGATTTTCAAAAACTTTTTTTGCCTGAAGGGTAATCAAAATATCTTTTATAAGATTGAATCTGGGCACTGTCGGCCCAAGGACCACCGAGCTAGGGCCGTTTAAGTGGTTTTTGGTCTTTTGTACATAACTCGAGTAAATCTTTTCCGATTTTCATAAATTTTTTTTTGTTTGAAAGATCTGAGCATGGCCGACAAATGGAAGACACTTTTTTAAATTTGAGTCCTTGGACTTAGCTAGGGCACCAAGAATGAGTCTATGCAATGGCCCTATGTGTTCTATGTACATAACTCGAGAAATCTTTTCTGATTTTCAAAAAGTTTTTTTTGTTTGAAAGGCGTGGGCATGCGGGATATTTTATGGAAGAAACTTTTTTGAATTTTGAGCTTTTGGTCTCAGCCAAGGCCCTAAAACTGAATCCATACTAAGACCCAACGTGTTTTTTCTACATAAATCGGGTAAATCTTATCCGCTTTTCAATTTTTTTTTTTCCTTTTTAGAGAGGTTTTTGCGCGTTTTCTTCGGACGGGTTTTTCAGTATTGCCCTCTCGGCAATTTCCAATCCAATTTAATGTCGAGGTAATTTCATACACTTAAAGTCAGTCAATATTTTACGTTCGAGTCTTCTTGCAACATCTATTCTGTTTGCCACATCTATTCTGATACGTACGGGTCCCCTGCATATGTTTTTAATCGACATGTCTATGAAAGTCCTACTATTTGTAGAAGAAACTTTTTTTAGATTGGGCACTAGGATATAGCTAGGGCACTAAAAACGAGTCTCTGCTAGCGCTCTACATGTTTTTTGTACTTAACTCAAGTAAATCTCTTTCGAATTTCAAATTTTGTTTGATCGAATGGTCTAAGACTGTCTCCCGTTTTATGGCAGAAAATTAGAGACCCTTGGACTCAGTCAGACCCTAAAACTGAGTTTCTACAAGGGTCCAACCTGTTCGCTTGCATAATTTGGATAAATCCTAACTGATTTTGTTGATTCTTTTTCTATTTGAAAGGTAATCGAGTACCGAATTATATTCAAAAACAAATTTGAACCCAGTGCCTGTGCTTAGGGCTTAAGTAGGCCTCAGGTCTGTCCTAAGGTCGGCCCAACCAAAAAAAAATTTTTTTTTGCTATGTTGCAGAGCAAATTAAGG
This sequence comes from Pseudolycoriella hygida, assembly GCA_029228625.1. Taxonomy (NCBI): domain Eukaryota; kingdom Metazoa; phylum Arthropoda; class Insecta; order Diptera; family Sciaridae; genus Pseudolycoriella; species Pseudolycoriella hygida. The sequence goes on from CM055403.1 coordinate 122,291,428, forward strand.
GAAACATTTTGTATATGATAGTATATGTGTCCGAGGTCTGCCCTAGACAAAAAAATGGTTTTTTCCTATGTTGTAGAAAAAATTGAGATGAACATTTTTTCTATTTGGGGGTCAAATTTGTACTTTCGGAAGGCCTTTCTTACACCGTTTCTTCAAACGGGTTTTTCAATATTGCCCTCTCGGCAATTTCCAATACAATTTAATGTGGACGCAATTTCATACACTTAAGAGTTAAGACAATATTTACTTAAATACGTTCCGAGTCTTTTCGTAACATCAACTCTGTTTGCCGTATCTATTCTGATACGTTCGGGTCCCTTCATATGTTTTGTCTCATTTTGTCCCACTTTCGTAGTAATCCTCCCTCCCTCAGTGCGAACGGGTTTTATAAAGGGGAAGGGGAGTTGTCAGTGGAGTAAAACGATTTTGTACGTACACCTACTAATATTGTTTCTTAATTACATATTGTTTGTTAACCCTATTGTCCAGGAGCTAATGTGGGACGTGCGCGAAAAACTCCGCGATGAATTCCAAAATAAGTGAAATGGGATTTTCTTTCACTTTAAAACAATTATATAACTTCAAGATTTACTCGATTCAGACATGTCTGCTGATCGAAAAAGCGCGGCCGACAAAAATTGTCATGCGGCCGGCGGGCGGCGGAAAATTTCGTCAAGTTTAATTGTCTTGTAAAAAACCAAGCTTACCAGAAGTTGAAAGCTCGCGAAGTGCCCTATGTTAAGGAAACTTTGATAGCGAAATTCTTGCCAGTTCCAATTGTAAAACCAAAACCATTAGCGAAAAGATTCATCGATTGTTTTACGCTTGCTACCCTTTTTATGGTGAGAAAGTGGGAATGTTGGTTCGAATATGGAACTAGGGTAGTCAGTTGTGCGGGTGTAGGTTTTTTTGAAACCCGACCCGACCCGGACTGACTGTTTTGAAACCAGAAACTTTTCCCCCCGAAGAGTTTCGAAACCCGAAACAAGAAAATTCTATAAAAAAATTTGTATTTAAAGGGCTTTTTCTAATAAAGGCCTTGTGTGACAGAGTTGTTCATTGCTTTAGTGACCCGACGCCGACGTTGCTTTTGCGTTCTCCAGCCTCACAGAAAATACGCTCTTCACAATCCTCAGTAGTAAGGATATCGACTAGCACAGTTCGAAATCGGTCACCTGATTGAGAATTTTTAGTTTTCCTGAAAATCATCGCCTTTAACAGAACAAGTCAAATTGTACGCTGTTACTTCCCTATTTTAATGTGTAAATGCGTTAGTCAAAATGTCATATGAGTTCTTGAACACTCTCAGCTTTTGTTCTTCATGTTTCTTTTCTCACTATCTAATGGCGACATGAATTAACGCCCGGGAATTAACGCCCGAAAAAATTGGAATTATCACCCGGGGAATTATCGCCCGGACAAATGTCACAATCATTTAAAGCGGGTAAATTTGTACAAGGAAAATACACAATTTGTATAAGGAAAATATATTTCCGGGCGACAATTCCCGGGCGATAATTCCCCGGGTGATAATTCCCCCGGTGATAATTCCAATTTTTTCGGGCGTTAATTCCCGGGCGATAATTCCCCGGGCGTTAATTCCTCTCCGGGCGTTAATTCTCCGGGTATTAATTCCCGTCACCCTATCTAATCTATTCACTTCATCTACTTGGATCTTTCTTCGAAAATTTGTTATTAACTGGCCTTTTCTGGCCAACCATTAATTTACATTTGATGGTTTATTCAAACATTTTTTATGTCACAAGGAATCCAATGATTTCCTTGTGATAATTTTCCAATGATAACTCAGCATCATAATCATCATCATACTTTATAGACCGTTTATACCTTTCGGTTTGGGGTCTTTACGCCATAAACGGATGATCTTGGACTACCCTGCTCCCTACCCTCCTATCCCCTGCCAAGGAGATGGTTTGTTCGCCCAGTGAAAGTGAACTTCCAAGTCCGATTTATTTTAGTCTATAAACCTTCTCCTTGTCCTACCTCTATTTTTTAAACTGAAACCCGACCCGTCCCGACGAAATTGCAAACCAGACCCGACCCGAACCCAGTGTTTCAAAGTCGGGTGGCCCGAAGAATCGGGCGGCCCACACAGCTCTAGTAGCCTGTACCATGTTAATATTAGAATATATTTTGGAAGTTTATCGAATTTTGTTATCCAACCGTTCAGTTCTCACTAAAATATTTGAAAAATTTCAGATCAAAATTAAGGTGTCGCGCGCAGACTTTCATTAGATTGGCCAAAAGCCAATATTGAAAACCCCTTTCAAAGCATCGGTGTAAAGAAAACCTTGCAACCAATCCCCTTCTCAAACCCAAGCGATGCCTCAGATTACTCGGTTCTTCTCAACTTTAGGGATCGTTCATAAATTACGTAGAGTTTTTTTCAGTGCTGATATCTATTTAAAGTCGTAAGAATTTTTCAAGCCGAAAGATTGCACTATCCCCCATTTAGGGTGGTATTTGCGGGATAGGCTTACATTCGACGAAAATGCTTACTTGCTGAGATATAACGATTTTAGATTGATGACTGGCCTGAAAAAAGTGTGAAATTTATGAACGATCCCTAACCATAGGCATATGTTCCAAATCGTGGTGATTGTGAGAGACTGATATGGAGTGGCCGCTCCATCTATAAACATTTTATAATTTATAGAATCACAGAAACTGTATGATCAGAATTTGCTATGTTTCATCGAACCAATCTCTACATCTTCAAACATCAAAAACCCTCGGAAAAAGCTTCAAATGGTGTTTCTTTATTTTTTGTGAATTGTTCAAGCTACTGCGCTGCAATGTTCCCAGAGTAATTGCAAAATGAAAAATATCCTCTTTTATGCTGAAATAAAATATCGTTTATAATTTGCAAACAAAGTTCATCGGTTGAACTTCATAAATAAAAGGTTTATTTAATTCGTTTGAAAGCAAAATTAAAATTTCGTAAATATTTTCAGAAAATCATTTTCCAAATGTCATTGTACTACGTTGAAATTGTGTATCACAGTATAAGTATAAAGTATAACGTAGCTTAGAATATAATATTAGTATATAACAGTGCTGCCATATTATGGTATATATGTGAGCATTAACGTTTTAAAATTAAATGAATAATCCCTCGAAATTATTTATCATATGAAAACACTCTTGAAACTTTTCAAATTTAAACAATAGAAAATTGTATCAAAATATTGCCAGTGGTAACCTAATAAGTATTTTATACTGTTGAAGTGTAAAACATATTGAAGGTGTATACACAATCGTATATGACTGTCGCTTATTACGTAAAGTGGTAATTTATGCGAATGTTTGTATTTCTATATCACTTTATTTATGAGGAATGCAAGGGATTTTTCGTGGTGTAAAACCTCCTCTAATTAAATTCTAATTGTAGACATCGTGAAACGAATGGGCGGATCGCTATTTCTAATTTTAAATTTTCTAACATTTTAAATAGGTTTTAAGTTACTCATGATAATATGTACCTACCTACAGTCAGTGGACAGAATATTACTGTTATATTTCTATGCCATAGCAATGCAATTCATTCCACAGTGACCAAAGCGTTCATTAAGGCAGTTCTTAACGAAAATAGATGGCAGCACATGGTACACTAGAAATTTGAAGCAGCTAACTTAATTGAAAATTTCGACATTTGGAGCAGATAATCTTTAGTTCATAATACCGACATTGCGAGGATAATAGATGTCGCACTTTTCGTTGAGAATGGCCTTATTACTTGCGAATACTCGCAGATATGAGAGAACTTCAGATTTGCCAACAAATACAGCAACAAAAACGCTAACGATAAATTTGTATGGGACAAGTTTCGAAAAGCATCAGAGTGACTTGCAAATTCAGTGTTAGAGTTCATGTTGCCACCTTTGTTGGCAAATGTGAAGTTCTCTATGATTATAGGGAACGTCAGATTTTCTGAACGCTAAATCCCGATGACAGACGCAAACGCTAAATGGCAATGTCCAAAATAATGAAATTTCAAAACGACGGATTTTGATCAAACCAAAAGGCATTGTGTTGTACATGATCTGAGGACTCCGGTAAAGTAATTAGTTTTTTGGACCCGTACGAAGTACAAAGGTCCTATACGTTTACTACAAACAATTTTAATGTAACATGGGGTAGATCGAGCAGGGAGTTGGGGGATACATTTATTATCGTCTAAATATGACGAATCAACAATAAAAAAAATGTGTGTCTGTCCGTCTCCACTTTTTTTTCTAAAAGGCTCAATGGCTCGCCAATCTTATATTGGTATTCGAGTTTTTTCTTTTCGGTTTTATGTGTGAAAGTCATTATGGCACACTTTTTTACATTTGAATCTATTCGTTTTTGTTACACCACTCCTGTAGTTGGTTAATTTTTAGTCGAAACATATAACAGTCTCCCTCAGTGGCAATCTGTCTGATCAATTTTAAATCATCAGCAAAGCCAAAGCCTGTCAAAAACTTGGATAGCAGATCATTAATAAATATCGTAAACAAAAAAGGGCCAAGAATGGAATCCTGTGGGATTCTAGACTTCAGGTTAATATTTTTTGAACTCGTTCCACCAATACACGTACATATTGTGATCAATTGGTTAAAATATGACTTAAGCCATTGTGCCATCTGCACGCTAAAGCCGAACTTTTCCATTTTTTTCAATGGTAAACCATGCGAGACGCGATCGAATGCTTTGGAGAAGTCAGTATACAAGGCATCGACTTGTCCCACATTTGCCATCGATCTAGGTACACAATTCACAAATTCCAGTAAATTGGATAATGTCGATCGCCTAGAGAAAAACCCATGCTGCGAAGGGTGGATCAATTGCTTGAATTCATTGAACAATCGATTGAAAATTAATCTTTCGAAGATCTTTGATATTGAACAAATGATAGAGACAGCTCGATAGTTCGTTACATCCTGTTTATCTCCATCGTTGAAGATTGGTGAAATGAAACTCATTTTCCATGCATCCGGGAAACACCGTTCCTTCAACGACTTTTTAAACAAAATGCATAAAGGCACAGATAACGACTTCATCAATATCATATAAAACATTATTCTAATTGCGTCTGGACTGGAAACTTTATGCTCGTCAAAGCCCTTTAACACATTTCTGATCTCATCTACGGTAAACAGTTTTTCCGGTCTCTGCTCTCCTTCTTCGCAAAAATCAATTGCGTAATCGGTCTCTTCTTTCTCATCATGATAAACGGAAGTAAAAAAATTAGCAAACAGGTCGCAAATTGTCGACTGGTCATTACTGATCAGATCGCCAAATTTCATATTCATGGAAATTGAATTATATTAGTCTTTCTCAGTGACCCCCCTCCTCCTGTGCACGCTTTTCGAGAGACCCCCCCCCCCTAAAGTGCGCACGAAATTTATACTCACAATCCACACCATATACGTTGCAATATGCAAAAAAAAATTCTATAGAAAACGCATTGGGAGAAAATATAAACGCGAGTACCTAAACAAAAGACTTATTTTAAGTCCGCTGCTTTCTGAAAGCCTGGATTAGATTAGAAATATAGAAAGAAATACAGAAAGAAATTTTCTTATTTTTGTGACCAGAAGATTAATTTAACATACCCAGAACATCGGGTCTTCAAATTAGAAAAAGTGCATTACAACCAGTTGAAAGTCTTCTGCATCTCCAAACGAACCTATCCGCAGCTAACGTCTCCCAGCTACTTACGTCAACCGATTCGGGATTTGCATAGTACATGCTGATTTGCATGTTTCGATGTGTTGTGGTTTACCTTTTAAAATTTCACATAGTCGACGGCACAATCGAAAATCTCATTAGTGCCCATTCAAAGTATGGAGATGAGAAGAATGGCTATGTTAATGATTTTTTCACTTTACTTGTATCATCCCATCTTGTCCCTTTGCTAATTAAAACGAAAATAAACCTAAACAGATCAAATATCACAAGAGTGCGCACGTTTTCGGATAATACCCCCTCCCCCTTCGCACGCTTTTCGAAAAAACCCCCTCCCCCCTTAGATGCGTGCGCACTATTTGAATGGCCTCTTAGTAGAAGAAAAAAAAACACTTTGCATTTGGTTTGATCTTCAATTCGCAATCACTGAATTCGAAAAACATATCTTTATCTGTCTTTTTACCTGTTCCCTCAATGAAGCAAATTGACGACGGTTAGCCTCGCTGTCACACTTATTTAGTTTAGATTTAGCCTTAGGTTTCTTCTTTATCAGCTTTATCACTATAAGTAAAATAGACTGGATAATCCCTGACCGATATCGGAACTTTAGGAATATTGTCAATGAGCGATTCTAAAACCTTATAGAAGCGGTTTACTGCACTGTTGACGTACAAACATTCAACTTAATATCCCATTCAACATCGAACAGGTGTCTTTCGAGCTTAAGATAATCCGCCTTGTCTTTGCGGTTGTTTTTTCCCTCAAATATTTCAAAAGTTCAACATCTACATCAATAGCCATGTCCGGATGATGATTATCCTCAAAGACTAGCGGGTTCATGCAACGTTTTAGTTTAACTTTATTTTGATTTACGTCCGACAACACCAGATTAAGGCTCCTACTTAATATAACGCATTGGGAATTAAGTTATACTGATTCAAATTAAAGATTGTACTTACGTTGAACAGTTCATACGGAATCAATGACATTCCGATCATTCATCAGCCCTTTGTATACACTAGATTCGACTGTCCACTTGACACGATTTCCAAGGTTGTAATCACCCAGCAGTAGAAATGAATCATTAGAATTAGAGCTAGTGATTACATCAGTTATCTTGTCAAAATGAACTAAATACGAATTCAAGCTACTACCATATTCTATGTATTTTAGGCATGGCACAAAAAAGAATAGATTTCTTTACTACCCTCAAAATATTGTAAGACCTCAAAAACATCAAAAAACATTTTTTCAGATTTTTCGAAAGAAAATTCCGCGTGAGAAAAAACAAAAACTTCATTTTCTCAAATTTTGTACTTTGAAGCGTTGCTAGCGCAACCTACTTTGTCCATAGATTTCAGGCTTATTTTTTTCGTGGCTAAATTTCAGTTTAGGTTTGAGTTCGATCGAGACCTGTAACGACTCATCCCCTGTCATAATCCGTGATTAAAACTTGGCGCTCGACTAAAGTGACCAGATGGGACGAGCTAGAAAATTTTTGTTATTTTTACTTTTTTTAAACAACCACCACTCCAAGAAGTAACAACGTATCGGGTCGAGTTAGGTGGATAGTTCTTGACAATACCTATCTAACGACAGTGATAATATTTTGAAAAATGTTTACTATGATGAATCATATATAGAGTAGATATTGGTATCGTTTGAAGGTTTTGACTATACACCTTAGTAACTACAGCCATATCGCCTACGAAAAAGTGTTACAACGCGCCACTGAATTTTACTTTAGGTAGGAGTAGCTACCATTAAACAAATATTTCCCTTACACAAAAAGCGACGACAGAACTATTTCACTGAAGCCACTTTTATAATGTTTTTTTTATTCTTATTTTATGAACAATTATTCAAGTATTAACAATAATGCGTTCCCCAAACTTGCGGATGTCGCCATTCAAATACATCACCAAGTTCTGTCCAACATTAAATGAGTAATACCTTGCTCGATAATCTGCCTTCTATTCTCTTCGAAATCCTTGTAAAGTTCCTCAATTTTTTCAATTCTTGTTTGGTTTATATTTTTCCAACGAACCAACGACCACAATTGACTGATGGACATCCCATTCAAAAAGCTAAATGTACAAACTGTGAGCTGGTTTCGATAAGAATATTCTCCGAAAAATGCATGTACAATAAAATCAGACACTTTATCAAAATTGGTGACATCAAAACGGTTTAGCAATCTTTTTCTTGCTTTCACACGTTGAGTCTCAATCATAATTTATCATCTTTTTTTTTTGCCATCTTTCTATTACTTTAAATGCATCAAAAATAACATACAAGGTCAATACATAAGTAATGTCTTTATTCATTAATTTGTAAAGTGCTCTCATTCTCATTAGTCGTTTCACAATGACACATTTGCGACATCTTACGATTGGATGAAGGAAGGAAATGGATTGGCTTTGATAAAAAAATTGATGGAGTTCGGTGTTTTACTGAACGAAAAAATTTCTAAGTCGTCCCACATCGCCAACACAGTCGACTGCCAAGTTTTGATCATTGATTATGGTAGGGGGTGAGTCAGTGATGACGTGGATAAACATCACAGGTCCCGATGGCGCTCTTACCTAAACTGAAATTTAACCGAGAAAATGGAGTTTATGATTTGTCTCAACCGGAATTTTTTTTCGAAAAATCTGAAAAAAAATTTTTTGGCGTTTTTGAGGTTTAACAATATTTTGAGGGTAGTGAAGAAATCTATTTGAAAAAAATTTTTTTTTTCCGCCATGCCTAAGGGGCCATTCATAAATGACGTCCGGTTAGGGGTGGTATAGGGAAATCGGACGAATTCGGACGGTGGAGGGAGGGGGGTTATGAGAAGCGTGACGTCCGGTTGAGAATTTTGGGTTTTGTCAAATATCTGTCAAGAATTTATAACTGGGAGCATGCCCAAGGTGGTTTGTCGAGAGAGAAACGCAGACTTAGCCAAAAAATTTTCTGTAGTTTTTTTGACAGTTTGTTAGAAGAAAAATGTACATCAAAATGGCAAAAGTATTAATTCTACAATAGTAAAATATTTTCTATGTGAACTCAAATTTTTAATTAGGGGAGGGGGGGGGGGTAATGAAATCAGATGTCATAATGTTGGGGGGGGGGTGTACAGTACCAGTACCAGGGGGAGGGGGTAATACCGAGGGGGGGGGGGGTCGCAAAATTGTCAATGGCCCCTGATGTATTTAACATTGAAATTTGTCCTTGAACCAATCTCATGGATTAGTGAAATCCAGACATCTTCTTTGCTTAGCCCTCATTCTCGCATCCTAACCGATGATAATTCACTCTTAACAGCGACTAGACGACCACCGCCTCGAGACAAACCAGTCTCTTTTTGTCTAGGGCAGGCCTTATGACCGACCTAGGGCCATAAGGAAATGCTTCGGACACATACTTCCACAGACAAAAATGTTTCCCTAAATTTGCTCTGCAACATAGCAAAAAAAACAATTTTTTTGGTTAGGATAGACCTGAGGCCCACTTCAGCCCTAAGCACAGGCACCGGGTCCAAATTTGTTTTTGAATATAATTTGGTACTCGATTACCTCTCAAATAGAAAAAGAATTAACAAAATCAATTAGGATTTATCCAATTTATGTAAGCAAACACGTTGGGCCCTAGTAGAAACTCAGCTTTAAGGTCCTGACTGAGTCCAAGGGTTTCTGATCAAAACATATTCTGCCATAAAACGGTAGACAGTCCTCGACCTTTCGATCAAACAAAATTTGAAAATCGGAAGAGATTTACTCGAGTTATGTACAAAAGACCAAAAACCAATTAAAAGGCCCTATCTCGGCGGTCCTTGGGTGGACGGACGACGTTTTTATTGTTGATTCGTCATCTAAGCACCAGGATCGATGCTCCCCACTTACTCCCAGGTCGAAATTGGGGTGGTTACAAACGTCGTGGTAAACGCATAAGACCCCTTTTCGAAGAACTTCGTTCTTCGTACGGGTCTAAAAATTCGGAATCGTAGAAATCGTTATTTAACCAAGTCTCGGCCAGCAGAATGATGTCGTAAGAATTCGCTACGAGCTTTGTACGAAAATCTTTACTATATCGGTTTATTGAATATTCCAATTGATACAGAGCTCTGAAATAAATGTTTTTTGCTATTTTAATCAATTGACAAAATCATTGAATTGTATTCCGATTGACTTTTTAGACCCGTATGAGGAACGCAGTGCTTCGAAAATGGGTCTATTGCGTTTTTCACGATATTTGTAACTAGTCGATTTGAGGGAAGGAGTATAGGGGGAGCATGCATCGATCATGGTCCTTAGATGCCGAATCTGCAAAAAAAAAAAAAAAATTGTCAGTATGTCCGCCCGTTCGTCTGTCTGTCTGCCCGTTCGTCTGTCTGTCTGCCCGTCCGTTCCGTCAACACGATAACTCGAGTAAAATTCAACCCATTTTCAAAAACTTTTTTTTTCTTGAAAGATAATCGAAATTGATTGCAGGATTGAGTTTAGGCATAGTCCAAACAGAATTTGTTGATTAATATGTTTTGACAGGTAGACTTTAATAATAATAATAATCTGCCTTAGCAACCCGTGAAGAGTTAGGGGCTAGTTAAATTGACTCTGCTTTTGAAACGTTTTCATTAACGGAAAATGCTATTTTTATACTCGATAGATAGTGTTAACAACATTATATCAGTCTGTAGCGTTAAATTTGAGAGTCGCCGAAATTCACCGAATTTTTTTCACCAGACTTACGCTTTGTTTTAATTGACAGCTGAATTGTGTGTTGATTATATTTTCTTTAAAATTTTTCACTGTGTGAATCAATAGGCGATAAGTATAGAGCGTTATAAATATTATTGTTGATAAATTCCACCACATGGAACGTGAAAGGGGTAGGAAACGGTATATAAAATTCTTTGTAATTGTCGATTTGTTCTGAAATTCAGCAGAGAGATGAGAAAATGCATGACGTTCATTTTCGCTGTTGAATTTTAGACCAAATCGACAATACTTTTTTGTCGGACATTTAAATTCTTTTGTTAATTGTTGTTAATTATCGTATTCATATGTTCATAAAAAATAATCATGAAATTCACCATCTAACATCCTGTGACACCATCGTTATATAGAAGAACAGCAAACAAAATAATTCAATTTTAAAGGAAACATATTGATGCAATCAACGATAATCTTATTTAAACCATCCCCATGACGATTTTCGATAGAAAAATAGTTACTTTCATTGAAAATGTGGGGTGAATGTTTAACTACATTGAACGTTGGTCGAGGGAATTATAAGTCGTGCACTCACGTCAAACATGATTAAATGATGAACATCTCGCAATTATTTCATATTAGATTTTCTGATGTTAGATTTGGGTATTCAATTAATTACAACAAGAGACCAGCGCGATAATTTGCGGAACAACTTGGCAGTGTGCTACTTTATTAGTGTACCGTGAATTAGCAACTTAATATGTTATAGGATTTGTAGAGAGAAATTCGTATCAAGTTGTAAAAAGGTGTACGAAAAATACTAAGACTGCAACGACCAATGAGTGGCATTAAGATTGACAGTCTTTGACAAAAAATTAAAAGCCCAATACATCAAATGCTAAAGTTTTGCTAGTATTAGTGCGTCCACCTAAATTTATGTGGATTACGTATATTCAGCAGAACAAATCAGCGTAAATTGTGTATGAGTTGGTGAGCGATACGTATAATGCACACAAATTACGTATTTTGATATTTGCTTCAGCTGATGGTTATGCAGACCCAGTCTATACATTATTATGTCATTGGTCATTTATTAGGAGGTAGTTTCTTATCAAATTATCTCTGGTCCTTTTTACACAAATTGTCTGTTATGAAATTTCAATTCTTGGAGAAACAGTTATTTACGCCACAAGAACAAAAATGTTTCACACGCTCCCAAAAAACATTTTTCTCTGTGTCACGTATTGCATTTTACATACTTTATGTCCGCAAAGTGAATTATGAGTTCCGCTTGCGGACCGAAATATTCACTTTCGGGGCATGAAGCATGTAAAATTACTTTTTTATCAGAGACATTTTCTTATGCAAATTACGGTAGACCATTTCTGTTCTCCTTTGCTACAACAAGCAAAACCGTACTGACTCGTTGACGAAAATATTCGAATGCTATTTTTGTTCGAGATCCTTAGCCTTCGAGTTAAAACTTTTTAACTTTCGTGTCTGAATTAAAATATTCTTAGTTGTTATAATAAAAATTTGTACACCTAAAAAAAGTTCGATCCATCTAATGTACATTGACTACGGATAAAATGCAAAATCGGCGAGAAAACCAATCGGTTTAGTCAAATGTCCATTCTACGTTCAAAAGGTACATTCTTTGTAGATAGAATGGTTGAACGTCTGATTCTCACAAAATACGTTTACATTGAATTGAAATTAAAATAATTTTATAAATTTTGCAAGAACCTAAGCCCCTTGACACCGCTACAGAATTATATTACAGTTAAAAACGCATATGAAAAGTTCTTACCCCGGCTAATTTCGAACACATGACCCCAAGATCATTGACTTAACCGCTGAGGTACGAGAGGTGAACGTACTGGACTTCAAAATTGCCGGTTACGAGTCCCGGTGCTGGCAATTTTTCTCTAAAAAATTGTACATTATACATCGTTTCTAAGTTCACTCAAGCTTCATAAATTGGGTAGTTGCGGTGTTCGATTCCCGTAACGAAAAAATTGTACACAACATTAGCACTCATGACGTCACTCATAAGCTGCAAGTTTGTGTACAAAGAAAAAACTGAACTATGAACTGGAAACACGTGGTTGCAAAAATTCTACTGATACCGCTGGTGGTGCATCATAGATGGCACTAACTGAATTAGGAGGATTCATGAGAGATGATAGACCAGTAAGCAAAAACTGTGGATCACAAGACAACCATGGCAGAATCATCATGCCGAATCTGTTGGGTCTTATACACACCATCCTCCCGGCATACAACTACATCTAATCCTGCATGATACAATGCCTCAGTATCATGCCCGCAGCGGTAGCGGAGGGCGTGACGCAGTCCCCACACCCCAAAAAAGAAGTCCACAAACTCAAAAAACGCCATACAAAAACCTCTGGGACAAGGAGCCATACGCGAACTTTGAGTTTTTTTCCCCTCACCCCTCCCCCTCCAAATTATTTGAAGAAAACTACGTCGCAGCTTTCCAACGAGCCCAGACTCATCAAAATCTGTTGTTAATTGTCTGAGATATCGAAGTTTGAAAACGAAATTTTTGTAGTTAGAATTGATTTTTCTATTGTTCTCATTATTTCCAAAGCTTTTTTTTTAACTGCCGATTTCTATAGTCTATCTATGTTCTATTGATAATTTTCAATCTCGATAACTAGACAGCCGATCTTCCTGAAATTTTCAGGGAACGTCAGTCTTGGTTCTAAATAAAAAATTTCATATGCTGCTTTTTCGGGAAAACTCTTGAAAAGTCGTGGCATCTGGAAAAGTGCTCAACTTTGTGGGTTTTTCACGTAGTGCACGGAGTTTTCGAATTTTAGCTCCGAAGTGACAATAGCTAAAGAGTTGGTTCCTTTGGAAAAGTTTTAGAGTTTGGTCAGGAGAATTTTTTGGGGTCCTAAGAAAATGACTGCCAGCTGTCAAAGTGACGCCATCGTGGATTTTTTGCTATCTCTGAATAGTTACACGGTTGGTTTCTTCGGGAAAGTCATAGAGATTGGTGCGGGGAATTTTTAGCCTGAAGCTAGAAAACTTTTTTTCGCCAGAAATTTTTTTTCGCCGAAAATTTTTTTTTGGACGGAAATTTTTTTCGTCGGAAATTTTTTTCGGCCGGTGAATTTTTTTCTTGTTTTGCCGAAAAGTTTTTTTTCTCCGCGGAATTTTTTTTTCGCCCAAAATTTTTTTTCGCCGGAAATTTTCTTTCGAAAGACCCACCAGCGTAATAATTGTTCAACACGCAAAAATTTAAAAAACAAAACAATCTTCGCACAACGAAACAAAAGTTAAATTTTTGCAGCGTAAAAACTGAAAGTACAGAAAAATTATTTCGTCGTTGGGTGGTTGGGTCTGGCATTTGTGACGCAATTTTTTGAACACAAAGTATAATTATGTTTTAGAAAAAAGTGATGCAATTTTTTTCAAAGGATAAAACTTTGACTACAAACTAACATTTAATTCAAGCAAATTTCTGCGTATTATCAGCGATAGCGTCATCTAAAATGATATCACAATTTTGGAAGTGGACATTAGGAACTGCGTCACACTTTACCTTTTAAGATGTTCAGAATAGATGTTGCAAAAAGATTCGAACGTATCTTATTGAATGTTGCCTTAACTCTTGAGTGTATGAAATTACATAACTCGAGCACTTCTTTTCCGATTTTCATAATTTTTTTTGTTTGGAAGATATGGTCATGTTTGACAATTTATGGAGGAAACTTTTTAAATTTGAGTCTTTGGCTTAGCTAGGGCACTAAAACCGGGTATATGCTAGGGACATACCGTGTTTTTTGTACATAACTCGAGTAAATCTTTTCTGATGTTTATAAATTTGTTTTTCTTTGAAACATCTGGACATGGCCGACAATTTATGGAAGAAACTTTTTACATTTGAGTTTCGGCACTAAAAACGAGTTCCTGCTAGCGCTTTACATGTTTTTTTACATAACTCGAGTAAATCTCTTCCGATTTTTTATTGAAAGATCTAGGACTGTATCCCGTTTTATGGAAGAAAATTGTTTGATTAGAAACCCTTGGACTCAGTCAGGAGCCTAAAAGTGAGTTTCTTCTATGGCTCAACGTATTCGCTTACATAAGTTTGATAAATCCTTACTGATTTTGTTGATTCTTTTTCTATTTGAGAGGTAATCGAGTACCGAATTATATTCAAAAACATATTTGAACCCGGTGCCTGGGCTTAGGGCTGAAGTATGCCTCAGCTCTGTCCTAGCCAAAAAAATTTTTTTTGCTATGCAAATTGAGGGAAAAATTTTTGTCTATGGAAGTATGTGTCTGAGGCATATCCTTATGGCCCTGAGTCGGTCCTAAGGTCTGCCCTAGACAAAAAGATGGTTTTTTGCTATGTTGCAGAAAAAATTCAGATGAACATTTCTGTCTTCTTTACGCCGTTTCTTCGGATGGGTTTTTCAATATTGCCCTCTCGGCAATTTCCAATACAATTTAATGTGTACGTAATTTCATACACTTAAGAGTTAATTTGCGAATTCTTCGACCAACTGAAATTCAAGTGGTCTCAGATTCTTCATATGTTTGGCTTATTTGGCATATTTGGCATATTTGGCTCCGAAAAAGTCCGATCTGAGCGGTGAAATATTTGAAGAAATGCCCTGAAGCCGTACCGTCTGAAGTCACAGTAGTGGCTTTCAGAACATAATAAATTGTTGAACGTTTTATTAAGTAGCATAGGGTCACGAGTACGAAAAAGCTTCCCCACCAGATAATTGCCACATCTTGATTTTTTCTTCGTACTGTCTCGTCTTTAAAATCCCAGAATGAAACACTAGGGTTTCCTGGGACCTAAAACCATTATTCTGGTTGGATCGGAATAAATTCGTTGGAGACATAAATTACTGAATTCCTACAATATTTTTCTTTTTTTTTATTCTTTCGTTTTGTTTTTATTTACTTTTTTTTTGATTAGCAATCTTTCAATCTTCTAGTTTAAATATTACGAAAATTTTCTTTATTAAAATCTGTATTGTACAATAGTTATAAGTACTGATCCTTCTGTACACTAATGAATAAAGCATACATACATAAGATATTGAGGAAGATTCCAAATTTAGCCATTTTTCATATTTTCTACAACGACAACTTATACCAGCGTTCCGCACGTGACCCATCCATGCTTTTAGAAACTAGGGAAAAGCTCAATGATATACTTGGCTCCGCAGAGTAGTGCTGGTGCAACTGGTGAATCGCATTTGAAAAAGTCAATTTTTTCGCCTAAAAATAGCTCTGGCGTCCACCCAACCATAGTTTCCGGGAAGTGGGGGCTCAAACTCTTTGTCTACTTAAAGAGTACTTACCTAAGAAGTTTCAGGAAAATCCTCTTAACCGTCTTGAAGTTTTTAAAGAAAAACGATTTTAGGCTATTCCATACAGAGCATTTCTTCAAATATTCCACCGCTCAGATCGGATTTTTTCGGAAAAAAAGCGGAGAGCGTGACGCAGTCCTCACACCCCAAAAAAAACCTACACAAACCAAAAAAACTCCATACAAAAACCTTTGGGATAAGACACGATGTATAGGTGAACTTTTGAGTTTTTTCCCTCGCCCCCTCCCCCTCCAAATTATTTGCAAAAATTGCATGCAAAAATTTAAATTTACCTTAAACAAACGCAATAAGAAACAAAAGTCAAATTTGGTGACGTGACATTTCTCCGCCGCAAATAACGCCCGGGGCGTTATTAACGCCGGGGGCGCTAATAACGCCCGCCCGGGCGTTAATAACGCCCAGCTATATAATTCGATAGACGGTCACTATTGAGCTTCAAGAATGAATTGGAAGTTATTTAAATTCAGAAGCTTAGGACATTTCAATGTACACATCTCGTCGTGTATTGTTTTTATTCATCCCTAATTTTTTGACTTCTTATTGACAACTTTTTCAAAAATAAAATAGCAGAGAAAGAAATTCTTCCATCTAGTGGAATTCTGTATGATTCTCCTAATCAATCCTTTCCAGTGACGTTCTGTTCTTTCCCCTTAGTCAACTCTTTCTAGTGACATTCTGTATAAGGAAAATGTTCCTCTTACTAAACTCCTTCTAGTGACATTCTGTATAAGGAAGATTTTCCTCTAGTCAACTCCTTCTATTGACGTCCTGTATAAAGAAAATTTTCCCCTTAGTCAACTTCTTCTAGTTACATGATCTATGAGTAAAGTTATATATTAAAGTGCCATTTTGTAGCGTTTATCCAATTATTCAGCTGGGCGTTATTAACGCCCGGCGTGCGAGTGTTATTGCGTATTAGCGTCCGGAGTGTGGGCGTTAATAACACCCGGGCGTTATTAGCGCCCGTAGTGCGGGCGTTAATAACACCCCGGGCGTTATTATCGCCCGGAGTGCGGGCGTTAATAACACCCCGGGCGTTCTTATCGCCCGGAGTGCGGGCATTAATAACACCCCGAGCGGGCGTTAATAACGCCCCGGGTGTTCTTAACGCCCCGGGCGTTATTTGCGGCGGAGAAATGTCCTGCCACCGTCAAATTTTTGCAGTGCAAAAACTGAAAGTACAGAAAAATTATTTCGTAATAGGGTCCGGCATTTGCGACGCAATTTTTTTAGCAAAACGTAATTTTGTTTTAAAAAAAGCGCTCAGAATTTTCCAGGAAATCAAAACTTTGAACACAAGGTTCCATTCAAACAAACTTCTGCGTATTATCAGCGATAGCGTCACCTCAAGCGATATCATTGATTTTGGAAGCGGACTTTCGGACTGCGTCACACTCTACCTTTTAAGAAGTTTTTGTTGTGATACATATACTTAGATACGTTCGAGTCTTTTCATAACATCATTTCTGTTTGCCACATCTATTCTGATATGTACGGGTCATTTGCATATGTTTCCAGTTGGCAATACTGCGCTAACAAAATTTATGCTGTGACCAAATTTTTGTGCAAAAACATTTAAACGTTAATTTATAATTAGAATTTTAAGAAACTATATGTACCGTAGAACATATTTTTTCTTAAAATTATCGGAATGACTTTTCATAGTTGAGTTTACTCAACAACCAATTCTCTGAATTACCAAAGCCCTGTTTTCGTGTCATATCCATCATATCAAAAGTCAGGTGTTTTGTATATTCCTGGAATTCTTTTGCTGTGACAGATAGTCGAATTGTTAATATACTCTAAGATTCATCTCTGCATGAAGTTTTGCAGAAACTGTTTTCAAACTAAATCTTTATATCTTGTCTTGTCTTGTCTCTTGTTTGTATCGTAGAAGTTTCGCTGCGATTTTTATTCCCCCAAATGTTCTTAGTTTCGTTCGCACACTTTCGGTGATTTCAGTCCCTTGATAACAATTTACTTCCTTGGCCCTCAAAGCTAAAATAGTAAAAATTAGCTATAATTGCAGTTAGTATTGCTCCATATTGGTAACGTAACAACACACAGGAGAACATGCACAGGCTGTTGTTGTATATCTCGTATATTAAATATTATATGTGAATGTGAAATGAATGGTAAATTTTCTAAATTGGGACCAAAGAGGGCGTAACTTGTCAATCAACTGTGTATTGTATTCGTTGCATTAATAAAGGAGACTTCTCTAATCGCTACGAAGGCCTTAATTGTAATCATGCACACATAAAATATCGTTAACTTCCACATAAACTTATTCGAATCGAAAATGAAGAAAAAAAAGTTAAATAAATAAAGAAATATAAATAAAATCTCAAATCCAAATCACATGAGAGACTCTGTGAAAGTAATTATATTTTCGATAAATTATAATCATGATATACATAAATTTGTGGTTAAATGGTATTTTTTGATGGATTTACATTTTTTTTTTCGTAGGCTGTTATTTTGTCGATAAATTATGCTCTCAACCCTTATAATAAACTGTTTGAAATGTGTGAAAATAAATCAAAATGTAACCATGAAAATACAACACCTGATTAATGTTAAAGTGTTTGAGCTTCCGAAGAATGTAAATTCATTTCGAAAATATGCGTTCATACGTATGTTCATGTATGAATCCGTCTTTTGGAATATACCGAAAATTATTCTAACATATTCATCAACTTCACCATCAATCAAGTCGAAGGTATTAAAATATTTCAAACATTTTCTTTCATAATACTGTACGTACTGTAGATGTAGATGGAACAGTATCCTCTCCTCTGTATTGCCCTCATAGCACTACGCACAAATAACAATTTTTTACAGACATACTGTCGAAACATCGGTTTTGGTTTAATGTTATTTTTTTACCTCTTCGATATACATTTTTTTAATATATAAATATATTTTTTTTCAAATAAATTATTTAATTAATTGAAGTTTTGGATTTATGACTTTACTAATGATTATTGACAGTATTGTTGAAATAATTTTTTTTATTAGAATTCTGTTTGACCCGTAAATACGAATGAAGCATCATAAATCTTAGTTCAACTTTCATTTTTAAAAGATTTTTTTACTTTGAATAGTTGTACAGCTGTTATTTACCGAACCAATAAATGAAAATTGAGTTTTATTGTTGTGTTTATGGGGCAGTAAAAGTCGTTACATCATACACAAGAGAGCACAGAAATCTCAGTCGTTTTACTTAACTAATTGCTGGTATTAATTTATGTACAATATTATTATTTAAACGAACTGACACCTGAAATGATTATATATGCAGAAATGATCCATAACTCTAAAATGAGATGCGAGGTTTCAAATATATTCGTTAGTACTGCCTAATGTCGTATATGCGGATGAGAGGTGGATATTGGCAAAGCCAAAGTCCCATCATGTCGCATCGCAACATGTTAAGTAATTCTCAGAAATTATTATTAAAATAAAGGACATTGTCGGCACTCGTCAAAAGTCTATCTATAAAAGTTTTTTATCCTCGAAGGAATGCTCATAAATCATGTAAGATTTTATTTGCATTTTTAGACCCATACCAAGAACGAAGTTCTTCGAAAAGAGGTCTATTGCGATTGTGTTGTAAAGTAGGATATTTTAGTGGAGAAATAAAAACAATGTCTAACTGCGATTAGTTCCATGCCGGAAGTAATGGTAGAATTTGATTATTCGCCGTTTCTAGTTCAATGGTGGTTTCTGTTTATTGGTTTAATGCGGCGTTGAGAAAATTAAAATATTTAAATCGGTTTCACGCTATATTTCGGTCCTTTGGTTTGGACCATTATCAGGCTCTGAATTACAAAAAATTAAAAATAGAAAAAATTACAATTTGCGTTGTTCGTCTCTCATGTCCGTCGACTGTTTGTTTACCTTTCGAAAAAATTAACTTTTGATTCAAAAATGTCACATTTGTTAGAGCTGGGCTCGTTTAAAAAATTACTAGGGGACTTCACTAATTTGTTGAACTAATTAAAATACATTTTTTGACATTAATATATTTTTTTTTAATTGATCATTTTACATAGGGATTGCTAACCCCATTTTTATAAATTGTAAATTTCATGAAAATTATCGCTGATTGGATGGGTACCAACTATGCTTGCAGCATTGCCACGCTGGATAGCCAAAGACATTCGATTGTATAAATAGTGTTTGGCTCTGGTATCACCAGACTCTTCGATTAACATTTTGCCGATCTCATTCATGAATAACTTTGTTTCATTGCACCAAGGACCTAAAGTTTCAAATGCCAAACCAGCTAACAAAAACCCAGATGCTTTTATTCTCGTATAATGGTTGTGCTTAAGTTGACATGCACGTTCGGCTGCGGAGCCTACGACTCTGCTTGATGAATATAAATGTGATGCGGCCAGTGTGCCGACGCAGGTTGCGTCCCACACCAATCTCTTTCCTCGAGACCATGGTGCTAGAGTGACTCCATCTGGACGCTTGCCGTCGTCACGTGAAATACCAAGCGGTTCTACAGTAGAGCTTCGACGAGCAGATGTTAAGGCTCGTTGAATTATATGATTAATCTCTACGTGTTTTGAAAATGTACCCTTTGCTTTAGGACAGCTAAGACCGCCGGATTCAGGTTCTTGAAGAGCTTTAAAACGTGCCAGGTCCTTCATGTTTTCAAAAATGATTTCTTCAGACATAATTCTTTGAAAATTTACGGCATCCCAATTTTTCTGAATTGATTTAGTGTTCGGAAATTCACCGTTGTTTAATGTATTCCAACAATCCATGGCTTCGTTGTGTAAGTGTAACGTAACTTCGTTGTCCATGTTGGGTAAGATTAGAGACACTAGGTTACTTACTCCATGCAACGAACTCAGAAAGGCCGGAAGGCAAACATCGGTAATTTTGCGGATTCCTAGACCACCTTTCGATATTGGCAGTCCTGCCTGAATCCATTGGGTTTCGTCAATCGGAACATTGATTATTGATTCCAAAGAAACTTTTAGAAATTTATCCAATTCCATTGTAAGATTCCTGTACTTCCAGAATGCACATGTCCGTGACAAATATGTCAGTTTAGGAATGAACAAGCAATTCTTCAAGAGACAATAAGCTGTGTGTGCATTAACTTCTTCCAGTCTGGAGATAAGAAGCTTCAGTGATTCGAATTTTTTACCGAAAGCATTGACATAACCCTCTTCGAAAATTGGAGCGCCCAAAATTTCCAATTCGTGTTTTCCGTTATCCGAATGCCAGGTGAAATTTTGTTGAATTCGTTAATGATTGCTTGGTCTTTGATTTCGGATATGAAGAACAGCTCGCATTTGTCCGAATTAATTTTCAGACCCAATTTTGCAGCTTCCTCAATAATCATTTTAAAATCATTTAGAACTTTTTTATATTCGTCAGCAAGTGTGCCGTCGTCGAGGTACCAGGTGTTTAATTCTGATCGAACATCTTTTACAATCGGATGAATTGTTATGCTAAATGATAACGGGCCGCAGGGATCACCTTGCTGGCAACCAGTCTCCGATGAAATCACATCCTTCCCGAAGAAGAGCAATGATGGGTCAGAATAGCTTGAAGATAGCAATTGATAAATTGATGGGCGATTTTTGGCTATTCTTGACAACATTTCATGTCGGTCAATTCAGTTGAAAGCATTTTGAAAGTCAATTTTGAGGATAACTTTACCAAAATTGGTCGGATCGTGTACATATTTACGGACAGCATGAATCACACTTTCGCCTCCCAAAGGTGTAGCAACACCTACTTGATGAGGATTTAGATAATCGTGAGCATCCTTTTGAACGTGTGAACAAGCTAGTTTTCCACACAGCCTTCGTAACGCATTACCAACAGCTATAGGACGAATTCCATTATCGTATTAAAATAAATGAATAAATTACTACAGGAAGAGAATCATAAGATTGTGCAACGTTTCGTTTTAACTCTTTCCACCGAAAAACCGGTTCTACATGAGAAAAATACAAGCAAATACGTGAAAAGGGCGATAAAGGAGAAATAGAAGATTTGCACAAGCTTATGATTTCTTTTCTGTAACTATAAACCTCTAATGTCCGTCTGTTTATGTGTCTATTTATGCGTCTATTCGTCTATTTATTTATAAGTCTGTCTGTCACGAACCCGTTATTTTTGCGTTTAATTGCGTTTACACTGGCGAAGAAAAAAAATACGTGTGGTAGCCATTTTGTATTTTGCAAAATCCAAAATTAAGCGGAAGCACATTCCGAGACTTTCGCGAAGAAAATATGTTTCTAAGTGGCTTACCCGCCACTTTGAAATTCGAGTTGGGCTCAATATGCAGTAATATATTCTCCACAACTTTGTAGAACATTGTTTTCCAAAATTTCCAACAATTTACGAGATATTAATTTTGGAAAATTTTCCAAGCATTATAGCCATAGTGGAACGGGTCGGTGCATCAGAATTCTTACCACTTTACGTGTTGGAAGTTTGCCGCTGAAATGATCAAGAAAATGAAGTTTTTACCGAAGGATCCTAAAACGCAAGAAATAAGCCGGGTGCTGAATAACTATGTTTTGACTATCAACGGTTTAGCTGAGCTTACAAAACGTCTGTTGTTCGATTTCAAGATCGATTCAGTATCAATCAAATTTATGACACAGAAAACACTTAAAAATTTTTTTGAAGGGATCAGATCGTACTCTCAAGCTGCGGTCTGTCCTACTCCTCACAGTTTTAGATGTTCGTACGCAACATCTGTTCTAAATAATTTAAGTTCAAGGCATTCCATAAAGTCAAATTGTGAAGAAGATGGTGGTGCTCCGCTCATTCGAGGTTTGTTTTCGAAGTTTGTTGCTGCCGAATGTGCGAAGGCGTCAGAAGCCGATGTTCAGGAAAATGAATTTGAAACTGGTGACAACGACACCTCGACGATATTTTCGGATCTTGTACCTGCCTGGCCGGCTACATTTCAAAATAGTTTTGCAAAAAAATCAATGTACCGACTGCGAGAAAAGCATTTTCTCGCGAATTAAATCTGAAAAACGTCATGGGCTAATGATAGCAAGATCCGAATACGCAACTTCAACAAACCAGCTTTTTCCCAAAGCAAAATTTATGATTCTTTAAGGAAAGTTACTTTAACACTGGAACGGTCAGTGCCGATTTATTGCTCTCGAAAGTCGTTAAACAAGTTTCTTATACCAGGTATGTATAAGCGACCCCAGTAAGATTCAATTTCAACGTAATTTTTAATTGATAAACATGATAGCTTCACCTATCGCTGATCATTGGCTTTATCAAAACGTTTCTGTTGACGGTTAACTTATTCCTAAAAATTTCGATGGTTGCGTCAAAAGAATCTTTTTCGAATCAATCGAAGCTTTTTGAAATTTCATTATCCTACACCCATAGAATTACGAAACTTTCCGCTGAAATTTATGTAACGAGCTTTATCAATAAGGTTGTCTGGGAAGATTAATAGTTTAACTGGTCCACACGATAAGATTCAAGCAGCAGCGTTTGATTTTCGTCGAAAGAAAAAGCATATTGGGAAATTCGCTTAGATTTATTTGCTGTGTTGAATCTATCACCGCTCCAAAGTACGTCTATTAATGTCAAAAGTTCACTGGGCGACAAGTTTCACTGAAGAACTTTAGTATCTGAACGCAGTCTTGGGTATCGGTGTACTATAACCTCATCAAACAAAAGGGCATAGGAGGATTATTCTATCCATCAGATTCATTGTACAGAATTTCGATTTTCGCCGATTTACTTTTCACAGCCGCGCTGAAAGACAGTGGAAAGAAAATGTTGAAGCGCAATTTTACTCTAGGACGTCTGGTGGAATCGGCTCAAATTTTATGTGACAAATACTCAAGGGTTTTGTTTTGTAACTTAAAAGATCATTTCGGCATGGCCAGTGACCATGAAGACTTTTTAATGCAAAGTATTTTAAAGTTTTACTTAAGAATAAGAATAGATTTCTTAAATAAAGGTGTGCACGATTTATATTTTTGTTGCTGGACTTATTTAAAATGGGAGGAAAGACATAACCGAAACACTTCCAGGGTAGCGACTTTGTTCTTTTTATTTCATCTACCTGTGGATTAATGAATAATTTTCATACTTTGGTTAAGTTATCAATGAAACGTCACACCAAATGTCTTAGGCAATTTCATAAAGAGGTAAGGTAAAGTAAAGTCGAAAATTATGCAACAAAAATTCATATACGGCAGCTTTCCAGGCAAGTGTTTGGTTACGAGTAGGTTGTCCACATTCGTAATTTATGCGAGAAGAACAACAGATACTGAGTCTAAATTGATGCTATTTTACTTGTAATGAAAAACACTGCACTTTTTCAATTAAGTCTTGTTTTGAACTAATAATTCCAATTCAACTACGATACTACAAAAACACGCAAATATGAAGTCCATTTTAAAAACAAATGTGACGCCACCAAAACCCAAATTCGCTGAAATGTATGTATTTTATTTTGACACTTCACACGTTATAGAAAACAGCGACATACGCATTCTAGCCAGCAGGGCCGACGCGTGAGCTGCCGTTATCATTTCTCTGTTGTAACCAGTCGATTTGAGGATTAGATCATGCCCGCAGCGGCAGTGGAGGGCGTGACGCAACTCCCACACCCCAAAAAAGAAATCCACAAACTCATAAAACGCCATACAAAAACCTTTGGGACAAGGAGCCATTTATACGCGAACTTTTGAGTTTTTTCCCCTCACCCCTCTCCCCCTATAAATTATTTTTTTTAAAAACAATGTCTCAGCAGCTTTTCAACGAGCCCAAACTCATCAAAATCGGTAGGAAATTGGCTGAGATATCGAGGTTTGAAAATGACATTTTTCTATGGGCCATGGATTTTCTTTTGTTCTCATTATTATGAAAACTTTTTTTCTGATCTGTCGGTTTCCATCTATCTATGTTCTGTCTATTAATAATTTTCGATCTCGAGAACCAGTCAGCCGATCTTCCTGAAAATTTCACTGAACGTCAGTCTCGGCCCCAAAGGAAAAATTTCATAGGCCGCTTTTTCGTGATAATTCTAGAAAAATCGTGGCAATGGTGGTCAATTTTGAGCGTTTTTCTGGTAATGCTAGGAGTTTTCGAGTTTTAGCTCCGGAGTGACAATAGCTAGAGAGTTGGTTTCTTTGGGAAAGTTATAGAGATTGATGAGTAGAATGTTTGTGTGACCTTAAGAAAATGGCTGCCAGCTGTCAAAGTGACACCATCTTGGATTTGTTAGTAAATTAAAGTTTTCTCAGTCGTTTTTATGTTTTTATAGCTATTTAGATAGTGTTTCTTCTGGATGATGAGCTAGAGTGCCGTCGCGCCAAAAATTTTTTATGAACTAGGGTTGTAAAGGAACTGACTGTGGACATTTCTGTACATATAAGTGGAGATGGCCGCCGCAAGATATGGCAGCCGCGAGAAGTGCCGCCGCGCCAATTTTTTTTTTTTCGAAGAGAATTTTCTTTCTGAGAATGTCCGAACTTCCAAAACGACTGATATCACAACAAAAAACTTCTTCAAAGGTAAAGTGTGACGCAGTCCTTCATGTCCATTTCCAAAAATAATGATATCAGTGGAGGTAACGCTTACTCTGAAAACACGCAAAAAATGACGACGCTGCGCTTCACCCTCGGATTTGACCTTTCTACCACCTGGATCTAAATACACCGTTTTAGCTCCTTGTGATGTAATATACTATTTAAAAAAAATTCAAATGTTTGAAATTGCGTCACAAATGCCAGAGTCAACGACGAAATAATTTTTCTGTACTTTCAATTTTTACATAGCAAAAATTTGACCTTATTGATGTCTGATTTTTGAGAAGAATTTTTTTACTGAATTCAAAATTAATTTTTTAAATTACTCTAAAAGGTACCCAACTAACTTTATTAACTTAGATTTTGAGAAAATTTTGCACGTGAAAACTGAAAGTGTGGAAAAATTATCTAGAGTTAAACTCAACCGATTTTCAAAAACTTTTTTTCCCTTAAAGGTAATCGAAAAACATTTTTTTTTTATTGTATCTGGGCCGATGAGCTAGGGCGTAGGGCCGTTTAAGTGGTTTTTGGTCTTTTATACATAAATCGAGTAAATCTTTTCCAATTTTCACAATTTTTTTTTGTTTGAAAGGTCTGGGACTGAGCATTTATGGAAGAAACTTTTTTGATTTTGAGCTTTAGGACTCAGCCAAGGCCCCCAAAACTGAGTCTCTACTAGGGCCCATCGTGTTTTTTTCATAAATCGGGTAAATCTTGCAAACTCTTTTTTTTCTTCAAAGATAATTGAAAAATTGATAACCGAATTGAAATTGGACTAAATCAATAAAGAACTTTCGAGGTTAGGGTCAAAAAAGTGGTCAACAACGTGGTTTCTGGAAGGTCGGCGAAACTTTTTGACTTATATCTCGCTCTTCAAGGTTTTGAATGAAAGGTATGGACCTAAGAAAATCACAATTAAATTAACGGCAATCAATGCAGTGGTCGGGCTCTAGGATCTAGAGATTTTTATACCGTTTCTTCGGACAGGTTTTTCAATATTGCCCTTTCGGCAATTTCCTTTAATATCGACGGCAATATTTTGTTAGAATTAGTTCCAGTCTTTTTGCAACATCTGTTCTGTTTGCCACAGCTATTCTGATGTGTACGAGTACATATATGTTCTTTTTAATATCTGAAGACATGAAAAATCTTCCATTTCGGCGGCAACCCCTAAAATTGGAGCTGAAAATGTTCTAGGCAAAATTCTCTAACTTAACAAGTTCTGTTCTAGTTGAGTGGTAAGGGATTCTTATTTGTATCCAACGTAACATAAATCAAACCTAGCGACTTTATTGTGAAGATATTTTGTATTGTTCCCTGATTGCTGTGGGTATCAAAATAATTTGAACTTGGTACATACCAAAAATTCATTCATAAAAAACTGCATTCAAACAGTAAATAGAAACATTTTTAAAGGCGACCCACAACTTCATTATCGCACAATAAAGAACACCATCAATGAAAAAAATATTATTGGATTAAGAGAAAATTGTCAAAAAAGTGACAGTGGTCCAATTTGTTGAAATGAAACTCAATCTTTTTATTAAATCAATGCCATGGCATAACATGCTACAGAGGTATTGAAGTGAAGTTGAATGAAATCTTAAGTTCTTTTTGTGTCAGTTGTTGGGAGCTGAGTGTCGAAATGTTTAAGCCACTAAAATTCGTGTTCGATAACGTCTCCATATCCGTTCGTCAAATGAGCAAATGCCATTCTCCATAAATTAAATTTGTAATCAAAAGTTCAATGGTAAAGAATGAGAAAAGTGGTAATTCGTCGAAATAAATTTAAATTATTTTCCCAGGCTCAATTCAATACCAACGCTAGGAGTGTAGTTTTTTTGTTGACCCGATATTAAATTCCTCAACTAACTTATTTTTAAAACTTTCAAGTAATACAACAAAAAAACATTCTTTTCAAATGCTCCCACATTGCAAAACCGTATGATCTTGAACAATAAATTAAAAAAAAAAACTAGAAACAAATCTCATTCAATTCTGCAATACATCACTGTGATCTCAAAAGTATCCCGTATCCTTTTTTTCAATATCCTGAGAATATTTTTTTATTTTATTTTGTTCTTTTTATGCAAACAGGTAAACAGTGAACTTACATGCATTGAAAGGTTCATATACCAAATACACTTCTTATTGTACATACATACCTATGTACAGTTTCATACGTGCATTATATTTATCTCTTCATAAAACTGCTAGTTTCAGTAGATATAAATTTACATTTTGGGACAAAAAAATGGGCTGCCTTACAATGAAAGAAAAATGTAGTTCAGCAAAAGCGACACAATTATACAAAACTTGTCAATTTGCATCTTGTTTATCATTTTAATCCGATTAGCTACCATTAAGCCTTACAATGTGTGGGAAAGTGTCTCCGTAAATCTAGTATTGTGCCATATTTGGTTCCTAAAATGCTCTGTAACGACTCTGTACTTTGGTACACCTCGATGTACTTTAGTGCACCTCACAGATTATTGCGTTCCCTTTTAACCCTTCAACCAGGGACTAAAATAAGGATTATTCCGTAGGTGGTTAATTTGACGAAAGGGCGTAAATATTCGAAGCTCTGGGCATCAAAATTTGTAGCGTAGGGACGCCAAGAAAATATTTTCAGAGTAAGGTGTGACCTGCAACAGATAATGAAAGAAGGCTGCCTTGTGTGAAGATGTGAATCAAGAAAAGGTTAAAGATGTTTCAGTCGTCTTTTCACTTTGTATATGTGCAATCACTTCAAATTAAATAAAAACCTTTAAGGGGTAAAAAAAAGTTTAAATATTTCGAGTAAAAGATTTTCGATTTACTGTAACCATTGGGTAGTTAGATAGGGTAGCGTTTGATTGCATATGAGCGGAGTGTTATAGTCAATTGTTCTTTTTACGTCCACGTTGTAGTCCCCGGGATTAGACATGTGTGCCGGCGGCGGCAAATTGATCGGCGTGGTGAAAATTAGTTTTTCAAATCCCAAAAATAAATAGATGTAGAAAACAAGAAAGGATATTTCATGGCATTCCCCTTAATTATTTAAATACGAATAAGTATAATTGGAATTTTCTTCATTACATTTGCAAAGTTTTTATCCTGATGAATTTTGACAAAATTTCAATTTTTCAAATTTAGGTCTTCCTGTAAAATTTATTGTATAAATTATATTGAGTGGTGTGGGCTGATTGGTTCTTAGAAGATCGGTGTGACCCTCGGCGTTGGGTCTAAATGGCATCCTTGACCATTTGAGTCTTCAGGAGACTTTTAGATAATAACCCGAGAATAGATTTTTTTGCTTCAAATAAATCGGCGTGAGGCAAATTTAAAAGTTACAGCGTTTACGCCGACAATTTCATCAAAAAATACATACAACGACATAACTTTCAACTTTGCCTCACGCCGATTTACTTTAACCAAAAAAATTGATTCTCTGATTTGTTATCTAAGAGTCTTCTGAAGTGCGACATTGTCAAGGTTGTCATTTAGACCCAACGCCGAGGGTCAAGCCGATCTACTGAAAATCGATCGCCTCACACCTCTAATTATATTGAGACAATAATGTTTTGAAATTGTCCGGGAATTACGATTTCTCTGGAAATGCTGACTCTTCAGGAATTTATATTTCCCGGGAAAAAAGATTTGTGTTGACTTATGCGAGGATTACAGTTCCCCATGAATCACGATTTTATTAGAATCACGATTCCCTGGAAAACACGGCTCACCTGGAATTACGGTTCCAAGAAAATATGATTCAATGGGAATTACAATTCTAAAGTAATTGCGATTGTTCGACAATTACAACTCCCCCGAAAAAAGATTCACCTGAAATTACAGTACTCCGGTGAATAACAATTTTGTGGTGAATTACAATTTTCCTGTGTTACGATAGATGTCAACATGCTCATAGCCCAATTTTAATATCAAAACATAACCAAAGACCCGTACGTATCAGAATAGATGTGACAAACAGAATAGATGTGGCAAATAGAACAAATCTTGCAAAAAGACTCGAACGTATCTTAATATAGTAATAAGCACACCATCCAACGTTTTATGTTCTTTTATAACTAGAAGAATTTCAAAGATCCATAGAAATTACCCAAGGTAATGTCAAAGGCCCTACCGAAGTACATCTCAGTCATTCAAATCTAGAAATGGTTATATCCAAGCATTGGGCCATTTTCCCCTAAGCCCCGGAAACACGTGTTCCCTAAAATTTTGTTTTAAACAACTTTGTCTTTGGAACCCACCTTCTACCTCTTACAGTCGTAGAGATATGGGTCATCCCTACCAATTCTAGAAGTGGTCATATCCCAGGATTGTGGCATTTTTACTCTAAACCTTGAGAAACGTGTTCTCTAAAATTTTATTCTCTACAACTTTGCCTTTGGAAGCAACTTTCTAACTCTTATAGTTCTAGCGATATGGATTATCCCTCCCAATTCTAGAAGTGGTCATATCCCAGGATTTAGGCATTTTTACCCAAAACCCTGAAACACGTTTACCCTAAAATTTCACTCTCTACAACTTTGCCTTCGACAGTGAATCTCCATATTGCATAGTTAAGGAAATAAACACGAAAAGCTGTTTTCGTATATGGCCAAGAAACTCAATTTCGTCAATTCCATTGGTCCCAGTGCCCCGACCCCTGACTCGATTCTCACAAAAAAAATTTCACAATTTTCTGACATTAATTCCTTTCATTTGACACTAACATGAGCAATTTATGTGCTATACATGCTGAGATATTTGCGAAAAAGCTTCACCGACCTTCGAAAAACCATGTTGTTGGTCACTTCCTCGACCATATCTCCGGAACCACTTGATCGATTCTGCTCATCTTTGAACTTGAATCATGGGAGGCATGTATCTTTCAGGAAAAAACGTTTAGGGTGATTGGTTGAGCCGTTTGGAAAAAAAAAGTGGAGACGGACGGACGGACATTTTTTTTATTGTTGATTCGTCATATTTAGACGAAAATAAATGCATACCCCCAACTGCCACCTCGATCTACCCCATGTAACATTTAAACTGTTTGTAGTAAACGTATAGGACCTTCGTACGGGTCCAAATATATCCAGCAGAACGATATTGATGTGAGACATTAGCTTATCGAAAAATATTTCGAATTACATCCAAGAAGGGAGTGGATCATCAGGAAGGTCGACCTGAAAAATTTTCTTGTGATAATGTTCTCGTGCTAACTGAAAAAATTGACTTGAAAACTTTGTCAAAATTTCGGAGGCTTCTACTAATTGAATGATGAGATTCTCAGAAAATTGCTGGCAACGTTTCCAAGTTAATTTTGTTAAGAGCAAAAATGCAAGAACAATGCTACTTTTACTTCATTTTCAGTGAATTTTTCTTTTGTTAAAATTTAACGTGGCGGCAAAAAATTTACCGTGGTTACCGATGTGTAGATGATCTATGAAAGAGATATATTAAAGGTCTTAAAGGCAAGGCGTTCTGAAGAAAGTCGTAAAATACGAAATCAGTAACATTTTTGTTCACTTCAAATTTTTTAACAATTTGGAAATATTGTGGAAAAATTCTTAATGTCAAAAGCCATGAATTACAATCAAAAAGAGTATGCTGACTCCTGAAAACTCGTATTTGTTACGATATTTTCCGTATAGTAACAGCTATCGGCGGCGTTTCGGCGCGCCGATGGATTTTTTCAATCGGCGGCGGCGTGTTTGCGGCGCGGCCTTTTTTCGGCGGCGGCGTGTTTTCGGCGTGGCCTTTTTTCGGCGGCGCGCAGGCGTGAAGTAATCGGCGTACATGTCTACCCGGGACCTCAATTCTCTTCGGAGTTTTGTGCTAAACTTAAGAGTGCTACCTGATGACTTTCTTACGGGTAATCGGGGAAACGGAAGTAGGTTGGGCGTTTGGCTAGCCTCTAAACACCGTAAAAAATGGATACCGGTTATGAACTCAACAACACAGCCTCGGATCGGACAGGATAAACGGCTACGACTCAAGCAACGGAAAAAAGACAAATCTAAATTTAGGAACATGGAATGGAAGATCTTTGTTACGGCCAGGAGGATTGAGATCTCTCACAAGTGCGCTAAGAGCGGCAAAAATTGACATTACAGAAATGCGGTGATTGGTTTCAATCCTGTTGAAGAGCGATTGTGCTCTCTACGGATAAGAGGAAAATTTTTCAAATATACTGTTATTAACGCCTACGCACCCTCGCCTCTGAGGAAAAAGAGAACGAAGCGAAGGAGATGTGAGGAGACGTGAGAAGTTCTCAAAAAATACGACAGTTTTCACGGAAAATTTACTTCTAATAAGATTAAATTAATTACAACATATTCGTAATTTATCAATCTTTTATGTTGACAAAATGTTTTGGACATTTATTTAATTCGTCATTCACGTAGAAAATGTAAGAATCGCTAGTTCATTTTAATGCGATGCTACATAAATTGTATTCGGTTAAAAATTATATTGAATCATGAAAAGATAATTACAATTGTAACGTGATACTTGCAGAGTCTGGTAGCGGAGGTGGAAAAGTCGTTCTCGGTTGGAGAAGTAGCTCTCGGTTGCTTCATGAATATAGAAGGAGCCTTCGACTACACAAATTTCGAGATTATCCGCCAGGCATTGACTGAGAGGGTAGTGGGACGAGTGGTGGAGAGGTGGATTAGTAGCATGCTCAGAGAGACGGTAGAAGCTCAAAAGACTAATCTCTGGGTTGCTAGAGGTTGTCCACAAGGTGGAATCTTATCGCCTGTACTCTGGTGCATGGTGATGAACTCCCTCATCAGGAAGCTGAATGAGGAGGGGATATATGCGGAAAGATGACCTAACGGTACTGATTAGGGGTAAATTAGAAAGTACTCTGGGCGACCCACTAAGGAATGCACTGAGAATAGTCGAGAAATGGTGTCACGAGAGGGGCTAGAGAGTCAATCCCAGTAAAACCGAGCTTGTGTTGTTCAGTAAAAGGAACACAGGATCAGATCTGGTGGGGGGAATTAGACTCTTCAACTGGAACTTGCTCCAAGAGTAAAGTATCTTGGGGTTACGCTTGACAGTAAGCTGAACTGTACTGACCATGTTACGGACAAAGCAAGAAGGCTTCGATGGTCCTTTAGATCTGCAAGAACAATTTCGGGAGGAACCGGGGTATACCGTCTAGGGCTATTCTATGGCTGTACGAGACTGGCGACTGACGACCAAGGCTCAATGTTGAGTGTGTGAGGAAGGAAGGAGGTTCAGAGGCTGGTGTGCCTTTGCATCACTGGAGCTATGATGAATACGGCGACCACTTTCATGGAAATAAATAATGTTGGCTGTACCACAGGCTGATGCAGAATTTTATGTGGGCTGCCCGATTCCGGAGCCAGTTTTTAGCATGTCTAGACACCGGATGACGGCAGTGATTGACTTCACAAGGCGGTTCGAAATACCGTAGAGAGTAGTGGCTGGATAGATGGCCGTTCTATCTGTGTGGAAGGACAAAAGTTAGAATTACTGACGGATCCAAGACAGCCGAAGGGGCAGGGGCTGGAACATACGATCCGGATTCTGTGCAGGGTAATTGGTTGCCTTTAGGTGGAGCCACCAGTGTTCTTCAGGCAGAAGCTTTCACGCTACTAATGGGAGCTAGATACGCACTACCAATGGCGTCGTAGTGAGAGGATGTTCTTATCCTTTCGGATAGTAAGGATGTGATCAGGACACTCGCATCGCCTGTGATGACCTCTAGGCTGATCACAGAGTGCCAGGAGTATCTGAACGAAGTGGAATCGAGCAATCGGATCACGCTGGTGTGGGTACCTGGTCACTCTGGTGTGTATTGAAATGAAAGGGCGGATCAACTGGCTCCACGACTATTTCAATTGGAGCCGAACCCTACCTACCAATACCCAAGTCGTTGTGTGCGCAAGCGCTAAATGACTGGGTGCGGCGAGCACACGTGGAGCGCTTGGAGGACGGTGGTGCTCACACGTAGCGCTTTTTCCCAAGGCTTGACGCGACATGGGATAACGATCAGGAGAGTTGTGGGAGCGATCACTGGACATTGCGGCTTGAATCGGGGAAAGAAACGGGTATACACTTGATTTGTGGATGTACAAAGTTCCTTCAGCTGAGGCGCAAGATCTTCGGGGAATATACCAAGTGACCATCCCAAATCTGTGACCTGCATCACTTTACACATTTCTGGTGGCGACAGTAGAGCTCACGTGACGATTTAAATGATGAACGGGAAGGCAACAGAGGAATAAACAAAAACATATTTCTGAAATCAATTTTCTCAGTGGTTAACTTCTGCCATGTGATGCAAAAAGAAATTAAATGAAATATTATGAACTATTTGATTATAAAATCACAACTGGAAATTGGTGATAATAATCAAAAAATTTGAAAGAACCTGTATGTATCCACAATGGAAACGAAAATATTCGTTTCTCTACAAAATTCAAATTTGAAAAACCGATGAAACTACTGAGCCTATGTGTGAATTGTGGGTTAAAAAAGACTTAAAACACATTAAAAGAGAAAGCAATAATTTCGTTTTTGTACACTCAAGTGCGCCTTCGTACCTACAAATTGTAGTGCCTCTGTACATTTGGGTGCACCTTTGCCCGTTTTCGTGCAAAAGGTACACCTTGCTTCATCACGGTGCACCACTTTGCAACTTGATGCACTACGATACAGCACGATGCATCTAAGAACACTAAGGTTACTGCAATACTACTTTGTTACAGAAAAGTGTTTTTTTTATGAGGAGACCTCTGCCCATTTCTCATAGCAAAATGTTATTTGCTGCAAGGACATCTTTCCTTTAAATTTGTTGAATTGCAATAAATAAATAAATTTTTTTTTTGACCGTAAAGGCTGTTACCTTGAGCAAAATTCTTCGAAACCGAGGATATTGCACGGTATGGTTTCTTTATTTTAAGGTTTTCAGTAAATGGCGGTCTTCGAGCGACAAAATCATTTCATGTCAGTAACCATCTTGGACACAATACACCAATGCAAATAACGATGTCTTGTGAACCAAGTCAGTAAATAGAAACGTTCAGATTGAAACAAATTGCCCTGTAATCGCAATTGATATCAATTTACCAATTATTTGCCACATTTGCCATTTAGTGTCAATTGAAACTCTTGCTCTTGGTTAGTAAAATTGTGTACTAAGGCAAATGGTAACGTTTCGTCTTATGTATATTGACTACATCCATTCAGTGAGCAGAAATAAAATTGAAAGTTTACTGAACAGTGCTTTCCTTCTCAATTCACAATATGCATTACATAAACTTTTCTATCGAAGAAAATCTTATAAACAGAAAAAGTGGCTGATGTGCACTCAAAGTTAATAGACTGACGTATTTATACGATGCTAGCATAGCGTTTGTTGTACATTATGTTAAAGCTAAATTTTACGTCAGAAAAGAAACGAAAAAGAAGGAAAACTTTATGTACAAAATGGAATAGTTTTATGTGGAAAAGTTTTCTCTACACTTCGACACCGCCGCACACAAGCAAATAATACAATCTTCCAACAAAGAACCAAAAGAAAATGTTTTATCAGCGGAAATTACTTAATGAATTTGTGTATTTGTTGGATTTTCTTTTTGAATTACGACTTTCTTCTACTACTTTCGCTACATGTAGACACCGGGTAATGGAAAATTGCAATCGGTGCGAAACTATTTTATTCCAATCGAATTGCGAATTGGGTATTTTATTTGTTAGTAAATTCTAAGGTTGGTTCGATGTGCACATAATGAAAGAATTTCAGTGATTAAGAAATTAGGTTTTTTTTAAACATTATTTCGTCGAAAGATCAAGAATACTAATTTCCCAGATAACATTTTCAATGGTAATTTAGTTGTACCTTAATTAGTAGAAGAGGTTCGTCTTCCAATTAACGAGAAACATGAGAATAGAATTCAAATTGAAATAAATTGTCTCACTCAGATGCTCTATTTTACATATTTAAGGGATAATTTGATCAGTTTTGTTTCGAAGTTTTTAACGTTTGACAACTTTTGGGAGATATTCTTATCATCATCATCATCAAACTTTATAGACCATTACTGCCTTTCGATGTGGGGTCTTTATACCATAACCACCCTCCTATGGGATGTCACAAATAAAATCTGGACGATTTCAATGGAATACTGCTACTTTTCTATAATTCCCTGCTTTGTTTGCTAACGTTTGTATATAATATTTTGTGAATTTTATTTGTTGCGTAACATAAGAAAAAAAAAACAAAAATATTCATTCATTCATTTATTTTCCAATTATGCAAGGCGAACCTTATACAATAATTATTGCGCATAATATCGACTAATTGATAAACTAACATTAAAAAATATAGCAAAACAAAAAAAAAATATATTATGGTTAGAAGACAGACTAGTATGACGTCATTAGGATCAAACACAGATTGAACTCATCAAAAACAGAAAAGAAGACAAACAGGCACTTAATTTCACTACAGCGGCAGACACATTGGTTAAAAGCAAAAGTTCACGTACCACGTATATATTGACGGGTTACTACGGTTATTAAATAGCTCACGGCACCGAGTCTGAAATATGTTCACATGCTTATCCGTCAATCAATCAAAGTGTGAGCTGTTTATTCCGTCAGACATACACAAGGATGAGATAACTAGGGTTTTCCGGGAAGTCGCTCCCAACATCAAAATAATCGGAGAAGAGGAATTATCGCTTTTGGGTTCACCGTTGACGGCTTTAGCATCGAACTCAATTCTGGCAGCTAAAATCAACACGTACCAGCTATTGTCAGACCGTCTGTTGAACATACAGCGCCACACGGCTTTGTTTTTGTTACGTAATTGTCTAGCGATCCCGATGATGACCTACCTGATAAGATCAGCCCCAATTTTCGAAAACATTTTATTAAAAAAATTGGACGAAATATTGAAGTCATCGCTGGAACATATCCTCAATGCATCGCTAGAAGTAGAAAATTGGGTGCAAGCCACGCTTCCTGTTTCACTTGGTGGAATTGGAATAAGACAGCTGAGCAGCCTGGCCGTTCCAGCTTATTGCTCATCAGTATATTCGACCAAAGACTTAGTTAGTCAGATTTTTGACCCATCCATCAACTTCACCGATCGTCATCTCGAAAAGGCCGAAGAAATCTGGAAAAGTATAGCCAACGTTACTGACGTTCCGCTGAACAAACAACATCAGAAGAGCTGGGACATCCCAATCGCAATGAAAGAGTTCACAATGCTGAAGAGAAACGATCCGATCGACAAAGCTCGCCTAATTGCAGTATCTGAAAAAGAATCTGGGGATTGGTTAAGTGCTGTTCCTTCTCCCAACCTTGGTACATTCCTTGACCCTGAATCTTTGAGGATCGCTGTGGCGCTTCGCCTAGGGATGAAAATCTACAGATATCATACTTGTCGTTGTGGTCAACAAGCTGATGAATTTGGTCGTCACGGCCTAAAGTGCATAAAAAGCGCCGGACGTTTTTCCAGACATTCTGCGCTAAACGATTTGATCAAACGTGCTCTCGCAACTTCAGAAATCCCTTCAATGCTGGAACCAATTGATATTTCCCGCGACGATAACCAGAAAAGAGTGGACGGGGTAACCTTAGTGCCATGGAGTACTGGACGGCAATTGGCTTGGGACGCAACCTGTGTGGATCCACTTTGCGCCACGTATTTAAACGGTTCAACAAAAAAACCGTGTTACGCAGCGAACAGGGCTGCCGTCGACAAAAGAAATGATTACCGTACCGTGTGCAACTCTTACCATTTCATCGCCTTCGCTGTCGATTGTTTGGGAGGCTGGTCTCAAGAAGCAAAAGCGTTTGGTTCTGAATTGGCGAGGAGATTGAAGTACTGTTCAGGTGAGCCTCGATCATTTTCATTTTTCCGTCAGAGTGTTAGCGTAGCCATACAGAGGGGAAACTGTGCGAGCGTTCTTGGGACGATTCCGGCGGGTTCGTCATTAAAAGAATTGTTTTATTTCAGTTAATCTTTGTTCATGTAATTCATTGTAATGCTCTTTTCCTTTTACGAAATGTCACGAAAACTAGGTGGCTTAGGAAACTCGGGAATTTGCGCTTTAATAAAATGCCACAAAAACGTAGATGGAACTTTTCCTTTTACAAAATGTCACGAAAACTAGGTGGCTAAAGAAACTAGCGAATCTGCGCTTTAATTAAACGCCACATTTAACAACAATGGAAAATCAGCTGAACTGATATTTCTAGAAAATTGTACTAGAACGCCCGAACTGACAATAGTTGAATGAAGCTTCAAAAAGTACAGATCATACAGAATAATTTGCTCCGTTTTGAATAATATTTCATTTACGCCATGTTTTTTATACACAATCAGAGACGGGTGCCGCAAATAGTCTATTCCATATGCTTTGGCTATTTACACATTGTGCTGTTGAACCGAGTGACCACAAGGTCAATAGTCCTATAGGACGTCTTCTCCTTTTTCTTCCTTTTATGCTTTGCGTGCAATTGAATTACATCCTTTCCCATGCCAAGCTCACCGCCACTTACCATCGGTAAGATTTATTAAAAATTTTCTAACTCTTGATGTTTGCCCAAACCTCCATCCCCTTCTTGGTTGACTCTTTCTATCTAATGCGCACCGTGCGTAGCGTCGGTACTTCGGATTTGTTCTGTTGAGATGTATGGACATAAGATTAAAAAGCGGGTAAAAATTTAGTGCCCTTCCTGCATTGCGCTGTGGGTGAGTTCTATTGTGGCTTTTTGTCAGTCGCAAAATTAAGACTTAAACAATCCTATGCATATGTCAGAGTCACAGTTGTTTGCAGAAATTATGCAATCAACTTTAATATGGTGAATCTGTTCAAATCTGCCCAAAGTTTGAAAAAGAATATAAACAAATTTTTTCACTTAAAACAAATTATTTTTTTGTACTAGGGCCGATCTTCGAATGGACCTAGAGCACTTAAGGGAGGCGTCTGACCCATGGCTTCATGGACAAAAATATTCGCTAGTTTTTTCTCTGCAACTCTGAACAAAAAACCTCATCATTAAAGAAATATTCACGAAAAACCACCAAATGTCGTTTAGGGTCGCGTAGCATGAGTTGCACCCACACTCTACAGATTTTCACTAATTTAATTTGCGTGATTTTCTTATGTCCATTTCTTATTGACCACTTTTTCGACCATAACTTCGAAAGTTCTTAAAACTCTTTTACCTAAATTCAAATTCGTCATCTTTCAGGAAAAAAATGATTCTGAAAATCGGATAAGTCCAACGACTCGAAAGCAAAAAATGTTCGTCCATAGGGTATGCCTAGACAGACCTTTTAAGCAGAAAACATGCCCATCTGAAATACCAAACCCACATTGGTACCACCTTTCAGGGGAAAAAATATTTTGAAAATCTGTTAAGTTTTACTCGAGTTATCGTGTTTACGGACGGACGGACTGACAAAAATTTTTTTGCATCTAAGGACCATGACCGATGCTCTCCCCCCCTACTAGGGTGGAGCGTTTTGAACTTTTGATTTTTAATTCACAATGGACATGGTTTTCCACATCCCCCAGGGTCCCCAGATTACGAATATATAAGCCATTTTTTTAATTGACGTTTTAAGGGTACCGACCGAGCGATTTCCGAGTAGAGAATTTTCGTCGTGTAAAGGCTTTTCCAAGCAGTCACTGCGCGGAAGCTTCGAAAGATACGTTATAGGTGTCTTCAGAGAAAATGTCAGGGATAGTCCACAGTTTATTTTTTCCGAACATTGTCAATGAAGAAATCAAGTATGTAAGAACTGCAGGTCATCAAATTTGGATTTGTGGTTCACAGCTATGAATGAGTCAACTTTGAACTTCCATACAAGGAAACTTTTACCCTGGTATGATATTGAGTAAAAGCTTATTTTATCCTAGAATTTTACGAGGAATCCGGAAATGAGCTCAGAATTGAGCTTGGAGTGCAAAATTTGCATTTTATTCACATTTTAGAGGAAAAACGCCCCAGCAGAAATTGTAAACTAATAAATAATTCGTACATTTTTGTAACTTTTGGCCTTAAATCTCATAAAAAGTATTTTTTGCGTCGAAAAACAATTTTTTTTTCCTTTTTCGAAGTTCAAACAATATCTTGTGGGTCCAAAGATGAAGAAACAGCAGTTTTCATCCCAGTTGGCACTTAAAGCCTAACCAAATTCGATATTTAAAGCGCACATGTCTGAATCCATTTTTAACGGTATCTCATTCCATTTTCTTTAAAATCATAGACATAGATAGTTAAACAACAAAGTAATATGATCAGTAGAGTTGCTTTCCTTTCTTTCTATCTCTTTCCCTCTTATGTATGTTTGACATTTAAAAAGGAAACAAAACATGACTTTTGCGAATTTTTAAAAAGGAAGAATTTGGTTAACTGGGTATGCTACTTAACACAACTACTAAATCTTTTGTACTGCGTTTGTTAAGCGGTTCGGCTATTAACTGCATTCCCACACCGTTTACATCACTAGTTTACACCAGAAGACAATAGAAAGAGCTTCAGGAGCTTTCAATTTCAATGGAGAATGGTATAAAATGTCAGATTCTTTCATTTTCATGAAAAAATATATTCGTAATTCTTGTCTTAAACGTGGGGATTTCATGATGACTTTTTCCCCACTTTCATCTTAATGTAACGACTTGCTTGTGAAGGATTCCCAAGTCGAATCTGAAAAAAAGCCATGATGGTTTTCCACTGAAAATATCGAATGTTCTCATCGACTTTTTAAGCAAGAGACGAATAACAAGGACAAAAACTGATTTCGGAGTATCACGACCGCTTCAGTACATCTATGTCTTGCTAGGACTATGTGTAAATCAGCAGAACACATATAAGAATGAGCAATCATTCCAAGTGTATGGACTTAAATAAACTGCTGCATCACACTTACAATATCTCTTTAGTATTGGCTGGCCGTATGTTCGCAATTTGTTCAAGTATACCAAATGTGGAATATGTAGCATATACGAGACATATTGAAATTTATAACCATATAATCATAATTTTAAAACGTAGTTTCTTCTTTAGTCTTCCATAAACTTAACAAGTTTTAATAATTCAAAATGGCCGCCACGTTAACCGGAAGTGGCGCGTATCTTCTAAAGTAAGATATTTAAAAATGTAGTTTCTTTTATTACGTTATGAAACAAGCCTCCATTGAATTCAGAAAATTTTAAAAATTCAACATGGTCAACATTTTAACCGCAAGTAACATGAAAAAAAAAAGTTGCATTCCATTCCGGTTCACTTGGCGGTCATTTTGAATATTGAAAATGTTCACAATGTCGAGGATTAGTTTCTGAATGACTTGCTTATCTTACGAGATATGAACTTTTGAAAGAACTAAGAATTTGGGACTAGAGTGCATCCGTGAAACCGTCAACATATGGATGAAAGTACGTCCTAACAAATACCTTTTGATATTTTCTGACAAAACAGTATCTTCCATTACTCACATAATAAATTCAAGGCGATATGACAAAGTAGTGAAGCATACGAAAGGTTTCAGTTCACAAGTGTCTTCTCTGAGCATTGACAGAACTGACAGAATTCCCAGAAATGTATTTTATGTTTATGTTTAAAAACATTAAATGTAATTGCTAAAATTTATTTTAAAATTAAAAATTATTGAAAACTGACATTCCTCTCATAGCGAATTACGTAACGCTCTAGGAGGGAGGGGATTCGCTACGGAAAATTTTTTTCTAACCCTTCAAGCAACTAGACTCTTTTTAATGCTCTTGTCCGATCCAAATTAGAATACTGTTCATCGGTTTGGAATCCATTTTATCACAAGTCCATAGATCAGATAGAGCGAGTCCAGAAGAAATTCTCCAGAATGTTCTTTTTCAAGTTAAGCATCGAGTGACAGAAGTATGACAACAGACTAGAATTTCTTAAGCTGCATTCTCTGGAGTCTAGAAGATTGGAAAATGACGGATTAACTCTTTTTAAATTGATCCATAACCGCATCGAATCCCAACTGCGGCATCAGCTTACTTTTGAACGAAATAAGCACACCCGGCAACGAACTACATGCCTAACTTCAAAACCAACCTCCAGAGGAATTGTCCTATTTCTCGGCTGCAAGAGCATCATAACGAGTTTTTCTCCGAGTTGAATATTATGAACGAGAGATTTGGAGTTTTCGAGGAGCGCGTTAAATATCACTTTGTACATTGAGTCGATTGTTTACTATAAATGCTTCTACAATTTTTGATTGCGCTTCGGATTATGACGGATTATGATAATGTAATATAATATAATAATATAATAATATAATATGCTTTCGATTGACATGTTATTGGGCTTCGGCCTGTTTGTTGATCGTTAAACTAATAAAAATAAAAAATATATTCGATGTATTTTGAACTCGATGTTTTTAATTATTTTTCGACGATCACAACTTGAGACAGCGCCAGTAGAAAAACGCATTTATAAAATTGTCTTCTCACACAAAATGACTAGCTTGACGAGCCAGTTCGTGGTACTGGCTTTAAGAGTGGATAAACGTTTGACAAACTTCATATTTGAATGTTTTTTAAAATGTACTGAGGTTCAGATTTCATATATTTGGACCAGTTGAATCGAGGGTGAGGGGGTAGTAGTGGGGAGCATTGATAGTCAAATCAGCAAAAAAAAATTGTCCGTCCGTAAACACGGTAACTCGAGTAAAACGTGACCGATTTTCAAATCTTTTTTCCCCTGAAAGGAAGTACCAAAAGTGGTTTTTGGACGAAGGACCGCCTAAGTGGTTTTCGGTCTTTTGTACATAACTCGCGTAAATCTTTTCCGATTTTCATAATTTTTTTTGCTCGAAAGATCTAGACATGCCCGACAATTTAAAGAAGAACATTTTTTGATTTCGAGTTGTTGTATTCAGCCACGTCCCTAAAACTGAGTCTGTACTAGGGTTATGGTCGAAAAAGTGGTTTTTTGAAAGTTGGTGGAACTTTTCGATTTATATCTGTGCCAAATTAAAACGGGAATCGCTCCTGAAGGTTTTTGAATAAAATATACGGATACCAGAGAATCACGGAAATTAAATTAGTGAAAATCTGTTGAGTGATTGAGGCTGTAGAGTCCTTAGTGTATGCCCAACACACGTTACGCGAACCTAAACGATATTTGATGGTTTTTCGTGAATATTTCTTTAATGATGAGGTTGTTCAGTGTTGTAGAGAAAAAAGTAGCGAGCATTTTTGTCTATGGAAGCATGGATCAGAGACTTCTCCTAAGTGCTCTAGGTCGAAAAATTGTGTGTAAAAAATGTTTATATTTTTTTCAAACTTTTTTTTTGGAATTTTATTTAAGTAAATTTTTGTAACAGGCTTGCATGACACTAGTGTTACAGGGGGGTCCAAAAATGTAATTTTTTGCGCTACGTAATTTATGAACGGTTCCTTAAGTCAGAAAAAATTTTGCGCAGAAAGCAAAGGTACACTTTGAGTGGAAAGCTCGAAAATTTTTCTAATAAGAACAGTCCGCAACCTTATCTGTGCTTTAAATAGTAGTTGGAACATTAAAGTTTCGAACCCAAATGAAAAAAATCGAATCATAAGTAAAACTGCGTCCAAGTCGTCCAGATTTTGCTTGTGACATCCCTTATTACCGTGATACTTTCTTTAAATATTTTAAATAAAATATTAAAATTTTCCTCAAAACAAATTTGAATCTCGAGAGTTTTATTTTTTTGCTGAGACTCTAATACTAATATAACACGGGGCAGCGCCGCTGTTGTTAGTGATGGAAACAAAATCTTCTGTAGATGACAAGCGGACAGAAGAGCGTCTATCTATTTAGTACTATGCTAACCCAACCCACGCTGACGGTCGAAGAAATTGCTGGTTACCAAGATGGTCTGAAAATATGAAATGGGTTGCATCCAGAGCAGGGTATTCAGGAAAGACTATCCCTCCAAAAGCAATAGAATGTAATTACGAGAGACCGGTTGTCACACAGTCTGCGATTCGAACGGCATGATGACAGAGCAAGGATCCTAGCGACCCTAGCGACGTATATTTTCAAAGAACTGTCAAACCACTAAAAAGTCTATTTTATTATGAATTCTAGCTGAAAATTGTCTTCGGACCTATATATTTTTAATGAAATCCGTAGATCTGATGCTTACGAAGCGAGAGACAATTAGCTGGAAAAGTTTGATAATGTTTCCGATCCACAATTACGAATACACGTAGTTCGGTGAACAAGTCTTTGAGAGTTCTTGTTGTCGTTAAATTGTGGATCGGAAACATTATCAACCTTTTCCAGCTAATTGTCTCTCGCTTCATAAGCATCAGATCTACGGATTTCATTAAAAATATATAGGTCCGAAGACAATTTTCAGCTAGAATTCATAAAAAAATATTTAGTGGTTTGACAGTTCTTTGAAAATATACAAAAATATACGATTTATACGAAATATACGAGATATACAAGATATACAAAAATATACTTCGTATATATCGTTGTCGTGAATTCCCTTAATGAAAACATCTTTTAGTCGAAAAAAAAATTCGCAATGAAATGATCCTAGAAGGGCTATTCCACAGAAAAGTTGAAAATAAAAATGGGGATAACCTGGGAACAGACAATTTTTTTTTTTATGGGAGACTCTCGCACCTTTGAACGCTTCAGGAGATTGACACGGTTCCCAGGTCATATACAAAATTCATTGCATGGAATTGCCCAATAACAATTTCTTAATTGTTACTGATATTAGGTTTATGATAGTTTATGAGGGACTTTGGTTGCGTTGTGAGTTTTTACCTTGGTAAACAAATTTCAGCTTCGAATCGTGTCATTGAATGAAAATATGGATATCTTTGTAACGAAACAAGTCGATTATGAGGTTATTTAAAATAAATGTTTGTCTTAACATGAATAAACGTTTTCGTTTCCATTTTTAATAGATTCCAATGAATCATTTAAAAAAAACGTGATAAATACATCGAAGGCAAGATTGTCTGCACCACATTTCGAAAGGCATAAGTGTCTTTGAAAATCTGTGTGACCGAGGTAACAATCAAGACTTTTTTTTTAAATTATTTGAGTCG
Source organism: Pseudolycoriella hygida (assembly GCA_029228625.1). Classification (NCBI taxonomy): domain Eukaryota; kingdom Metazoa; phylum Arthropoda; class Insecta; order Diptera; family Sciaridae; genus Pseudolycoriella; species Pseudolycoriella hygida. Next base: position 122,335,827 of record CM055403.1, read on the forward strand.
AGCACCGAGTAATAAATCATAAACATAAAAAGTATCCTAGTTTCTGATATGTCGGTGCATATCTGAGAAAATATTATTTTTAACATTAAATTTGTTATTTACGACATAGGTGTAACCAGTTTTAACGCTTTATTTATCATTTTGCGCGTGTAATCGAAATTCGATGAGGTATACACAAAAGCTTCTTATTATATTTGTCGTATACATTGACGATTACAAAGAGGGATGTTCAGTTGCTCTAATATTTTTTTTTCACTAAAAAATATTTTTTTAAGATGATTTTTTAATGCCGCTGTTTGTGTATATTTTTCACCCGAAATTTATCTCTTATTGTAGATTTTTCTCATTGTTATATTTGAATTATTGGCTAAATTAACATATAAATTTGTGGCAGCGTTTCTGGAACAAATTCACCTTTACGTTGTGGTTTAGCTAGTGTGTATTGTTATAATATCCTGCCGCAAAAGTAGAACTAGTAAAGCACACTTTTCTATATTGTTATTGATTTTCATGGTAAACGTTGGGAAAGAATACACAGTCCTTAGTTTAGGTTCTAAAAAAAGTTGTTCATTTGCAGGACTCAGTTTTAGTAATGAGTGTTCCGCACGGTCACCATGGCCGAGGAATTGTGTTACGCCCAATTAACGCGAGGTAAAACTCTACCAAATTGAGATTCAGCATGCAAGTACATTCCTTCTTCCTGGGTTGCAGCCGGGACCTATCAATCTCTGCAGCTACAGCTTTGTTGCATTGGCGCAGTCGTCAGCTAATACCACAGCCACCACGTTACAGCGCCATATCCGGTGAATATTTAAAAATTACCACACTCCCTATATGTCGGAATAGACATAAAAAATGCGTGATTTCATTTTGTGCATTACGAACTAGTATGTATATTTTTTCCCTTACTCATGGAACATGTGTGCGACCGTAGCTTGCGAAAAAATTGTGAAAAAAACAGCAAGCAAAATTTTTTGAGATTTCAAACTCAAGCATAGTGTGAAGAAGTAAAAAGGCGCTACCGTAGCGAGCGAAAAAAAAATTTAGACTATAGACCCACGAATTCTTTATTTGAAGAAATCGCGAGCGTAGCTAAATTTTTCAAGACTTCGAACTTAAACATAGTGTGGAGAATCTATTTCGGGTTTCTGAATCACTTCTCGTTTTTCAGTTATTTCCCGTTTTTCAGCCATTTCCTGTTTGCAAGCAAAACTACTTCTTCAGTGATTCACCGAGGAATCACCAGTGATTCACCGGGGAATCACCAATGATTCACCGGGGAATCACCAATGATTCACCGGGGAATCACCAATGATTCACCGGGGAATCACCAATGATTCACCGGGGAATCACCAATGATTCAACATGGAAATAATACATGATTCACAGGGGAGTGATTCACATAGGTACCGGGGAATCACAGACCGTTCACCAATGAATTACTGATAATTCACCAGAGAATCATCGGTGATTCCCCGGTGAATTATCGATGTTTCTCCGGTGAATCATTGGTGATTGCCCGGTGAAGGGTGCGCACATACGGACGGACAGGAAGGGTGAAAACATAACGTAGCTATCACTAACTAATCGTCGCTATACAGTTTTCAAGTTACTTGTTCTACGATGTAGTGAACCCACCCTTATGGTGTCGCTACTAAGGAAGCAGTACGAAGTGTTCAATTGAACGATCATTCTCCACATTCATAGGTTTTTTTATACGACTTTTTTATTCCTTATCGAGTTCGTAAAAAGAGGCTGGAGAGGACGAGAAGGGCGTTGGAGGACTTCAGTGGGCGTCTGGTGCCCTTTTCCTCCTCTAATATATGTTATTTTAGGCTCTGCATACTGGTGCGGCTGCTCGGGTAAGTGGAAATCGAAACTCTTCTATGGTTTTTCTGATGTTGCCTGAGTTTCCACAAAAACGTTACCCAGAGGTGTTCCATCCTGCTGCGTATTCGGACAGCCAATAAATTTATTGGCTGTGTGAATAGCTTGTAAAACTCGTGCGATTACAGTACCTCGCCTTCGACTCGGATACCGCAAACCTTAACACAATTAAGTCAGTATTAGTGCCTCTTCGACGTCCACTACGTGCGTACGTAACGTGTGTATGTCACAAAAAATCAGAGGCTGTTTTTGAGAAAATACTTTTCCAAATTCTTTAATTTTTTCTATAAAAATATTTAAAAAAAAATTGCTCAATAGTAGTATTTTAGATCTTAGTCTTATTAGATCTTTTGTGTTTTTTTACTATTAACTAAGTTTGTGTTTGCCAACTAGACAGAGCAAAAAACGCCATAAATTTAAGATTTTTTTTTCCTATTTATGAAATCACAACAAAAACCGTTTTTAAAAGAGAAATGTGATTGATTTTTATATAGGGTACAATGAAATAATAACAACATATCAAAACTATTAAATACATTGAAGCACTTCACTGGGCCCATTGTGCCAAACCCTGTTTAATGGTTTATTGATACTATTGTTTCTGTGCAGTGTTGTCTTTTGTGTGATGGTGGTGTTGGTGCATTTGCTGTGTGATGGTATGTTGTGTGGTGGTGTGTTGTAATATCCCCCCATGAAGGGGTTAGTCGACCCAGTTGCTTCCCGTGATGAAAGAGGCTATGTTAGCTATCGGTATCATCCAAAATTTCTCAAGGGTAAGGTAAAAGTCTCCAAACCACTTCACCCTTAAGTTCATGAGGCCTGGACAGTCTAGCTTTGCTGTTTCTGGTACGTTGCCGCACCTTCTGCAGTTCCCAAAAGTTCCCAAAATCTTTGGTGCCTGTTGCGAGTCCGCCCTTTTATGAGTCCCATAACCTGTCCGGTTTTAATACCCAGGGCTGGTTCAGGTTTCAGGTCCAATGAAGGGGGTTTCGTTACCTTGCCTCGCCAGCTCAGCGGCCCTGTCGTTACCTAGAATACCTGAGTGTCCTGGAACCCATGCCAGATATACTTTATTGTTCTTTGAGAGCGCATCCAGTGTCACTCTGGTTGCTAGTGTCAATTTTGCCGCAAACTTACAAGATGAAAGCGCCTTTATCGTCGACTGTATATCAGTGCAAATGACAATTCCCTTATTCACCACCTGACTTCCCGTCAGGCACCCACAGCTCCTTCCGACCGCTAGCTCTCTGCTTGTAATACTTTCGGGTAAACTCCAAGAGATATTGAGACATTGAGCCCTAAGTCCTCTCAGAAAATACCATTCCCCGTTCCTCCTGTCATTTTTGAACCATCAGTCCCCAAAGTCTCTCACTAGAGAGTTTAGTATACTCGCGTGACCTATCGTCCTTCCTCTCGCGAGCCATTGGCCACTTTCGTACAGCCTTGCCACAGTTCGCTCCGCTTCATGCTTCTCTCTGGCGCCGTAGTAGTGGTCGAAGTCATCGCTCCTGTTATGCTCAGGCAAGCAAGTCTTTGTACTTTTGTTATTTCTTTGGCTACATACGCCGGATCTGCTGTGTGGGACCAAAACCATGCTGTCATAGCAGAGGATTGGCCTCACTATCGCTTTGTACAACCAGTGCAGAACTAAAGGTCGGAGCCCCCAATTTTTTCCGAATGCACTGCGACATCGCCAGAAAAGAATTTTTTGCGTTCCGAAGCTGGAAGCGTCACACAAATTAATATCTGTTGTTTTGGAAGAAGGGATGAGGACTTGCGTCACATTTCCCTTTTAAAGAAGGTTTTTGTTGTGATATCAGATTTTTTTGGAAGTAGGAAAATTGTTTCTGACGAATTATATATAGAATTTTTTTCGAGCCACCACCGCCGCCACCAAACCGAAGCGCGGCGGCTACTACTCACAAGGTCTAAAATGATCTCCTCAACTTCTTCTACAACATATCAAATGCTATTTTTGAACCGCCGCCGCCGCCAAACCGAAGTGCGGCGGCTACTACTCTCATGGAGGAAAATGATCCCCACAACTTCCTGAACAACATATCAAAAGTTTTTTTAAGCCGCCGTCTATTTTCCGCCATTTTGGCGGTCACCCCGATACACTACACACCCAACTCAACAACTTTCCCTTTGACACCAAACCTCTATATCGAACACCCAACCTTGTCTTATACAAAATGTGCTACCAGACACATTACACACCCAAACACATACATATAGGCTTTATATAGCGCCTTCTAAGAGCTTTGGAACCCAAACGAGGCCGGTACCCCCTTTTTTTAAATCTCATATGGCGTAGAATGCTCACCTGAAGGTATCTGCAAAATTTCAAGAAAAGTTATTGAGCCGTTTTCGAGCAGTAGCCAAAGTAGAACTTTCCGTAGAATCCGGGAAGAATATTTACCGGGGGTACGTCGCAAGGGGGGAGGGAGGTTAAACTTAGCTGTTCATATGGTTTCGCAGTCTGCGAACAAATATTTCTTAATTTTTTGTTCGTTGTGGACTTGCGTCACAGGCGCATTGCTACCGCTGGCCCATGATAGTCATAATAGCAAGTCGTAAAAAATCATCACCTGATACAAAAATCATTCATAAAATGCCTACAACCCCCTCCACAACTCTGTACCGTGCGTAAAACCAAAGAAGGCTCGATCAAATAATAGCGAGCGTTTTAATGACATCGTCGCCTAGAGCCACCTAACAAATGCATGCTTTGTGGTCTGGTGATGATTACACTCCATAAATACTCTTCTCGATGATCTTTTTTCATGCTCATTACCACCATACCGAGTTATAAGGGATTGGAATTGGAACTGAACTTTAACTGCTTTAACTCACTTCATTTTCGCACTTATATTGATATCCTTCAAGATTTACCAAATGCAAATTTTTTTCGATACAATCGGATGAGATATTTTTTATTGTTAAAATTGAATTCGTATGAGAGTAGGCGGTGTGTGGAATTGTAAAGACGCGAAAAAGATTTGCTCCGGTAATTTTTTTTTTAAATATAAATAATTTCGGTCAAAAGTTGCAATATGATAAGCGAAATAGTCAATACGAGGGGCACCCTAAAAGTTTCGGGAATCGGCTATAAAACGATTTTATTGCTTCTCAAAATAATCACCATTACAATCTATACACTTTTTCATCCTTAAAAACCAGTTTTCCAAACATCGAGTCCATTCGGAAATAAAAGTCGCACGGTGCCAAGTCGGGACTGTAGGGTGGATGCAGCATCAAATTGATTTTTTCCTTCTCCGAGAACGTCGTGGTCAGAGCACTTGTGTGGGAGCTTGCATTATCATGGTGGAGGACGATCTTGCGATTTCGACTCTTTCCACGTAGTTCTTCAAATACTTTTGGCAAACAAATCGTAGTATACCACTCTGAATTGATTGTTTTACGATCCTCAAGTGGTACAGTAGCCACATGACCACATTTCCTGAAGAAAGTAGCGACCATTTTCTTGGCGATGCTTCGAGCGCGAATTACCTTTGTTGGTAAATCTTCATTTTGAAACACCCAAACAGTGGATTGCTGTTTTGTTTGGGGGATCATAGCCAACTTTCGTCACCTGTTACGATGCTATATACTGAATCAGAAGCCCCATTGTCGAATTTTTTGAGAGAATCTCGGCACTATTTCACACGAGCCTCCTTTTGGTCGTCTGTCAATTTGTGTGGGATCCACCGAGAACAAAGCTTCCGTGTGCGTAAATGTTCGGGTAAAATTGTTTGTATTTGACTTTTCCCGATCCCAAGGGATGCAGCTATCTCAGCATAGGTCACATGTCGATCGGCTTCAATCATGTTCCGGACATGGTCAATGTTTCCATCGGTGATGGCTGTGGAAGGTCGACCTTCACGAAAGTCGTCACTGAGGTAAGTGCGTCCCGATTCAAACTGAGCGAACCACCGATAAACAGTGGTCTTGGATGGGGCCTCATCTCCAAATGCTTCTTGCAAACGATCAATACACAATTTGAGAGTCAAGCCAGACTTAAAGTCGTAGAAAATCATGGCTCTAAAATTTTCACGTGATAAATCCATTTTTTCTCTACAATGACTTTTTGGAATTGTTGTATCTTTTGACTGCTACGATCGATTTTCATTTTGATCATCATTTTTAAATCAGGAAAGACCAATTTAATTTTTGTGTAAATTTGCGAAAAGTTTACACGAGCCGATATAGTCGATTCCCGAAACTTTTAGGGTGCCCCTCGTAGTTGGTGGAATGTGTGGGAGGTCCGAACATAAGACCTTTGAGTGTGTGTTACTGTTTCCACAAATTGATCGGGACGAAAGTGTGAAAATAATAAGTTTGAGTACAAGCATTTATCGAGGGCGCCTTTATCGATTTTTTGCCTTTCGCTCGCTTTAATGGATATGTATCAAAGCGAATTTTTGGTTGGAAATGTTGCGAAGTTTCACAAGAATGTGTAATAATATGTGAAATACTGTTGCTGATTTATTTGTGGAGAGACCGTTAAAAGTCCGAGAGGTAGCGAGAGACCGTAGAAGGTCCCCGTGGACATGGAAATAATACGTTCTATCGTCGTGAAGAAGCCAGCGTGCAGGATTTTAAATCAATCGGATTCACACGTGGACGTGATGAAATGAATGTATGCAGACTGCTCGGTAGGCAGGAGAGACAAATGAGCCGTATGTTGTGTGCGAATGACGAGTGTAGTAGAGAGGTGCGAATATGAAGCGGAAGCACAGTAAAAATGCATGGGGGTTCAGGTTGGAGAACGCGGTGAGCATAATGGGTGTTGGGCTTTATTTATCATTCCTGTAAATTTCTGTGTCGAATACTATGTACAGTTTAAGTAGTTCGTGAAATTTGTTCAATATTCGCGTAAGGTATGAGGTTTAAGGTTTGAGCAAAGTTTAGAACGAAGTAAAAATAAATATTAATATAAATACAACTCAATAAAGTAGTTTCAACTGAAGTCAAGCGTATCGTCAAATATATGTCTAGAAAATTAATTTAGAACATCAAATATAAATAAAAAATAAATAGTAAATAAAAAAGATAGGTTATCAAGTCATTTGTTTCACGTCTAGTTCACAGATTGGAAAAAAAATATCACAAAATATATCACAATTTAGTTTCAGTCAATTAATGAAAGAATATGGAGAAATCGGCGAAAAATGTATACTCTCACGCATAACTTTCAGTCTCACTTTGATTTTGAAAGTTTGTAAACTGGGCAGGTGTCACATTTTCTTACGCAATTATACTCATAGATTGCGGATGTAAGAGCAGCATTCGTTGAGTTGAGGGATGTTGAAACAGAGGAGTGCATGTTAAAGTTGTGGATTGCAGAATTTCTCCTTCCCTTTCGAAAATGGAAATTGTGCTTCGTTTGGAAGGTAACAAGTTTGTGGACGCAAGTGACCCGCTCAGCTTTAGCCAGTTCTGTCAGTGGTAACAGAGTAGAACTGTACAGGTAACTTGTCGACGTGTATCGATCCAAACGAAAAACGGCCTTGATGCAGCGATTTTGAAGTGTCTGCAGCTCATCTAGTTTGTAATTTGCACAACTTCCATAAATGGGCAACATGTACAAAAGATGGCTATGAACATAAGCAAAGTATAGATTCTTTCGTTTCGCAACAGCGATGTACTTGCTTTTGCGCCACATTAAGGAAATGAACGGTGTAATTTGTTTTTTGACGTGATTCGCGTGTTCGTTGAATGACAGTTTATCGTCGATAACTAGTCCAAGATACTTGAACTATACAGGACCTATTCATATGAAACTGGACAACCTACTATGTTTGTCATTAAGTGCAATGCATCGCAAGTAGCGGTGCAGCGCTGTTCGCGGCAGGAGGTTACAGAGCATTTATATGTATGTAATCGTCTGTTGGGAACTAGGACAGACACTACGTTCAACGTCATCAAATTTAACTTGTCGAATTTTTTGAAGTAATGTTTTAAAATTATCTTACTTGTTCTGGGACCTAGCCCCAAGCTTGTGACATAAAGTCTGAGTCTGAGTCTTGTTAAAATTGAATTCGTATTTGAATTTTCTATAGTAATTTATTTATTTTTGGAAACTGTTAGCATTTATTATCACATTACAGAATTCGCAGTAGAAAACAAATAATCTTTCAAACGTTATTTTTATTACTTCCGTGGCTTTAATTAAATCTACAATAGCATTCACAAATGAATCCATACAGCAACAATGCTTTTAATATGGTTTTTTCAATAAAAAATTAAAATGGAGCGCATCCTCAATCATAAAATCTAATCGTTAGAACTCGTACATCGCTCGTCTTGACCATAAATCAAAGAAAGACCGTAATAAAACTGAAACGACATTAAAATTTACAATCGTGCAATAAAAATTGTAAGTTTTTCACACTTTAAAGCATTAATAACCCAGCATTTACCATTGGTTTAAAAAAGTGTGTGTAAAAAAAATAAGAAAAAGCTGATGTCGTGCAGTTGTCCAAGTGTTTTATGTCCTAACATTATTCATGGTATGTGAAATTAAGTTTCACGTTGAGAAAAAAAATATTTAAAACTCCGAATTTCTGGAATGCAATTCCTGTGTGTGGTCTATACTGGTTCATAACATACAAGATGTACGGAAAAACCATTTTCTGGTTAAAAGAATCATCGAAAAAATATTTGACCAGTGCATTATTACGTAATGTTAAAATGCTACGATGGCTCCTATTTTCAATTACTGATAGATCAATTCCCCAGCAATATGACGTTACTTTTGTCGAACAATTGATATAATTTTTCAACAAGATCGATTTCTCACACCCCAGGGCGCATGTGCGGATCATAAAATGCTAGAGTTCAATACAAATTTTGCACTTCTACAGAAGCCAAAGTTAATAAAAACATTTCACGTTACTTAGTTAATTGGCTTGTTATACGGTTCCAAAGCCATTTACATGATCTTATTTAGCATTTCAAGGGCATTCAGCCCCTTGGTATATTTTCTTTAACGTTTGCATTGAATTGTTTGATATTGTTCTTGAATTATGTATCACAACAAAAACCTTTTTAAAGGTAGAGTGTGACGCAGTCCGTAAGTCCGCTTCCAAAATTCATGATATCGCTTGAGGTGACGCTATCGCAGATAATACGCAGAAGTTCGTTTGAATGGAACCTTGTGTTCAAAGTTTTGATTTCCTGAAAAAATTAGAGCGCTTTCTTTGAAACAAAATTACGTTTTGTTAAAAAAAATTGCGTCACAAATGCCGGACCCACCAGCAGAATAATTTTTCTGTACCTTCAGTTTTTCCGCTGCAAAAATTTGACTTTTGTTTGTTATTGCGTAGATTGTTTAAGGTAAATGAAAATTTTTGCGTGTAAAAACTGAAAGTATTGAAAAATTATTCCGCAACACAACGTAATTTTGTTTCAAAGAAAGTCGTTTTGGAAGTTCTATTTTTTGAAAAAAATTTTCTCAAAAAAGAAAATTTTTTTAGAAAAAAATTTCTCCGAAAAAAATTTTTCTTTAAAAAAAAATTTTCCCGACAAAAAATTTTCTCAGAAAAAAATTTTCTCCAAAAAAATTTTTCTCCAAAAAAATTTTTCTCCGATCTATCGATTCCGACGAAAAAAAAATTTGGCGAAAACTTTCGCCTCGATTTTGACCAACTTCCGCGCCTCGGCGACCCCACTTTCTATTCATCTAAATGACGCGCAAGTCAATATGTATCGAATTCAACGAAAAAAAAATTTTGGCGGAAACTTTCGCCTCGATTTTGACCAACTTTCGCGCCTCGGTGACCCCACTTCATATTCATCAAAACGATGCCCAAGTCAATATCTACCGATTCCGACGAAAAAAATTTTTTGGCGAAAACTTTCGCCTCGATTTTGACCAACTTCCGCGCCTCGGCGACCCCACTTTCTATTCATCAAAACGATTCCCAAGTCAATATCTATCGATTCCAAAGAAAAAAATTGTTGGCGAAAACTTTCGCCTCGATTTTGACCAACTTCCGCGCCTTGGCGACCCCACTTTCTATTCTTCAAAATGATGCCCAAGTCAATATCTATCGATTCCGACGAAAAAAAATTTTTGGCGAAAACTTTCCCGAAGAAACCAACTGTCTAGCTATTCTAATTCAGAAGATAGCAAAAAATTCAAGATGACGTCACTTTGACAGCTGGCAGCCATTTTCTAATGATACCAAAAAATTCTCCTGATGAATCTCTATAACTTTCTAGAAGAAACCGTCTCTCTACGTAGTGTCATTGCGGAGCTAAAATTCGAAAACCGAAAAAGCATAAACGAAAATCCAAGATGGCGCCGCTATGACAGCTGGCAGCCATTTCCTAATGTCACGAAAAAATTCTCCTGATGAAACTCTATAACTTTGTAAAAGAAACCGTCTCTCTAAGTAGCGTCATTCCGGAGCTAAAATTCGAAAACCCAAAGAAGCATAATTTATACCTAACAAAAATCCAAGATGGCGTCACTTTGACAGATTTCTGAAAATCTAAAAAAATTCTATCAAACTCTATAACTTTTCCGAAGAAACCAACTCTCTAAGTATTGTCATTCCGAAGCTAAAATTCGAAAACCAAATAAAACCTAATTTATTGCTTGGGAAAATTCAAGATGGCGCCGGTTTGACTGATGGCAGCCATTTTCTTAAGATCCCAAAAAATTCTCCTGACCAAACTCTATAACTTTCCCGAAGAAACCAACTCTCTAGCTATCGTCACTTCGGAGCTAAAATTCGAAAACTCCGTGCATTACCACTTTGACCACTTTTCCACATGCCACGGCTTTTCCAGAATTTTCCCGGAAAAGCGGCATATGAAATTTTTCATTTGGGGCCGAGACTGACGTTCCCTGAAAATTTTAAGGAAATCGCTCGGGCGGTTCTCGAGAAAAAAAAAGTAGATAGATAGATACATAGACATAGATAGATAGATCGTTGATACACCACACAGGAATAAAATTGTTATTAATTACAAAGGTAATTTGACCACTTTTCCTTAGGAATTGGTCATCTTTGATTGGCGATATCTCAGCCAATTTTCAACAGATTTTGATGAGTGAGGGCTTGTTTGAAAGCTGCTGTTGTTTGTTGACGTTGTTTTTTTTTAAATAATTTGGAGGGGAAGGGAACGAGGGGAAAAAACTCAAAACTTCGCCTATACATCGTGTCTTGTCCCAAAGGTTTTTGTATGGAGGTTTTTGGGTTTGTGGACGTTTTTTTTTGGGGTGTGGGGACTGCGTCACGCTCTCCGCTACCGCTCCGAGCATGATCAAAAAAGGTTTTAAAATCTTGTTTTGACCTGATCATATCCGATTATGACGAGTATATGACAGCTGCTGAGTTATTGAAATTCAAAGATTTAGAGCAACCGCTGCCTATTCTTCGTGTGCCTGACGTGTTACGTATCTTAAAAGTTGCACTAGCAACTCATTTAGCTGACGTGGAGAGGTTAATAAGTAAGAATGTAACTGTTTGTTTAAAGTTTGAGATAATTCATTAAGTTTTGTCATTTTTGAACTTATTTCTCAGATACCTACAACAAAATCAAAAATCCCGATCGTATGTCAATATCAGAATCCACACTGTTTCACCATTTATACATAAACTACAATATGCCTCCATTATCTTAGTTTGATCCAACAAAATCTGTCGGAAACTGGTTGGGAAAAAGACGGCAACCAGTAATATCTCAAAAAAGCCGTCAACAGGAATGGTATAAGGGAGTTTTCCCAGAGGCCAGAGTACGGACACAGCGAACGCATACAGATATAAGTAAATTTTGACTAACAGACTAATAAAATGTAAAAAAAGAAATAAATTCTTATCTTTTTCGGTCGTATTTCTCTTGCTTATGCAAGGACAAATTTTTTCCGTCAAGTTCAATTCAACAATTTGGATTTTTTATAGAAAGGAATTAAATGTGAGAAGAAAAATTGCACGAATGAAGAATTCGTAGTCTCGGTTGCGAGAGTATTAGATACTCAAACAACGTGTCAATGTATCTACGACATGACTGCGCTAAATGCATCGAATGTAGCATACAAATAAACACATTACAGAGACAATAGAGACAAAAACTGAACGGTTGATTAATAAAAATCGAATGTGAGTTGAAATGTACAGATAGCTCAAGGGATAGAGCACTCGCCCGGAAAGCGATGATGTGCTGGTGCGGTGGTTCGACTCCCCGCCTGTACAAATTTTTCTTCTCACATTTAATTCCTTTCTATAAAAAATCCAAATTGTTGAAATAAATTCTTCTTTCTTTAAATCTGAAAATTTCTAGAATTTTAAGAAATTAAAGAAATTTTTAATAATTTCAAAAATTCAAGAAACCAGTTTCTTTAAAATAGGCCCTGGTCAGTGTTCGTCTGTAATATGAAGCAAATCAAATCCTTTTCTACTAGAAACTAGATTTTTGGATTCGTACAAACGGTACAAACTAACGACGACATTTTTAACCAGTCGAATTTAGAAAAGGAGTAAATTTTCAATTTTGTTCAACTGGAAGGTAATCGAAAAAGGAAAGTTGGGATTGAAAATGGGCAAAATCGGTAAACAACTTAAGAAGGTACGATCGAAAAAATTTTGGGAACTTGGCTTTTTGAAGGTCAGTGAAACTTTTTCGCTTATATCCATGCGAATAACGCGCGGAAATTGCTTTTGATTTATCAGTTTAAATTCTTCTCTATTCAAAGTACTTCTAAAATACTCTGTATCCAAAATTCAATACTCCAGAATGAACATTATGCATCATTTTCCCAATAATGTTCATATTGTATCTAAATACAAACAGCCTCCAAACAGTCGACGGGCCTATTATGTTGAATTTATTGGTGAATTTTACGAATTTTTGTAAAATTTTGTGAATCTTTGTAAATGTTTCTGAATTTAGTTTAGATTGAGCCTTATTCTCAGGAACATATTTTATTCCTGCGTTCATCAATTGCATTTCTTCTTGACTTTTTGTGTTTGATTGTGGTTGCCTTCCCTTTTTTGTCAACCAAAACTCAGATGCAGGTCAAGGATCAAGCTGATCAAGCTCGTCTACAGTATGCATGTTTACGAACAAGTAAATGAAGAGCGATTTTTGTGTGAAGGACGATCGGTCTCTCTGTCCTGTCTCTCTTTGGATTTGTTGTAGACATTTAAGCCCGAATAATAAAATGACCAGAACAGATAGCGCAGACGATTTAATTACGAGATCAGACAGCTTTATGGAGAGCCGGACATATTCAAGACAACAAAAATAAATCCATTCCCATTCAGCTATTTTTGTCCTAGTGAACCCCAAATTATTGAACCTTGGAAAATATCACGTTTTGGGTATTCAATAGATCTATGGAACTGATGAAATTAATGACACGACAGACCAAAGTAACAAAAGAAATTGTCTTGCTGCATTTATCTGCGTTAATTATTGGGATAGAAACATATAAATGTAACAAGGCGATGATATTACCAAGCCACTAATGTCGGCTTAGCGACTCTGAAATTTTTCGTTGAAGAAAAAAACGAGAATTCAATCAAATGTCTCGATTTTACTCTAACCAGAGACGATTTCGGCAACATAGGAGATAGCATCGGGACAATACCTTCATTTCGAAGGATGCAATCCGAATAGTAAAATATAGAGTCAACAAATTCTACAATTGAAACAAGGCAGAAAAACTAGCGAAGAAACTACGATACATTGTCACACCATACGCACGAAGTCGAAGGTGGTGTACAGAGTTGACTGCCTAGATTACCCGGCAATATCGAGGACAAATAAAAAACATATGAAGGGACCCGTACGTGTCAAAATAGATGCGGCGAACAGAGTTGATGTTACAAAAAGACTCGAGCGTATTTAAGTATTTAAGCGACATACTCCCCATTCAATTTCGCGTGTCGTTTGTTCAATATATGGTAGCTGCTCATATTGATCCAACATTACCATCACGTGAATTCCATTGTTGTGTACTGGAACTAAATGACTCAGTATTTGGTTCATTTGCTTCCTGCTAGCGGATCTTACGAGAAGTCCGTCCCATTGACAGTGGGAAAAAAATGGGATCATTTGGAACCGTTGGTCGAACTAAATAGTGACTTCTATCTTCTACATACATTTGACGACACCAAGACTTATTTGTTTTTATTTTCTTTTGACGCTGCTTTTTGCAACGGACTTTCGGCCTTTGGTTTTCTATTTAGACCTCTTACATATGACGACACCAAGATGGATTTGATTTTTTTTTCTTGACGCTGCTTTATGCTAAATTTTTTTATTTATGATTTGACGCGAATTCTTTTTGATTCGCTTAATTTTTTAAAAATCACATAACTAAGCTCTTTGAATTTGAATTGTTTTTTTTTGAGCGGATTCTATTTTATTTATTTCTCTTTTTTATCGTCATTATTTGTTATTTGTTTTATTTTGTTTTACTATGGCTGTGATTGTGTTATAGTTTAAGTTGTCTTATTGTATTGTTTTCATGGTTTTTTAATGAGGGTTATGACAGCAGTCATAGTCACTCTTTTTCCATGTCGGCTTGAAAAAAGTAGACAATAAAAGTATTATCAATCAATCAATCAAGTAAACATTGCCTTAACTCTTAAGCGTGTGAAATTACGTCCTCATTAATTTGTATTGAAAATTGCCGATAGGGCAATATTGAAAAATCCGTCCGAAGAAACGGTGTAAAAAAACCTTTCCGAAAGCACAAAGTTGACCCCCAAATATAGAAAAATGTTCTACTCAATTTATATATATACTCAGTACCGACCTAGGGCCCTCGGACACACAATTCCATAGCCAAAAATGTTTTCCTCAATTTCCTCTGCAACATAGCAAACAAATTTTTTTTTGGTTGGGGCCGACCTCAGGACCGACATGGCCCACTTGAGCCCTAAGCACAGGCAAAAGTTTCTTTTATAAACTGTCGGTCATGCCCAGATCTTTCAAGCAAAAAAAAAATTATGAAAATCGGGAAAGATTTGCCCGAGTTATGGACGAAAAACACATAGAGCCCTAGCAGAAACTTGATTTTAGTGCCCTAGCTAAGTCCAAGGACTCAAATTCAAAAAAGTTTTTTCCATAAATTGTCGGCTATGCTCAGGTCTTTCAAAGAAAAAAATTTTATGAAAATCGGAAAAGATTTGCCCGAATTATGGACAAAAAACACATAGAGTGCTAGCAGAGACTCGATTTTAGCGCACTAGCTAAGTCCAAGGACTCCAATTCAAAGAAGTTTCTTCCATAAATTGTCGGCTATGCCCAGGTCTTTCAAACAAAAAAAATTTTGAAAATCAGAAAAGATTTACTCGAGTTATGTACAAAAGACCAAAAAACACTTAAGCGGCCCTAGGTTGGTGGTCCTTGGGCCGTCGGTGCCAAGATACAATCCCATAAAAGATTTTTCAATTACCTTTCAGAGAAAAAAAAGTTTTTGAAAGTCGGTTGAGTTTTACTCGAGTTATCGTGTTGACAGACGGACATTTTTTTATTGCTGATTCGTCATCTAAGGACCATGATCGGAAAGCGAGTGTCTTTCAGACTGAAACCTTTGCCAAACTCCTTGGAGTCAGAGAAATGTTGCCGAAAGACACTCATGGGCGGGCGATTTATGTCTGCTCGGACAGTGAGTCCATGCTTAACGCGCTGACATCACCGATGGTGACATCCAAGATAGTGAAGGAGTGTAAAGATTACCTAAACGATATGGGCCGGAGTAACCGGATTACTCTTGTTTGGGTACCAGGCCACTCTGGAATTCACGGTAATGAGATGGCTGATGAGTTGGCCAGAGTGGGCTCTTCGGCGCCAGTGTACGGTCCTGATCTGCAAATCCCAATACCTCAGGCACTCTGTGTAAGAGTACTTAGGAACTGGAGGAAAGATCAGCACGCAGAGCGCTGGAGGGCCTATGAGGGGGGGTGTACACACGAAACACTTCTTCCCGAAACCCAATGAAAAATGGTCCAAGGTACTAATCGGCATGCAGAGGAATCGCGTCAGCAGGATAGTTGGGGCGATTACTGGACACTGCGGCCTAAATAGTCACCTTAGGAAGAAGGGGCTCTCGGATACGTCGGATTGCACCTGTGGATTAGGAGAGGAAACGGGATTACATATTATTTGTGATTGCCCCAAATTCTTTCAACTGAGGCGCAGGTATTTGGGTAATTATACCATCTCACCGTCCGAGGTTCTCAAACTGGGACCTGTCGTGTTGGACAAGTTCCTGGCTGAGACTAGACGGTTTATTTGATTTATATGATGATGAAGGGGACAGAGAACAAAGGATTACTTGATCTGTGTTCTGAGATCCGAATCCTCGGATCGCCCCAAGCTGATAAATCTAAAAAAAAAAATGATCGGTGCTTCCCCCCTACTCACGGGTCGAAATTCGGCTGGTTACAAACGTCGTGGTAAACGCATAAGACCCCTTTTCGAAGAACTTCGTTCTTCGTACGGGTCTAAATATATGAAGGGACCCGTACGTATCAGAATAGATATGGCAAACAGTGTTGATGTTACGAAAAGACTCGAACGTATTTAAGTCAATATTGCCTTAACTGTTATCTGTTTGAAATTACGTTCACATTAAGTTGTATTGGAAATTGCCGATAGGGCAATATTGAAAGACCCGTCCGAAGAAACGGTGTAAAAGAGCCCTTCCGAAAGCACAAAACTGATCTCCAAATAGACGGAAATGTTCGCCTCAACTTTCTCTACAACATAGCAAAAAACAATTTTTTTGTTAAGGGCCCGACCTTAGGACCGAACAAGGGCCATAAGCAATTGACTCTGACACATACTTCCATAGACAGAAACGTTTCCCTCAATCTGCTCTGCAATATGACAAAAAAATGTTTTTTTGGTTAGGGCCGACCTTAGGACCGACTGAGCTAGGGCAGTTTAAGCGGTTTTTGGTCTTTTGTACATAAGTCGAGTAAATCTTTTCCGATTGTCATAATTTTTTTTTGTTTTAAAGATCTGGGCATGGCCGACAAGAAGAAGATTTTTTTTGATTTTGAGCCCTTGGACTTAGCTAGGGCACTAAAAATGAGTCTCTGCTAGGACCCTACATTTTTTTGTACACAACTCGAGTATAAATCTCTTCCGATTTTCAAAGAAAAAAAAATTAATCGAACGGTTGAGAGGTAACCGTGTACCGAATTATATTTATAAACAAATTTGGGCCTAATAATATAAATAAATAAATAAAGCAAAATATATCCTTATGTGATATATTATACTCAGCAAGTTTTCTCACAAGCCCATGCTTTTAAAAAGTTTACAAATTGAGTCTCTAAATAGTAGTTTGCCTCCCACGACGAAAAGTAGTCACTACAGATACTAATTAAGTAATGACAATAGCGCCGCAGGCGAAATTTTTGCGACTTTTAATTCAAATTGAATTGTCCAACCGCATTCCATGACATTGAAATTTGAACATTATTTTTGCACATAATCTTAATTAGCCAGACTAGGGGCGCTAGACAAACTAATCGGACCGGAACCGGCAATGGGGATACCCCACTCACATTCGAAAAACATCACTAGAATGATGAGAGAGAGAAAATTCAAAGACTACTGGCACAGTATCCCTACTTGTCGACAGGCAAAGAACTGCATGGGTGTCAAATGGTGTGGTATGCGTAATATAGTACTCCTTATGTACCTTAGCCTCTATCCACCTACTCCTACATCCTATCCTACCCGTGGTGACACCTGTCATAGTGAGCAACCCACATGAACGATCAGGTAACCAACCCTAGTGTATTAGTGTGGGTCACTTAGCAGAAGGATGAGGGGGGCTGTCTTCGGGTAGTACCTCAACGTCACGTAGAGCGAGGGCCGAAGGCAGTTAGGCGCTATCAAGATGGGATAGTACCTCAGCATGGTGGCGGATGATCTCAACAGTAAGGGACAACGGCAGCATGCAAAGTCCGAGTCAGCAGGACTACCATCACTCACCAACCCGCACCGGCCAGCGTGGTGTTTTAACGGCTAAAACCCCCCCGAAGATGAAGAGCACAACCAGGAAAAATCGGCCCTCAGTTCCCAGCCGCTCGTTGATCCCTGACTCCGACAACGGTCAGACCAGACGACGAGCAGAGGGTGCTAAGAATCCCTGGGTTACAATAGGTTGTCACACCGGACTATACATTGCCACGTATAACACTCGAACGCTATCATCGAACGAAAAACTTCTCGAATTGGAGTCGGCACTGGAAAAGATCAAATGGGACATTGTCGGATTGAGCGAAGTCAGGCGACGTGGTGAAGAATGCTTGAAGTTGAAATCAGGAAGCACTTTGTACTACCGTGGAAGCGATAGCCAAACAGCGATGCATGGTGTAGGACTGCTCATCAGCAAACGCTGGTCGAACCGTATAATCCAAATCAACAGCATCTCCGACAGAGTCATCTATGTGCGGCTGAAGATAAATGCGATGTACAGTTTGAAAGTCATCCAAGCGTACGCACCGACGACGGATCACGACGACGAAGAAATTGAAAGCTTCTATGAAGATGTCTCCAAAGCGATTGAAGAAAACAGAGCTCAATATCAGTTGCTAGTCGGCGATTTCAATGCCAAATTGGGAAAAAGAGAAGACGTTGCAGAAACTTCGATTGGAACGTTTGGTTACGCTCAGAGGAACGAACGAGGAGATACTTTGCTGAATTTTCTCCAACAACAAGGAATTTTCGCAATGAACTCATTTTTCTCCGGTAAGGTTCAGAGGAAGTGGACTTGGGCCAGTGCAGACGGCAGAACAAAGAACGAGATCGATTACATCATATCGAACCGCAAATCGATTGTCAAGGATGTTACTGTGCTTAACCGTTTCACAACAGGCAGCGATCATCGAATGGTGAGAGCCAAAGTCGTCTTGAACACACGGACAGAGAGAGAAAAGTTGGTCAAGAAAAAAGTCGTTTTAGACATGGAACGCCTGAAAGAACAAAGCGACGCATTTAAGGAAGCTATGGACAACGAACTGAACGGAACGAATTCGCAAACTGTAACGATTGATGAGCTGACAGAAAGAATAGTGACCTCAGTGAGAAGCTTCCTGGAAACCAGATGCCGATCTACATGCACTAAAGAGTCGAAGCTCAGCAAGGAAACGCTAGACCTAATAGCAGAAAGACTGGATTTGGTGAAAGGTGGAAAGCGAGACACTGTTGAATACAGAGACAAAACGAAAGCCATCAACAAGAAAATGAAAACCGATCTGCGACAATACAACGTGAAACTGGCCATGAACGCTATCGAAGCAAATGGGCATATGAAAGTATTACGAGCGAAACGGGCGAACGGGTACAGACAAATTTTTAAATTGCGCGATAAGGCGGGCGTCATACAAACAGATCAGGACAAGGTATTGGACATCGCGCGAGAGTTCTATGAGGACCTTTTTACGTCGGTTCGAGCCAAACTACCGGCAGAAAGAGCAAAAGCGAGACCGGTGATCATGAACGTTGGTTCCGAAGATTTGCCGGACATAACGATTAACGAAGTACAGGCTTCGTTAGACGAAATGAAGAACAGAAAAGCTCCAGGTGACGACGACATTCCGATCGAAGCAATCAAAGAAGGCGGACCCACATTGCTCAAAATGACAACGGATCTGTTCAACAAGTGTCTCGAACAAGAGAAAATACCAGAATCATGGGAAAACGCAGTCATCACTTTGCTGCACAAGAAAGGAGACATCACGAAACTGGAAAACTACAGGCCCATCAGTTTGATCTCGCACCTCTACAAACTGTTTATGAAGGTGATAACGAAACGTATCACAAAGAAGCTAGACTTCTACCAGCCGATCGAACAAGCAGGGTTTCGTTCCGGATTCAGCACAAATGACCACTTGCAAGTGATGAGAAGTCTAATAGAAAAATGCAACGAATACAAAATCATCATCGCGATATGCTTCATAGACTTCGAAAAAGCGTTCGATTCGGTCGAATTATGGTCGATTTTAGACTCCTTGGCCGATTGTCGGATTGACTCGAGATATACCCGGATGATAAAACATATCTACGAGCACGCAACGTCGTGCGTCAAACTGCATAAAACCACCGATAAATTTCGAATTGGAAGAGGAGTCCGTCAAGGAGATACCATTTCACCGAAATTGTTCACATCAGCTCTGGAAACGGTTTTTAAAAAGCTTGATTGGAGTGAACTGGGAATCAACATAAATGGGAAGTTTCTGAACAACCTTCGATTCGCCGACGACATTGCCCTGACATCAACGACTCTGGAACAGATTGAAGCGATGCTGTTGCAGCTCAACGAGGAAGCCCAAAAAATCGGTTTGAAGATGAACATGTCGAAAACGAAAGTGATGACAAACATCGATGGTGCTACACCAATCAAGATCGGAGACGAGGAAATTGAAATCGTGAATTCGTACAAGTATCTCGGCCACGTCATGAAGCTCGGTCTCGACAACCAAACGGCTGAAATAAAGAGAAGGATCGGTCTCGGTTGGGCCGCGATCGGCAAGTTACGGTACATCTTCAAGAGCAACATGAGCAACAGTCTGAAGAGGAAAGTGTTCGATATGTGTGTGCTGCCGGTCCTGACATACGGAGCCGAGACTCTCACGATCACCAAAGCATCAGCGAACAAATTGAGAGTTGCACAGAGGGCAATGGAAAGGGCAATGGAAAGGGCAATGCTAGGAATCACACTCAGGGACAAAATGACAAATGAGTGGATCCGGCGACAAACAAGAGTCATCGATGTCATGACACGAATAGCGTCGCTCAAGTGGAATTGGGCTGGTCATATTGCCAGAATGACCGACGATCGATGGACGAAAACTATAATGCAATGGCGGCCACCAACGACACGACCGATGGGACGTCCACCGGAAAGATGGACCAACGATATCAAAAGAACGGCAGGCACGACGTGGCAGCAAGTGGCAATGGACCGGAAAAAGTGGCGATCTATGGGGGAGGCCTACATCCAGCAGTGGATATAAAAGGCTAAGGAAGAAGAAAGAACTGCATCAGAATAAACAAAAAGAACTCAAAATTTCTAATTAATCTAAGTCGCACCAGACTAAAAATCTTTACCGGGGTGACTACTGGACACTACGGCTTCAACAAACATCTAACCACAATCGGTAAACGATCGAATCCAGAGTGCGATCTGTGTGGTCACCACACAGACACATCCGAACACTACTTGTGTAACTGCCCGGCATTTATCACAAATAGGCGTATACATCTAGGAGGATATACGATAAGGTTCAATACGATAAAAAACTTGGAACCGAAAAACATCCTGAACTACATCAGCAGTACGGGAAGGTTTGATATAACATCCAATGTCTAATCTCTCAGCTAGCACAATGGGCCCAATCGGTGGCCCCCGTGCAAGTTTTACCACAGGGTAAAACGGCTGTTCTTTAATAATAAAAAAAAAAAAATTGGCGCTAAGCAGAAATTGTAAAAGTATAGAAACATAAAATGTATCTCTATGAAAAGTTCTTCAAATGCAAAATTTTAAAATGAATTAAAAGTACGCGTGCGAAGCGAGCGAAATTTTTTAAAATCGTGTTTCATTTGACAGAAATTTGTACACTTGTTAAAAGCAAACATGGCCCAAATTAATCAAAATTGACTAAATTTGCTTGCATTTTCGAAAATCTGAGGGTGGGCGCAAGATATCTCAGGGTGGCCGGAGCCCACCCCAGCCAGTATCTAGATACGGCCCTGCTGGTCGGTCCCACCGTAAGGGCAGTGACGAATACTATACGTTACATAAATTTCAAATCGGCACCAGACTGCGTACTTGAGATTTGCTATTGTTAATGTAGAGGGCAGCAGCATCCTGGTGCCGAGTTGAAATTTATGTAACGAGTAGTATTAGTTACTGCCATTCCGATGATATTAACTGGTTTTCGGCATCAGGCTGCCTCCTGTGATGCTATTAATACATGCCAAGTCCAAATTTGTATTTTAGTTTTCTCTGAAAGTGCTAAGACTTTCGATTAGTTACTGGAACCGCTGTTTTTATTACGTTTATCTTACTTTGATGCCCTTTTTGGACGAATTACCGCGTCTCCCTGTAAAACCACAATTAAATACAGCAAACAATCGTTCAACTGTTGCCTTCGAAGAAGGACGGTCCGGATGACACTAATAAAGTCAAGTATTGCTGCAACAGACAAACCATCCAAAGTTGCTCCTCTAAAGCCACTGTTCCTTGTGAACCGTCAGAATATCATAAAATGTTGACGCACATCGTTGGTACTTTTGATACACGGATGTTTTGTTTGAGGTGTCATCTCTATGCCAAGGGTTTCAATAAATCTTCTTTATGTGCTTATAGCTCACGACAGCCGCGTGACCGAAAATATTACAAAGGATATTTAAATAGTTTCTTTCTTTACGATTAGAAGTTGTAGAAGGTCACTCTTAGATCCTTTAAACCACTGGCCTCACTATCCACAAGTTCACCGTCCAATGTGCTCTTAACTTCAATGATTCATTACCATTTTATCACGCTTGGGCTCACACAAATCTTAGAATAGTTACTAACAGTGGAACGCACTTCATAAGTGCTAAAAGTTTCATGCCATAATATTTTGAAAATGTTTCTCGATTCCGAATGGTTAGGTAGGGAGATCGACTTTAACTTTCAGCAGCAAGCAAATTTTCTAAACGACCAACGTACGGTTTTATGATAGACAAAGACAACATTCCACAAGAAGAATATAAAGAATACATAAATTAAAGTAGAAAATCAATGCAACCCTCAAGTCTAAATCAAAATATTCTTTAATTATGGATAATCATCATCGTCATTATCATCTTGAAGGAACGCGCATAATGAATAAATGAATGCACACAGAAATACAGAAACAACCCCAACATATTTCCATATCCGTGACATTGATGATGCTAAGATGATGTTAATGTTGACGGAACCCTCATCTAGTGGATGAGTTTATATTCGTCATGCGCATCAGTTCCACATTAACCATCAGCTGGATATTATATAAAATGTAAAATCGAAAAATACATTCATTCGGACTTTAGATAAAATATTGAAATGGGAATTATGTTGGTCGTCTGTGTATATGTAGATGAGCCGATGTCTATACCGTGTAGAACATGGAAAACGTTCAACGAGTATATATAGCAAGCCAGCATCATCATCAAGAACACCAACAACATGAAAAAAAAACACCCTCACATTAAATTCAACCCTCAGTTATGAATTTTAATTTTGCATTTTCATTTTAGGTACAATAAGAATGTCTTGTGAATTTGTTAAATCCACTGCAAACCACAAACTATCAATCATATTTTTCGGGTTTTCCCTCACACTTTCACGTTTTTATTTGAATCGGTTTGGAAAATCTAAATGCTGAGGTAGGGGAAGTGATACTAAAGATCACCGCATGTATTATTTGATATAATTTATTGATATTTACTTTCGAGATGATTTGGGCAATTTATTTTTTATTAATTTATTTGATGATAATAAATTGCGGTAATATGGTTGCGTTACCTCAGCTTTATATTCATCTGAACATGCATGGAGATGATGACTGGAAAACATGCAACACAGGAGCATAAATTTTATTCGAGAATAAGCCGAAACTAATGTACTAGTGAAAAACCGAGAAAGTAACTTCCCTCCATTCAAACTTTTTTGATGCAATTTCACTATTCCAATTACTTGTCGATCCATTTCCCGTATGTTACGTAATTTCTCGTTACTGTCTTGTAGTGTAAATGCAAAAGCAACGGAGTACCAAACTGTTAAGTATGACACGCAAAAATGGACGTTTTGAGACCCCCTCCCCCCTATCACACAAGCTCGACCCCCCCCCCTCCCCAATTTGCTACGTAACGTAGAATTATAAAAAAAAGTATGAAAATTGAAGAAAAATGTAAATTCCAGTCTAAAATTTTTAGGGTCCAGACCAGGTCCAGACCTCCAGACTCCTCCCATGTCACACTCTCTCTCGCGTGACATACTTTGTCTGGCACAATCCATCACAACATCAACAATGATGACAACATAATACAAACAAGTGGAAGTATTACACAGTAAAGCGTTCGGGTGTAATTTGTTACTGGCTACTATAGTTTCGTTTATTGGCATTAAAATATTTACATATATTCTAGAACTACAATTAAGCCACTCAGGTGGGCTTCTTTTGTGTCCAATTATTTGTATTTTAATCTTTATCAAAAATTCCCCTAAAGTAGGTGAGTACTTTCTCTAGTTCTGTTTGCTTCAATCCATTGTTGCTGAAGTGTCGGCTGCCTAGAATGCTGGCTCTTTTGTTGGTGAGGGCTGGACAGATGGTCATCAGATGTAATTAGGTTTCGTCTTCTTCCAGGCATCTTCTGCAGGTTGGTGTTGTAGCAAGGCCCATGTTGTTCAGGTGCTTGTTTAAGGTGCAGTGTCCAGTGACTGCACTGATGATAATTCTTAGGTCCTGTCTGGATTTGTCAAGTAAAAGCTTTGTAATACTCTTACTTGGGCCATCGTTGAGGTTTTTACTGTGCTTGCAGGTAGGGCAAGTTTTCCACTGTTCTTTGTGTTGGGTTTGAAAGAAGTTCCTAATTGCCTCACGTTGGGTTGCATAAGTAAGACCAAAAGTCGGTGATGAACCTTGAAAGGGTACGGAGCTGCTAAGTTATCTGATATTTCGTTGCCTTCAATGAGAAGGTTAACAGCGATAGAGTTGGATAGAAGATTTAATGCTTCTATGCATTCCGTTTTCAGTTTAGAGGTGGAGCAGTGACTGCTTAGGGCTATCAAAGAGGTCAAACTATCGGAACATATGTTTATGCGTTTGTTTTGAGTGCCTAGAGAAATTAGGATTTCGCATGTGTGCTCAATAGCGTATAATTCTGCTTGCGCTATACTAGCATAATTATCCTGTGGTAGGGATACGCTTGAGTCAGGGATCGCAGAGTATATTCCTACGTCCACCCCTGTGTACGATTTAGACCCGTATGTGTATACATTCAGGTCGTCTTGAGGAATTGGGTTTTCCTTTTGCCAAAAGCATCTGTCCGGGATACTTACAGTAAATTTTTTCTTAAAGAAGTATCGTGGGATACTTTTGTTTCAGTGCATCACTCTATCTGAAGAGTTCCTTCGTGTTTCTTTAGGATATTAGCATGTCCGTAGTAGATGTCTTTCCAACAGTTAGCATTTTTAAGCCTTATAGCTGTTTCAACCGCTTCTTGTTCCCCCAATAATTCCGCAGGGAGGTCTAGGCTTTAGTAGGAGTAGGTTTCATTACTCCTGTTATACCTAACAAAACCATTCTTTGGACGTGTTCAAAATCCTTCCTGGTTTTGTTGGTACTTAGTTTATGATTCCAAACATGGCTGCCGTAAAAAGTATGAACCGTATTATAGCAGTGTAGAGCCAGTGGACAACTTTGGGTTCTAGGCCACAAGTTATGCCAAAAGTTACTCTGCATTGACACTAGATTTTAGTGGCCTTTTTTATTCTTTCTTCGATATGCTGATTTCAGCTTAACTTTTTATCCAAGATAAAACCTAGGAATTTGACTTGGTCAGCTAGGACTAATTGGGTTCGATTTAATTTAGGCAGTTTGACCTTTTGCAGTTTCGTTTTTCTAGTGAATAACACTAGTTTTGTATTCTGTGGGTTAACTGAAAGACCATTTTCAGTCCACCACTTTCCAACTATCGCTAGTACTGAATCCATATGTGAGCACAGAGTACTTTCAAATATACCTATTAAGAGGATCACGACATCATCTGCATAGCCTTCAGTGTTGAAGCCTGCCTGATTGAGTCTCCTTAGGAGACTATCGACTTTGTCAACAATGCCGTTCTTACTTGAGCTAAATTAGCTTTCACTACAGCCGGTTCATTCCTTTTTTACCTAGTTTTGAAGAAATAGATGACAGCTTCATTTTCAAGCGTACCCAGCAAATTATGTTATTCCCAAATCATAGGTTTTTTGCGCTAAATTTGAATGCGCGATAGAAATGTCAAATTTTTCGCCGGGAGTTGAGGGAAACGTGAACATTGCATAGAAAAATTTGATTTTACCAGAAACCACGATAATAGGATGAAAGTTGGCATTTTATTTAATTGATTCAAAAGTTATTGTGGATCTCAAAATAAGTGATTTTGCAATGCTACAGACAATTAATGTTATGAATTTAAAGCTGTTTTTTAGTCAAAAACAATTCTAAAATGTAATTTAGTACACAATTCCTAATGAAATTTTAATATTTTTCGATCAATATAACTGACCTTTTACCTCAAAAAAATTTTCCCAAAAAAAATTGCAGGTTCTTTACATGTGAGGTTGAAATTTAAAGCACTGCTTTAAGTAAGAAATAAAGCTTCCGAAAAACGGTACAAATTTACTTAAAATGTTAATTGTGTAATTTTTTCTTGTTTTTCCTCTTCTTAACAATTTTTGCATATTATTATTTGCACATATCTTCAAATGGTAATATTCACACAACAAATAGCAATTCTGAGGAAAATTTCGAAATTTGTCATTAAAAGCTCATGCCAGGAAAGTTTTACAATGATCCTGATCCCAGCGAATTTGAAGAAAAAAGTCACATTTGCGCAGATGTGATTGGCACATTCGTCTATAGAAAGCAGGTGTATTCAGTGGTATTGGCCACATCTCGGCACATTTATACCTAAAGTTTTGAGATGTGCACTCACCCGTTCAAAAAGTTTCGTAGAAAAGCGGAATGTGCCGTTTAAAAAATTTGTGTTTCACATTTTTTCACATTTGTTTCACATCTGTGGAAATCATGTGAACAGCGCATTTACTCACAAACCGTTCATTTCGGTGGTGTGCAGTGTGCACATTCCATCATAAAAAGAGATAATTGATGTCCAACCATCGACAAAAGTTGATAGGTAGGCCAAGATGAGGAAATGTGAAATTATGTCACTTGGTGATGAAGTTGCAACGAATGACACTGAAAAAGCAAATCTGTTCGCCAAATATTTTGCTTCCGTATACAAGCGATACCCCGATGATGACAAAGAGATGGTGGAACTGATCTCGTTCATAAACAGTAGAGACGATATTTGGTTCACAAACATCACGATCACCCACGATATCGTGAAGAAAATCCTTTTGAGTATGGACTTAAGCAAAGGTGTTAGCCCAGATAAGATGGCTTCCCTGTTCCTCCGTGAATGTGCAGATGAATTGTCCCATCCACTAGCGATGATTTACTCGAAGTCATTAATGGAATGTCACTACCCTGATCGCTGGAAAATGGGTCACTTAACTCCAGTATTTAAGTCAGGCAAGAAGAGTGATGCCACTAATTACCGCGGTGTATGCCTCGCTCCTAACTGTGCCAATTTGTTTGAGATTGTGATTGTGGAACGTTTGAAGTACAACGTTTTCCCGCATTCAACACCGACTCAGCATGGATTCTTCCCAGGTCGAAGAGTTGAATCTAACCTGATGGAACTATCGATATTGGTTCACCAATCCTTTGACAACAACAAACAAAGCGATATCTTCCTTGCTGACATACACAAGGCATTCGACGTTATTCGTTCAGTCCGATTAGTGAAGAAGATATCAATCGTCAAATACCAGCTATGCAATTCGATTCTTCTGGGGTTCTGCTCCTTCCTGTCAGGCAGAAAGCAAAAGTTGAAGATAAATTCTTGTAAATCCGATGCGATCGACGTACTCTCTGGGATCTGTTCTGGCAGCTCTATTGTTCGTGATCTTTTTTGATGAGTATGATTGTTCGCCTGGTCCTACTAGAGACATCAACTTTGCTGACGACAAGAAAATAGTTCATAACAGCATATCCACGATCGACGATACTCACTCAATGCAAAAAGCCATAAAAAGCTTTATAAAATGGTGCTCCGACAACGATCTTGAGCTCAATGTGAGCAAATGTAAAGTTATCACCATCCACCGAAAACGTTCTCCAGTCCTGGCGAACTATCATATAAATGGGGATGTGATTGAACGTGTTAACTGTACGAAAGACATCGGTGTAACGTGTGACGACGACTATACTTTCAATGGACACCTTGAATTGGCAGTCAAGAAAGCTATGTCAGTGCTTTCGTTTGTGAAACGCCAATGTTACGCTAGGTTCAACGTCGATACAGCCAAGATGCTATATTCAGCCATAGTCCGTTCGCATCTAAAATTTGCCAGTACGATTTGTCCAAAGTGTCCAAAGACTTTTATATGCAAACTGTGATCGTCGAGTTGAAGGCGACGCTAATCCATATCGTATTCGTCCATATGCTAAAAGATGTGAAGAACTTCAGCTCGTTTTACTTTTGAGACGTCGGACCGATGCAGCGATATTTTTCATTCATGATGTTCTCACAGGGAAACTAAACTGTCAGTTTATCCGTGATAAAATCATATTGAACGATGGCACGCGAATGCTGCGTAGATCTTCATTGATTAGAATCACTGGTAGTTCCCACGAGTATTCACAATTCTCACCACTAAACTTTGCATGACGACTATCCAATATTGCTGCCAACCACATCGATCCGACCCTTCTGTCACGTGAATTCAGAAGAGAAGTCCACAAGCTTGATGACTCGGTGTTCGGTACCTTCGGCCTTGATGGATGATGTGTTTGTTTTGGTGCTTTCTTTTCACAAATATCATTTAAAACCGAAAGCACTTAAGGGCTCATTATATTGGACGCGATGCGAATCGCTTCTCGTTAAGTTTGTGTAAAAGCTCAACTTGACAAAAAAAATGTTTGTTCTGTCAAGTTCAGCTTTCACACAGACCTTACGCGAAGCGATTCGCATCGCGTCCAATATAATGAGCCCTTTACCCGGTGATTAACATTTTTCATTTATCTGATGTTTTCCTAATAATTAAATTTATTTATTGCATTCGCGCGGTGTTTCCCCTTAAAAATTATTAATCTACTAGTATAAAGGAGAAATTATTAATCGCTGACAATGACATTTGTCGTTCTCCTACGTTTGTTTTCTCTTTTTCGCTCATGCAATAAAGCATCATATTGCCATTTGAGGGGAAATCTCGGCAAGGCTCGATTGTTCCCCTCAAATGGCAATAAAATACTATTTCTGATTACACAGTTTACTTTTCGCCGAAGTTTCTGTAATTGGCTGGCCGTTACTACATTCTACCTCCATTTCGATGATAACACGACGACGTATTCTTTGACGACTGATTTATTTGATACGATTTACGACGACATACGATTTTTGACGATACGCTTTAGCTGAATTTGCTTTTTCACTTTTGACGGATTTTTTTCATTAGATTTTTGACTTAGATTTACTCGATCTTAACTATTAGTTGTTTGTTGTTTACTAAATTTTTTCTTATCTATGTCGCTTTTTGACGTTTTTTGATTTTTTACTTTTCGATTTGGACATTTGTGCAGATACGCTTAATTTATCGTATTGTAACGTTTTTATGGTTTTTCAACGAGGTCTATGAAAGCAGTCATAGACACTCTTTTTCCATGTCATCTAAAAGATAGAAGACAATAAAATGCAATTGCACCGATTTTCGGAAGCTTTCTTTTTTACTGAAAGCTATGCTTTAAATTTCAGTCTCACAAGTAAAGTTGGGAAAATTTTTTGAGGTAAAAAGTTGGTATTAATGTAATGAGAAATATTAAAATTTCATTAAAAATTGTGTACCTTTCAGAATTGTTGTTGACTAAAAAAACTATAATTTCATAACATTAATTGTCTGTAGTATTGCAAAATCTCATATTTTGAAATTTCCCAACTAAGCAAAGATTTGCAACAACTTTTGAATCAATTAAAAAAATACTAACTTTCGTCCTATTATCATGGTTACAGGTAAAACCAAATTTTTTTATGTGAATTCCACGTTTCCCGCAGCTCCCCGAAATTTTGCCTATTTGGATAGAAGTTTATTTGCTGGGAACAGTAAAAATTGTTTAATTTTAAAGTGTCATCTATTTCTAAAAACTAGGTAAAAAAGGAATGAACTGGCTGTGTTCTGATCTTTAGTGCACAATCTATCCACGCAAATGCATGAGAAATCATAAGTTCACCAGGCATCAAGTGGAATCTGTTGGTAATTGACGGCATTTTTCACTTTATATTCTCATCATTAGTTCTACATGGCGTTTTTTATTTATGGGTTTGAAGGGGATTCTTATAAAACACAACGGAAATGGAGTTAAGGATTGGATTATATGGGGCATTCCGACTCCAAATCAAATGGAGACAGAATTTTCAAATTGTGAACCGATTCCTGGTACTAGCTTTCAATTAAACATTTTATTGATTCGTATAATTCAGAACGAAAACGTGCACATTAATTGATTGAGGCTGTTTATAATCACAAACAATTCAATAATATAGGGAATGGAAATAAAAATTATCCCAACTGAAATCACTCCCCTCTTTCATTAGGTCTTCTTCCCAAGTTAGCATCAATCTCAGTCTAAAAATAAAATTTGTTGAAAAACATATTGAATGTCGTATTGTCGTATTAAATGTACAAA
Source organism: Pseudolycoriella hygida (assembly GCA_029228625.1). NCBI lineage: Eukaryota > Metazoa > Arthropoda > Insecta > Diptera > Sciaridae > Pseudolycoriella > Pseudolycoriella hygida. The sequence goes on from CM055403.1 coordinate 122,366,243, forward strand.
TAAATGTGCTATCTATCTTATTACGTATCCATTCTACCAACATAAAATATACGATAACGCATCAGTGCTGTAAAGGGAGGATAAAGCACTAGCGGTCATGTAATTCAACTTCCGGTGACCGACGGTAATGGGAGGACATTACGCGAATTGTCTGTCGACAACCGAGCTATTGAAGGAATAGGAAAGAGCAAATGGCCAATGATAGTAATTTATGATGGGATGAATTTCTCTGCTCCTTTTTTGTATTTTACTTCACATAGTGTCGCTTTTTTATTATTATTGCATTTTTATATATTTTTATCCTGTTGGATATGTGTGTAACAGTAATTTATTGCTGAATTTATGGAATTTCGTTTCCGATAAATGAAATTGATTTTCGTAATGTTGAATGCTACACATTTTGATTTTGATTAAAGTTTCGTATATTGTTACTCGTTAAGAACATCCCTGAGAGGCATAGTAGAAGACGATTTGTATTACTATAGCCGTACATGAACTTGTTTTACATACGTATACTTTATCTTTACTAGTAAGACCAGGCTATGTAGTTACATTGTTAATGATATGCAATAAACTAATAAAAAACAGACTAAATTCTCTTGAAAAACCCCGAAAAGTAATAATAATAAAAACAACAAAAATGGGCAAAAATAAAATGCGCATTGGTACCTGGAATGCTAATGGCATTTTGAACAGAAAAGATGAATTCTTAATACAGACCCGTAGCTTAGGGGGCGGTGCCCCACCTGGAATTTCCAGCGCCCCCACCCCCTGAGGTAGTCAATTACATATTGTAAAATCAAAATGTCTTTGTTTCTTTCTCTCTGTTACGCTTTTACCTTCAAAATGAAAATCGCATACAGCGGCGCCGAGTTTTAGGGGACAAAGGGTCAAATGTCACCCATGAGAGATCTCATGGGGGACATTGTCCCCCATGAAATCACGAAAAAAAATAAAACAATTGCTCACAAATTGCACAAAACTATTGTGCCCGCCTTTTTCAAATTGAACAGAATCTACGTTAACAACATAATTCAAATATTTCTAACAGATAGCGCTATTGCTTTCAGTTTTATTTTAAAATTATTATAGAAACAATGGAAGCAGAAAACAATAGTCCTATAAGAACACAACAATTTTTATCGTCGTGCTGTTTGGCTGTTTCTGTAATTGATTAAGCATTTTAATTTATAAGGTGTAACGTTTTGTTTTACGAAATATTCGTAAATAAGTGTGTGATTTCGATCATAGATTCTTGATCAATCGAATCTGATAAAAATTCAGTCGGGATGGATAAATTCATCCAGCAATGGCGAAAAATGCCAGAGTCTCCTGACGTTGTAGAAGGTATTTTCAATTAGCAAAATTCGTTTAGTAGCATGCAGCAGCTAATCATTGAAAAATACCACAGTTGTATCAAGATCTGAGAGCCCTGAACATATGGAGATTTGATCATCGGACAGCAAAGAGAATAATTCCCAAAATTCAACACTCAAAGATTCTTCACTTGATGAGTCGTCACCGAAAAACCAAGGTAGGTAAAGATAGAGCCAATCTTGACAATCCTGATGTGAATGTGAAACGGAGTTCAGAATTTATATTTTTCGAAAACTGGGGGCCCGTACGAGCTTCAATTAGAAATAGGTCACTGATGTTTCTACCAAAAAGCATCATTTTCATACCGAGCTTTTTGTTACAATTTTTTTTACATCGAACAGAACAGAGACTGTAAAGTCACTACGTTTTAATGAAATTTTAATAAAAGCTGCCGACCACCAAAAATTTTTCAGCGTATTTTTTATGAGTGTTGGGCCACTAATACACCCAGGAAAAAATTGGACCGGAAAGCTGAGTCGTTTTTTTCTGGTTGTCATGTCATGACCGAAAATTCCAAAATGCCAAAAATTCAATTTTCAGCGAAATAATCTCAAATGACCCATCGTTTTAAAAAGGCTATTAGAGCGGCTTATAGAAAAAAATAGTTTCACAAAATTTTGGGCACTTGTTTGAGCCAGAGGGCAGTGGTGGAAATTTCCCTTTTTATCAACTCTCTTGGTCATTATTAGAGCAATTTGATTTTCATGAATCAATCATCCCTGGCTGATCATATTTTTTCTGAAATTTTTCAGTATCATCGTCTCACCAAAGTAGAAAGTTTCAACCAATTTTGGCGTCGAAATATCCATGGCTTTCCTACAGTGAAAGTATGAAACAATCGTTTTGTTCAATATGTACCGAGTGCTACAAGGACTTGAAAATTAAACTGCCATCTTCAAGTGTTCAGAACAGAAAAGGCTATGAAGCATTCGTCGATGTTGGATTTTCAAATTGGAAAAAAGCAAATCAACGATACTCCTCACATGAGAAGTCAAGTTTGCATCGAAATGCCGTTTTGTCAGTCGCACAAAAGAGAAGTGCGCCTGTTTCTGTTATGATTTCGGAGCAGCATGCACAAGCTAGACTCGATGCCCGGTTTTGCCTGATGAAAATTTTCGAGACGGTGAAGTTTCTGGCAATGCAAGGACTTCCATTAAGAGGGCACAGAGACGTGTATTCGAATATCAACCAGCTGTTGCGTTTGCGAGCGACTGATTGTCCATTGCTGAAGAACTGGTTGGATCGTTCCAGTTATAAGTGGACAAGCCACGACATTCTGAATGAAATGCTGACGCTATTGTCACTCCCAATTCAACGAAAATTGGTGGCAGAAATATCCAAACAACCATTTTATGCCATCATGTCGGATGAGACCGCTGACATTTCCAGTAAAGAGCAAATGTCGATGAATTTCCGTTACGTTGACGATAATTTGGAAATTCATGAGACATTTATGGGTTTTTATGACACACCTGCAACGGATTCTGAAACGTTGTTCAAATGTATGTTGGACACTTTGCTGTGGTTTTCTTTACCAGTTGGGAAATGTCGTGGACAGTGTTATGACGGGACCAACACTGTAAGTGGATCGATCACCGGGATGCAAACACGCTTCAGAGAACTGGAACCAAGAGCATTGTATACTCATTGTGCTGCTCATAATCTAAATTTGACATCACAAGACGCAATGAGTCAAATCCCAGAAGTCGCAGATTTCCTATCGGTTATGAGCGAATTGATATCGTTCATCCGAGCATTACCTAAATGATTACATATTTTCAAGTACATCAAACTTCAATTCGATAATGATGACGATGACGAGGACGATGAAGATGCTGATGGTGCCAGAAAAAAACCGTCAATTCGAAAATTTTGTACAACAAGATGGTGTGCTCGCATCAACGCACTACAATCCATCAAGGAAAACTATCGAGTAGTTTTAGAGTTTTTGGAACGTGTGGGAACGGAAAGTGGTGAGCCTGGAATCAAAGCTAGAGGTCTCTGCAAATATCTTCAGCAGTTCGAGACTTTGATTTTGTTGAACGTTGCAATCAAGACTTTGTCACGAGTGGAAGCGTTAAATGAAACGATTCAAGCTACATCGATTAATTTTAAGAGCATCATACGCCGCGTTGAAATTTTAAAGGCTGACTTAACCTCTTTGCGTTCGAGTGAGAAATTCGATGATCTATACAACGAATCTGAAGCCGATGCCATATCGTATGACATTGAAGAACCGATTCTTCCGCGCAGACGGGTCCTTCCGAAACGATTCGATGCCAACGCAAATACAGCGTATTTCCCAGTCACTCCGAGGGATAAATATAGGAAACTATATTATTCTGTCATCGATCAAATTTTGGCCAGCCTTGCTACTCGTTTCGATTCGGATACGTATAAAATTTTGACGAAAATGGAAGATTTCGCCACGAACAAAGGCGAATTTCAGGAAATTAGAGATTTTCTGACTCACAAAGGAGAATGCGATTTCAATATCGACCGACTCCTTTTGCATCGTGAAATGTTTTTCGACATGGAATTGGTGAAAACGAAAAATTTCGTCAACTTGACACAAATTCAAATCTTCTTGCAAGACCACTGTGAAATTCGGGAGTTTTGTTCCGAGTATACAAAATTCATTCGGCTGCTTCTCACATATCCGCAGACAGTTTGCGTTGCCGAAAGGTCGTTTTCTTCTTTGAAGCGACTCAAAAACTACTTGCGGGCTAATATGGGGCAAAGAAAATTGAACGATATAGCCATGTTGCACATTCACCGGGACATTGCAGAAACGATTGATATGGATGTGGTTGTCGATGAATTCATAAGACGAGGAGGAACAGTAAGGAACTCCACGTTTGCTTTTAAGAATGAAATGAAATGAAGTGATTTTATTTTTTGTATTTTACGGAAGTATGTGTCGAGCCAATAAAATAATTCATCTTTGTTTTAATTTTTTTTGTTTGGTTTGACCATTCACAAATTATCTGCTCTGATTATGAGGCGGACTCGGAATATTTAAAAAATTCTTCATAGATTTTTGTGTTATGAGTCTAGAATTAATCAATTTTTTGCCTGCGGAATTTATGAACGTCGCCTTTGTTAGAAAAAAAATGTTGTCCCCCATGGGAAAAATACAAGTCGGCGCCGCTGATCGCATAGCAAAAGAAACACTTCTTGACATGTTCTGAAACGTGGTCCCACTTGAAAGTGTGTATGAAAATAGATGAGTTCCCTTACTTTCTCACTTTTTCCAACTATTTTTGAGAGGAGCGATATTTAGTGAGGTATTTTTCCTTCGTATTTCAACGATTTCCTCACTTTTCTCACTATTTATAATTATTTATCAGCTATTTCAGATGCAAATGATAAAAATTGAGACAAATTTCATTACTGTTTGTCAATAGGCCTTGATTTGAATTGTTCAGTATCAAACTAACTTCATGATAGGAAAGGATAGCATCAAAACTTTCGCCCGCGGCGCTTATCATACTAACTTTAGATAGTCTTACTGCATAACTTCATAACTTTAAATTAAATCTTATGTTCTGGAGCTATCGTCGGCTCAGATGAACAGATTTACAGGACTTTGAATAACTTTTTACGTAAAAATTTCATATTTCTTCATCCCCATAAACCAAAAATATTTTTTGAAAATTCATTGATACTTGTTTGCGTATAGGCACTACAGTGCGAGTGCGTCTAGTTGAGTTTAAAGTTCATTGACTTATGTGCAGTTGAAAATAGGTGTATACGTTTGGCTGTTTCGGCTAACTCCGAACGATTCCTTTGCATCTAATCTGCAAAGAAAAATATGAAAAACTTTTTCTCCTGATCGCTACTGGTCTTAGCTTTCAAATGACCCGAAACATACATGAGTAGTGACGCGATGAATGTGCTTTTGAAGTGTAAATTTGAGACGTTCCATTTCCGATACAAACTTTCACCCCACACGACCTTTTGTACGTTTCATTCACCCGAAGAAATTTCCATAAGAAAAGTGACTGTTTTCGGCATTCGACCACCCCTCACGAGCAATAAAGGCATCTAAGAATTAAAAAAAATGGTTTCCTGGGATTATTATCTATCTAGCCGCATATGAAAAAGTCTCCTGGAACATGCATCTGATTTCGGCAGGCTGTTCTTCGAAAGAATCTGTCGAAAGTGAGGGGAGGCTTCGATGAAAATTGTCGTACTCAAAACTTTCTACATCGACTAATTTTCAACCACATTCAAGCGATTTTTTATTTCGTTAACCATAAGATGTTTGCAAAAGCCGGTTGGAATAACTCTCCGCAACACAAGAAAGCGCTCTCTGAAAACTCCTATAGTTCCTACACCATGAGAGGTGAGTAAATTTTCTGTTTTTACGTAACAATCATCAGTTTTTAGTCAGTTTTTAATGAATTTTCCAAATCAATCAAAATGATAATGAGAAAACCAGTTATTTTCGGTAGTTAGAACGGTTTAAGTGAGTTAGTCTTCGCCACATTTGGCAATTGTTTACGATATTTTTCTGAGCCACTGTCGAAAGTGGTAAATGAGATCTCAAATAAAAGGTTATGATGTTGACTAGAGTTACAAACCAGTTTGATGCCAGTGGTGAACGAGAGCTCTCAGAGTGACCGAAAGGGCTAAAGTGCAGTATACAGATGCAACTCAAATCAGATCGGAAATGATTGGAAATGGCATGTGAGGTTTCCTGATGATAATACAACAAGAATTAGGCCGCGGAAGACTGGACTGGATTACTTTCATCGTCTTTGGGACTAAATATTGATAGAAATTAATTTATTTTTGAAATGTCTTTTTAATTGTTGTAGAGGAAGCAGAAACGCTTCTAATGACACCTCGCACGATAATTTACTCGCAATAATAGCAACGTTATAGCTAAAATTTGGAGTGAAAAAAAAAATTTCATGAATTTTATAATATGTACATGTACAAATGTACATATGTACATGATATGTATGTGTTTGTACATGTATGTATGGTGGCTAACGAAAAAGGTGAACTTTTCCTTTTACGAAATGTCACAAATCTAGGTGGCTAACGAAGCTAGAGAACTTTTCCTTTTACGAAATGTTACAAAATCTAAGCGGCTAACGAAGCTGAAAAACTTTTCGAACGTCACGAAAAGCTAGTTGGCTAACGAAGCTGGAGGTTCCCTAGTGGGGATGTTTTCCTTTTACAAAATTGTACGAAATGTGACAAAAATGTGGCCAACGAAGCAAAGGAACTTTTCCTTTTACGAAATGTTACAAAAAGTGGGTGGCTAACGAAGCTAGGGAACTTTTCCTTTTACGAAATGTCACAAAAAGTAGGTGGCCAACGAAGCAAAGGAACTTTTCCTTTTACGAAATGTTACAAAAACTGAATTCAAATAATTGTTCATTTTCCCATCAAATCAAAAGTTTTTCGTATATATACGAATTTAAAAATTTTTATGGTCCTGGACCACGGGAACGCTTTCCCGCGGCCTAATTCTTGTTGTATTATCATTAGGGGACCTCACCGGACCATTTCCAATCATTTCCGGTCTGATTTGAGTTGCATCTGTATACTGCATTTTTACCACCGAAAGTCAAGCCACTCGCACGTATGTTGAACGTGCTTTGCAAGAACGTGTATCTTTGTTGTTTTAGAAGATAGAGCATTGGTTTCTTTGGTAAAGTGGTGGTGTTTTGTAAGTAGAAGTGAGAGAAGTTGGTAAAAGTGTTGGGCAGCTGGAATTAGTGTCACAATTTAGGGTTTAGGATTTTTTTTGGACTGTTGGGAGTCAGACCATGGGTTTCTTCTCTTCGGCAAAGTCTCAGCTTTGTAAGAAGAAGTGAGAGAAATGGTTGAAAATTTTAGGTAGCTGGAAATGTTGTTTAAATTTAGGGTTTAGTATTATTTCTTGAGTGTTGCGAGATCGATGTGTGGTTTCTTCAGCAAAGTGTCGGAACTTTGTAGGTAAAAGTTAGAGAAATTCGTAGAAATGTTGGGCAGTTGAAATTATACTGTTTCAATTTATTGGTTTATGATTATTTCTGGACAGCT